>HG993128.1:49157860-50357860 GCA_905231855.2 Eristalis tenax
GAGGATGAGGATGAGGATGAGGATGAGGATGAGGATGAGGATGAGATGAGGATGAGGATGAGGATGAGGATGAGGATGAGGATGAGAGAGGATGAGGATGAGGATGAGAGGATGAGATGAGGATGAGGATGAGGATGAGGATGAGGATGAGGATGAGGATGAGGATGAGGATGAGGATGAGGATGAGGATGAGGATGAGGATGAGGATGAGGATGAGGATGAGGATGAGGATGAGGATGAGGATGAGGATGAGATGAGGATGAGGATGAGGATGAGGATGAGGATGAGGATGAGGATGAGGATGAGGATGAGGATGAGGATGAGGATGAGGATGAGGATGAGGATGAGGATGAGGATGAGGATGAGGATGAGGATGAGGATGAGGATGAGGATGAGGATGAGGATGAGGATGAGGATGAGGATGAGGATGAGGATGAGGATGAGGATGAGGATGAGGATGAGGATGAGGGATGAGGATGAGGATGAGGATGAGGATGAGGATGAGGATGAGGATGAGGATGAGGATGAGGATGAGGATGAGGATGAGGAGAGGATGAGGATGAGGATGAGGTGAGGATGAGGATGAGGATGAGGATGAGGATGAGGATGAGGATGAGGATGAGGATGAGGATGAGGAGAGGATGAGGATGAGGATGAGAGGATGAGGATGGGATGAGATGAGGATGAGGATGAGGATGAGGATGAGGATGAGGATGAGGATGAGGATGAGGATGAGGATGAGGATGAGGATGAGGATGAGGTGAGGATGAGGATGAGGATGAGGATGAGGATGAGGAATGAGGATGAGGATGAGGATGAGGATGAGGATGAGGATGAGGATGAGGATGAGGATGAGGATGAGGATGAGGATGAGGATGAGGATGAGGATGAGGATGAGGATGAGGATGAGGATGAGGATGAGGATGAGGATGAGGATGAGGATGAGGATGAGGATGAGGATGAGGATGAGGAGATGAGGGGATGGGGCTCTTTTCCTACTCCCAGTGGCTTCACAAACCAAAAAACAGCATTTCAATTTAAAAACCGGCAAACAAATGCCTCCTTCTTCCCAAAAATAATAAAAACAAAAAAGAAATTCCATTAGCGATAAATCACCACCAGATAATTGAAACAAATTCGTGGGGAATCCCAGAGATCAGCTCACGCTGAAGCAACCCACCCGCATTCCATTTGAAATAACTCAAATTGACACAAATAAATCGTTATCTACCGCATATATCCTCAATCCTCATCCCCGAATGGGACGAACGACGTGCCAAAAAGGACACATCAGCTTGCTGCCGACGGGCAGGTGGTGATGGGGGGAGGCCCGCACAATTGGGAAACAACAACAACAACCACTGCCATCGTAGGTATGGTGGATACTGTGGTCAACTTTTCCACTCAATGAGATCACAAAAATCAAACGAAATACCCTCTGGAGTATTTTACAATTTGGTAACCACTTTCGCAACCCCAATGGAGAGGGCCCCGTGGAAGTCGGCGTCCCCTGGCTAACCAAACCCATGATGACAAAAAGTAACAACAGCCAATTCGGAGGAATGCCTCCAAGGGAAATATATTCATGAGTCCTCATGAGCTCTTTACGAGTCGCAGTTTGTCAGGCCGGTGGTTAGATTGGGGGCAGATGGCATTCCTGTCGTCGACGACTAGGACAACCTCATCGTCGAAACAAAAAGTTGGAAAACTTTTTCACTACCACCGTTGCCACTGCCGCTGCCTCTACAGTCACTCCAGCACACATTCACATTAGGAAAACAAATTTATTTTTATTCCCTCGAATACGCAGCAACACAGCCGAAGTGTGAGAGGGGCGCAACAAAGACGTGGGGACAAAGGTCAAATGATCTCACAGGACCGCAAAGGCAGCACAATGCCAACGCCACCGAGGGTGAGTGGGTAAAGTCTTCACAAGAGGCCCAAGTGAATAATAATCAGGACACTTTTATCTTAGTTTCTATTCATTTCGCTGGGCTTTTACTACGTCATTCGGATGCGGCGGCGGCAGTGGCACTGGCCAATGGCTCTGCTCGTGACGACGACGACAACGGAGAGGGCACACATTTATTTCCCTCAGTCCTGGCTACATTAGGTACTAATTTCTCGGGATATTACTTTTATTCGGCATTCATGAGGGGCTTGCGTGTGGGTGTGTATGCGCTGCGTGTGGGCATGTGTGAAGGTCAGAGACGAAATGGAATTTATTTCCCGCACACAATCGGGCAGTTGTTGAGGGAACTCCCCCGAGCCGAGACTGCTGGGACAGGCGGCAGTTGTGTTAATTGGAATGGACAAAGTGGTGAGTTACTGGTGAATGGATGCATACTGCCACAATGAGCCAATAAACAGGCAGAGAGTTGCTTGCTTTCGCATTAAAATGGTCGCTTGGGGGAGGCAATGAACTTAAGTCTGAATAGACAATTGTGCCAGCTTGTATGTTAAGTGTACGTTTAGCTTCCCTTGTTAACACACTTCTCATTTGATGCGATGAAATTCGACCGTGTAAACGGGGCCTTACTGGGAAGGAGTGGGGTCAGTTCTACGCCTCCAGTGTTGTTGCGTTGCTGGCCTAAACTCAGGGAAGATGGACAAATTTCCGCCATCAAGGTTTTAAAAGGCAACAATGTGGTGGGTTTTATCGACCTGCTAAGCTCCGACCAGCAGAGCCAACACTAATACAGCTCAGGTTTCCAGTACGCGCTCTATGCAATTTTTAAATTTAATTTGTTCCTTTCCCCTCTTTCTAGCCGAGGAACTGCAAGTGTTCAACCGTCCTCCTCCACAGCACTGAAGCTACCGACATAGCGTGCTGCAATAAATACATCGCCGACACAAGACAGCTTGGTCGTCGACGACTGTTACTTAAGCGCAGACTCTTCTTTGTTCTCAGACCTGACAAAACAAAAATTACTCGGGTGTCCTATAAAGACAAGCTTGCACTCACTTTGAGTACACAGGCACTCATAGTCCGGGTGAGGATCAGGCAGCTAAGCCACGCGGAGGCTTAGCTGTGGTAAGACAGTTCTCGGTCGAAGACGTCGACGTTGTTGCTTTATAATGTAAATGGAATAAAATCCTCTCTCCCCCACGATGACTTTGGGGAGGGGGTAGTCAGCTATTCACAGATGATAGCTCACACATGTTTACGGTACCCCTTGTCTGTGAAGAGGTTATAAAGAACGCTGTCAGATGAATCTGAAGGGAAAGAAACGTAGAAGTGGAACATCTCTTCCTCCATTATCTCTGGTTTAAGTGTAACTTGGCTATGAAGTAGATTTAAGAGTAGTATCAGCAAACGGCCTTAAATAAAATAATAATTCTTCATATTAAGAAAAAATCGGGGAAAAAACGTCTGTTACCGCCAATGCAATGTAAACTATTGTACTCGTACTTGCACACATACTACAACATTAGATCTCTCACTCTCATTAAGCACTCAATGCCAGTTCGTGTTCATTACTCAGCCGCGACGGTCGCATAAATAAACTTCTATGCTTCTATTTTAAGGGCCGATGTTGAATGTGAACCACACCTAAACGTCGAGTTTTTTTCTGCATTTCATTTGACATTTCTCAATTTCAGACTAACTCAATTTGAACCATGGAAAGAGACACCATCGAGCAAGGCGTTAAGGTTATTCAGGCTTACTATGGAAATGGGCGTTCAAATCAATTTAATCGTCCAAATGTGCGTACAATCGGAAAAATTTGAGCAAACCGGGTCTACGGTACAGCTCGTACTGCAGAAAATATTGCTGCTGTTCGCGATAGTGTGGCTGAAGAGCCGTTCAACTCAACTCTCGCACGCTCGTCGTTGATGAACATTATGCATAAAGACTTGCATTTACACGCTTACAAGGTGCAATTGACTCAAGAACTAAAGCCCTTTGACCATTTCAAGCGTCTTCAATGGTCAGAATGGTGGCAACAAATGGCAACAGTGGATGATCAATTTTTGGAGAAAATCATCTTCAGTGATGAGGCACATGTTCACCTCAGTGGATTCGTCAGTAAGCAGAATTGCCGCATTTGGGCGAATGACAATCCAAGAGTGATTGTGGAAAAACCAATGCACCCACAAAGGGGACTGTTTGGAGCGGTTTATGGGCTGGCGGCATCATCGGGACGTATTTGTTCCAAAATGAGGCCGGTCAGGCAGTTACTGGTGTTCGCTATCGTGAAATGATAACGAACTTTTTATGGCCCGAATTGGAAGATATGAATGTGGACGATATGTGGTTTCAACAGGACGGTGCCACTTGCCACACAGCTTACGAAACAATGGCTCTTTTGCGCGACAAATTCAATTGCAGTGTTATCTCACGTGGTGGCGATGTCAATTGGCCGCCAAAATCATGTGATTTGACACCGTTGGAAAGAAAAGATGTACGTCGATAAGCCAGCAACAATTCAAGAGCTAAAGGATGAGATAATTCGGCACATTAACGGCATAGAACCTCAATTATGCTTCAGCGTCATCGAAAATTTGGACCATCGGATGAGTGAGAATAGCCGCGTTACCGATGATGGAAGTGCACTGTGATTATAAAGAAACATTTTAATAATTATGTCCAATGCAAGCAGTAGAACGGCGTCTATTTTATGTTTGGGTAGTATTTAGTATTATTTTAATATTTGCATGATTAGCACCTGCGGCTGTAGCCCTGGTCGAGTTTTGGAGAGGTGCCCTAAAGCTTCAAATGAACTCTAACTCAGAAATGTCCACCACTCAAAGTGGTTGTCTCAAGTTGCAGTCTCAAGCATACGTTCCCTATTTCATCTATCATAAGCCCATCGTATCCACGTTACCATAAATTGAACCGTCACCAAATCATTCACGACTCATTTTTTAAACAAAATACTTTGTGTCCCGTGAATGTTCCTTGTCCGTTTGGATATCATCGATTGGGGGATAAGATGCTTACACATACACCTCGATTACGTCCAGTGTTCGCTCTTTTTTTCATCTTCAATATCCGAAGATACGAGGGGCGTTCTGTGCAAAAGTGGTCAAGTGAGTTCTAGAGAGGCAGAGACAGCATTGAAGACGACCCCCGCTCCGGCGCCCCGGCTACTACTTGCACGGAAAAAAGCATCAAAGAAGTCGAAAAATTTGTTTCTAAGGATGCCCGAATAAAGGTGAAAATGATGGCAGAGATCACCAAGCTTTCAATTGGTACCATTCACAACATTCTTCATGACCATCTTAACCATTCAAAGGTCAGTGCAAGGTGGGTGCCACGGATGCTCACAGCGCCTCAGAAAAAAGTGCGAGTCGCATGCTGTAGAGAGCTTTTGGAGATGTGTAGTGAGAACGCGGACGGTGTTTTGGATCGAATTGTTACTGGTGACGAAACATGGGTCCACCACTATGACCCTGAAAGCTAACAAGAGTCCATGCAGTGGCATAAAAAAGGAACAGTCACTCCGTCTGCCGGCAAGCTCATGGCCACAGTTTTTTGGGACTCAAAGGGAATCTTGCACATTGAGTACAAACAAAAAAGTGAAACCATCAACGCCACATCCTACGCGTCCACTTTGCATAATTTGCGGGAGGAAATTAAAAAGAAAAGACGGGGTAAACTCGCAGCGGGTGTGTTGCTCCTTTATGACATGGCTCCTGTTCAAACGGCGCGAGTTTCCAAGGCTGCTGCGCGCGACTCTGGTTTCGAAGAAATCCAACACCCACCCTATAGTCCATCGCAGTGGATCATATAATTTTCCATATAGATAGTGGTAGATGAGTGGGACCGCATTTATGCCTTGTGTCAGCCCGGTTTCATCTAACTGAGGAGGCTTCTGGGGGGACGAAGCTGTTCTGCCGTACCCTTTCGTGGTACTATGAATTGTGGTAGAAAACCCCCGAGATCAAGTTATTGACCGAGTTCATCGCTCTGGCAGTAGGACCTGGAATCAACTTCGCCAGGAAATTGTCCACTCTTGCCAGGTTTGCGCTGTTGGGACTCTGGTATTCTGTAGAGGTGAAGGACAGCCCTAAGACAAGCCATCTCGAACAACCGAATCTTTGCCATCAAGCTTGCACTCTCGGGGAACCACACAGGCCGGATGAGGGCCATTGCTCACCTTCACCCTCGAGTCCAGTTGGTTGTTGTAAAACAGTCTCTTTGTAAGGGCAAAAGCGCGCTCGGGCACTGCCCAGAGTAGCAACTACATTTTTGTTTAAATATAGATTCCTATCCCCCTACAGCCGAGTCCTTATGCATCGGCGTTCTGAACAGAATGGTTTCCGACTTCTGAAAGTTGGTACTCAACTCCTAGTCATCGCAATCTCTCATGAATGAATCGAAGGCACCGCGCGAGATTAGTGATGTCCCTGTCGTCGGCACACGCAATTATGTTGATCGCTCAAGTAAATGTTGAACAGGATCGGCGAATTAAGGGCAGCCTGTTGGAGCCATCAAATACCTGTGGAGGTCACGTTGACATTCTTGACGACGAACCGCCTACCGTTAAGTGTGTCACACAGTAGGTGTAGCAGTTGTTTGCTAAAGCTTTGCCGATTGAGCTCGTAAAAAGACCGGTGTCAAAGGCCTTCAAGCAGGTCGATCCAGCCGGCAGCCTTACATTGTTGCTGGCTCTTGTTCCATTGGATGTTCGACACCAGTTTCGACGCGGCATGAATTCAGGAGTTTTAATCCTGGATTATTTGTTTGTCCTCAGTCCAGTTGATCAGAGCTCTACTTATGACCTTTTCGAATACCTTCCTGGTGTTCAAAAAGAGACCGGAGGTTGCAGGGAGTAGGTTGCACAATCGCAGTTTTCCAATGCTCCGGACGATCTTCAAAGCATTGTTAAACAGGATCAATAGCACTGCGGTTTGACTCAAGGGAACGCGATCATGGGCCTAGTTGGGTACGCCGAATTTGATGAGTGGCTTCTGAGCATATCTTGACATCGAATCCCAAATTCAGGATACCAGACTGGAGTCATTCTCTGTGTCCTTCACCCATCCTCGCCCCTTCACAGCCAGTCAGCACGCCGCTTACGGCAGCAACTGGCCCAAGGCAGTCACAAGAAACCCTTTAACTCTGCGGAATGCCCTTTTCCTCATGCAATTTCATTCCCAAGTCAAACTAAGGCCGCCTCACCCCGCTCACACTCACACACACCATGCGAAAGTGTTCAGTTGAGGAGCGCTCCTTAACATCTGTTGCCGCGTATAAAACGCCGGAAAAATGATACGTTGTCAGGACACACTCGTATCGTACGAGCGCACATGGCGTGTGAAACAAGAGAATCCATCCATCCATCCACACTCGTCGTCTGCCGGAAATAGTAACAATCACCGTCGACTTGGAAAATCCTTATTTTCAATTTCACACACGTACAGTGACAGCGTACACCGTATTTACACAATCAAACACACATTCCCAGACAGAGGGGAGGAGAGACAAATATTTGGATTTGCCATCGGAAGCGCTGAATTTCTGTCACGGATTCAATAAACACTTCAACGTATAAACTTTCACGATTTATTAGAGATCACACACACTCCCGGGCGGGGGTAGTGCGCCGCGCTGTGCCGCGCCCTCCTTCACGCTCCACACTCCTGGCAAGGACGTGGCCAGGCGGAGATATGATGACAAATGATATATTTATTTGGACTCGTTCACGTGTGACCGTGGTGGCGCAGTTATCGTTGAGCGATATCGTGATTAATCGGTCCGAAGGACCCCATCTCCTTAGCAGGTGGCCGGGAAAACTAACTCCCCTCGCTCGGTTGCCTTGAGAAACCTGATATCCTTGAGTGGACGACTGTGCATAATTAAAAGATTTTGATGTTTAAACTTTTATCCCTCAAGTGAGCGGAGATAAAGGGAGCACACACGAAGCTGCCGTCGTACACTTTCTTAGCGAGGGACGCTCGGTCGTGTTGTTGCACTTCTCTTGAGAGTTTCGCTGCGAATGGGGGGGATTATACGGCGGTTGCCCTATTGTCAATGTTTATCTTGAAGTTTCACGGTTTATTCAGTTTATTCGGCTTACCTGTGGGGGATGGCGGCATTGTCTTAATCCCGACAACGGTGACGATTTCACGTTGTTCGCAAGTAGTTTCGTGGCTGATACCTTGTGGGATGCGCATAATTACTGCCTTGACTTCTTTGTGGATTAAAAGTTTTTATCTTAAAGAGGGTTAATCGCCCTTGCAAGTCAGTTGATTGTGGCGTTTTTGTTCGACGGTGTTCCCGTAAATAGTGTACATTTGGATCAGCGGACCAGACATTTTGTGGTCTCAACTGTTACATCAGCCTTAAGCCTTGAGAAGGTCTTGAGTATGTTTAGCAGCCTGGGACGTTCGTGGTTGCTTCTGGGGAAGTACAATCGGAAGTTAAGCTTCCACCAATTTGGTTGGAGGGGTTCTCATTTACTGCCACCGTGAAGATGTGCTTTTATCTATATATATTATAAGGTTATGTTTTCATGGCTAGTCAGGCACTGGCTTATATACCCGCCCGGTTAGGGTTGCCTTCATAGCAGAAATTGACAAGCTTAGTAGTCCCCCTTGTCAATTTTTGCTATGAAGGCTAGCCTAACTGCACCGCCAAGAGTTTCAGAGCAATCAGTCTATCTGTCTTCCTGTTAAACTGTATGGAAGGACTAGTTGAGCTTCACGTGCGTTAAACTGCTTTGTCTGTCTCAGATACATCATGCTTATCAAGGCGGAAAATCCTGCGAAACAGCACTTCAAAATGTTTCTCGGCAGAATTGAGTGTACACCCGACAGAGGGTGCTTTTGACAACGCGACTTTTGATGGCACGTGTATCTCGGCCAGAGAACAGGGTTTTGGCAAATAGTGGCTGCCCGCAAGGTTGCGTCCTGTCTCCTCTGCTATCCTGCTTGTTGGTTGATACTCTTATTTATGCTTTCAATGGCTCTTACATCGACACCCAGGTCTATGCGGATGACGCAGCTGTACTGTCTGTCGGATCGTGCCTAGCAGATGAGTGTTCAAAAGGGCCGCCAGCGCTAGACGTTATCAACGCCTTGTGTGGTCAGGAATGGGCTTTGAGTTAACCCTCTTAAAACAGTAGTTGTTCTCTTCGCGAGGAGGAGGAAATTGACTGGACTGACTCAACTGAAATTAAAAGGCGTCACCATCCCTTTCTGCGATGAAGCCAAATATCTGGGTGTTCATAGATAGAAAACTTATTTAGAAAAAAACACATCGAGTCGAAAACCGCCAAGACACTGTCAGTTTTCTGGCAGTGTAAGGGGACTCTCGGTAAGACTTGGGGTCTATCTGAATCTATGGAGGTCCGACGCAGTATTTGTTTGGTGGAATAAGCTTTCACGTAAATACGAACTGCTGCTTTCATTAAGCTCCAATGAGCGGTCTGTCTTGGCTACATGAGGGCCTTCCCTAGTACGCCTGGCTCAGCCCTTGATGCACTGCTGAATCTTGCCCCTTCCTATACACATCATGTACTCGTATACACAGGATGCGTTCTTAAGGGAACTTCCGTCTTAAGAGACGTAGTCTTTGGTATGACATACACTGGAGTTTCGAGAACCTTGCGCACCACCTTTCATTTGACCCCAGTCTTATGGATATGCCTTCTGACACAAGGACACCAGTACTTCATGGCGCGCATATAAAGTCGACTTTCCCTGCACTCAGCATTGGCTCTGGCCAGAATCTGAGCCAGGAAAGGAATGTAGTCGAATTTTTACGGACGGCTCCAAAACCAAGGCGCTGGCGCCTTCGTGGAGGGCGACAACATCAGACTGCACACCTCATTAGAAAAATTTGCGTCGGTTTTGCAAGTGGAAACCTATGCGTATACCTTCGGGTCTGAATCGAGACCTGAATCAGGACCTAAACCTACGCTGGGTCTAGCTGCGGCTTTGGTTAATGCTTTCATCGATGGTTGAGCCTCTCGAGAACACATAGAATGACTCTCCGGGATGCAGACAGACGACTGTCTGTAAGAAATCCGATTGCAGACGGCATACAGGCGTACAAACGGGACGCTACACCTTCCCCAAGTGCTTGGCCTAAGCGGCGATACCCTCTGCGACGATTGTGGAGAAGACGACAACACTGCAGAGAACTTCCTCTGTCAGTGTGCCACCTTTGCCCGGATCAGGTGGCAGGTCAACGGTGCTGATGTGGTGAGAGCTGATGATGTATCCAGCATCTGACCTGCGAATGCCCAGCCCTAGCTAAGAAAATAAAGCAGTTTCTGTTGAGGTATAGATCTGGTCTTGACCGGTGTAGAGCTGAAGAAACTCCTAGAATATATAAATGAATCCGTAGAGTAGGAGCAAGCGGAGAAGGTCTCACGGTAGAAAAACATCCCCATAAGGGGCGCAATGGATCCAACATGGATCTTTGGGATTCCATTCGTCAATGTTAGAGTGATTTACCTAAAGGACAGGAAGCAATTGGCAAAGATCGAAAGTTTTTGATCTCGAGTTATACAAATTACATCGGGCGTTCCACAAGGTAGCCATGAGGGGCCATTACTCTTTCTTTTGTTCATAAACGATGTTCATGGAATTTTTTAATGTTGTGAAATTTTAAAGGACGACTTTAAATTATATTCATCTATAAATAGTTTAACTGACTGCATACATTTTCAATTGGGTATCCAGGCACTAGTGGAATGGTGCAAGCACAATGGACTAGAGCTGAATATTCAAAAATGGAACATTTTTATTGCATATCGAACTACATCCCCGATTGTCTAAGATTATTTCATATATGATCAATCGCCTAGAAGCGATGAAAGATCTCTCTTTCTCGTCTGCTAAGAGACAGGCGTAACTTGTATTATTCCATTGAAACATACGTTGCATAGCTACTGCCATTGTACGTCATTGCAGTATATGTCATTCATTTAACCCTTCACTGCATAGCATATCATATATGATATCCTCTTTTCATTTCATGTAAATTCCAATTATTGAGTAAACATTGTAGCAAACACAATGTAAGTTTAGTTTACATTCAGAGTAGGCTGTTATTTTTCGGTCACAGCATTTATAGTAAAATAAAAAGTGCAAAGAGTGAAGGTTTGAGTTTTTATTTTCTTTGTGGTAATAGTTATATTGCAGTATTATTATGTTTTAATTTTTGTAAAGTCTTGGGCTTACACAGTATTTCAGAAAGAAATACGACCTTATAATCAAACATATCATATATGATATATGCGTCATATATGATAGTACATGCATTACAGTATATATATCTTCTTAGATTACAATGAGCTCAAAAATGATCTCTGGTGAAGAAATTTTAAGAATTATAAGCAAATGGGATGAGAGTGAGGATGAATGTGAAGGTGGGAATGATATGTATGATGCTGGTTTTGATGAAGAGTCGCAAAGTCCCTAGAAACGGAGACAGAAGACCACTGAAACTAACTTGGGTGCTAGTTCCATTGTTCCAATCCGACTGATTCGAAATGTTCCACAAGAAATGTATTTCAAAATATATTTCGACAATTACAACACTTCGATACCATTCATTTCTGAGCTTTATAAGAAAGGAATGTACCTAGACCACTTTGTCGTTTGGGTGGTGAGATCCCAAAGCGTGGAAGATCATCTACCGAATTAAGTAGGCAGATAGAATAACACGAAAAAGCCCACTGCAGCACCTGTTCCGTCGAAGGAAGTAAGGCAAGATGATTTTAACCATTTGCCTCTTTGGATGTCGCAACGATTAACGTGCAAGCTACTCGGCTGTGGAAAATTAACATTGCCAAATGCACAAAATGTGCAACAGCTTCAACAAAGATAGATGTTACTACTTACAGGCGTTAGCGTATAAAGTATGAAATAAAGAAATGAAATAAAACTAATTTTGAGACACAAAAATATTTTCTATGCATGATATATCATATACAATGTGTATACAAATGGCTCAAAAAGTGTGAACGCCTAAAACCATTCGTCAACAACCTGGTCGGTCCATACCAGTGTGGCTTTAGGCCAGGAAAATCCACCATCGACCAAATATTCACACTGCGGCAGATTTTGGAGAAAACCCAGGAGCAACAAATCGATACCCACCACCTTTTTATCGATTTTAAGGCCGCGTATGATAGCATTTATAGAGACGAGCTATACAGAGCAATGTCTAGTTTTGGCATCCCTACCAAACTCGTCCACGCTGCTCCATCAAGGTCGGTAAAGACCTAACCGAGACCTTTGATGTCAAAAAAGGATTCAGACAAGGCGACGCGCTATCATGCGACTTTTTCAACATCGTTCTTGAAAGAATTGTTCAAAACTCGAACGCCAACACCGGGGGAACAATCTTTCAGAAGTCCGTCTAACTACTCGCATATGCCGACGATATTGACATTATCGGAAGAACACAGCGTGATGTCAATGGCGTTTTTGTGGGTATTGCAACGGAGGCCGCGAAGATGGGTTTAGTGGTAAACGAGGGTAAGACCAAGTATATGCTGTCAACGAGAAAGGACACCCAACACCGACGTCTCGGTCAGAACGTCACAGCAGACAGATATAACTTTGGGGTAGTCGAAAACTTTGTCTACCTAGGCACCGCTATCAATTCAGACAACGACGAAATCAAACGAAGAATAACCCTTGCCAATCGCTGCTTCTTTGGGCTAAGAAAGCAATTGGTAAACAAAGCTCTCTCTCGAACAACCAAGCTAACGCTTTACAAGACCTTAATCGTCCCAGTCCTGCTATATGGCGCGGAGGCATGGACTTTATCAAAAGCGGATGAAGCTGCTCTTGGTTGCTTCGAGAGGAAAATTCTTCGTGTGATTTTCGGTCCCGTCTGCATAGATAGTGAGTGGAGGAGGAGATATAATGACGAACTATACGGGCTGTTTAGCGACATCGACTTAGCCAGAAGAGTGAAGATCCAACGATTGAGGTGGCTAGGTCATGTAGAGCGGATGGAAACCAATGCTCCGGCCCGAAAAGTCTTCGAATCCACCCCCGAGGGACGGCGCAGTAGAGGAAGACCGCGACTCAGGTGGCGCACGCAAGTGGAAAGGGACCTCTACCAACTATGCGTGCGAAACTGGAGACAGCTAGCTAAAGATCGAGCTGGCTGGAGACGCTTGTTGGTTGAGGCCCAGGTCCACCCCGGACTGTAGCGCCACCTTAAGTAAGTAATACAAATGGCTGAATATTTTCAAAAATCATTATCATTTCATGCAGTAAAGGAATCATGAGGGGAGTGTTTTGCGGGGAGTCCTTCTTCATAACTTTAATATGAAGAAAACTGCGGCCGAAAGCCATCGTATTTTGGGAGAAGTTTATGGCGAACATGCGCTAGCTGAGCGGAGGTGCCAAAAGTGGTGATTTTGGCTTGGTCAACCAGCCAAATCAACGGCAAACCTATTCCGGTTAAGAACTATTTGGAAAACAGTTGACGAGACGTTTTACCCCACCCGCCTTATAGCCCAAACCTTGCCCCTTCTGACTACCATTTGTTCCGGTCAATGCAGAACGCCCTCACTGGAATACGGTTCACATCAGAGCAGCTTGATTCTGCCAAGCCGGCGCAGTTCTTTTGGGATGGGATCCACAAATTGCCAGGAAGATGGGAAAAAGTCATAGCTTCAAATGGGCAATACTTTGAATAATACTATTGTAGATGTTATTCTTAAATAAACGTTAAAATTTTGAAGAAAAAAAACCAGAAGTAATAGACCCGAAACAGAGACCAACGCAATGTTAGGTTTTCTGAAAAGAAATAGTAACGATTTTCGGGATACAACTAGCGTTGAGTCCATCTATTGTTCGTTAGTCAGACCGTATTTAGAATACTCTTCCAAGATTTGGGGTACCCCAGATGATACACAAGAAATCAGATTCGAAAAAGTCCAAAAAATGTCACGAAATGTGCTGTCCGTAGATTATATTCCTTCGAAGAACTTCCTAAATAAGACGAGAGATGTCAAATAATAGGCTTAGCAAACCTTACATTTCACCCGTGACATTATTAACTGCCGTGTAAATTCACCAGATTTACTTTGTCTCATGGATGTATATGCTCCCCAAAGATCTCTTCGACTTGAAGAATATATGGTGTTATCTATGAGCTGCAGAATCGGTAGATAATCCTTAGTCGCGCAGTAAGAATCTGCTGCGTAAAGCGATACTGAGAGTTAACACTTAGAGAATGTAGTATTTTGTGTGGTCTGTGATGTGTGTGGAAACAGAAAAAAAAACAAGTTGGTTTACGTGAACCACTGCCGCAAAACCGTAAGGGCACCCATATACCCACCAACTTAACTACCACCCCATCAGCCTCACCGTCCTCGGATCTCCGATCAGGAGAACGAAAAAAACAGTGATGAACAACATAGTCTTCCTCCATAACCTTCGCCCAAGACAATCTGACTTAATTAATTTCGACTTCCGATTTTCGACCCGCTTGGTGGTGGCGCCTTTGGGACTGCTCACTTCCGTCCCAAGTTCGCAGACGAGTTCAGAAAAAAAGCAGAACTAAAAATAGCCATTGTTCAAATGCATAGTCTCTGCCCTGTTACTCGCAGCGGGACAGTAGTTATTTATCGGTTACCCCAATGGCGACATCTTTTTAGTGCTCCTGCACAAGGATCCCCACGATTCACCGCCACCGACAACAGTTCATGCGAAGCGCATTTAATTCCATAAAATCGCTGAATTGTAGCAAAACCCTGCAACAGCACCGACGAGAGAAGCATTGACCTCATGCCAACGAAACCGGGCTGCCACTGGCAGGGGCGGCACAAATCCGCAAAGACAAAAGGCAGCACAATTGGAAAACGAAAACAAATCACGAAACGAAACGAACACAGCAAGATGCTTATTAGGACTAAACTCTCAATTTCATGGTATCCACGAAGCGGTTGTGTCTGTGTTTACAAAGCGGGGGATTAGCACCGAGGAGCCCCATCTAATGGATGGCATCTAGCGCAAGCCCCCAACGCTCAAGGATAACACGAATGGCGCAACGTACTCCCAGTCGTTCAGTCATTCCCCTCCCGTGGGTTCTATTAAAAAGAAATGATACATTTGTCGATTCAGTAATCGGAATGAATAAGCGAATTCTTTTTTGCAGCGCATTTCATTGCATCCTGCACTCATCCGTGACGTCTAACAAAGGCCTGCGCGCGGTGGGAGCCGCGGTGATTGCCAGGATTTAAATTCAAATAACTCTGCGATGCCGCTTGTGCATGCAGAGTGTATCCATTGATAGAGCACTTGTGCAACAACGAACAAGATATTGCAATATTGCTGAAGGTTGTCACTGGGCTGGGTGCCCCGCGATTGATTGTTACACGCGCTTCGACTCGCCACCGGCGGATGTTCAATTTGAAATTATGCTTCAATGAGTTCTGAGGACGGACAAATTTCATTTCATATTGCGGTTTGAACGAATTCGTTGTTTCAAGGCTCTGCCGATGGCTTCGGTGACGATTGTGGTATCCCAGCCTAGCCGTTTGGCCATCGTCCCCTTTTTCGTGCACCAGTTGGCTGTAGCCGAACTTTCGTGCACTAAGGTCGGTTGCCCCGGACATACATTGAACGAAATAGAAGCAAAAACTTCGTCATGGAGGCTTGAAAGACCAACGCTGGCGTGCGCTGATAGCACAAACTAGGTAATTGAATGAGTCCAGGGTTGCAAATTAAAGGTTCCGCCCACCACCTCATCATCAGGCACAAATGCAATTACTCCTGGAAGCTTCGTAAATTGTTGACAAGATTCGATCCACTGTGAATGACCGTCGTTGAGACACAGGCCAATGGCGACTGCCCATGGGAATATGCCGAAGATCCACATGCAGAGCAAGCGTCTGCGAATTAAGGAAGGCCGCCCAGAATAGTGGATGCTTGTGAGTTGCACTTCCAAGAGCTGTTTAACTGCCATGACCAGGTACGAAACGAAGGAATTCCACGCTAGTCGGTAAGGTCTTCAGAACGACACTAATGCTCCGAATCACAGTTTGGTGGATAGAAATAAACAAACCTGTCCACAGGCGCAAAGACTAGCTGGCATGTGTTTCAGCGCAGCATCTTAATACACTCCCCCACCTTCGCCCACTGGACCCAAGTATTTGGCAAACAAATAACAGCCAGCACAGCCTCAAGCCAGTCCGAACTCACCAGCAGTCATTCAACCGTTTTTAATTAATTCAACTTTATCTTTCTTCCCAGCGACATAGACCGCCTACTACCCCATCTTCGAGGCGAAATTTTCTACCAGCAAACGTATCTTCTGAAGATCAGACGCTGGACGATACCCGACGATACCACCCCTGGCCAGCGGACATAGCTTCTGAATATCAGACGCCGTGCGATACCCTGCGTATGTACACAGGCGAATCGAAGACGACGGTTTGGGTGTAAGAGTCTAAACAAGACCTCAATGTTACACTCTCCTTGAAACTGTATGTAGCCCCTGAAAGACAGAGTCCATTGAGATACAAGAGGCACTGTCTTGGACCATTAACAGAGTAATTTTCATAAAAAAAAAATCTGCTCGGATAGTCAATCCACAATGAACTCCCTGGACAATGTCATTTTGAACTCAAAAACATCTCTTACTTGCAGACTGACTTTTAACAAGATGGCTAAGCATTATAGACCTCATGTGAGTGCCGGTACATTGTGGCATACCGGGGAATTGCAAAGCCAATGACCTCGCTAAATGCGGTTCGACCTCTTCTCTCTCACACTAGGGGGATATCCACTTTTCACGACGATGGCCACGACCTATAATCTTCCTAAGCTACATAGCTAAGTAGACAAAATGACCCCAAGTGGCTAGATGAGAAAGGAAATAGGGCCAGCACTAAATCTCACATCTCAGACTAACCACATTTACACTCAGGACACTCATCGGTGTCATAACCGGACACTGCGCAATTGGCATACACGCCGGCAGGATGGGTGTTTAATAGAATGAGCAAGGGCTTCATAGATGAAGAGGAGGTAGAAACCACCTCCTCTGCTCATGTGGGTACTCACACGAAGGGCCAATCGCAGCGAACGATATGGCCACCTTAGGCCGCACCAACTGCTTCTGAGTCTTGGAGTAAGTCAATACGTGTGATATCAACCATGGGCCTGCATTGGCATAACTGTTGCTGTAGCCTGGATTAAGTCAGTCTCACCTAACCAATTAGAAGATATATGTAAGGCCACTGACGATGCCCCGGCATGCAACAATCTTCTGTTCTGAATTTTGAAAGACGAAATCATGCTCGACGACTGGGGAACCATCACCAATGACCGCATTTTGTTGACCTAATAAAAAGACAAAAAAGGCATTTATTACAAAAAGGAAAAGGAACCTACGTGCGCATTTAATTGTAAAGGGTGATTTTTTAGCTATTATCTTTTTTTTTTTTGCGAGGGTAGGTGAAAATCTTCAAAAGACACTATAGGGACCGTTCCCACATAGCGAAAGTGATTTTTACCCAGTAAAAGCACCTCCCTTCAAATATAATATATTTCCACTACAACTAAGTCTTACACTTGTCCAGCAGTTTTACTTTCTTGGTTTAGGCGCATTTGGCAAGAAATTCTCCATTGAGAGCTCTTGCTATCACCGCAGCTAAGCGCGGGTTGAATTCACCGTGCTACGTCAAGGGGTTTAGTCCCTTGAAGACGGCGGAAAGCGTTGGTTTCGTCAAGAATTGGAGGGACAGCAGAGTTTATGTGCTCTTCCAGACGACGCTTATGCTTACGAGCAAAATTCGTAATTTCATCATGGACTGATGGAATTCCAAGGTCTCTGTGGATGTCGCTGTTTCGTATATACCAGGGTGCGTTGACGATGGCCCTTAGCACTTTATTTTGAAATGTTTGTAGTATGTTTCTATTACTTTCTTTGGTACAACCCCATAGTTGTATACCATACGTCCAGACTGGTTTTAGCACTTGCTTGTGTATAAGCAATTTGTTGTCAATACTTAGCTTGGAATATTTTACAATAAGCCAGTACATGTCTTCGTATCTTAATTGGAGCTCTTCACATTTCTTTTTGACATGATCCTTCCACTTAAGCTTTACATCGAGAGTCATTCCGAGGTATTTCGCTTCATTACCGAAGGGTATTTGAGCATTATTTATAAAAACGGGCAAGTTATTCACGTTCTTATACGTTCAATTTATATGAACGAATTTAGCTTCGTTAAGCTCAATTCGCTGAGTGTTCGTCCACTCGTGTATCCGGTCTAGAGCAGCACATTGTAATTTTCTGGTTGATTCTTCGACCGTTTTGGCAGTTACTAACATGGCAGTGTCGTCAGCGAATGTGCCTAGCACGGTGCCTACGTCCTGCGGTATATTGCTGCTATAAGGTAAGTAAAGGAGGGGACCAAGGATTATCTATTTTTGGCAACACTGATTTAAATAGCTGACGCACGTTTCGTGTTTTGTTTCACTGTCAAACATCTTCAGTTTGGTCTATAATTTAACCATGAATCGTCTTACAAACGAACAACGCTTGCAAATTATTGAATTTTATTATCAAAATGCGTGCTCTGTTAAGAAAGTACATCGCGCGCTTCTTCCATTTTATGGTCAGTTTAAGACGAAGCTCATTTTTGCGAATCGTAACGAAACTGCGAATGGTGAGCGCTACCGTGAGATGATATCCAACTTTTTTTTGCCCAAAATGCAAGAGCTTGACTTGCATGACATGTGGTTTCAACAAGACGGTGCCATATGCCACACAGCACGCGCAACAATGGACTTATTGAGAGGCGAGTTCGGTGAACATTTTATTTCACGTTCGGGACCGATCAACTGGCCGCCTAGATCGAGCGATTTAACGCCTTTAGTCTATCTTTTGTGGGGCTATGTTAAAGCTCGTGTCGATACAGACAAGCCCAAGAGTATGCCAAAATTGGACTAAGCGGATGGACCATTTGAGGCGCAGTCAAGGTCAACATTTGCATGAAATAATCTTCAAACATTAAATTATATGGACTGTACTATCGATGCAAATAAAGATTTCATGAATTTTTCTGGATTTTATGTGTTTTTTTTTTCTTTTTGAAAAACGTTCCTATAGCTTTTAAAAAATCACCCTTTAGTAGCAATGAACTACCAAGAGTTTTCTAAAATTCTCTTGCAATAATCCTCTCTGGTTGTCTCTTAGAAGCGCCTGGAGCGAGCTAAACAACCTTTCTACTTCAGCTGAGACAAGTGAAGCCCATTTAAAGCTTCCACCATTATCAACATCAATGTATTCTGGGAGTTTGGAATTCACGTCGGTAGGTATTGCTACGTTAAGAGCTGCAAGACGTTTTAGAAGGCAATTTACCGAGTGAGTAGGATTGTCCAATGATTCGAACTTGATAGGAGCCTGAAGTATAACACAAGTGTTCACTTCGCCATCTCTGGTCATCAGGAGTGGAGGTAAGTCGTAGCTTGTCAACGTCCTCAACATATGCGAGTTAAGGACTATCGCTGCAAGTTAGAGAAGTGCCAGTGAATTCATCAGCCCGCTTAGACCATGCTGGTCCATTTTAATGCCCACAGTGAGGCTACCACCACCGATCGACCACTCCAGTGATTTAATTTGATCCCAACGGCAAGTGGTGACTGGACCAAATTTGAAAAATAAATAAAAGCGTTTTAACTTTGCTTTCACTGGGATTCGAACTGGGGACCCCACACACCAAGGGCAGGCACTTAACCAACTGCGCCATCCAGTCCTTACGATCGGCTCAAAAGTGGTTTTGAAAAATCGTGCATCGCCCTGTGTTGACTAAAAAGAATAAGTTTTTTCCGTTTGTGCGAGCCCGGGCCTTAAACTGACATTTTCAGGTGGCACTGTAAAAAATATTTTTCCTGCAACGCTGCTTAGCCATCGTGTCTGTTATTCTTTGTGATTATGGTGAAGTAGTGGCAGCTCTGAGTCAAGATATACTTCTGCTCATTTTAGCTGAAGGTTGTTTTTGCCCAGGGCCGCGAGAGTTATTAATCACAATTTAAACAAATTCCCTTTTGTGCTTACAACCCTCTTTTAGACAGGAGATTTTTCAAGCTTACCCCTTCTCACGCATGCCTTCATGTGCATGCTTCCACTACCCAAACTGCTTTTCAGGTTGCCTATCAATCGGTGACGAATTTAGCGGCCTTGTTTGTGCTTTTTCCACTACGTCGATGTTTTAATTCGATGTATAGAAAAAATCGATGTTTTCCAACGATGCATAGTTATTACATACATCGAATGAAACATCGATATATTTTTTCTATGCTCAAAAATTCGTGGGACATCGATCAAATGCTAGACAGCGTATCGTAAATGATGTCCCAGGGGAAAACAAAACAGCGCTGGCACGTATACGGCCACAGCCATCACTCGCGCTCGCCTTAACTTAGCTTGTGTGCCTGAATTTGTGGACATCCTCATTCGCGTGCATGTCTTCAAGTACCTTCCACTGTGTTTGTTTTCCCCCAACTCATTCAACATGCCGACTCGAACGCTTTAAAGAAACCAAAACTTCAGTTCAACTCTCGCAGGTCCTTGGGCCTCAATTAAATTTCAGTATTTTATGTTGATATCAATAAAATATGCCGCATGAATTTATGTGTTACAAATCGACATCTGTTGTTCGACGCTCGTTGTCGTTTTGCGAGCTTGGCGAAATGGGACTCGACTGTGATCCTTTTTGCTTTTTTCGTCTTGGTTGCTCCTTCTCGCTGCCCCATACTAGCACATACCATCGTCCCCGCCGTTGCACATTATGACGAAGGAAGCGAAGGCGGATCAAAAAAGGAGAATCGAAACAAGTGTGGAAAACCAGCACCAGACAAGCACTACCGGCAGAGCCGGGAGCAGGCGGGCGCAGTCGGGGGGAATAAAAAAATCGAAATAAAAATGTGTGTTCGTAAAGGGAAAACTGCCTGAGGATGTCGAGCAACTCCTTACGCTCACTGCACGCCAATGGGTGGTGTGGGTCGGGGGCGGAAAGTTTTCTATATTCTCGCTCCACAATCTCTTCTTATATTCTCGAGAGTGTACGTTGTAATTTCTGTTTCATGACCCTCGTGGTGTTGCCGATGTTGTTTGACGAAAAGGACGACGACGATGATATGCCCCGGCAAGGTTTCCTCATGCTCTTTCTTCGCCAACGAGTGCGCCCCCCTATTGCCAATAACAAAGTAATTACGGGAGAATTAAGTCCTTAGGAAGTATTTCAACATGTTCCGGACTTGTCGGATGGGTTCTTCGGCTTGTTCTTCTTCGGCGGCGTAATGCGAATTTGAAGACTTCAATTAAACGAGTAATTTACAGTAGCACAGAGCATTGGTGCTTCCCACGATAAATTGTGAGCCGTGCAAGCGGGAGCTTTCACTTTTAGGGGCCAGGCTTTGCTTGCGAAATGAGTTTCAGGCGGAGGGAGGACAATTGGATCACGTGCGAGTGGGCCATAAATTTGCTGTGGTCTACTGGCTGGAAAGAGTGATTCGATGGAAGGAGTGTTGGACACATGACACCTGAAGTGAGTGTCAGAGTTTAGGTGAAACAGAAAGTGTCTTAGAGAGGGAGCAACTGCAGTTGCTTTGAATAAGCAGAAGAAACCATAATTTATGGGAGTCATATGGGGTCATAGGACTGGACTTAGCATCTCGATGAACTGATCGGCGAGTCGGGCAGGGTTTTCCGATAAGGTTTTCTTCAAAAGGTGGTCTGATATTGAGCGAAAGCCTGAGCTAAGTTCGTAGAGCTTGCCAACGATCGGTATATTTGCTCCATACTTAGTGCTGTGTTATGGAGATTTTTCAAGTCGAAGTAAAGCGTATTATTTTTCTGCGTAATGCTACGTTCCCACCGAACGAAACGTTTCTTCGAACCTACCTGTTTGCGCCGTACATTTTCGGGGTCTCGTGGTTCCTGATAAACCTAGTTGCATGTCCCTTGAATTCAATCGTCCATGAGTCCATGTTGTCAGAGCGAACAAGCCTACCGCGTGAATTTCATTTTGCGTCGGTCACTTTGGTGTTCATTTTCTCATTTTATCTCTTTCTATTTTCTGGCGTTCTTACTTTATGATCTCCTGTCAACTGACATCTGTTCTGGAGTATGACTGGAGCGAATGACATTTGTTTTGGCGGGAACTTATGTATTGAGAGCGAGTTACTGGAAAATTTAGAGCAAATCTACTTCAAACTCGACGTTAACGGCCAATTGAGTAAAAGTTCATCCGGTCCTTGCGGGGACCGGATGGGAAAGGACCTTAAGAAAGTGTGTATAAGACTCAAGCTCAGGCAGAGCAGGATCTTTTATAGCCCGACGCCGTCTATAGCCCGCTACTGTTCCTTGTCGGTCGACTTTCCTATGGGCTATGGTCGCTATGGAGTATGTGATGTTGGAGAATAGGCATGTAATGATGTGTGTATGTGACATGTGTGGAGCATTAGTACGATATGAAACCCCACTTTTTTCGGGTTACTACACGCTTTGTTTAGCTATGAGTTGAAAGAATTTGGTCGCTTGCGTGTGCAGGAAATGCACAAATATTATGAACGGACCTACTTTGTGCGAAGTGTGACAGCCTTCTGCAGCCTGCCACTATAGCCTAAGCCTAATTCTGTCTTGTTATATTGATACATTGTTGAAGAACAGAATTTTGAAAGGTAACGCGGTAGGAATCGGGTTATACGCACGTCACGGCACTGCTGTGCATCGGTTCGCAACAATGTTTTCCTGTGCATGTGTTGAGTTGAAATCTCTCGGTGGTTTTCACTCCCACCACCATTGTTGTCGTTTTGTGAATGGCAACTCGATCCTCCACCATCGACTCTAACTCATCAGGAGTAAAGGCCGTTCACGAGGTCGGGCTTTCTTGATAGGCATTTGTACGCGTTGTATCGAGCTTGCGTCAATGATATGGCAAAGTGCGGCTCCCTCAAATTTTCAAATGACCGCCACAGGCGCGCGTTGCTCTAGTAACATGGTCTAAAATTCATTTCACCAAAAACAAAAAAATGCAATTATTTCACACAAAAAACTACAAAAATTTAATTACGTCCACAAAAAGTTGCCTCAGCCTGCCAAGAATGAAAAATTACGAGTAAATAAAAGAAAATTGTTTCACAACTACCAAAAGCTCGAGTTCGTAGAAGAATTTGGAAATTTGTGCTCGCGCTTACGAAATTACGGTCTGCGAACTATCAAAGCGCGAACTTTGCATTGTGACTTGTTTAATGGATTTACGTGTATCCTGCTTAAATGTCAGAGCCCAACCTCTCGAAGGCGACATTGTTATAAGGGTATGATGCCCAAGCGTGTACAGGTGTGTTTTTGGACTTGGCCAACCACCTGGGTCCTGGGACTGGCAAGTGGTCGTCTACCTCCATTATTCTATGCAATAGGCACAAGTACATCTTCAGAGGTTTCTACTAAATTTTGTACCTTGTAATCTCCCTCATTTTGGATCGAGCGTGCTAGACTCAGATGTCACAAGTCGGGCGTGCTTTATTTCGACCATATCCTAGAAATGAGCCGATGTGTCCAACCAAGAGGTGTGTTGAACTTATTGCTTATGGGAAACTTAACGACGTATTTCCTGAAAGTAATGTTTTATATAAAATAGACGCCGGAGCCATTTTATGGTCTTTTGGCCCGTCCCTGTGTCAAAACAGGGTCAAATTGCGACTAAAGTCGCCTAGCGGCAACCCTGATTGTGACTCTACCACCAGGAGTCCTTCGCCCAGGCTTCCATCTGAACTTCGTGTCGGTTTATCATCTTTATCTCCTCTGGTGGTCATGCCCCTTACTGTTTCTTCGGGATCGCTTCCCTCTTTCTTGTGCCCATTGTCCAACCAAGTGGTCTTCTCTGAGACAACAACTCCCGTGCACTCAGTTAATCACCAGCAGTTTCCCCTGTTCCTCAAGAGACATCCTCGACGTTGATGCTACAAGAATCTAAGAACTGAAGTGACGCTCATGTCACCGCACTTGGCCAGATCCGTGTCATCGTCATCATTGAGCCATGAACTGATTCTGGGCGAAAGCAAATACACAACACTTATTCACAGTGAAATCCTGGTATGCCTAGCGGCTTACACGCGCTCGCATCCTCTCTACACAATTCCCATGACAATAGACACGACTGCACATCGCCTTCCTCGCCCCCGTCAGAGTTCCGTGTTAATTGTCCTTCAGTGTGCAATTATTGCAAAAATAAAGCATTTTTCAAAAAGGGATTACAATGCGCCGAAGGACTCACCACCGTTGCCACTCTATTAATTCCGCTAATAACGCCCGTTGCCCGCGAGCATCCTTAAATCCTTTATTATTGCTCGCTGCGTTCTATTTCAATAATTTACGAGTATTTTCTTTTTTTTTTTGTTTGCACTTGTTAGTGCGAGTGTGTCCTTTCTTCGTAACTCTATTGGTGGCTGGTATAATTAAATAGATTTACCGCCAAACAAGCCTGCCACATCGGAGGCCGAGGGGGTGTGTGTGGGATAAAAAAGCGCGAGATATTCGCTCGGTGTGCACTTTGTGTAAAGCCAGTAACTGCTCCTGTGCATCCTGTTGCCACACCACACCCTCGAGGCACTGACAGTCCACCCCCCCAACAACAGATTTAGATTTGAATTGTTGCACTGAAACAGCGATGGCATCGCCCGGAAACCAAAAACAAAGCCAGGCGAAATTAAATAGAAAAAGTAAATCCTTCCCAGCGACTACAGTGGATGGTCGGATGGGGGCGAGGACGAGAATATTAACCGGGTTTTGAAGCTGAGCTTTGCGGGCAAATTTTCATTGATGGCTCTTTAACTGCTGACGCTATTATTTTCGAAATCTGGATGGCGTCGATGGATCACCCCCGCCCGAGCTCCTCAAATCCTGGATTGGCCGGCTGGGATGTGCAATGCACTCTCCAGTTTTGTCATAAAATTGCTCATATTTTTTTCAAATATTGCATTCAGACCGCGACTGGGGGTGCTTGTGTGCATCAGGAGCACTCTCGAGCGGAGCGTTTCGTATCCATCATCATCGGGACAATATTGTATGCCTTCGACGGCAGATCATCATCTGTGTGTGCGTGTGTGTGTGTGAAAGGAGGCGGTTATATTTTTCCGGTTTTTTTTTTTAACTTCGATTGCTCATTTCGGGAATATCCTGAATATCCTTGAAACGGTGAGGGGGAAGAGTCAGGAGTAATAATTGAATATTTCTATGGACCGTGGGGTTGAATTCATATCGGTGCATTTCACGTCAGAGAAAAGTGGTGGGGGGCTGTGTGAGACAATGGTGAATTGGCGGGATTATAAAGTTCGAAGAATTATTGGGAATGTGATGGATTTGGAAGGAAATGGAAGATGATTGCCATTTGGAGGGCTCTTCTGATGACAAAATTGCACATGGAAAACTGCTTCCCCTGCATGCCCCCTTCGGAGGCTTTATTGTGTTTTCATAGAGCATCAGAGAGGATTTCTGATGAACTGGAACAGGTCAGGTGTGGGGTGGTAGCTCATTCAAAGTTAAGTTGGATAGCAGATGTTCTTATTGCCTCTATGGGAGGACAGAAGTATTGCCGAACAATTCGGTGTGCATGCGCTGGAATATTCCAAAGGAAGTTTGATTTTCTAAAAATCGCCTTAAATGATCAAACTGACTTATTCACAGAGTATGCGTTGTGGGTTGGTGCGTCGAGCCCTACGCACTTGAGCCTACCTTGCCTAGGTGCGATTCCCGGTGCGGGTAGAATACTTTTCACGGCCTCTCCTCTTCCGAGTCAGTGACAATATTCAAGGAGTATAGCATCTCGAAGTGACCGCTCGGAGGCAGTCGGTCCCTTCCACTCGTGAGGGAACAATAGCACGCACAACACGAGTGGCTGATGAGAAGCTGGACCTGGCCCCCTACGGGCTGTAGGGCAAACCATAATATTATGTTGATATTCAGTTTACTTTATACTGATGCCCACACGAATGCTCTGTCGCCCGTTGGACGGATTCTTGACAACAGATGCGCACCTCCCGTTGAGCGCTTTCGACCATTTTGAGACAGAACTGAACTAGGTCTTTCGAACTCGACCATATTACTACGATCTTGAAGTGGTTATTCTTCTTCTGATGACGCTATGCACCGGGATTGACCTGGTTCTCAATCAATGAGACTCTCATGTTGGCATTTTTTTAGACAGCTTCTTAGACAGCTTATTACAATTAAGAACACCAAAAAAGCTCTTGTGTGCATCACCTTATATGTGGGCCTTCCGTTGCCTAACAAGCCCAGAATCGAATGCTCTTCACAACGGAAGTAAGCCATTCACTCCACGTGGCCCAGCCACCTTAGGCTTTGGTCCCGTAGACGCCTGCTAAGACTCATGGGCTGTACAGCCCCCAAAGTTCTTCTCAAAATGCCATCAACGCTAACGCGACCAAAGATCGCACACACAACTGTCCCTTCGGGAGAGACCAAGAAGTTCTTCATCGGCTTTGTGCCTGTCTATAGAGAAGGACAGGGATGATCATGGTGTTCCCAAGTAAAAGTAACTGACAAGAGTTACTGCATTCAATCTCGGTATTGATGGCATTTGAACGGTTTACTTGAGACACGCGGTGGACGAAGTCCTTGAGACTACCTTAAACGTATGCCTATGGTGACGTTGTCGCCAAAAAAAATATACCCTTTAGACTACCTTAAATGTATGCCTTTGGTGACGTTGTTGCCAAACAGTCAGCGGTGTGTGTTCTTGCTTGTGGGAAGCATATACCTCGTCTTGCCCTTATTCACCGCTAAACACATTGTGGCCCCCTCGAATTCAATGCCAGAAAACGATAGCTCGTTGTGTTCAATCAATCAGGACAAAGTTGACCACTCACTTCCAAGAACTTGCCTCTTGTCATGGCGATTAAGATGCGCGATCTTCCCCAGGAGGACATAGAGAAAGTCGAATGACTGTGCGGCGCACAGTGGGTTGCGGGAAAAATTCTGTTAAATCTAAACTTTTTAACGAATATTAATTAAATAAAGTTTCTGATGTATTATACGCATATTTTGAAATTTGGTTAGAAAAAAAAATGGCTAGAAACAAAGTTATTCACATTTTTCTAAAATTTGATTGATGTAAAATCTGACTATAAACATAAGCAAAATATAAATAAAACATTCAGAACATAGTTTAAAAAGTAGTAGTTATTTTATGATGCTATAACGAAGTCCTTAGCGTCCGCGCTCATTGGTAACCAGTTATTACTGGATCCGAGTATATGGGGATTCAATGCATCACGTCTTCACTAGTAGCAATTTATAATCCTTGCTTCGACGTTCTTGGGCGTCCTCAGAGAGTGATCCAACCGGAAATGTACAATTTGATTTTTTCTCCATGGATCAAAACCTCACGTACGGTTGCTGGCGAGTTGTAGCATTTAAAATCCTCAACAAAAAGTTGTGCAGTTTCCCAGTTGAAAATTGACTTCTTCACTCGATGTTGTTACTTCAAGAATAACAGCAAACCGCCGAATTAGGTCTTCACTGACTGCAGTGATTTCTGAAGTCCTTGTTGGATTGGCGAAGACGCTCTGGATTAGTGATGGGCATAATCGAATGGTTTTAAGAATCGAGACTTTAGTAATCGAGGTATTTTAATAATCGAATGATCACTCGGATGACTAATAATCACTCGAGTGACTACTAATCACTCGAATGACTACTAATCTCTCGAGTGACTACTAATCAACTCGATAATGTCTGAACTCAAGTATTACCCCACTACTCGGTGCATTAATAAAAACATCGTAAAATATTTTTTATATACGAGTAGATTATTCAAAAACGAACAAAATTAACGTAAATTAAAAATTCAAAGACACTTATTCCTTGTAAACTTAAGGATAACAAAATAATTTAATAAAGTCTTGTACGCTTAGACTAGACAATTCGATAAAAGTAAAGAAAAAAGACTTGTAATTCAGTTGAGTATAAATAATAATTAAAAATTAAAGTTGAGTGCTTCGCAAAAAACAACCCTGTCCACCATACACAACCTTTACTCAAACACAATTCACCCAGAAAAAAGCATAGTGCAAAATTTGTTCAAGATGATGTACATGTACGGGTAAGATGTACATAAGAGCAAACACAAACTGAGAATGAAGAAATGAACTGAGTAGTGGAGTAGTATTTGAGTTCTTCTCTTTTTCGTTTTTCTTTCATTCTCTTCTTTCTTTCTCCCTTTTGTTACTCGTTCTCGCGCTGTTGATACATTAATCGAGTTCTCTTGTGTTAGTAGTTAGAAGCCATGCGAGTGGTTGGTAGTCACTCGAGTGATTAGTAGTCATTCGAGTGATTAGTAGCCACTCGAGAAATCAGTAGTCATTCGAGTGATTAGTAGTCACTCGAGAGATCAGTAGTCATTCGAGTGATTAGTAGTCATTCGAGAGATCAGTAGTCACTCGAGAGATCAGTAGTCATTCGAGTGATTAGTAGTCATTCGAGTGATTGATTAAGAATCGAGATGTTCTCGAGATGTCGTAATAATCGATTATCACTCGAGATATCGAGTGTGCTCATCACTACTCCGGATGTGTTGCTGTAATTACTGGTTCCCGTACCCTGTTTTACAGCATCAACAATAATGCCCAGTTTTTAACGCAATTCCAACTGAATTTGTTTGCCTTTTGAGCGTCTCGTATTTGGCGGGTCTCATTGTAAGTTTTCCATGCTTAAAATTGCCACAACATAAATATTGTTAATTAATTAGAAAATAACATCCGATCCCGGGTACCATAAAACGAGTAACTTGCTAATTAGAACCCAATTACCAATTTTGGCCCAATGCCAGATGTGGACCCTAGATATCATTTATTTCAGCACAATAAACAACTGATGAAAACATCCCCATTTATATACTTCAATATTTTAAAGCTCATTCCATGCTGTATGTGGTTTGCAGCTTAAGTCACCATATTGCTACTCTTAAAAGTCTCTTCCGGCCAATGTTGTCTGTAGATGGATATGATCTTTGCATCATGAATAGAGCACGATTCCCGCTTTCAGATAAATTAAATCTCCTGTTCGAGTCTCTTGGAGTTTTGTCTACGGTCCAACAAACGATAAAACACATCCCCTGTAAATTTGTGCTAAATTAAGAATCTACTATAATTTGAATATTTCAGAGCTCTGTTCATGGATCCATTTAATTTTTTTTAATGAAAGCTTTATATTGTCAATCTTCTATATATATATTTTTTTTTTTTTGCGAGGGTAGGTGAAAATCTTCAAAAGACCGTTCCCACATAGCGAAAGGGATTTTTACCCAGTAAAAACACCTCCCTTCAAATAAAATATATTTCCACTACAATTAAGTCTTACACTTATCCAGCAGTTTTACTTTCCTGGTTTAGGCGCATTTGGCAAGAATTTCTCCATTGAGAGCAAGATGCTATCACCGCAGCTAAGCGCGGGTTGAATTCACCGTGCTACGTCAAGACATTTAGTCCTTTGAAGACGGCGGAAAGCGTTGGTTTCGTCGAGAATTGGAGGGACAGCAGAGTTTATGTGCTCTTCCAGACGACGCTTATGCTTACGAGCAAAATTCGTAATTTCATCATGGACTGATGGAATTCCAAGGTCTCTGTGGATGTCGCTGTTTCGTATATACCAGGGTGCGTTGACGATGGCCCTTAGCACTTTATTTTGAAATGTTTGTAGTATGTTTCTATTACTTTCTTTGGTATAACCCCATAGTTGTATACCATACGTCCAGACGGGTTTTAGCACTTGCTTGTGTATAAGCAATTTGTTGTCAATCCTTAGCTTGGAATATTTTCCAATAAGCCAGTACATGTCTTTGTATCTTAATTGGAGCTCTTCGCGTTTCTTTTTGACATGCTTGACAGAGTCATTCCGAGTTATTTCGCTTCATTGCCGAAGGGTATTTGAAAAACGGGCAAGTTATTCACGTTCTTATACGTAAAATTTATATGAACGGGTTTAGCTTCGTTAAGCTCAATTCGCTGAGTGTTCGTCCATTCGTGTATCCGGTCTAGAGCAGCACATTGTAATTTTCTGGTTGATTCTTCGACCGTTTTGGCAGTTACATAAATGGCGGTGTCGTCAGCGAATGTGCCTAGCACGGTGCCTACGTCCTGCGGTATATCGCTGCTATAAAGTAAGTAAAGGAGGGGACCAAGGACACTTCCTTGTGGTACTCCAGCTTGTATAGGCTTGAATAGGGAGTATTCTTTCCCATATTTCACACGGAAGATTCTATCATTAAATTGTGTAAAATCTTCTCGGGAGGAACTGTCGAAGCTTGTGTTTCAAACCTTCGTGCCAAACCTTGTCAAAGGCTTGCGAAACATCAAGAAATACAAAATGGTCTATAAGAAGGAAATTAGTCTATAAGACTTTTTGTCTGTTGGGGGTTTACCAGGTTCCGGCAACATTATTATTTCCGCCACTTTCCACTGACTAGGGACATGTTCTAATCTAAACGCGGCGTTAATTAGGTAGATAAACATAAGAAGCTTCTATATATACATCTTCTAAAAACAAAGTCCTAGTAGCATTCATTCCAACCATTGTTAGACCAGGAAATTGTGACTTTTTTAACATGACCAAAGTCAAAACCTCTGTTTTTTAAATCCGATGAAATTTCAACATAACTCCGAAGTTTACAAGAAGTTGCAGCTAATTTTGTCCTTGCTGCAACTTGAAGCACACGTTGACATAAGTAGCTACGCGTAGCTTGGCGTAGATTTTTGTTTTTAACTCAAGGGGTATTCATCAATAGTCTATGTTTTAAGCTACTTGTCTGTCGCAGGCATCTTTGAAGATTTTTTTAATACTTTTTTTTATGTTAAATAGTCAAGAAAAAACCAATAGAAAGGTGTGTATGGAATGATGATGTAAACTTTTGTTGAAAATATGGGTAGCGGCTTAAATAAATATTTTGTTGACTTTGAGGGCTTGTAAATCATAAGCCCTACATAGACATAAAGCTGAGAAGACTACAGATAACTTTCTCCTCAGACATATTTTTCTGTTGTTAACCCACTGTGCAGCGCCTTGTCTAAATCATTATTGACATTGAAAGTTTGTTGAGTTAGTTGGCGACCTTGATGATTCTCCATGGTCATCCGACACAATCTGTCGAGTCTTGCAAAAATCGCTCTATCACACCTATTCTACTTGAAATCCCCGAGTGCGTGGTGGATGTTGATTTGCATTTCTTGGGTCTTCCCGAGGATCGTACACAAATAGTTGCCTCAGCCTCAGCAAGAACATTTTTTCACAACTGTCAAAAGCTCGAGTTTGTAGAAGAAGCTCTACCTAGAAATTTGTGCTCGCGCTTACTACATTACGGTCTGTGATATAGCAAAGCGCGAACGCTGCATTGTGACTTATTCAATGGATTTACGTGTATCCTGCTTAAAACGTCAGAGCCCAACCTCTCGAAGGCGACATTGTGATAAGGGTATAATGCCCAAGCGTGACCAGGTGAGTTTTTGGACTTGGTCCAACCAAAGGGGTCCTGGGTCTGGCAAGTGGTCGTCTACCTCCATTATTCTATGCAAAAATAGGCACAAGTACATCTTCAGAGGTGTCTACTAAATTTTGTACCTTGTAATCTCCCTCATTTTGAATCGAACGTGCTAGACTCAGATACCGGGCATGCTTTATTCCGACCATATCCTAGAAATGAGCCGTGTGTCCAACCAAGAGATCCCAGACGACAGATTTCATCTCGCTCGCGCCTTTTATCCCAGTCTCGGAATCCCCTCCAGTCTCGGAATCCCCAAACTGACCTCATTTAGATCGGAGCCCAGTTCTCATCTATTTTGGTTCGAGTGGATTGGCTTAGTCGCCGTTAAACTGTCTGCAGAAGAGATTCCTTTAAATTCTCAGCATAAATTGCCACCAATGTCGAATGAGAAAGTCGTGGTGGGTGGTTGGTGTTGATTTGCATTTCTTGGGTCTTCCCGAGGATGTGTCCTATCATAAAGATCGTGTGTGGCCAAAGGCCCTTCTGACTCAAAATAATCGAGAAGATCAGGAGCCAGTCGAGGTGGGGTTCCCTTTCCTGTCATTGTTCTTGTGGCAGTTAGCCGAATCCAATTTTGCAACTTTTTATAGTCAGCAATAGGTTTCAAACTGTGGACATTAATTGGATTACCGTAGACCAATAGGATGGTTCGGAAGGTTCGTGTTGGTCCTGTGATAAACCGTCAACAATATTTATTATTTTTGCCGAGCTATTCTCTGGAAGGTCTTCTTCACCATGGCTGTTCATTAATCCTCTTCGTCTTCTGAGGAGAACGACTTAAGTTTCAACGAGACTTGATCAATCGATGTTTAGCAAGCAAGGTCACATAGTGTAATACAAGGAAGAAGCATGGCGGCTGTGTTCTGCCCCTGACCGTGGGGTATTAAGGTTACCGGAGGTTATATTAAGGTCACTGCGAAGTTTCACGAACTTTAGGTAGATCGTTGGGTGCCCTGGCGGTCTTGTGGCCGTGGCTCACTTAGAAAAACTTATTGGGTCCATTGTAACCATGCTAGGGAGATCTACTGCGGACCAAAAACAAACCCAGATTCTTGTGGGATCTTAACCCTTTAATGCGCCAGTGTTTTTCTTTTTGGGAGCAAATTATATGTTGTAGAGGAGTCGATTGTGAACAACTCTTGGTCTTCTTTTTATGTAGCTTCACTGGGTATGTGCAAGGTAGTCTCAGGTAGTAGGTGCCAACAACACGCAACTTGCTCAAAAAGTGCTTGTCTAAAGTGGACATGTGGGCATTTATGGGTTAAAGCTCTATGAAGATGTTTATTTTCTAGAGAATGCCTTCTTTTCCTTGACAAGGCTGGACATGTGCAGTGCAGATGTTGAATGTTGTTACGAACTTTACCTTGACGTTTACCTGCTCTGAGCAATGTCACTGACTCGAGAGAGGTGAACCTGTAATTGTGGATGCTGATCGTGTCGGTAATTGAACACAGGCCAGTCGATGCTCACAGTTGACATTGGCTCTCAGGGAGAAGTTGTTAATGGCTCTCATCTTGGCGAGATGCCAGCAAAAATCCCACCACCATCCAGGAGGGGCGATGGAAGAGAGGATGAAAAATTGCGATGCGGGTTTGTTATTCGAGGCAGACTTAGGCACGAAGTCTTAAATACATAAGATAGCGCCTCATAACATCAGACATCAGACAACATCTGTGCCCCAAGAGAGGATAAGGATGACCTAGCCCCAGTTACGACACCAGGATGGTTCAAGGATACTGCAACGCACAGCTGGGCGAGAAAGAGATCTGCACAGCCTGCATGACAACAGGCTGTTGGACTTCAGGACCTCTCTGATCCAGTACGCAGTTCCCACCTCAACATTCACAAATGGACCTGCGACAAATGGACGTCAGACACTCCTGCAGTACTTTCGATGTTCGAACATTCCGAGATGTCAACATCGACTCGTTTTAGGTAAGAACACGGATATTGTTAGGGCAACGGAGTCTGAAAGCCACAACTTTTGCCGATCGAGTCTCCCTCTCAGAGAACCCAACCCTGCTAGACGAAACAATTGTCAAAATGCCATCGTAGCAGCTGCCCCTCTGATGCCTTCTGATGGGTTTAAATCTGGTTTGACAAAGAGTGTAGGTAGGCGGAGCATATAAGGCGACATTGGACAGAAGAACGATCATAGAAATGGAGAGGTGTTCGTGTATTCAATGGGTACAAACTTTGGGCAGAAGCCTGTCGGAACGTAGATGGACAACTCGTAGCAATCGATACCAAGAATTTGGAAAGATCACTTCTGTAGACTGTATCCACCAATACCGCTGTCAGGCAGAATGTTCCACACAAATTGAACGATAATAGAAGAGCATTCACGACCTAAACGAAGTCACAACATTGATATCGAGACTAAAGTCGAATAAAACAGTTGGTGCAGACGGACTGCCTGCAGAGCTCCCTAAGGCGGCTGCAGATGAGCTGGTAGGGTACATGCAGCAACTTATCCGCAAGATGTAAACCGTTAGTTAAACAATTTTCAAATTCCGCAGTCTGTCTAGTAACCTAATACTTGGCTGATCGTCAACAAGAGGTATTTAGTGGAAATTCCTTGTCGAGTTTGCTTCCCAATCCGTGTGGCGTACCTCAGGGATCCATTCTAGGTCCTCTTCTATTTAGCGTATATGTTAATGAATTACCGCCATCCTGTTGTACTGCTGTGTCGAAATGTACGCTGATGACCTTAGCTGTTCACTTAGACCCAGGGTCCATGGTGTTGCCACTGAGCCGGTTACCATCCGTTACTGACGCCCGCCCAAATTTATTTCATACCCTTTTCGGATATATTATTTAAGTGGTATTCTCCCAGGATTTCTTTCCTAATGGAGGCCAGTGCAGAGCAGTTGCAGAGCAGATGGGAGGGGGTTTTTTCTTCTTCCTCATCCATGCATCCGATACAGAAGACAATGTATGGTAATCCTAGTCTAGCGGAGTGTTTTTTTGCGCAATGTCCCGCGAGGACTCCAAATAGGTTACTCAGGTGTTTCTGCCTCGACTGAGGATAACCGTGGTTCTATGTTAGTCCATTTTTGGCCATAAATGTCTCGTATGTAGGCAAGTGTTGAGGTTATTCCATCTTTCACGGGCACTGCCGATCGCTAGCTCTGTGATTTTGGTTTTTTGAGTTTCTATTGGAACCCAGATGTTTTCAATCTTCGGTCCCAAGGTTGTTGTTCCGTTTTTGGCCAGCTCGTCTGCTTCGCAGTTTCCTGGTATATAAATTGAGTTAGTCTGAAATTGAGAAATGTCAAATGAAATGCAGAAAAAAACTTGACGTTTAGGTGTGGTTCACAATCAACATCGGCCCTTAAACCCAATTATCAATGTCCAGGAACGCAGCACACCGTTAGGCTGCACTGGCTTGATATCTCGTTAAGAGACATAGGATAGAGTCTAAGTGCCATAATTGCTGCTTGACTGTGCGTGTAGATGACGATACTCTAGTCATCTCTCTCTCCTCATCAGTAGCCCTTCATCGGCTTCACGAATAGCCGTTACTTCTGCCTGGACAATAATCTGGAAGTCTAAGGACCGGCTGATCTGGAGATGTTCCGTGCGACGTAGAATTTTCGAAGAGATATCTATCTGCTAACTTTAGAGTTTATCTAACTGAATAAAAATCAGGAACAACCAGATGACACAAGAATGCCACACGTCTTCAATAAATCACCCGAGTCCCGACTAAAAGAGCGCCGTTTTCACTTCTAACCTCATCCGCATCGAAAGTGCAATACCAGCTGCTGATTCATCTGCTCCCCACTAACCTCAGTCGAATCCATAAAACCGCTTCCTCCGCCAACAGGATAATGGTCAATTAACAGATTTTTAATGAGACCCATTGCTTGGTTTAATTATTCCTCAAACCCGACTGCGCGGCGCAGGTCCGAGACAACATTCGCAGATTCTGCAAACGAAAACGGAAAACTTTATTGATGAGTTTCTTTATTCTCGTGAAGCGTTAAACACCAAGAATAAGGTCATGTAATGACTGTTAATAAAAATTCGATTTTGCATCCACTTCAACCCACGGACAGAGCCACTCCCCGCACAAGAATGTATTTGCTAAGCATCAGCACGCAGCTGCTCCGAGTGCTAATGGGATTCGATTAATTAGCTTTTATATAGGCCTCATCGCCCGCCCAACCTCTGCTGGCCGAGCGTGTGCGTTATCAATTTTGTACGTGACCCCTCGCACCGGACGAGGAAGTTTCCACATGTAATGATGTGTACGTGCTAATAGGAAACCCATTGAAGTTCACACTCGCCTCTGGCAACAGATTTTCTAATCATCTTCGATTAACTCCGACAGAGTCGGAGTCAGGCGAACGTCAGACGGCGCCTCATGATTGAAACGATGCGAGCTTATTTGCGATACAAGTGCTCATCACCAAGTGCCAGATATCCTGGATAACCGATTCCTCTCAAGTGTTGTCACATGGTGGAACGTAAGATTGCGATGAACTTTGACTGCTGTCATCTAGGGGGCACAGCCGCCAATGCGATTGCGCTGAATTCGCCTCAAAGGAGGAGCTAAATGGAAAAACAAAACATTTTTTCGAATAATTTGCGTCTGCTGGTGGTAAGCATCAACCCTCGCCCTCGGCCGAAGAAAATCGATACCAATGGGATGTCGATTTTATCAATTTTTTTGCTTTGTTCGAAAACATGGTGTGGTTAAGGACTTGTAGTTTTGGCCAAAGTTACTTTGACCTTTGACCTTTGACCTTCAGTTGCTGTGGTTCGCAACTCCTGTCAAGCGGCATGTGCTCTATGTTAAAATGCATTTCAAATTGTAGGTCTAGGTCTAAAGAAGGTTGCTCTGGCCGGGGGACTTTTTAGCCTTTTAACAGCCTTTGGAAGCTGACCAACTAAGGAATGCACTCTACATTCAGAATCGACTAGATTCGCATGGCTGTTGCATGCTGACAGTCAGTCATCTCTGGTTAGGTTAGGTAAGTGTGGCTGACTGCAGACTTGGACCAATCTAGCCCCGTGATGCCAACTGGACTGAATTACTCCTTCACCTGGGACCAGTTGGTGCTTGTGACAAAGCCTGGCTTACATTCACGTCATTTAGTGTGAGCGCCTAGGTGTAGCGACACAAGCTGAGGGGGTGCAGCTTCATCCGTGCAGCTTCTGCAAAAATCATTGTTCGGGACACCCATCCTGCGGACGTGTGCAAATTGTGCAGTGTCCGGTTTTGATGCCGATGAGTATCCTCAGTCTAGGTCTGTTTAGTCTAAGCAGACCGAGTCATCACTTAAGACTTAGCGCTGGCCATATTTTCTTCGTTTTAAGGCAGTTAGGGCTTTCTAGCAATTTGTGGTTGGTTGTTTCAATTGTGCGTAGCTTACGAAGAAGGCTGTATGGTCGGATCTCCTCCTGATGTTCGTGGAGAGATAGTCAGACACACTCCCGCCGAGTGCTGTGTGTTTAAATTTGTATAGTTCGTTATTTTAGAAAATTTTGAAGCTTTCCCAGTGACTGGAGCCTACGCACGACTGCAACTTTGCTGTACGGCAATGATTAGAGACCATTTGTGGCAAAATGTCATAATCGACAGCAGGGAACAGGGCAAATTGTGTCTCCACAAAGGCCATCCTCGTGGTTCTGAGAACGAGTAAGCCGACAGTGGTTCTGAGACTCGGCTTATGATAGACAGCTGAACGAAATCTAAAACAGCAGAGCTGGTTCTAGTTAAATAGGATGGGGAAGGGGGCTGCTAGTGAAGTCACATAGAGCATGCCGGTCCATTGCGATACCCACAGTCAGACTACTGCCACAGATCCACCACTCCAATGGCAAGTGGTGACTGGATCAGACATGTAAACCAGATGAAAGCGCATTAGCTTAGCTTTCACTGAGATTCGACCCGGGGGCCTCACTAGCCAAGAACAGGCACTTAACCAACTGCGGCATCCAGTCGTCAAGACTCGACTTAATCTTAAACTAATCAGACTGTGCGAACGGTTAGGATCGGCAGTAGGTCATATTTGTTTCGTGATGATGCATCCTGTGTCAGTTGAACATCTACGATTTGTGGGAACAATGGGTTCAAGCTTCAGTGTTTTTTGCCGTAGCTATTGGCATGGATTGCAGATCTCCATCTGGTACAGAGCCTGCTCTTTAAAGTTCTCTGTCATGTCAAAGTGTACTGACTCCGCAGTTGGATGCTAAAATACTTGGATGCCTCCTTAAGGAATAGAAAATTTTAGTTCAGAAACTAGGCTCAAATAAAATTGGGCACGTTCTATGCTCATCCGGTTGCATCAGGCTCGGGATCGAAAAGTCCCCATTCACCAACTTCTCAATGATAGAGTAATCTGCTCCAATCCTGGTGATTCCACGATCTGTAAAGCGGTTAATGGAGGGTCTCCACAAGGTGAAGTACTCTCTCCTCTCCTGTGGACCATAGTAGTAAAGAATGAACTTCTACTAACACTGGATAGGTCGGCATATGATGATGTTGCCATCACGGCCTCTGGAAAATTCACGATTAGGGATATAATGCTGTCGGCTATTATCATATTAGAAAAATGGACTAATGCATGCGGCCTGAGTGTTACTCCGAAGAAAACAGATTTAGTCCTCTTTACCAGGAAATATAAAATTCCTGCCTTCAATCGCCCCATTTTCAGGGGAGTCCCTTTAGAACTAAGCAACAGTGCCAAATTGCTGGGCCTCATTCTAGACGGAAGCTAAGGTAGAAACCCAACATCCAAGCACGCGTCAAAAAAGTCTGTACGGCTCTATATTGTCGTAAAAAAGCTATAGGGTGCAAATGGGGTCAACAGCCGCTGGTGGTTCATTGGTTATTCGTGTCGGTAGTCAAACTCATCTTACAGTACGGCGTAACGATCTGGTGGACTGTGTTAGATAAAGACACCTTCTGCCAACAGCGTGAAAGGGTGCAGCGGATGGCATGCATTTGCATTAGCGGAGCGATGAGAACTACCCCCTCCCAAGCTTTAAATACACTCCTCAACCTCCCGCCGATAGATCTCTTCTGCAGAAAGGTCGCTGCCAGCACGGCGATTAGATTGCGTATGTGAAAGAAGATCAGCTCCGGACACTCTACCGTCCTGTGATAAATTTGGATCCCTATCAGCAACCACCGACCTCACGGTGCCTAAGCTCATCTTCGAGAAAAACCTCTCAACCAGCATACCCCGCAGATCTTACTGAACGTCTGAACCCCAGACGCTGGACAGTCCTCTGGGAATTTTCACAGATAGATCGATGATGGGCGAAGGAGTGGGTGTGGGAGTCTACTCTAAGGGTCTGAATTCTGTCATTCCGACTATCCTCTCACTGTAGCGTCCTTCAGGGGGCTACTATAGGGATTAAAGAAGCTCTGTCATGGCTAAACAAAACAATGTAATATCAGGTACAGCTACTGTCGTCTGTTCAGACAGCCAGGCAGCAATAACATCTCTGAGTGCATCATTGCCGAGTATCTCTTAACGAGATGGCTAGGTATTTCAGCATTAGTGGCGGGACACAGTGACATCCCAGAGAATTGCGAAGCCGACGATCTCGCTAGAAAGGGCACCACCTCAACACTCTTGCCGCACGGGGAACTGTCGTCCATGCCTATCGCTACTACAAAACATCTACTAAAGCTTGAAATGCTAACTCACACCAAACGTAGATGGTCTCCTGGCACTGGATGCCTCATCACCGAACAATTATGGCCTACCATCGATCCAAAACGCTCACTCGACCTGATCAGAATGAGCAGACCGAATCTCCGAACTGTCATCGGCGTTATAACCGGGCATTGTGCCAATGGACTGGGCCTCTAGACTGGGTATCCCCTATAACGACTTCGGCAGAAGTTGTAGGGATGAAGGGGAAGAAGAAACTAAACTATATCACACCTTCTTTGAAATTGCAATGCCCTGTCATCTCGCAGACTGGACGGCCCATATATGTACGACTTGACACATCCAAGCCATATTAGCATCAATCACCATTGCTTTATTAAGAGCTCCAAAAGGTTCCCCGATTAGATCTATTTTTGCCTAAGTGTGGCTACCCTTAAGGTAGTCAGCCGCTCTAACCTAACCATCCTCATCCGTTTGGAGGGGGAGATACTGCAGTCAGAATCAGATCTATTTATATTGGCGCCGTGTACGGGAGGTTACTCTTGAGTGCTTCACTGCTCACCGGTGCTTGCTGACCTTCCGGTCTGTTTGGGCTTTCCTGCAACGCTAGGCGACGACACGTGACTCTTGGGTACCTCACTACTCACCGGTGCTTGTTGACCTTCCAGTCTGTTAGGGCTTTTCTGAAACGCTAGGCGACGACTCTATCGATATAGCGCCTTTGAACTAAAGTCAGTGGTCGAATTTTCAAGATTGCTGGCTAACTTAGGTGGCCCGGGCCAAGGACCGACTTTTCGTCTCGGAAAGATTCTCCAGAGCAATGCCTTTAAGCCGTTCATGTTTCTGGAGGTGTAGCGCCGCTCTCTGTATTTCTTAAGATAAAATCCAATGTCTCTAGAGAGTTCAGTGGTTCCACGGTTGGTGTGACGATCCACGAAGGATCTACGTTGGGGCGCTCCATGCGGCATTTGAAGTTGCTCGATGAAGAGCTGATGGACAGGCCCAAAAGTCTGATGCGATAGCTCATCTCATCGAAAAGTTGAACCAATCTTTGCATAATGCTGGTGAAAGCAAGACAGCTGCGTTTGATATTTCTATTGCATTTGACAGAGTTTGACATCAAGCCCTCGTGTCGAAAATGCTTGTCAATGGTATCGACGAATCTCTCCCTTTTTGGATCACAAAATACATTTCGACGTTCACTCTAGTTGCTTTGGATGGGTACAAGTCTGATACTAAATGGTGTTCCCCAAGGCTCTGTTCTGTCTCCTGCACTCTTTCTCATTCTTGAGTGATCTCTTGTCTGCTACTTCTAATCCAATCCATTGCTTCGCTGATGACAGCACCCTTAGCTTGTCATATTCGTTAAAAAACTCACAACCCCGACCACTTCGGGCGTAGAATTGGAATGACAGTTTTTGACGCATGGAGTGCAAAAAAACTCAATGCTGTCACCCAAGCTAACTCCTTGATAGTCAGCCATTATCCATGAATGGCGCGATGAAACAGGAAAGCTCTCCATCCTTGGTGTGTCTAACGACACAACACTCAGTTGGAACGATCACATATTCGAGGTCACCAAAAATGCTGCGAAATACTTAGGTTTCTGCAGTCGATGCAAGAAATATTTCACTTCCTCTGAATTGGCTTCGATTTATAAGGCGTACATCGGTCTCAAGCTTGAGTACAACCCTCATATCTGGGCTGGTGCCCGCACCTACTAGATAGAATCCAAAAGAGAGCAAAACAACTTATAGGACAATATTGCAGAGTCTCGCTCGCGACAACAGTATTGGAGAGTCATTAGTCCCGATCGAACACCGACGTACCGTCCCTACTTTGTCCGTATTTTATCGCTGTTTTAACAAACGATGCTCAAGTGAGCTTGCCTCTAACTGCATTCCTCCTCTGCATGAATTCACCCGTAATGCCCGTCCATTCAGGAATGCTCATCAATTTTCTGTCTTCGTTTTTGTTTGTGCAGTTTGTGCAGCAATGTGCAGCTGAGGCTACATAATCCGGAAGGGTCACCAGAGGCTCCAGCATGCCGTTCGCGACTAAACTTGCTCCAAAGTGTGCCCTCAGCCAAGGTGATCGTTCTGCACCTTGATCCAGCGCACCGGATGAGATCAGGCTTTTAGGATGGGCAGGGTATCAGAGGAGGAGAGGTGATGGCCTAATCATAGGGAAAACGTACCCTTGAGTCATTGATCATTACTGAGCCTTCGCACCCAGTCAGTGTCTCTAGTCAGTGTCTCTCCTGACTCGACGAACCAGAGCCAAATCTTCCAGTCTTGCTGTATTCTGGCTGAGCTGGTTCTTGGCGGAAGAACGCGTCGGATATTTTGACCAGTCTGCGAGGCGAGTGACTGAAGACGAAGACATAACCGCCAAGTGCACAACGATGTGGATGTCGTTTAGAAGGCAACGAATCTCAAAGATTTCCGCGAAGATCTTGATGTTGAACACTCACCCAACATAAGTCCAAATGTGTTGCATATTAAATAATCAACTAACGCACATTATGAACCCACTCCGCATCTAGCATTCCAATCGCACCTCGACCCTCGAATAGACAGAATTAGCATTTCCGCAGGGATTCAAATGAAATGCTTAAAGACTATTCCCATAAATTACAGAGAGATGACTTAATTATTCAACAGATCCCAGTGGTATTGATTGAATCATGGATCCTTTGCAGCGACATTGATTCCCACTTTGCCGGTCGGTTGGCTGAGGGGACAACAACTTCCTGGTGTTGTGCTAAAGTTTCCTGATTCACTGCTGTGCCAGCCCACCCGTCCTTTGGTGAACTCACTTCGTCGAGTAAGTGAAAGTTTTCAACACTTTTCACACCAAACCGCCGCCGCCCGCCCGCCGTTACCACATCCGGCTAATTCACTGGAACTAGATGCCGAATTTCATGCTGCCACTGCTGTCGTTTTCTCCACCGGCCGCCCCTCTGGTTACGTTCCCTCAGAAGTTGAACACTCGCTGACGGAGTCTAAGTTTAATGTTTCACTGAGAGTATAGATTTTTGGATATCATCAATCGGGCTTTTGGCTGGGTAGCGCGAAAGGGTTGAAGTGGGGCTGGGGAGGGCCTGTCGAGCTGGTGGTTGTCATGTCTGCGGTGCTCTATGACTGGTGGCTGGCGATGATGACGGGATGGATGGGATTTCACATTGATTTGGGGAGGAATTAATTGATTGCGCGGTTCTTAAAGATTTATCCTGTCAAATGTGAGGTTAAGGGATGACAATCCGTCTGATTCGGTTATTAATCCTGGATAAAGCGCCGGAGAATGGGATTAGTTGGGTGGAATTAATTATGGACACGATTCGATTTTGGTGCGGAAATTGTAGTTAGAAGGAGATGCAGTTTGTTGGAATGATGTTGGCTGTGACACAGCACTTGCCCGTTGCAAAGAATAGATGCCATGGATTGGTTCTATGCCAAACTTTAGGCTAATCCATGACTTCTCGGTATGGATTACATTTCTTGCTTAAAACATACCGAAGGGACTGAGCAAATTCTATTTGGTGCTTTCGAATCTCCTAGTTGTTATGTATGCTCTTGCTTATGTTTTGGGCGGTCTCAACCTCAGTTACTGTCGGGTTGACCACAACCACTTAATTGTGGGATTCAAATGTGTTAGTACTCGTAATCTCTCTGAGCAGAGATGTGTTAAAAATAAAAGGACCGAATTGGGCCTAATCCTGTTGATCTTTCTGCTTAAGTTTGAAAAACTCATCAACGCATACACACGGCTCAACTGCAAGCACGGTACGATCTCCCGTGCACAGCACGCGTACATGAAGGGCAAAGGTGCAGATACTGCACTACTTGACGTAGTCAGTGTCATTGAACGATCCCCCAACATCAAGGTATATGCTCTAGCTGCTTTTTTAGACACAGAGAGAGCCTTAAATAATAAAGAAACCAGGGTAGTCAAAGATGCGCTTGTGAAAGCCGAAGTTGTGCAATCAGTAACGTCAGCAATAGTAGGCTTGCTCAGCAAAAGAATCATTAATGCTACCTTAGGCCATCCAACCATTAGAGTAGTAGCCTCAAGGGGCAATCCCCCCACCCCTTCTGTGGTTGCTAGTTATTCATGACATTCTAGAAAAACTCAGACTTACGGGAACCAAGGCCATGTGCTGACATAATGCCCTGTGGTAAGTTCCTCCCGACCTAAGTTATTCAATACGCTCTCAGTATACCCTTCTCAGTTGGGCAAAATCTTGCGGTCTAGCTATAAACCCACAAAAGCCAGAGTTGGTTATTTTTACCAATCCGCCTTTCGACCCCCGTCCTTTGAGGGTACAACTCTCATCCTAAAAGAAATGGGCCTGGGTCTTATCCTAGACAGGAAACTCAACGTAACTGAAAGAACAAAAAAGGCGGCCTGTGCCTTATACCTGTGTAGCAGGATATACGGCAAAAAATGGGGTCCTAACCTCAAAATTATAATGTGAATGTACACAGCTATCGTCAGGCCTATCATGACATATGGCAGACTTGTCTGATGGCAATCTTGTCTTAAAGCCTCTAACTTAAAGCTGCTAACAGGCATACAGAGACGCGCATGGCTGGGTGTGACAGGAGCGAGCTACACTAACCCTACTGCGGGCCTCGGCTCCTGGAAACAGCGCCATCAGGATTACTTAATCTGCGAACTGGCACACAAGTTCCAATGGTCATGCGAGCATCGAAAAAACGGCGAGTGACTACCTCCTCCCGTCCCTTGACTTTGTTGCACCATTTCGGTGTCGTTTCGGGAGGAGTGAACCCATCTTCCACTCGACATCCATCCATGTCTACACGGATGGCTCGAAGATGGACAAAGGAACAGGCGCGGGCATTTTCTCCGAAACATGCAGTGCTCTATCATGTTACCTGACTACAGCAGTGTTTTTCAAGCCGAGGTCCTTGCGGTCGGCTGATATTACCACCGGCTGATATTACAATTCTAATTGACAGTCAAGCGGCCATTTAAGCATTTTCGGCTATAGAAACCAAGTGCAAGCTAGTCGCAAGCTGTCGCGAAGAGCTCAAGGTTCTTGCCACACAGCATTCGATCACTCATTGTTGGGTCCCAGATCACAGGGACTGGCAATGAGGTAGCAGATGAATTTGCCAGGAAAGGGGCTAAAATGGAACCACTCCAGGCTATCCCATGTATTGATGCAGGCTGTCAAGACTGACGTCAAGAAGACAGTGGACGACAAAATCATGGAGCTAGCTAATAGAAAGTGGGACTATTTACCCACTTGTCAGACCACCCGACTATTATGGCCCAAGTACAAACTCTGAGAAAATTCTCCAATGCAACAAGAAGCTGCTGCGGATGGTTGTCGGAGCGCGGATGGTTGTCACCTGAAATATCACGAACAAAAAATGGGATTCTCTCATGATACAATATGCAGAGGCTGTGGGGACGAAGAAGAAATTGAGGACACCACTCACAATCTTTGTCATTACCCCAGTCTCTGGGAGACTACTCCTTCCAGAAACTTCATGCTATAACAGGGATCCCACTAACGTCTGTTTTATACATAAGTTAAATTTTTATTCTTTAAAATTTATTAAAAAAAATTAAATTTTTTTGAGGCTAAATGTTTTGAATGTTCAACTAAAACTAAACTGGAAACTGGAATTTGCCTCGCTTCGTGTTTCTGTCCGTTGTCCAGACCTGTGTCAGCATTCCTGCATCCGATGTGGAGATGTTGTTCATCATTGCAGGTGTAGGGTGTCCGCGCATGTCGAAATATTGTGGGAGAGGAATGTTGTTTACTTGACAACTTATGCGGTGTTAACTTTTATGTCAGAATCTCGGGATGGGTAACCAGGACCACATAACAACAAGGTAACACAACACCTTCAACAACAGCAAGAACGAGACGGATGTCAGTGAGGCCTTTGCAGCCCCATGGGTATCGCAATGGGTCCAACAGGTCCTCAGTGCGGCGCGGACCCACGCTCACCTACCTACCTACCTTTGGAAAGCTTTCTCTTTGATCATCCACTTTTCTCTGCAGCATGATCAGTCGCTGACATCACCTTGTGACTTTGAAGCGTTGAAGTTGACTTTGTGTTTTAAAATATAACGCTAGTGTCCGGTCTCACAGTGCGAGCATAAGTGTCGATCCAAGAATAAACTCAGAATCAATACAAAGTTTGTGTGGTTTACCTTAAGCTGTCACTCCAGAGAGATTGCCATTCGTGTCATCAAATAATCTTGACATCCAAATACATTAGAGAAGACCAGATATTTGAGCAACCAAATATTTTTCCTGGCAACGCTTCAAGAGAACAGAACGCATACAAACATTGAAACACACATACGAGTATTATAATAATATCTCCACCTACAAACAATCCCTTCTTGAGTTGGTGTGTTCTCTTGTCGTCTCTTCAGTTGAGTGCTGCAGTGGGACACGTGGTTCACAACGACACTCAATCCAATGCTCACCTAAACCACTCTCAAATATTGACACCACGATGTTGTAGCTGCCCTGAGCAATAACGAGGTCAGCGTCGCCAGCTTCCTGGACGTTGAAAAGGCCTTCGAGACGGTCTTCATTGAGGGACTCTTCTACAAGCTGAACCAGACGGGATTCTCCTCCAACCTCTTCAAAATAATTTATAGCTTTCTGCATTCCAGAAGATTCCATGTTCACATGGGAGACAGCAAATCAACAGAGCGAATTACAAAGGCGGGAGTTGCACAAGGATCAAAGCTGGGACCGTGGCTTTTCAACATCTACACGGTAGATCAACCACATCCAACCGACACAGTGAACTGCTGTCTACTTACAAATGACTCACTGACTTGTGCCACGTCAGCACTGTTCAATGGCTCAGATGAAATATTTATTTTTGATAGATTTATCAAGTTCTGCACCTCTCAGTGGACTGTTAATGACTAAAAACCCTTTCGCCCTTTTATTTGGCCTCATTTCTGGTACTCCCCTGCTATACCACCGCTATCCAACGCACCATGGGATAGGGTGTGGTTTGTGGTCGTTTGCTCAGGCGATGGTAATTCCTATTTCTCCGGTCGCGTATGGGGTGTGATCTGCTTGTCCTCTGATGAAGATTTCATCTGGGACCACCGCTACCCAGCGTGCAATGGATAAGGGGTGTGATCTGCGTATGTGCTCTGATGGTGAGTTCATCCTCTCGGTCGCGACCACCGCTGTGGGTCCATCCTTCCGAGGGTTGCTCTGCGGTGGTTGTTGTGCACATCGTAGACGGCTCTTGTCTGGTTCCTTCTGTTTGTTCGGTGTTGTCTACCGATGGCTGGTGAGCTATGTTGCCATCTGGCTGCCAGCGGCTTGTCCAATAAATTTGACTTCTATACCACATGGGTTATTCGTATCAATGCTGGGTAATCGGTACCTGTATGCTTAAGGAGACCATCCAGAAGTGGATGCAGATCAGCAGCCAAATGTTGAAGCATAAATGTAATGCGCCCTAACGGTACAGAAATATCAACAAACGAAAAGGTCAAGTATTCAAGTACCTTGGCATTAACTTCACGGAGGTGGAAGTTTAACAGTCAATCGAAACTGACACTTAAGAAGGCCAACCTAGGCTACCACCGCATCTATCCCTTGATGCGAGGACAAAACTGCTGCTATACAAACAACGAAAGAACCAGCGTTTGGAGTAAGCCAAGCAATTCCAAAAAAATATAAAAAATATTCGCTGAGATGGGTCATTTTCACTGTGAGCCACTGTATTCGCAGTATTTTCCTTTCCAAAATTCCAAAATTCTACGGGTTTGCTGAACTTCTACTGGTTTATATGGTGGTTGGCAAAGTTGGTCTTCTTAAGGACCAGTTTCGGGTGATTTTTGAGCTTCAAACTTCGTCGAGGCTTGGTCTTTCCGTCTGTGTGTTACGTCCGCACCGTTAGGGAGCACTATCAGAACAATCCTACACTTGGCTCTTGATCTGCACCCACCTCAGGCTAGCCTCATTAAGCACATGAATATCGATACAAGCAGGAAGAGAAACTCTAAAAGATAGTTCCCGAATACTATTTCAATTCACTTAGAAGCTCCTGTTCGAACGCCATCAACTTTCTCCAAAACATCGTTTCTTAACGCGTATACTCATTTAATGGTGCTGAGTACGAAAGTTTACAGCCGCCCTGAAAACAAAAACTCCACATTTTTCTTTAATTGACACGCAGTGAAGCGTCTCAATGGAAAACAGAAACCGCGAGCTATCCTCGATAATCATAAAAATGCACCAGATCCACTGCATCATCATCCTCTCCACTCCACTCTACGCCCTGCCAGCCGTCATTCGCGAACCCCAACATCCGACATCTTCAACAGATGTGCAAGATTACTCAATGCAAGAAATCCACCCCAAGCGTATCCCAACCACCCCACATGCACGCCCACCAACGCCTGCGGGAGGGGTGAAAATTCTCCCCCAAGACGCCAATGGTGTATATGTTCCTGCGGGTGGTTGGATTGTTCTCAGAGGCACTAACATCTCAATAAAATCTAGTTTATCACCCACGCCCCAGAAAGAAAACAAAAAACTCCAACTTCCTTCTGCTTCCAATCCTCCAGCACCCTGTGCCCACCCTGATTGTGTCAACCAGATGTTGCCTCGAATTGATTTGCAATATTTTACCACGTGCCTGGCGACTCATGTTCCCCAGTCGCCGTACGCAAGGTAAGCGCCACCAAGCCATCACGGAAACATTGGCTGCAGATGTAACAACAAACGATAACAGGAAAATGATTTTCCCAAAAATTGTTTCTCAAAAATCCCGTCTCTCTAGCTAACGACGGTTTCCTGCGAATCGATGGGGTATCCGGGAGAAATAACAATTATCCTTGCAAACGAGAAGTGCGGGCTGTTTAAAATCTCCTTTCAGACATTTACGACCGACCCAGTGCCCAATGTCCCGACTGAAATGTGGGACAGATATTTAGCTTGTCCAGGCAAAGGTCCCGATAATGTCAATCAATCGGGATTGGTTTGGTAATTGAAAAGTCGAAGATATGTCGATGGCCTTCGTGACTATGAGAATTGTCATCTTTGCACAAGATGGATCGCACTGGGTTAGGGTGGCGTGCTCGCATTGAGATATGACCCGGAAGTGGAATGAGTCGTCGTCATGTGGGGGACTACTTCTGGCGCTGGCGACATCATCGAAAGACCTTCGTTTAAATTGTGCCATTGATTTGGATTGGACGATTTTTTCGAGTCTCCTATGTCTCTTTGAAATATTTTAATTGAGGTAAGAAACCACCGAGATTCGTTTACGCTCCTTTTCCGTGCTCATCGTTGGTTCAACTTTCGACCACTGGAGGAGGACTAACGGTTTAACTCAGTCTGTAAAAGTGAGCGGCTTCAAACATTCGTAAATGTGCCCCGTTATTGTTATATGGGACTTTCATTAAAGTGGCCGTTGATTTTGGTCCTCTGTTGGGCGCCATTGTAATTAGCGGTGATCACATTGCCAACTCAACATCCAAGATCATCACATACGGCAGATCCTGGGAAATACCCAGAATGCACATCGACACCCACTCGATTTCAACGCCGCCCGCTTTTCCTTTCGTCTCAAGAGGCAATTGAATATTAGAGCCGTCTCTCAAAAGACCACTGCACTGATCGTCTCAGTCCTGCTGTAAGGCGAGGAGGCATAAACAATCTCAAAAGAGGCAGAAGATCCATCTCAAAAGGGATGACCAGTCTCTTGATGGGATCTGGAGCAGCGACATGAGCATGAGCCCGCCCAGCCCTCTACGGACCAACACCTAAGATGAGTGACCCATGTAGAGTGCATGAACAACTTAGCTCCGGCTGGAAGGGTCTTGGACTCCGAAACTGTGGGACGACGCAACAGAGGACGCCCGCGTCTAAGGTGGCACATCCAGGTGGAGAAGGACATCAACCAACATGGCGCGCTCACTGAGAGGCTTGATGGTTAAAGCGAAAATCCACCCCAGACTAGAAGACGAATACTTACTTCATCTCAATCAGAGAGCAGTGCTTTGCAACAGGAGGTTCTGGCTTTGGCCTTTGCTGCTCTCCAAGCTCTTACTTTCCACTTAGCCTACACATCGTCTACCTGCCGTTGTGGATATCGTTGATTAGAGAGTCGACAAATCATACTGGATGAGCTGGCAACCCAGCAAGAGTCATCACCCACGGCGGTTAAGTCAGCGTTATGTGTGCTCATTTTGGTCCCACGTGTAAGGAGCAACAAAGAGGTCACACTGTCCCCACCCTCTGTATACAATGAAAAGGAAGACCGGATTGCCTTCGCCATTTGAAGACATACTCACGCAAAGCCATACCTTCCTAGGCAGTGTAGCTCACAACTGAACTGATTGAGTTACTGAGTTGTTGCCCTCTAGATCAGCCATATTCCGCAGAAGCTGGGGTGACTTTGTAGTCAGGTGCGACAGTCTTCGAAGCAAACCTTCCTGATTTACAATAAATCTCACCCACAGGACGAGGTGGCTAGACCAAGTCGTCGCCGACCTGATCGAATCGAATTCAGTTGCACGCCTCGAAAGTCTTGATGATGGAGACATTCGTGCCTGGTGACCAAACCGCTGCTTAACCTTCTCAAAATGGAAAAAACCTAGTCACGCCGATCGAATGCTCTCAGCTACACTCTCACTTACTGCTCCGATGAACGACTTGTTGAAGGGCTACTGGAATGAGGGAAATCATTAATTGACCTAGTCCCAGTTGCTCTCAAAGAAGCTTAGTAAGACTCCCGACGACTCTGGAGAACGATTACAAGTTAGGGTCGCCCGTATTGCATGGCTTCCGGATGGGATCGCCGAGGCTAAGAGGCAGTCAATCCTTTTTTCAGTTTTGGCGGGAGCAAGTAAGCAAGCTGTGGTTGATGGACATTTTAACCACATTCCAGTTTCGGCAGGAGGCCTGGCCAGTACTTGTCTTAAGTGGGCTATCGCCATAGTAGCATCGCGGCTATTGCTGGCTGTAATTGCATACCGGCACCTTTCAAAAATAACACTCGAGCGAATAATCAGAATCTAATAGCAGATCAACCTGCAGTCTTGCGGACAACTAGGCCAACCGGTATGCCAACAGAAGGCTTGCACTGAGTAAGCGAACTCCTAGAGGTTGGGGGCAACAATCCCACTAAAGGTGAACCCTCATTGAAAGGGAGTCAGCCGATTTTCCGACAGCCATTCTTGCAGAGGGTCTACTGCTAATGACAACTGTAATGATGGTTGGTAAGCAAGCACCAGCATCAGGTTGTAGCCCACGTTCAAGTGACCGAGATACCAAGACGAGGCCCATAAGACGCCGAAAAATATGAGAAACGCCGATTAGGTGAACCGACTCTTCAGCGAAGTCGTACAGGACAACCCTACATATGGGAAGGAGAGAACTTGAGTGAGATACTGGACTACAAACCTACTCCACCGACTTGCTCTCACGCTGGATGGTTCTCCAGTGGAGCCAAGGTGACAATCAGAGCTCAACAGAGTTCTAACAATTGACTACTTTCAAGTTAATAAACCCATGGCGCGAGACGGGTGTCCAACCAGTGCTTTCAAATCCCGGTCAGACCTCACGCCAGAGCATGAATGCCTATGGGTCTTAACGACTCGACAATATGTTGCCGCTGCTAAAATGGCACACTGGCGGGCGTCGCCATGGACAACAGGAAGAAAATAAAGGTCCACACGGAAGAATCGAACTCTGAGGTGACACAGGTCAATTTTATCCAGGAGGCTAACGAATTACTCATTTCCAGTATGGCAGGTAGGGTAGGGTAGGTAGGGAAAAGGACTGCTAGTGAATTCACCAGCACACTTGGACCATGTTGTCCATTGTGATACCCACAGTCAGACAGACCACCAGCACCGATCGATGACTCCGATAATTTGATCCCAACGCAAATGGTGACTGGACCAGATGTGAAAACTAGATAAAAGCGTATTAACTTTGCCTACACTGGGATTCGAACCTGGGACCCCACTAAGCAAGGGCAGGCACTTAACCCACAGCGTCATCCAGTCCAGTAATACCAAGGACCGGGCGGAAAAGTCTGCCAAACCCTTCGAATCTCTTGCGAAGGCGAGTTTGGGAACCATTAACCTTGCTTACGGTGAGCAACCCTACAAGTTATTTCCTGAGCGCATCTGTTCACAAAAACTAAAACAAATTCGTTGCCAGCAATCAATTGATCCTTCACTATACGTACGTCTGTATACTTAGGTCCTCAAGACGACCAAATGCACATTTCGCCAATAAGTGGCATAATCTGCCACCCCACTCCGTCTATCGTCCAGATGTCGTCAATCCTCGATACAATCGCACGTAAAGTCAATCGGAAATGGAGTTCCCTTCCAGCAGAAGGTGGTGATTCCTCTCGTCGAATGGAATTTACATTCACCCCTCGATCCGATGGAACAATGAATTAATCAAACCCAAATACTCAGACTCAAGCTCATGCTTTTTTGGAGTTCTACACAAACAGGACTCGTTACTCGTTGTCACCCAAAGAGCGACAGGAGTTGAAGTAGATGCGCGATGAAGTCCTGACGAGCAACAGGAAGCACTGATGGCCGGGCTTACTCCCTCTTTGTACGCAAGTCCTTGGCTGCATAAGTGCACAAGTTTCAAGGGTCATCAAGTTAAGAGCGCATGCAACAATCGAGTGTTAATTGGACTTTTATTTTTCTGTGATGAATTTCTTGTTCTCCTGCAAACCTTCCTCTTGGCGTGCGACAGGAGTAGGTTACGCGGAACGGAGTTGAGTGAAACATTCATTTGATTAAAGCCATTCACAGGCGAACGGCAAGTCTAAGAACGTTCAAATTTGACGATGTTACGTGGAAGATGCAACAAGGGCATGGGGTTGTTGGGTGGTTTTTTGGAAATGTTCTCGAGGTTTAGTGTGTCGCAGGAGAAATCTTGCCTGTGTTATTTGGGAAACTTAAACTGCTTGAGTGGGTCTTAAGCTGCCCGGTTCCTAGAGGCTGGGACACCATGCGAAGCCTTGACAGTAATGAGCCTTTTATTTGCACTCATGGCCGAAGATGAACTGGTTCATATCGATTTGACGCATTTTGCTGTAAGGACGTTACTGCGGTGGATTGTGTAGTATCGAGGAGTTGTAGAATAGGACTAGCCTCTTCGCGTGGTGGCTTTGTAGGCAGGGCGCAGTGATTATTCCCACTGCAGTGCCAATTTTGGTTCTCTTTAGAGAGATCAGGTTACTTTTGGGGCAAGATGTGGACAGATTTATTTTGATTTGACAAGTGATGCCTGTCGACCATGTGGCATTGGTTTTATTTGTACCTAGATCACTGAGTTGTAACTTGAAGGTAGCTACAGCGACACCTGTGTTACGAGAAATTCTGTCACCTGGCAGTCTGGGGCATCAGCTTTGCAGTTTTCCGGGATGTCTCTATGGCCAGGCATTTCATTGAGAGATGCGCGGCAGTCCATTACTGTCTTAGAATTTAGAGAGAGCGATTCAAGGGATTGGCAGCCTGACTATCCTTAGAGATACAGAGTGGATGACATGCCAGGACAGGGCTTCGCTAATCGCCATTACTTCAGCTTGTAAGACGAGGCAGGGATTTGGTAGCATTTGTTCAGATTCAGACACTCCGATAAAACGTCATTTCGTACTCCATAACCGGTCTTGGATACAGCTGTGTAAAAATATATGCCTCTACCCAAGGGTATGGTGCCGCCGTTCCAATGGCCTCTGTGCGGAATCAGTGTTTCGAAGTTCTTCTCTGGGAGTTGTCGTGATAAAGTGGTGTCCGAGTGTAACGCGATGAGGTTTTGTTAGTGAAGGATTTTGGCGTGTCCGTAGGCGTAATCGCAACAAGCGCAGTTGGTTGCTGTCTGCTTACCAAAAATATCGAACGGGGTAAAGTTCACTAGAGTTTCCAGCACATTGCCTGCATCACTGACAAGCCCGCACCACTGATGTAGATGCAGGCTTGGCACTGCACCTTCGCTAATTCATTAAGGTGTGTACCGACGTTGAGTATGGGCCACTATCCTACATCGCCGTGGATGGGTCTGATGACAGCTATAGAAAGCCAGTGTGTCATGTACGGTTGAAGACCCCATTTGTTGCCAATGGCTTTCTTGCTCATAAAAAAGGCCGTAATGGCCTTCTTTGCTTCACCCTACTGACGGATTTGTACGAATGCAGTTCTGCAGCGATTTTACTTTGAATAATGAAATTCAAGCTATCAACGTCCTTATTATTCGCTGGTCGATTGAAACATCAATGCATTGCAATGTTAGCATACGACAGATATTGAACCTGTATCAACGAAGCGAATACCTTTGTAGGCGATTGCAGAATCCTAAGCATTTACGGCTGGTCTTCTTCTAGTAACATTTTGTCGAATTCGAGGTAGTGATTGTGCAGCGCGAACCTGTGCAGTATGGACCTGTGTCTCCATTCATTTTCTTCTGCACGTTACCCTTGCGTTTGATTATCACAGACAATCTGACCCATTATTGCACGACGTGTACGTCGTCCAAAGTTTGATCGCCTAATAGGAGGCATTAGTCAGAGCAGGCAATTGTTGATCCCATCCCAAAAGAACTGCGCCGGCTTGGCAGCCAAGAATGAATTAAGCCAATATTTGATATTCTGCTCTGATGTGAACCGTATTTCAGTGAAGGCGTTCTGCCTCGATCGGAACAAATGGTAGTCAGAAGGGGCAAGGTCTGGGCTATAAGGCGGGTGGGATACAACTTCCCATCCACTGTTTTCCAAATAGTTCTTAACCGGAATAGCAACGTCGTGCCGAACGTTGTCATGATGGAAAATTATTGCCTCGTGTCTGGCGTTTTTCGGCAACTGCTCTCTTCAAACTGATTAATTGTGTTCAGTAGCGTTGTCCATTGATGGTTTCACCCGGTTTTCGCAGCTCATAATACAGCACACCCTTCTGATCCCACCAAATACAGAGCATTAGTTTCGCGCCATTTGGCTGGCTGGCCAAGCCCAAATCACAACTTTTGGCACGTTCGCTCACCTAGCGCATGTTCACTTCCACCAAAATACGATGACTTTCGACAGCAGTTTTCTTCTTATTAAAGTAATGAAGAAGAACTCCACGCAAAGTTCGACATATTTGAGTGAAAAAAAATGATTGTTGTTTACGCTTCAAATGAATGACATATACTGAAATGACGCACAATGACAGTTGCTTTCCAACGCATGTTCCAATGGAATTATACAAGTTACGCCATCTCTTAGCAAACCGCAGGAATAATATATATACAGTATAAACTCAGTTTACGCAACTAATAGAAATTACGGTGGTTGCAATAACCGAGGTTGTTGCACTTACTGGGTCACACATTTTTGTATAAGAAATGGTAGTCAAATGCCTATATTTCTAAAGGGTAAAAGCTATAGGAAAGTTTTTCAAAATATAACACACAAAATTCAGAAAAATGCACGAAATCTTTATTTGAATCGATAGTACGGTCCATATAATTTAATGTTTGAAGACTATTTCATGCAAATGTTGACCTTGACTGCGCCTCAAATGGTCCATCCGCTTAGTCCAATTTTGGCATACTCTTTCCAACATTTCGGCCGGTATCTCACGAATAAATGCTTCAATGTTGTCTTCCAATGCGTCAATTGAAGCGGGCTTGTCTGTATAGCCCCACAAAAATTAGTCTAAAGCACGCACTTTGATAATAAAATTCAATAATTTGCAAGCGTTGTTCGATTGATGGTTATATTATAGACCAAACTGAAGATGTTTGACAGTGAAACAAAACACGAAACGTGCGTCAGCTGTTTAAGCCAGTGTTGCCAAAAAGATAACAGCTAAAAAATCACCCTTTATATAGAAAATGCAATGAAATACAAAACTCATTTTTGAAACCAAGGAAATCGTTATTGTTGCACACATTTTTGTTTAATAAGAAAACAAAAGGTTAGAAACGTATACAAAAATGAATATACATATGTGATACATAGAGAAAAATATTATGGTCTTTTTTTTAAAGAAGTTAGATTTTTTGCGACTAAATATTTTTCAAAATTGCCCTCTCTTTTGTTTTTTGTAGAGTTAAAATGTCTTCCATTGGAATGTTGTTCTCTTAAACATATGTGGAAGGATCGAACGGCAACTTCTGTTTTAAGTTCTAATAAAGTGGGGGCCAGGGCAGCTTCACCTTCAGTTTCATTTGTGCATTCAATTCCTGCCGGATCCTCACATTTTGCAGAGGATTCAACGTGTTCGTGAAGCCAATCTGTGATTTCTTCAATCGAGTTGCAAATATTGGGAACAATTTCATCAAGCAGGTTGTAAACGGATGAAATGAACTCTCTTTCCCTTAAGATATTTGTAGACAGTGTAGGTAATGTAAGGTGGTCCTCCTCATGCCATTACTCTTGGTAGGCATTAAAATATTCTAACATTTCTTGATAGTATGCATTTTTGAATTTGATTGAACGCTTTTATTTTTGTTTCAAAATCAATGCGTTTTCCTGGTCCAGATTCAGCTCTCGCCACAAATTGTCTAAGACTACTTCCCTTTGCTTTTATCCGGCTTATTGTTGACTTGAGCACATTATATTTTTCACAAAGTAGCTTTACTGAAAAATAACGACAGACGTTACCAACCAAAAGGAGAACATGCAAATAAAAAACAGATGAACTGAAAACAGATGCATTGATCGAGCTAACCATTTTGAAAAGTTGCACTTATAGAGTCAATACGTGCTAGGACATTAGGGTTGTTAAAACTGAGGAGTTGTGCGAATCGAGGGTTGCGTTATTCGAGTTCGTACTGTATATAAATAAGTTATAGAAGATTCCCTTAAAAAAACACAAAAGGGATTGAATGTAATGTTTGAACGAAAGTGTACATTCGATTTTTCTCTTATCTCGGATTTCCAATTTCCCGACTTTTCCGGTGGGTTTTCCCAAAATGGTTTTTACATCGAAGTACTCATGTGAATAGTTTTTGAGTAATTCGTATGCAAACTCAAATTTTTGATAAAAAATCAAAAAAGAAACATATTTTCAAAATCAAATTATTAATAATTTTTAAAATCGTGAAATGATGTGCTCCGTTGACCTCTTGCGCTCAATGCTTACAGAAAGCCTGAATCGAACACGAAAAATCGTTGTCAATTCTTGGCGTCAAAGCTAACGTACTCATGCTCTCACCCTCTTACTTAAGGATTTTCCATGCGTGTGTCTGTTAAAGCAGCATTTCATTCTCCGTTTGAATTGCCAAATGAGCTCTCATTGCACGGTCTTTTACAGCCATTCCCCTCGGCACAGAGTTCTTATCATCGTCGACAATTATCCACTCATTCAGCAGACTTCAATAGAAACCCTTTGCACGCTGCTCTGCAAGAATAATTCTTTAACTCTCAAACACTTCGCTTTCATCATCGTGTTTACCTCACTCCTGCTGACACTCCTCCTCCCCAGCACTCGTGCATACAGAGCCTGGGTCGACATCACCATATATTAACTCCCAAAGATGGCAGTTATGAGCCCAATTCGCCCCCACCCCCCACCTCCGTCACTTAATTGTAACGACTTCCACTTTCAGCCCACTCGATGGCAAAAAAGAGTACTTCCCCACCACCACACCGCTGAAAGTTTTGTGTACACGCCAACAGTGAACAGACTCCCATCACACACATGTCACCCCTTCACTCAGTCGCATCTCGACTCAACAATTTCGAAGAGCAGCCAGAGCGACACACAGACAATTCAAAACACTTGTGACAGCCCAGAAAACGCCTAAAAACTTTATTGCCTGCAATTCAATTAGTGCGATGTTGATGTAAGAGTCATTAAATTTGCATATGCCCCAGCTGGCGTGGGCCGTGATTTGAGGCGCCCGCCCCACTGCCGTTGTTGCTCGGTATCATCGCTCAACAGAAAAATGTGACACTAAGTGTCCTTCATTGTGCAATCATAGCAGATGCTCACTGCTCTGGTCTGCTCTGTGTCTGCCCCGCTGCTGTCGTCGCTCTGCCAGTCGGCGCTCTCAAAAAGTTTCCATCGTAAATAGCGGCAAGGACGAACTCGTCGAGCACCAACGTGATCCTGTAGTTTATGGATGCAGTTTCGTGCTACAAAATCAGAGCACAAGCCCCCGCACGTAGAGTTGAAAAATCAGAGTCAGGTTGCAGTTGAGTGTGTGTGCATGTGTGTGTGTGTGTGTGCGGTGGGCGAGGTGTTGGAGCGATTCCTCTAAACCGCAAGTATCCTCTTTTTGCCTTGGCATCCGACACGATAATGTCCTTTCACATAAACATTACACTCTGTTGCTCGGTTCCCGGGCTCTGTTCGTTTGTCACTTCTTTTGTATCGCATGCGGGAAAAAAGTGGAAACAAAAATGGGAAAAAATGGACGGGCGGTGGGAAATATGAAAACTTTCGACAGGAAGCGCTGATAAGGCTATTCACTGGCTTCACTGGTGTCATTCATCTTCATCCGTTCCCCAAAGGAGGGCATTTTTTCCCCCTTTCGGCGCTGTGCGACTATTGCCACTATAATCACCAGAACAACACATAGTTGCCGTGGATTGGCGGGGGGCGGTGGCGAAGGACAAAGTGAAAACGGGGGTCCTTGGAGATGCAGTACCTGTGGTTAGGGAAAGATTGTGATATTTTGTTTGGCACTTTCTCTTCGGGTTTCTTTGTGAGGAGCAGACAGTCGCAAGGAGCTCTCGTGCCGCCTTCAGGATTCACTTGAGCGGGTGCACCACCCGGAGCGATGATTATGCATGAATATAAGGGAATGTTTCCATATTTAAGGGAATGTGACTACAGATTGTTTAAACAGCCGGCCAGGACCCTTGTCAGAGAGAAGGGGATGATGGTGTTAAAAGTGATCAGCTACACGGTCGGTATTGAATGACTGCATGACAGACTAGGGAATCGATGTCCTGCTATGTACACTGAATGATCCACTTCCACAGACGAGTAATTATGCAATTTTTAAAACAACCAGGGTTGGTCGTTGGCGGACTTGTTGGATGGCATGCTGATTGAATGAGGTTTTTTTTATTAGAACAGGATATGTCGGATATCCGATGCAGGGTTGCCAGTTTAGAGATTTTGTCGCGGATTTTTAAGATTCTCGGCGTAAAATCGTCAAAATAAAATCTAGTGAATTCTACCCCGTCCAAGAAAGTGGCAGCTAGGTCTTATTTAAAAAATATACATCTCGACTGCTCCACATACACATTCCTTACAGACCCACTTTTAAGCTCTTTCAAAAGCATGCAATGGTAGGACGTGCCATGCACACTAACTGGCAAAAAAGCACCTCGATGTCCGTCGAAAATGTGTCTTTTCATTGTTCAACCTGTAAACACGACGCAAAATCATTTTCAGAGTCTTGAATCATGTGAAAAATCCCCCCTTGTTCTTACCTTTGCAGTTCCTGCAATTTCTTGCTTTCAAAATAGCTTAACAGTGCGCCATTTATACGTTCCAATGGGCAAGTGATTAACAGGGGCTGCTGTAAGTCGAAAAAAACGCACTTTAGTTCAAAAACTATGGCCGAGGAATATACGTTGAACTTGGGAGTAGCAATCAGCCAAGAAATGGATGAATCTATCTTTGAAGTGGAAATTAATTTGTAAGCTCTATATTTTTCTTTTGTTCAGAAGTTTTTTTTTTCTCATTTGAATAACCTGCAATTAATTGATCAGACCTGTGAAATTCTCTTATGAACAAAAGTTGAGGCAAAAAGTGCTTCAATGTCCCAAGGCTAGTAACAACTTTTGGTCATTTGTAAAAAACATAAGCAATTCCGCCACGTCTTCACTTCCCACACTCATTTACAATGACATCGAAGCTGTCAGCTCTTTAGGCAAAGCGAATCTGCTTTCGGCGCACTTTGCAGCCAGCTCAACACGGCCAGATTCAAATCTGTCTCCACCTGTACTTGAGAGCTTCGATTTCACCATGGGAAAGATCCACTTCCGCACTCGTACAGTTGCAAGAGTAGTTAAAGATCAGTCGACATGCACACATCCGCTGGCCCGGATTGTTTTCCCCTATTCTTCTGAAGAGGTGTTTTTCTGCGCTGGCAAAACCACTGCCTAAGCTTTTTCATCTTTCTTACTCTTTAGCTCACTCTTTAGCTCACAACAGCACTTGTCCAGCCCGTGCCTAAAAAGGACGAATCTTCGACACCCACCTCGTACCGACCCATAGCACTTCCGTCCCTTCTTTCTAAGGTCATGGAAGCTGCCGAATCGTTAGCTTTTGAAATGTCATGAATCGCGGAAGCTTTTTAATGACCGGCAGTACGGTTTCCGCATCAACACTGGTGATGTGACAGCTTATCTCACCGAATAGTGGACCAATCATTGCATAGTTCAGGCGAAAACAAGATTGTTAAGCTTGATATTTCTAAGGTATTTGACAGATTTTGGCATCAAGCTCTCGTGTCCAAAATGCGTGCCAATAGTATCGATGAACTCTTCCTTTATGGATCACAAAATACCTTTCGAACTGTTCAACTCAAGTTGCTTTGGATGGGTACGAGTCTAATATCCACCAAATGGTGTCCCCCAAGGCTCTACTCTGTCCCCACACTCTTTCTCAGAATGATCTGTTGTCTGCTATTTCTAATCCGATATATTCCTTCGCCGATGACAGCACTCTCAGATTTTCATATTCGTTCCAAGATTCACGACCCCGCCCTTCGGCCGTAGAATTGGAACGGCAGCTTATGTTAAGCACATTGAATTCCCATCTTGACAGCATAATTTACTGAGGAAAGAATAATCGAGTGGAATTCAATGCTTCAAAAACTCAATACTGCTGTCACTCAAGCGAACCTTTGTTAATCTGCCATTATCCATGAATGGCGCCTGTGTCGATGAAACCGGAAGACTTTCCATCCTTGGTGTGTGTATCAACACAACATTTGGCTGCGAAATATTTAGGCTTCCTTAATCGATGCAAGAAATATTTCACCCCCTCTGAGTTGGCTTTTATTTATAAGGCGTATATACGCCCCAAACTTGAGTACAACGCTCATATCTGGTCTGCTGCCCCCAAGACCACCCTGCGCAATCTACTAGATAGAATCTAAAAGCGAGCGATAAAACTTATATGAGACAACAATATTGGAGAGTCATTAGACCCGATCGAACATCGACGTACCATCTCTTGTTTGTCCGTATTTTATCGATATTTTAACAAAGGATGCTCATGTGAGCTAGGCAACTGCATTCCTCCTCCCTTCACACGCAACACGCGTCTCGTCAGGAATGCTCATCAGTTTACCCTTAAGCCTGCTTTCGGACGCACAGTCAAATTTAGAGACTCGCAGCCGCACCGCACGAATAAGGAATGCTCTTCCCAGTCCAATAGTTACCACACACTACAATTATGCATCCATACCCTCGGCCCGTGCTGTGTCTTGATCCCGGACATTTAAGGGTATTAACAATCCCTTGTGCGCGCGCAAATTATAAAAAAAGCAAAAGAATATTCTTAAAGATTTCTTTCTTATTTCCGGCTTTTCTTATACAAATACATGAAGACAAAGACATTCCACTTCATACGACGAAAATGACCCGATTTCTGGGATCAGCCATGCCTCCATCCTGCTATGTGTTTTTCATCCGACGGGCTGGTTGTTGCTCACAGGCGCGATGTACTTTCTGTAATAACGCCTACCGCTGGTATTTCCGTTGTTCCGGAAATATACCCTCTCTTAAGCATGCTTTATACTGGCTGACGAAAACGTCTAGGTGGGCCTTCATTTTTCAAAGTCCTATTTGGTATGCCGCCTAGGTCTTGAGTTAATCAGTCTTTTACCCTCGACAGCCGCTGTGATCTCGTCGGTTGTTACGTAGTTCGCGGGTATCAAAAGTATGGGAGGTTGCCCTCAGGGGGGTGTCTTATCCCCACTTCTTTGGTCAATTCCAGTAGACGTACTTCTCTATGTACATAACAGTAATGCCCTTACAAACATCGGATATGGTGACAATACTACCATTATAATTAAAGGAAAACATGAAGACAATCACAATAAATCTTATGCAAGCGACCCTCGAAATAACCCGGAAATGGAGTGATGATCCATAAATCCCCGCAAAACAACCCGGAAATGGAGTGATGATCCATAAATCCCCGCAAAACGAGCAACATTCTATTTACTAAGAGAAGAACAAACAATTCTCTCTCTCTCTCCCTCTCTCTCTCTCTCTCTCTCTCTCTCCCTCTCCTCTCTCTCTCTCTCTCTCTGATTCGAGACCCATCAGTGTTTTGATGACTGCCTAGAAAGTGAGTTTCCAGTAGAAGTCTGGCGCTCTGTGCCTCATTTTCAGCGCAGCTGCCATCATGCTTCTTTAGAGACATGTGAACCTCTCATGTTTTTGACAGCGCTTTATGTAGTCTAGCTGCTGCAGAGGCATTTGTTATTGTCTCGCAGAAACTTCTAAAGCTATCTCTCTTAGCTTGTCTTATTTCAATACTTTAGGAGGTGAACGCCCTTTTGTAGCTTTTCCAGTCTCTGCTGTGTTTGGCCGCATTGAACAGCTTGCGTGTGTTGGTTCGCAGATTGGATAATTTATTGCTCCACCATGGTACTCCCCCCTTAAAGTGCCTTATTGGACAACTTGCTTCAAACGCTTTTATTGGTCTCTCTGCAACATGCTCTAGCTCTAGGAAGTGGGCCGGAGTTCTCAATGTGCTCCAGATTGGCTCCAAGTCCAAGTCGAACCTAATTATTCTGTGGTCAGACATAGATGGGTCGTTGGATACTTCCCATTTTCTGATTGGGTTACCAAGCCACTGGCTACCTATAGTGAGGTCTTATACCTCCTGCCTAACCCTCGTGACAAAAGTGGAAGCGTTCCCAACATTAAAGCTTAGCCCGTAACAAAGCCTGGTGTATTTAAAGTAAGAAGGTTCACCCAGTTCACCCGTCTTTGTCGGTCCGATAAGGGCATGTCAACAACTGTCTGCCAGGCTCCCGGAGCTAGATTAATTATCTCCATCTGTGTACGAACGATCCACAATTGATGAATAGGCGTAACAAACCTGGCCAGTTTTTGAAACTTCAAAACGAAATATGTCGAAATTAGAAATTTTATGTTATTTCCAGATTTAATGCGAAATAAGGCCAAATTATTGGATTTATTTTGTCGGGTCTTATTTCACGTCACCGTAGTGTGCACTCAAATTTTGGTAGTCTGTGGAAAACCTGAATAAAATTAAACCTCGCACCAAACCCAAATAACTCAAAAGAGGACCATGAATCCCATACTCCTGCAGAACACTCTAGAGTTTACTTCTAGGAACTCGGTAGTATGTCTGGGCTTGGTATACTCCCAAGCCTTCTCAAGTACCATTCTTCGAGTGAAAAGCTGGTCGGTTGTACTTCTACCGGGACGAAAGCCGTACTGTTCATCGCCCATCGTGGGCTCGGCCATAGCTCTAGATCGCGCTTCCAACACCTGAGCGTAGACTTTCCCGGGGAGGGACTTAGGAGTGACCCTGTATCTGTAGTTGCAGCAATCTCTTTTGCCCCACTTCTTGAAAAGTGGGACAATGACCCAGTTTTTCCAATCGCCAGGTGTCTCACCACGTTCCCAGGCCACTTTAATGACACGAGAGCCGTAAAACTCAGTCTTTACCCATTGCCTTGAGCATTTCTGTCGGATTTCATCCACACCGGCGGCTGATCTTCCGCCATTGGACTATTCTCCGTCCACTCAAGACAGGTCTGCCATCATCTGTGCTCTGTTTGGGATTGAGCAGCTCCGATAAGTGCTCGCTCCATCTGCGTAAGAGGTCCACCTCATTGAAAAGAAACACACCATCTTTCGATTTGACTTCTTCGATGGCGTTGAGTCTCCTTCCTCTGAGTCGGCGAATGGTTTGCGAGAACGCATTTTTCGCAGATCTATGGTCGCTTTCCCATTTCTCGTCGAACTTCTTCCAAGACTGCTCTTTAGCTGCTCGCACAGCCAATTTGCAAGTTCTTCGCGCCTCAGTGTGATTCCCCCAAGAGAACCCAGTGTCTGAAGGTCTTCCTGTTCCGTCTGCCTCTTCCTCACCGCTTCTCATCATTTTTATATTCATTTTTCAATTTACTAAAATTTGTAAACATGTCCTTTCCACTCTATAGTCATTTGTGTCTCGTAATCCATATGGTCTGTCGGTAGAACGTAGTCAGAGGAAAGCATTGCTTTAGACCAGACCTGTGCCGGGGATCTTTGAAAAGTCTTCAGATGGACAGATTTATTCGTCATTTTCAAACCAAGAGCTGCGCATTCAGTGGCTAGTATTGACACTCTTTTCAGGCCGTCAATGTATATCTTAAACTTCAAAAGGAGCTGTATAGCCAAAGCGCTTAAAATTGACGTCCAGAAGAGACCAACCCTCCACGGTGCCGGGGATCTTTGAAAAGTCCGAAATGAAATTGGCGTGACTGTTTGATCTCTGCGTCGATGAGAAGTTTGCTGGTGTTGAGACGGAAGTGAACAAGGCTGTGCAGCGCCCTGAATCCAGTCTAGCGCCCATGTAAACTAGCACTTAACACACCACATGTTACTGAACAAATTCCCCCCATGAACGTCTCAAACAAACAACAATCGCTTTGCGTTCTTCAGTTCAGGCAGGGCAGTGGCGTGATTCGTTGAGTCTTGAATTCTTTGTCAACCCTTCAACCCTTCACCACTCAAGAATGGGACTCGAGCCAACGTAAACAAATCGGCAAAGCTCAAAACAACCCTAAGAACAACCACTCGTCCCCCAAGCACTGGCATCTCACACACAGGACACATCGGGTCAAGCACGCTGAATCAAAAACTTCTGATTACGATTAGTACCTCAAACATCATGCGAAAGTTAAGTACAACCCACCACACTCCACACCACACGAAGTAAAAATCCCTCAGAATCCACGTTGTTGATGATGGATGCAGGAGCAGGCAAATTTCCAGCTTTGGGCTCCTCCGTGTGTCGTCGTGCGGGGGATGCACCAGGCAGAGCCTCCCCCACACACACGGACTCGCAGGCAAACACCGGATGTTTGTTAAAGGTAAGAACACATTGTGTACTTATGCAATGGATGCTTCTGCAGCCTCATCCGACCTGATGCCCCCTCCCCCACGGCAACTACCAACCCCAACAACGCTGACTGTGTGTCCTCCGCTGGCTTCATTGAAAGGGAAAAGTTTAAATTCGTCACCTGTTTGGCCAATTAAGAGTTTTCCAAATGCAAAATAAGGAGCAACCGCCGTGTGAGTGGATGGGTGGTGCTCGTGCTGGTGTGTGCGTGGGGCCGTGTGTGTGGTTCGGTTTGTCAGGGGGTAGCAATTTGAACATGCAAAAGTTTATATTGTCATGTACGTGGAGAACTTACGGCATGTACGTGGTTGTTGCGAATTTCCCTGTGGCGTGGGAGTGAGTGCGTCGATGTCGTTTGGCACACCAACCGTGGGAGCGACGGTGGGAAGCGTGAGAGACGTTCGAAACGTGCGGGAGGTGTATTTTGAGGTGTCATTTTCACCTGTCACACATCGTAGTGACAACAGTTCTCGGCGGGCAAGGGGTTGGGCGCGGTGTCTTCGGAGACGCTCGGCTAGAGAAAACTTATCAAATTGATGCGAATCCATTTGCATGCGACAGAACAGATTCCCACAAGGATTTAGTTTAATTTGACGACAAATTAATACCGACGACGTGGCTTATCTGCGAAGAAGATGAGATGGCGGCGCGGAGCTTCGAATGTTGATTTATGCGAATGTTTCTTGAATAGACTTGCCAGTAAATCGGGGGTAAGTGGCTTCAGTTTCTGTCGGCGATTTGGTTTTCCTTGTCCTTGGATATGAAGTGGCTTGTAGTCTGCAAACGGTCAGCTGTGCACCAGCAAGCGCGCCGGACGCAAGGACACCACTCACAGATCGCCAGCACGCCCGGCGCGAGATATATACAGTAACATGATGCCGACATCAGCAGAATCGACTGCTGTTGCACCGTCAACAATAACTTAGTCAACGCCAGAGTTCAATGCTGGCCGGGTGCTAGCAACGCGTGATCTTGCACCGTCGGCAGAAACTCCTAATAAAAGAGAATCGCCAAGGTCCGCAAAGAGTTCGTTGATTAGGATCTTTTAACCCTAGGATGGGCAGCTGTTTGTGAGACTGGTCCTCATTGGGCCCATATGGATATTGTATTGGGTCAATAACTTAATGGTGTGCAGTTTGCTAAGAGATGGCGTTACTTGTATTATTCCATTGGAACATACGTTGGAAAGCTACTGCCATTGTACGACATTACAGAATATGTCATTCATTTGAAGCGTAAAGAACAATAATTTGTTTTCACTCAAATATGTCGAACTTTGTGCCTGAAAAAGTGTTGTTGCGGGGTGTTCTTCTTCATTACTTTAATAAGAAGAAAACTGCTGTCGAAAGTCATCGTATTTGGGTGGAAGTTTATGGTGAACATGCGCTAGCTGAGCGAACGTGCCAAAAGTTGTGATTTGGGCTTGGCCAACCAGCGAAATCAACGGCTAAGCCGAATATCCATGGCGCGAAGGTAATGCTCTGTATTTGGTGGGATCAGCAGGGTGTGCTGTATTATGAGCTGCTAAAGCCGGGTGAAACCATCAATGGACAACGCTACTGAACACAATTAATCCGTTTGAAGAGAGCAGTTGCGGAAAAACGCCCGGAATATGCGACCAGACACGAGGCAATAATTGTCCATCATGACAACCCTCGGCCCCACTTTGCTATTTCGGTTAAGAACTATTTGGAAAACAGTGGATGGGAAGTTTTACCCCACCCGCCTTATAACCAAGACCTTGCCCCTTCTGACTACCATTTGTTCCGGTCGATGCAGAACGCCCTCACTGGAATACGGTTCACATCAGAGCAGCTTGATTCTGCCAAGCCGGCGCAGTTCTTTTGGGATGGGATCCACAAATTGCCAGAAAGATGGGAAAAAGTCATAGCTTCAGATGGGCAATACTTTGAATATTACTATTGTGAAGGGTTAAATTTTAAGGGCCGATGTTGAATGTGAAGCACACCTAAACGTCAAGTTTTCTTCTGCATTTCATTTGACATTTCTCAATTTCAGACTAACTCAATTTGAACCATGGAAAGATACACAATCGAGCAACGCGTTTAAGTTATTTAGGCTTATTATGAAAATGGGCGTTCAAATCAAAATTCGTGATTTTTTCGGTCAATTTAATCGTCCAAATGTGCGTACAATCGGAGAAATCGTGCAAAAATTTGAGCAAGCCGGGTCTGTAGGAGATGTGAAAACACCAGTGCATGCTCGTACAGCTCGGACTGCAGAAAATATTGCTGCTGTTCGCGATAGTGTGGCTGAAGAGCCGTCCACCTCAGCTCGTCGTCGTGCCCAACAATTGCACCTCTCACGCTCGTCCTTGATGAACATTATGCATAAAGACTTGCATTTACACGCTTACAAGGTGCAATTAACTCAAGAACTAAAGCCTCTTGACCATTTCAAGCGTCGTCAATGGTCAGAATGGTGGCAAGAAATGGCCAAGAAGAAAATCATCTTCAGTGATGAGGCACATGTTCTCCTCAGTGGACTCGTCAATAAGCAGAATTGCCTCATTTGGCCGAATGACAATCCAAGAGTGATTGTCGAAAAACCAATGCACCCACAAAGGGGACTGTTTGGTGCGGTTTATGGGCTGGCGGCATCATCGGGCCGTATTTTTTTCCAAAATGAGGCCGGTCAGGCAGTTACTGTGAATGGTGTTCGCTATCGTGAAATGATAACGAACTTTTTATGGCCCGAATTGGAAGATTGTATGTGGGCGATATGTGGTTTCAACAGGACGGAGTCACTTGCCACACAGCTAACGAAATAATGGCTCTTTTGCGCGACAAATTCATTGGCCGTACTTTCTCACGTGGTGGCGATGTCAAGTGGCCGCCAAGATCATGTGAGTAGACACCATTGGAAGAAAAGGTGTACGTCGATAAGCCAGCAACAATTCAAGAGCTAAAGGATGAGATAATTCGGCACATTAACGGCATAGAACCTCAATTATGTTTCAGCGTCATCAAAATCGATTTGGACCATCGGATCGAGGTGTGTCGCCGAGGTCGCGGCTGCCCTTTGGCCGATATTTTGTTCCATACATAATTAACCATGCCAATATTATCATAATAAAAAGAAATGACAATAATTTCCTAAATAATTAGTGTTTTATTCAAACTCGTTTTATTACTTATGCTATTCATTTGGCTTTATTAAGCCCGGATGTTACTCTTCGATGTTCCCACAAAAAAATACGTTTTTCCCGATAACTGGGCCCGGAACGTCCCAGATATGGTCTCGTTGTGCTCAGAGAACATCAGCGCTAGAATTTCGAGAGTTTCAGTCCAATTGATTTGGAACAAAAAGTTATACATATTCAAACTCAAATTGGGCCTGATTGGGACCAACTACCCATCCTAGGGAAGACCTTTAAAAAAACACCCAAAAATTCGTTCGTTTCTTTTATCAACAGAAGAACACTTAAGTGGCGCGACGATAAGCTATGACCCCATCATTCATATTCGAGTGCATTTGCCCGGAATGGCTGGGTCCTCATTTAAATTCCTGGGCAGGGGGCTGCTCTTGGCTGTTGCCGTAAATGCCTCGAGGAGGCTGTAAAGCCTCTACTAAATTCAAAGTGTCACATCCACTTTGTCACAAGGGCTGAACTAATTCCAACAAACTGTCAACTGTCTGTCAACAAATGCTTGCCCCATCCACTGCCAAGAGAATCTAGATTACTCAGTACACATTCTCAGTTTACACATTTTTGCACAAAGCACCTTCTAGTGGTTCGCCACGAACAACGACTCGCACACGCCGTTTAAAGCATTAACTCGACTCCGAATCCCAGTTATCCCCTTTTTCAGCTGCATGCCATAACACCGTTCAACAAAGCAAATTCAATTGTTTTAAATACTTAAGCTCCATGTTTCAGGGATAACTAGCAAACAAATCAATTCAACGCACGTCCTCTGCACCGAACACACTCCGCTGCCATGATTCCGTTGAAAACAATACGCGCTCCGCACTCGAGCCAAGCCAAGGCAACTGCAGCCAGAGTGGCCATTCGTTCTTTTCAGTGTCTCCCCCGCCTTATCAATTATCAGCCCTTGTTGGTGGTGTTCATTAAATTCCCAGCTTAGGTGAATTATCGTCCATGCCGGAGACCGATTCCAAGGACCGAGGAAGAGTGAAAATGAACCCCGGTGCTCCGGTTGCTCCGGTGCCCCGGTGCATTGGGACTACACACCAGTTGGCTGAAATGTTCAATTCTCCACGTCGCTTGTTTTCTTTTTTTTCTTGCCTCGACTGTGTTGTTGTTGTTGCCAAACTCTTGGGGTCAGTCCCAGACCCCCACCCCCAGCCACTGGCCCCATCGCAGCCAACATAAGTGAGTGGTGTCTGGTGGCATGTTTACAGGCTTATCACACATGTGCTACCAGTACTCCGGCCAGTGGTTACAGCAGAGTGTTCCTCCGCATCCTTCTAGTCATTTAATTACACACAAAGATGTCGATGGCGTGGGTCGGCCCGCTGGGGAGGATGAGAATGCGTCGGAGTACATTAAAGTGGCGTAGCAGGTGCCCCGGTTCGACGTGAAGCATTGATTAAAGCGTCTAATTGAAATATCAAATTTCATTCAAGCGGGCGCGGGCGGTCGTGGGCTGCGTGATACACAAAACTGTTAAAGGCCTAGGACAAAGTTTTCGGTTAACTCAATGAGCACTGTCAACGTCACATGGTAGATCAGGGATAATCAGGCGAGCAACACACTCTCGTGTCATTTCAAGACCGTGGGGACGGGATGGTGCCAGTGGTGATGATTTCGAAACGAAACTTTACGCATCCGATTAGATTTTGCCGTCTGAAATTCGATTAAAGCGAAAACAGTTTAACCGAGTTACCGACGGAGGAGCAAGGGTGCATGACGTGTAGTCGTAGGGCGGCTGTGTGGATGAGGATGAGGTGAGAACTTTTCGGGAGGTGTGAGAAGTTCCAGTTGTTATCCAGTTGTTCTGTTTTGTTCAATGCGAGCATTGATGGCGTTTGGCTGTACCTGGATTGTACCTGGATTGAAGTCAATGCAATTAAAGCCCAAATACAGTTACGGACAAGACAACGAGTAGGGAGGACGAGTACAAAAGAAATTGACTTTTCTGCATGACATTTCCGTTGTTGGTGATAGTACCTTGTTCTCAGCAAAAATGGTACATGACTACATGGAGAACATGTGCTAAAAGGAGCGGACAAAATGGTAAGACAGTAGCGTAGACAGTAGGGCAGGGAAGGGGCTGCTAGTGGAGTCACCAGCAGACTGAGACCATGTGGGTCCATTGTGATGCACACAGTCAGAGTATTACAACTGCAATGGTGACTGGACCAGATTTGAAAACCAGATAAAAGCGTATTAACTTCGCTTTCACTGGGCCTCGAACCGAAAATCCACTAACCAAAGGCAGGGCTCATAAAAAACTGCGCCATCCAGTCGTTAAAAAAAAACTCACGCTAAACAGTAACGTTTCCTTTTGAGATTGCTTCTTGCGAGCATTGGTCGCTCTTAGATATCAAGTGGATTGGTAGGTGCCGTGACTTTCTGCCAAACGACATCATGCCAAATTGGTGTAAATGACGCTTTTGAGAGTGTCATTAGGCCGAATATTAAAATTTGGCATAGTGTCGATTTCAAAAGGGGCATAGGAGATTGTGCCACATTTGGTACAGGATCATAAGTCCACGGGCTATAAGTCGACAATAGTTACAATCGGATCATAAGTGTTTAGGTCATGCTTGATTTAGCTCCAGGTGCCTGCTTGACAATTGCTCACATACCCACAGTGCTCGCGTGAGCGGTTAAAGGGGTTAAAATGTAGGAAAAGGGTTAAAGTCACGATAGCTAGCCAACCACCTCATGCTTTAAATACACCAGACTTCCTTAAAGACTAAATTTCAAATTTGGCATTATCAGGACTTGGAAATTGAAATAAGGGCAAATTGGTTTTGGAAATAAGGCCGAACTTTTAGCCCGTAAAAAAGTCTGGCCACATTGCCACGGCACTGGATTGGCATCGTCCCAAGTTCGACAAATTTGTTTGTTGGCTTACCCATTCAGCCACATATAGACCCCATTGCTGAAGATGGATATGGCGTAAATAAAATACCCATCGTGACAAAATAATTTGATCATTCGCACGAGTTATTGAACGCTATGTTCAGCAAATTTGGCGTGATGTAGCTCAACCCACTTCCCTCCGGCGTTGTTCAAAAAGTATATTTTTTGTAATTTGGTGTCTTCTTGTTCTTTAGGTACCAAGAAGCGCAAGAATATATGAAAGTAACTTGAAATAAAAGGAGCATGAGAAGCGCGCTATCGGCAAACTAAAGGGATATTACTGCAGGAATGAGGTAAGGAAGTTTTCCCAAAGGGTAAAGTTAACCAGTCAAGGTTATAAAGTCCGAACCGAAGCCTGTAAGGATGATCAAGGGAACATCGTAGTAGAGTCACAGTCGATGCTGAGGATATGGCGAAACCATTTCTGCAGACTGTATAACGGCGACGAAGAACCAAATCCCGCTGTCAGGCAGAACGAACCATTCAACCCCAATGAAAGGGACGATGAAGATCAACAATTCCGTCCACCCGACCCAGATGAAGTGAGGATTGCCATATCTAAACTAAAATCCAACAAGGCTGCGGGAGCTGACGGCCTACCCGCCGAGCTTTTTAAGGCCGCAGGCGATGATTGGTAAGGAGCATGTACCAACTCATCTGTGAAATATGGTCGGAGGAAAACATGCCCGATGAATGGAACCTCAGCATAGTCTGCCCGATCCATAAAAAAGGAGACCCTTTGAACTGCGCCAACTACAGAGGCATCAGTCTCCTAAGTATCGCATATAAAATCTTATCTGCCGTACTGTGTGAACGCCTAAAGCCATTCGTCAACAACCTGGTCGGTCCATACCAGTGTGGCTTTAGGGAAGGAAAATCCACCATCGACCGAATATTCACACTGCGCCAGATTTTGGAGAAAACCCAGGAGCAACAAATCGATACCCACCACCTTTTTATCGATTTTAAGGCCGCGTATGATAGCATTTATAGAGACGAGCTATACAGAGCAATGTCTAGTTTCGGCATCCCTACAAAACTCGTCCGTTTGTGTAGGATGACGATGGAGAATGCACGCTGCTCCATCAAGGTCGGTAAAGACCTAACCGAGACCTTTGATGTCAAAAGAGGATTCAGACAAGGCGACGCGCTGTCATGCGACTTTTTCAACATCGTTCTTGAAAGAATTGTTCAAAACTCGAACGCCAACACCAGAGGAACAATCTTTCAGAAGTCCGTCCAACTACTCGCGAAGAACACAGCGTGATGTCAATGGCGCTTTTGTGGGTATTGCAACGGAGGCCGCGAAGATGAGTTTAGCGGTAAACGAGGGTAAGACCAAGTATATGCTGTCAACGAGAAAGGACACCCAACACCGACGTCTCGGTCAGAACGTCACAGCAGACAGATATAACTTTGGGGTAGTCAAAAACTTTGTCTACCTAGGCACCGCTATCAATTCAGACAACGACACCAGCGCCGAAATCAAACGAAGAATAACTCTTGCCAATCGCTGCTTCTTTGGGCTAAGAAAGCAATTGGTAAACAAAGCCCTCTCTCGAACAACCAAGCTAACGCTTTACAAGACCTTAATCGTCCCAGTCCTGCTATATGGCGCGGAGGCATGGACTTTATCAAAAGCGGATGAAGCTGCTCTTGGTTGCTTCGAGAGGAAAATTCTTCGTGTGATTTTCGGTCCCGTCTGCATAGATGGTGAGTGGAGGAGGAGATATAATGACGAACTATACGGGCTGTTTAGCGACATCGACTTAGCCAGAAGAGTGAAGATCCAACGATTGAGGTGGCTAGGTCATGTAGAGCGGATGGAAACCAATGCTCCGGCCCGAAAAGTCTTCGAATCCACCCCGAGGGACGGCGCAGTGGAGGAAGACCGCGACTCAGGTGGCGCACGCAAGTGGAAAGGGACCTCAACCAGTTAAACAGAATCATAATGGCAACTGAGACGATGATGGTGAAAATTGAGCATCGCGCTGTAATTAAATTTCTCACTAAGCAAGGAAAAAGTCAAAAAAGAGAAGAAGAGATGGTGGCTGTTTACCAGGGTTCCGCACCTTCACACCATTCTTCATGACCATCTTAACCAGCAAGGTGGGTGCCACGAATGCTCAGAGCGCCTCAGAAAAAAGTGAGAATCGCATGCTGTAGAGAGCTTTTGGAGATGTGTAGTGAGAACGCGGACGGTGTTATGGATCGAATTGTTACTGGTGACGAAACATGGGTCCACCACTATGACCCTGAAAGCAAACAAGAGTCCATGCAGTGGCATAAAAAAGGAACAGACCCTCATGGCCACAGTTTTTTGGACTCAAAGGGAATCTCGCTCATTGAGTACAAAAACAAAAGGTGAAACCATCAACTCCACATCCTACGCTTCCACTTTGCATAATTTGCGGGAGGAAATTAAAAAGAAAAGACGGGGTAAACTCGCAGCGGGTGTGTTGCTTCTTCATGACAACGCTCCTGTTCACACGGCACGAGTTTCCAAGGCTGCTGCGCGAGACTGTGGTTTCGAAGAAATCCAACACCCACCCTATAGTCCAGACCTTGCCCCTAGTGATTATTTCCAGTTTCCGGATTTGAAAAAATGTCTTCGTGGAAAAAGATTTTCGGATGATGAAGAACGCAAGTCGGCAATAAATGGGTATTTTGCAGAGAAAGAGGAAATTTATTTGTTTGAGGGTTTAAAAAAGCTTATCTCGAGATGTAACAAATGCATTGATGTTAGGGGAGATTATATTGAAAAATAAAAACAATTTAAATTGAATTCGCATTTTCCTTGATATCGATACCGAGAATATATTGAACGCCCCTCGTAAAATATCACATTGAAGGACATAAGTTGACTTTTCGAAAGCACTCGACAGTGTTGACCCGTCAATACTTTGTCAGCCACTGTCCTCCCAATTTGACTTCAGTAATCCCACTAATAAGTTAGTCTTCTCGTATCTCACTAACCGTGTTCAAGCTGTGTTATTTAACTCAAAACTGTCGTCTTTTCTTGATGTTCACATCGGTGTACCTCAGGGTTCTGTTCTCGCTCCTTCATTATCTTCCTAAAGTGCTGCCGTATTGCAAATCTCATATACATGCAGATGATGTTCAGATCTACTTAAGTTTTCCGCTTGCTATGGTTGAAGGAGGACTTGAGCTCAATTACGAAGTGGGCTGACGAAAATGCTCGCATGTTTGATCCCGACAAAACCAAAGTCATTCCATTTTCAATTCATTACTCCTCCCTTTCAAACTTTCCCCTCAAAGACTTAAACTCTGTCGGATGTGTAACCTGTGTTAAAAATCTTGGAATTATGTGTAACAGTGAACTTACTTGGACTGACTATATAGACAGTGTAGTATCAAAGGTATATGCGTCTCTTGGAGGTTTGTCACTTTTATACTCCCAATCAATGTAAAATTAAACCTTGCCAAAGCTGTCATAGTCCCCATCTTAAGGCATGGCTGTGAATTATTTTCTGACTGTGAAAACTTCTCTCAGCAAAAATTGTTAAAAGCAATCAACACGACTGCACGGTATGTCTTTAGCCTTCGAAGACTCGATCATGTCTGGGCCCAACGTCGCATTCTTCTTGAATGTGCATTGGCGGCATTTTTAAGCAACAGGTCATGCATCCTACTCTTTTAAATCATTCATAGTAAACAGCCTAATTATCCGTTTGAAAAATTAACTTTCTGCCGATCGAGTCGTAATATCACATTGAAACCTTCTCTTCATACATGTCCAACATCGCTGTACACCTTTGGAATCATCTTCCCTCACAGGTACGGTCCAAGACCCAGTGCGGACAATTCTGTCCAGTTTGTGTTGTGCTATGCTTGAACCTATTTGAGTCCTTTGTTAAGAAGAGGTAAACCTGTCATTTCACACACTTCGTATGAGAGAGTCGAGCGCAATTGGCTAGACGGTGGGTGCTTTGAAAGATTCCAAAACTGGCCATTGGTTAAAACCCTCAAACCACTTGTCTTGTCCTGATAATGGCTGCATTTTTCCCTTCTCCAAGGATTCGTCGTCTGACTCTGAAACTTCTGACTCACCTCTGTGCTTGCAGATGGCGTCCACAAAATGTATGTTAACCTGAAGAGTGTAAAATTTGTCGAGAAGCATAGCAAGTGTTTGCATGCGTGGAAATTTAATGCAACCAATAAATTGCATGCTTTCCATAAAAAAAAAAAAACAGACATCTCTTGTCTTGTGTTCCCGACCAATAGTTGCCAAATAGTCTTGAGACGTATGGCTGTGAATTAAAGCTTTAGTGAAATATCTTGAAAAATTCTCGTACGGCGATCTTACAGCCTAAAAAGGTGTAAAATATTGAAACCAATGCATAAAATATATTTTAATAAAATTTTCCGGAATTTCGTCTTGAAAATCTCTGTGTAGCGCTTCATTTAGCCCAAACGGCATTGCAATCCACTGCCAAACCCTTTTTCGAAAATTCAAGGCAAACGGAGCTGACGTAGATGGTTCTTGACTCGAAACTTTTCCTTGCTGAGCCAGTGGACTCTCGCCATTTGAATCAAAAACTGATTCCGCGTCCTCTTCCACACCTTCGCAGAATCTACTCTTGAGCAACCCATTAGTGTCGGGTCCTTGACTTTATCTGAAGGGGAAATACGAGCTGAATTATCATCACTCCGGCAGAGTATTAATTTGGCACCTGACATCTATTCGCCAGCATTTTTTAAAGCATGCAACCACCGTCCAGTTCACCCTCTTAACATATTATTTAACAGCTGTCTTGAGACGGGTGAATTCCTCGTTTGCTGGAAATATTCCTATATAACTCCTGTTCATAAGTTTAAACGAGTCTAAACGAATTGTAGAAAACTATAGGCCAACTGCCAAATTGCAGTTAACTCCAAAGATATCTGAAGCCGCAGTAAAGAAAAGGCTATGCTGACTGGAAGCCAAACATATTATGTCCAGAACAACACGGCATCATAAATGGTGGGTCTCCCACTACCAATTTAGTACAGAAATACGTAATCTCTCGGGTGTACCACAGGGTAGCCATATTGGTCCGCTACTTTTCCTTCTATTCATAAATGATCTGCCATCGATTATATCGTCAAAGCGCATTTTGTATGCAGAGGATGTAAACAATTTTAAAGCAATTAATTTGAATTATCTTGTAACAGCAGACATGCACGGACGTGACCAACACTTTTGACTGAAGCATTAACGCACCAACCATCGCAGCGTACGTCGTTAAACTCACAATTGTTTCAAAGAGGAGTAAATCACATCATTTATTTGTAGTTTATTTTAGAGGGAAAATGGGAGGAAAGGTGACCACTACTTAGTTACGTACTTGTCAGGCCGGCAACCCAATGAGGGTCAGAGCCTGAGCATTCGGTACCTTCCATCGCTGACGGTCCTGGGCACGCTGCCTCCAGTCGTCAAGACCAAGCTTGCACCCGGGATTACTTGGTCTTTATACCGGAAATTCGTTCTTCTCTCCTTCTCGAACCATGAGGTTCGGATTCGAAGACCCGCTTAGCTGGACCGTTGGTGTCCATTTGCTCGATGTGGCCTAGCCAGTGCTGTCGAAACCTTTTTTGCCGCTCGCAGGGCTCACGGCTGTGTCACATCCTCCATTCCTGGCAGACGTAAATTCATGCCATCACCCATCGAACTAAGTTAGGACTATCCACTTCGGATGCGTTTTAAGTCCTCTGTTGATAAAGCAAGCCTAAGGTTTGGATAGGTATGCGGGTTGACACCGTGGGTCCGCGTCACGCTGAGGTCCTGTTTGACTCATTGTGATGCCCATGGGATGAACCTTCCTCGTCGTCGTCTTAACCGTTTTGGTGCTGGTATTGTTGGGAATATCTGCCGATGTTGTTTGTGCAGCTGTCCGAAAGAACATAGCACGTCCTATGTCACATGTTTCTTCAAGGTGTCGGAGCTCTGCCAAGCGAAGAGCACAGGCTCCCAGAAGGAAAAAGAAAGGCCACGAGAAGCTTGCGATAGACGAGATTGAGCGGCTTCACGGCAGGACTGATATCCTTTGAAGCAACTATCCAATGAGTATAGACTTCGGAAGCCTGTCGGGACAAAGAGGTCAAGTTCTTGTAGAGTCACAGTTGGAGATGAGCTGGTAGGGCTCCTGCACCAACTCATCAGTAAGATATGGTCCGAGGAAAACATACCCGATGGGTGGAGTTTCGGCCTCGTATCCGCGGCGATGTAGAAAAGGCACAAACAAGTGAAGGAGCACCTCAACCAAATTGGTGTGCATACTTTAAGGCAGCTGGATAAAGATCGTGCCAGCTGGGCGCATGAAAGTGTAGTCACTTGACGCTAGAACTTCAGCTTTTTGACTGACACTCTTCTACTTTGTAACCTGAAGTTCCCACATAATTTGCCTAAAATTGATGGAATGGTACACATTCCTTATAGCAAGTGCTCAGACTCACAATCGGCATCAGTAATCTGCTTCAAGGCCAAGCCACGGATAAGAAACTTCCGCGCTTTGGTCTTCAAATTCAACAGAAAAATCTGATGAATTGATATTTTATCGAAAAAGTCCCGCTGGGCAGAGGACAATCGACACGGGAGCATCGCTGAATATCGACACGGGAGCATCGCTGAATATCCCGGTCTGTAAACTGCTCGCTTGTTATTTGTTGTATTCAATCACAAGCAGACATCAGCCCTCCTACACCCAGTATTTCATAAAAATTCGTCATCAATGCAGAACACTGCCAAGCGACTTGAGGACATCCAATTGTCGAGACGCTTCAAGCCCATTTATCACGCAACCAATTCCCTGTTCATCCCGAAATTCTCATCGCAACCCAGCAGTCCTCCAGTGCAGAAGTTATCCATCAGTTGAGTTATCCATCATTTTGGCGGCTGTGAGTCCACCGTCTTCAGCGACCCGCTGCCTACTGAGCAGCCCGAGTTCACGTCCCTACTCGAGTCGCATAACCGACCTTTCACATCGCTCCAGCACTCATTCCACCTCGCCGTTCATCGTACACTCCTCCTCCAAAATGTCCTGCGCAGGCTCCGGCAATGTATTTTTTTTTTTCTTCCATTTCCCTCCCCATCCAACACCAACAGGACTTTCTGAATCTGGGTAGCTCCCCGATGGAGTCCACCACGTGCTTGGGGAGCACGTGTTGTCGATTCGAGAATTCACCATCCACATTGCATAATGAGTTCATTTCCCGTGGCCACCGATGAACAGCACTCACACACCGAAAGCGGCACAGTCTCTCTCTCTCGCGGAGGATGCTGCGAGCACGGTCCTTGGCCGGCAATGCAATTCTTCGGTGGAGCAGCGTCAACATCATCATCATCATCCAGTTCGATGGTAGTTGTCATCCACGTCGGTGGTAGTATGCTGGTTTGCTCTCGTGCGTCGTGTTCCGTGTATTCATCGCATTAACTCCGCCAGAGGACTCCTTTTGGTCCTGCGAACTTTTTCAGTTTATTATCATCGATGATGACATTTGGACGTTGTCGACGCGACGTTTCGCCTCCGGTCGAATGATAACTCATTATCATTGGCTTAATGTGCTGTGACAGGATAATTGTTTCCCTGATCTGTGTCTCGTGGTTAAAAAGTGATTCCGGCTCCCACCCAAATAGTGTGCGCAAAAATACATAATTAATTAATTTGAATCTCGCCGAGCCAAGTGATCATTGATTGAATCTTTTCGCGTAAAGTGCGGATGTGCAGCCGTGTTCAGTGTCTCGAATAACCGAGTGCGCGAGTGGTTGGTGTGAGGGGGCATTGAATTTCGCAAATTCTGCCGATTATGAGAATAGTGTCGAAACTGAATTTGTATCGATTCATCATGTGGCTGATCAACTCTAACGAACGGATTCTCATTGTGCTTCTCATGCTGTTTGCGATAGTCAAAGGTAAAGGATTTCAATCGTTTTGCTGGCACGTTCACGTGTGCTGCTGGTGGGGATTGACTCTGGTCGCTTGTGATCTTGTGAGGAGGTTGTGATTTGGTCTGTAACTGCAGTTTGGGCGGAGTTCTTTAAAAATAGGGACTTTTCTAATTGTTCGACCATTTTGGGTTCAAAATTGGAAAAACTGCTTGGTTTCGTCTTCAAATTCGAAACCAGTCCGAAATTGAGGTTCGGCTATACCGGCCGGAAGTCAGGCACCTTTTACTTCTGTTGGCATATAAGATGCAATGAAGCCAAGGGCAGTACTATTGTCAAGGAATTCTACTGATTTTTGTGTTGGTCCGATTCCCGCTTGTGGGCCTTCCTGTCTGAGAGCTGAAATGGGAATCAAAACTGAGAATTCCGCTTCAGTCAAGCACAAATTCTGGGTGTTAATTGGAATCAGTTAAACTAGCCTTAGGGAGAACATAATTTCTCCCGAATTTTGTCCTCACCTCTACGATCACATTTAAGTTTTGAAGTCGGAAACACAACCCAAGGGAAAAATTCAAACCTACAGGGTGTTTTTTTTTTTGCGTTTGGTAAAACCATAGCTGTCAAAAATAAGAACACGGGAAAGGTACACGTTCAAAGCTTGCATTTAACGCAATTTAATTTCTAAAAATGTTGAGCACATTCCAAGGGAAATGTTCAAACCTACAGGGTGTTTTTTTGCGTCTGGTTTTTAGCTGTCAAAAATAAAAACACGGGAAAACTACAAGTTCAAAGCTTGCATTTAATGCAATTTAATTTCTAAAGATTATTTTATGTAACTGTTGATCTCTAATAATTTTCAATGGGGAGGGTCGCATTTTGGGTCGGTCATTTGAACGTATTGGGTGTCGTGTAATGTCGTCTTCCACGGCTACAATTGACACCGGCATAGACGAGTGATTTGAAGAATCCTCATAAAAATGGATCAACACTTGAAATTATTTAAAAAACGTCGTCAAAAAATCGTAGTTTTCAAGAGTGGTGGAGGTCGGTTATCTCTATAATAAAGGGTGATTTTTTAAAAGCTATAGGAAAGTTTTTAAAATTCAGAAAAATGCATGAAATCTTTACTTGAATCGATAGTACGGTCCATATGATTTAATGTTTGAAGATTATTTCATGTAAATGTTGAACTTGACTGCGCCTCAAATGGTCCCTCCGCTTAGTCCAATTTTGGCATACTCTTTCCAACATTTCGGCCGGTATCTCACGAATAAATGCTTCAATGTTGTCTTCCAATGCGTCAATTGAAGCGGGCTTGTCTGTATAGACATGAGCTTTAACATAGCCCCACAAAAAATAGTCTAAAGGCGTTAAGTCGCACGATCTAGGCGGCCACAGAAAATAGACTAAAGGCGTTAAGTCGCACGATCTAGGCGGCCAACGTGAAATAAAATATTCACTGACCGAACTCGCCTCTCAATAAGTCCACTGCCGCGCGTGCTGTGAGGCATGTGACAAAAAAAAGTTGGATATCATCTCACGGTAGCGCTCATAATTCACAGTTACGTTACGTCTCGCATCATCTTTGAAGAAGTACGGTCCAATGATGCCACCAGCCCATAAACCGCACCAAACTGTGACTTTTTCTGGATGCATTGGTAGCTCTTGCAATGCTTCTGGTTGATATTCACTCCAAAATCGACAATTCTGCTTATTTACGTACCCATTGAGCCAAAAATGAGCTTCGTCTTAAACTGACCATAAAATGGAAGAAGCGCGCGATGAACTTTCTTAACAGAGCACGCATTTTGATATAAAATTCAATAATTTGCAAGCGTTGTTCGTTTGTAAGACGATTCATGGTTAAATTATAGACCAAACTGAAGATGTTTGACAGTGAAACAAAACACGAAACGTGCACCAGCTGTTTAAACCAGTGTTGCCAAAAAGATAATAGCTAGGAAATCACCCTTTAGATCGACTTCATAACAAATAGACATTTAGCATTAACTGTTACATTGTTGCACCCATAATTTCATCTATGACTGGGAATGGGAAGCTCATTTCTATTTTTTGGACATCTTTCTGGGACAACAAGTTTTTCGACTTCTTTAATGTTTTCTCCCGTACAAGCAGTAGCCGGAGCGCCGGAGCGGGGGTCGTCTTCAATGCTCTCTCCACCTCTCTTGAACTCGCTTGACCACTTTTGCACAGTTGATAATGAAGGTGCGGAACCCTGGTAAACAGCCAATATCTCTTCATGAGTAGATTTTTGACTTTCTCCTTGGTTAATTAAAAACTTTAATTCCAGCGCGATGCTCAATTTTCACCATCATCGTCTCAGTTGCCATTATGATTCTGTTTAACTAGAGATAAAACGCGAATTAATAATCACATTTACATAAAATTTTACATGAATGCACTAAAATAATAGAATTACTTGATAAATAAGTCAATTTATTTATACAACCACAGCTTCACCCCGATACCGAGAATATATTGAACGCCCCTATCACCAATAAATCTCCCTTCTCAATTTTCAAACGCTAGTTGTCCTTAAGATTGTTCAAGTAACCACACTAAATTAAATCACAGCCGACTCTGGATAATTCGAAATTCTCCAGAGTTCGAACTGATCGTTAGATCTCTTGGGGAGACCTTGATAAGTCAAGTGTTTTGGTGTGCTCGTTAATTCGAAGTGATTGCTCAGCCGGGCAGCTGGCAAACACGCTGTAATTCGAAATCAGTAGCTGGTTGCCTCTCAGTAATCGATTTTGTTTCGTCTCGTCTTTTCGATTGTCCAGCTGTTGTTTCCAATGCGTTGATACCGTTAGATTCTAATGCACACGATATGAACAAAATAAATAAAAAATTCAACCTCTCAAGATGGATGGAGCCTTGTTCCTGATTTTGGTGAATCTATGGCCCAGATTGCGAGTGTCGATTATCAATCGATAGTCGGTCGATACACACCGATTGTCGATTTGTCGCTTTGGTATCGCTTTGGATCGATATTATTCGATTTTCCCTTCAATGTTTGCCGTTCACAAATTTCTAATCGCCGGTTTTCGTGCGGCAAAGAATCATGAAATAAACTTTGTTTTCGTGTTGCAATTGTAATTTAATTTATTCTGTTGTGTCCTTAAAACATTTATATTGTAACTTCAATTTCAACCAAAGAGAGTTGCACATAAAAAATCTAACACATCCAGAAATGTCCAAGAAATGTATTATTTCATTCAAGTATTGTTTTGATACGCACCCGAGTGCCTGTTTACACTGTACCGGCGAAGCCCACATCCCTCTCTCTAGCTCATGGGATCTCACACACCCTCTCTATCTAATATTCCTGTGCTTCCCACGTCCATGCGGACATGAATTAAGAAATTTGACACCGTCAACTGTCAGACGTATACAAATTTGTCATATGCACGTTTTTAATTTACCAAAATAGATTTCAAGCGATAGACTTGTCGACTATCGATTTCGGCGACAATCGACACTCGCAATCGGGCCCTAGGACTTTCGATGATTTTTTGTACATTTTGACGATGATGTAGAGTCTGTGATGCTCTGTGTGACGACAATGTCCGTGTGGCAGCTTCCAATTCAAGCAACAAAAATGAAGACGACGATGAAGAAGAAGAATAAGCGGACGCCCACATCACATCAAAGAAGGCGAGGTATTCTAGGCACTGGCTGTCATAGACAATGCTTTTGACCAAGCATGCTGGAAGTTCTTTAGAACAAAAAAATGCTTTCAATACACACCGTCTCCACTGGACATATTTCTGCCCGTGATGTTGGACCACACTCTGAACAGCCATCCGCGATCTTTTCTTTCGTGGGCCAGATATGCCATATCGCTTCAACGATGGCTGCGAGAGCGTCAACATCAAGAAGCGGGCAACCGACCATCAATCAACGAGGTAGATCTCACTAAGAAATAATGCCAAAAAATTATATTTACTAACACTTCTACTTTTACTCTCAATATTTATCACTCCATTCCAACAAAATCGTGCACGTTTAATAAAACGTCAAATCTCATGTCCAACTTTTAAACAGATCTCATGCCTAAATCTCCGACACGATGTAGGTTTGCACATGGATTTGTTGTGCCTACACTTGATTTTTTCGCATCATGTTTGCCTTTGACACCAAGCTCTGTCTTCCTGATTGGTAGATCGGTAATCAGAAAGACCGAGCTTGGTTAGCGGGTTTCAACTCAGCATTCTCATCTCCAGCTCTCACCTATGATCATCAAATTTGGGTAGTGACCGAAAAAATAAGATCGCGGATACAAGCTGGTGAGCTGATCTTTCTCCGAGCTGTTTTGGGAATTATTCGGCGGGATAGGGTGAGAAACAGGGCGTTTTTTGGCAACTGCTCTCTTCAAACGGATTAATTGTGTTCGGTAGAGTGTCCACTGATGATACAGCACACCCTTCGGATCCCACCAAATACAGAGCAATACCTTCTCGCCATGCCATGGATATTTGGCTTTGCCGTTGATTTGGCTTGTTGACCGGGTTTCACATATGAATTTATGGGCTTGGGGCTGTCGTAATGGATCCAATTTCAACAATCCGATGCAAAAATGACTTCCTTTTGAGGCGTTCCAGAAACATTTCGGACATGCAGAACCGCCTTTCGACGTCTCTCATGTGGAACCCAATTTCCTTGCTTTTGAATGTATCCATCTGCTTTTAAACATTTTGTCACTAGCTCATGCTCCCTCATGCGCATTGTAGTTGGGCCTTAAGTCGAAACGATGTTAATCGAAGGTATTTCTCCATTTCGTTTTTCACGATGCAATTAAAAACGTCTGGTCTGGCAATAGCAGTATTGAAAGCTGCTTGAGTGACACCCAAAGATTCTGTGAGCTCTTCTTGTGTTTCGCAACAATCTTCATAGAGTAATGCTTCCAGTTCTCCATGTTCAAACTTTTTTGGTTGCCCCCGAACTTCATCCTCTTCCAAGCTAAAATCACCACCTTTTAAATCGTGCAAATCACTTTTGGCACTTTCGCTCAGCTAGCGCATAAACGTCCACCAAAATACGATGACTTTCGGCAGCAGTTTTCTGCAGATTAAAGTAATGAAGAAGAGCTCTCCGCAAAAACACTTTTTCAGGCACAAAGTTCGACACATTTGAAAAAATTATTGTTGTTTACGCTTCAAATGAATGACATATTCTGAAATGACGTACAATGACAGTAGCTTTCCAGCGCATGTTCCAATGGAATAATACAAGTAACGCCATCTCTTAGCGAACCGCACGAATTAAGTTATAGACCCAATACATAAGAGTCGACCTGAATACTTGTTTAATTTAATTATTTCGGCGCTGACATGTCTGACAATTCCCATAAATTGGACACTCTCTTAAGCGGACGAAGAATGTCGGTACCACAGGCGTCATAGGCAGCCCACTTACCCGGATGGCCTGTCCTATTACAGCCTCAAAAATGAATAACATCCATCACACGCATTTCGCACCAATGACAGCGCACATGATTGCTTCAAAAATCGTGCAAAGCTATCGGCTATCTCTTTAAATCACTACGCAACCTGAATGGATTTCGCACAAAAAATTGATTCCAATGATCCAAATGTTCGCGTAAGCCCCTTGAATTGAAATTAAAATAATCAATAGCCCTTGTTCCATTTAACACAACACCTTTCATGCACTTAACAACAAACACTATGCACATCCGCGGGCTCAACGAAAGCATTTTGTGCGCGTAATTCCACATTATCCGCATCCCAGCCAAACAGTTCGTGCCGCACGCATAATTCGTCATGGAGATGGAGGATGTACGAGTGAGTCCGCGTGAAAGCTGTCTTCAAATTCAATAATGACGGATTTAAGGCAAAAATGTTCACAGCACGGGTGCCAATGAACTACTAACATATTTTGTTGTTTCGCTGTTGTTTGAGTTTAATGCATCTGCAAGGATAATCCAATAATAAAATGATAAACCTCCGTTTCTCCGTATTGAGTGTGCATTTTTGCTCTGTGCCCGGACACGCTCCGATGACTTCCTCCGATTTCTGTGGCGACGAGACGACCGACGTGCTTGCATTTATGTGCTGAGCAACTTAGTGGTACACTCAAAGTTGTGCGTTGGCTGTGATTAACATTAATCCTTGCAGTCGTTCACACTGTGGGCCCTTTTCGTGCAGGAGTTCACTTTTGGGGGGGTTTTTTTAAGCCTGCTGAATGCTTTAAAGCTTGTCCCGATATTTTCGCAAGAAGAGTAATTTCGATGGGAATTAAGGCTGCAGGGCTTGGAGTTGAGTAGAATCATTTCCAGAAGGATATGCGAATCGATTGTTCTTGTTGAAAGTTGGTGCACAAAGAGGATGCCAGATACTTTGCGCCGATTTTTAAGGGCTTGCAAGCTCATCAGGTGTACTTACGGACTAGCGTTTATCGGCGTTTGGTTCGAGACAATTGTTGGTTGCTTTGGAGAACATGCGAGAGGGTTGAGTTGAATGTTATCCTGCTTATTTTCGTAGCATCTGCGGAGATAGATCGACTGGGGACTGTCATGCTGTGGTCGACATCATCCATGGTTAATCGTGGACCTACTCTGAGATCGTATTCATGATTGCCTTACCTGAACGTACATAAGCCTGAATCTAGACACTTCAGTTTCCTTAATCTTAGATGACCACGCAACTTTTTTGTCGGTTTGGGTCGCTTCCGACCCGCTGTTCTTTAATGCACTTGGTGTGAAGATGCCCGCACCAAACAGGAGTAAAGTCATAATTTAGTTTATCTTAATTGAAGAGACAATTTTATTTTAGCGCCTGAATGTCAAGTGGTGAGGATTTCTCGCCGGATGGTGACGAAGAATTTGCACCAGAGGGCGAAAATGGTGTGAAATGTGAAAATGAAGCATCGCCTCTTGGTTCACGTACGCCGACCCAGAGTAAAACTTCGAAGAAGTTCAAATCAGCACCTCCCACATATTCGCCGATTTCTAGGCCACATATGACGGCGTTCAAACTCCTACATGATGACGGTGGATAATTCTCACTCACCATGACCTTCAAAGTCAAAGAAGGATCTAGACAAGGCGACCCGCTGTCACGTGACTTCTCCAACATCATCCAGGACAAGAGAGTCTTAAGCTCACACACCACTCGAGGTACGATTCTCCATACAACTGTAAGCATACGCCGATGACAATGACGTGATTTGCAGAACAAAGCGGGCCGTTAATTATCGTTAGCTGGCATTGGTACAGATCGGAAGGCAAAACGAATTAATGCGGTACTCAAGAAATGACATACAGAGCTAAAGGCTCGAGGTAGTTAAGGACTTTGTCTACCTCGGCTCCGCAGTAAACGGTACGAACAGCACCCGTACCGAGATCAAACCGTACCGCTGTTTCTTGCGTCTCTCGAGGCAATTGAGTAGTAGACCCGCCTCTGACTTAAGGGCGCAGGAGCATGGACCATCTGATAAGCGGATAAAGAAATATTTTGTCTTTTTGAGAGGAAAGTTCTGCGTCCGAACTTTGGTCCTATTTGCGTTGAAGGTTTCTAGAGAAGATGCCTCAGCCATGAACTGTGGTTCTGCTGTTCAGCGACTTGAGCCTAGCCTGGCGTCGTTTTATGTGGCTGGGCCATGCGCTCTGCATCACATAGCTAAGGCACGACGAGTTTTCGTCTCTGAGCCTGTGGGAAAACCGAACTGAGGACACCACGTTCAAGGTGGCGCACCCAGGTGGAGAAGAACCTCGGCTGGAGACAGCTGGGGAGACTTGTTGGTTGAGGTGCAGGTCCACCCCGCTAGAGGATCGGGGAGCGCCCGATGAGGGCACACTTTAAGTCTTGCGATGATATGGCCTATAATTGAGAATATCTTTCAAAACGACACAATTTACGTTTTTGGCCTTTTCTTATCTCCTTGGCACATACTCAAAATTTATTCAATTTATCTGATTCTGCTAAAATTTGAGGGATTTACTAATTGCCTAATGTGTCCACATACGCTGCAATTCGCAGAGTAAGTCCACATCACATGGAATTACCTAGAATCTCCTAATATCCCACACCACCCGGTCTGCAAATTTACCAATAAAACGAAACCACAGACTTGCAGCTCTCTGCATTTTATTGTTGTTGTTCAGCAACACTAGAGTTGAAATTCTGTGGATGTGCCCTCTATTTTTCATACAAAATCGAAGCAACCCTTGAGGACGCAGTGCTGAGTGGCACACCCCCAAACTGTGTCCGTTTTCGTAACACAACAAAACCACAAAAACAACAACCACACCTAATACAACAGCGAAGCCAACAGCAGCAGCCAAGGTCAACATACGCGGCCACACGCCGGTGATAAAAGTGCAAGCTGCACAATTTACTATTTTGTAATGCTCAGGTGATCGTGCCAAATTGAATAAATGTTGATTACTCAGCGTCTGCTGTATTTCCGGTCCCACGATCACCTCTCGGTTAATTTTGTTTGATAACGAGTTGAGTTGGATTTTGCACTTCGCCTTGAATAAAGATAAAATATTTTTTTTCCGCCAACGTCTCCCTTTTTTCACTTCAATAAATAGGACCCTTTATCTAGGGACGAGTACAGAAGTGCCCCACCCACCACGAAGTTCTTGACCATCTCATTGGCTGCATACTCCAATTTACTGACTTTGGCCTTCATGCAGTTCAGTCGGTCCAGCTTTAGTTGTTCCCGGGACTTGGGTACCCATTCGGCTGCCGCCTGTCAAAGGACACCAGATTGAAGATGGATTGAAGACATTGGCAATTTCCTACTTACAGCGAGAACTATCAGAAGCTTCAAGTTGATGAAGAAAATTTGTCGATTATGTGATCAAAAACGGGGAATGAATGGAAAACACTATTTGATCCGGACTGATGCCTTCTATAAAGGGTGATTTTTTAGTTATTATCTTTTTGGCAACACTGGTTTAAACAGCTGACGCACGTTTAGTGTTTCGTTTCACTGTCGAACATCTTCAGTTTGGTCCTTAATTTAACCATGAATCGTCTTACAAACGAACAACGCTTGCAAATTATTGAATTTTATTATCAAAGTGCGTGCTCTGTTAAGAAAGTTCATCGCGCGCTTCTTCCATTTTATTGTCAGTTTAAGACGAAGCTCATTTTTGGCTCAATGGGTACGTACACGTAAAAAGGCAGAATTGTCGATTTTGGAGTGAATATCAGCCAGAAGCATTGCAAGAGCTACCAATGCATCCAGAAAAAGTCATTGGACCGTACTTCTTCAAAGATGAATCGAATCGTAACGTAACTGTGAATGATGAGCGCTACCGTGAGATGATATCCAACTTTTTGTTGCCCAAATTGCAAGAGCTTGACTTGCATGACATGTGGTTTCAACAAGACGGTGCCACATGCCACACAGCACGCGCGACAATGGACTTATTGAGAGGCGAGTTCGGTGAACATTTTATTTCACTTTCGGGACCGGTCAATTGGCCGCCTAGATCGTGCGATTTAAGGCCGTTTGTGGGGCTATGTTAAAGCTCATGTCTATACAGACAAGCCCGCTTCAATTGACGCATTGGAAGACAACATTAAAGCATTTATTCGTGAGATACCGGCCGAAATGTTGGAAAGAATATGCCAAAATTGGAAAAAGCGGGTAGACCACTCGAGGCGCAGTCAAGGTCAACATTTGCATGAAATAATCTTCAAGCATTAAATTATATGGACCGTACTATCGATTCAAATAAAGATTTCATGCCTTTTCTGAATTTTAAAAACTTTCCTATAGCTCTTAAAAAATCACCCTTTATTTAGTTGAAATTAATTGGCAACGTTTCCAGGCAAACCCAGTGCTTTTTCGTGCTCGCATCACTTGCATCATCTCATCAATTGAGTGGCACGTTTTTTATGTTAAAAGCATTCGCTGAGAAGACAGTCTGAATGGAATGTAGTCTTGATTTTAAGTCGAAGAAGACCATCGACTTCCACTTCAACTTATCGTTTTTTTTTTTTTGTTTGTTTAGGATCCCTATTTACTCACATCTACAAAACGACCAAACTGTCCAGCAAGTGCAAGACGAAGTTGCATTCATTAATCAAAGCAGCTAGAGTTAATCAAAGTGGACTGGCAAGCTGCTAGTCTCGCACATTACTACCTAGCAGTGTGGACCGACCTCTGCCACATATCTGAAGTGTGTGCCCCAAGGATCTGTGTTAAGTTCCTTACCGTCTCGAGGGATGCCTCTGTCATAAGTTTCGCGGAAGACAAATGATGATGTATAGCCCGCACTCCGTGAAACACTTGAGAGCCCTTCCTTCAACAGTCGCGTGGAAGCAGAACTCATGTCAGACATTTTGCCTAGCCCGCTTTTAGCTATGCTCCACGTTCATTAAGAGTATTTCGCGTCGCAAATTCGAGACAATTCCGCGTTACTCACCACATCGCCCCCAAGGCCAAAATCAAACTCAGCCACTTACCAAAATAAAGAGCAAATTAAATCCACCTGACATTAATTGAATTATGAGCCGTCATCAGAGCTGACCGTGTATTAGCTTAATTGAAGGAGAAAGCACATCACGCTTGACCAGACGCCCGGCCGGCTCCACGGCACTCGGGCAGCAGCAAGACGCCCATGAGACTGGTAATTAAGTTGAGACTTTGTTTTGCGAGGAGCTCTCAGCAGCCGCCTGGCCATGGCCATGGTTATGGAAAATTGCATCCCAAAGAGATATCCTCGTCATGAGAGGATGTTTCACTTAGAGCGGAAGTAGTTACCGCTTGCCCGTGTGGCCGTGGCGCAAAGAAAACACTGCTTCCAAGTTTTATCGTCACTTTTTTTTCTTTTTGTCTGCTTATTTGCTTTTTTCGTCAGAAGAGCGTCTTGTGTTGGTGTCCGTTTTGCCCGCCATGTAACTTCGTTTAGAACAATAAAACATTTTCACCCCGAAGGAAGAGCTTCCGCATCGCTCTTCCCCCGCTCTCGGCAATGCCTGTTGTCCTTCGCGGAGAATCCTTTTTTCTTACGTTTGGTGCACTAGTGATGCGAATTAATAGCAGGATTGCATCCAGCAAAGTTCTTTCTCGGCACCACGGCTCTGAGAGGACGTACCGTGAAAACCTATGAAAGTCCTCAGACGATGTGTTTTTCGTTTTTGTTTTTAGCCTTCGCAGGGAAAAGTAAAATATTTGCTGAGTCTCGGCATGTGGCCATTAGGACTTTTGGTCCCTGGCGCGGCGGTGTGGATTCACTTCCGACAAGGCGGAGGGGTTGGCAACGGCGAACAGCAAGTGGTTTCGGCGGTGGCGACGGCCACTGCCACGGCGACTTTCTGAATTAAGTGCGCCAGCCGTGGCTGGTCAAAACCCTGGAGGAGCGGGAAGAAAAACAGTTGAAAAGGCTAAAAGGGAGTTAAGAACTAAATTCTATCGGGTTTAAATAATTAGAAAAGTTCTGCGAACTTCTGCTAATTGTGTTGTGTTTTTCTCTTTAATTCCGATGAGTAGGAGTTCTCGCTCGTCGCGGTCGTTATTTTCGCGGTGCGGTCTGCGCGAGAAACATTGTCCTTCGATTGTTGGTTGACGGTCTTCTGGGGTGGGTAATTCTTTTTCCCGATTCCTTAAATTAATTGCCGACTATGACGATGGGATTTGAGAGGGAAATTACCTGAAATTTGGTTTATCAATTTGGATCGTTGCTGTTGCTGACCGCCGCCGAGGGGGCTTTAAAGGAGTGCGTACTTTTGGCTGGACTGTTCCCATAAGGCCTTTAAGGTAATCACAGACTTCTGGTGTGTCCTGGTTTAAAGTAGGCGGAGTAGAGATTATTGCTTTAAAGCCAATGATGGAGATCGTAAAAAACCCACGTCATATGTACACACATCCCTATCGGCAAGGCTGATGATGACTCCATTAAAAATGACTTTTGCGAACTTGTCGATGACGGGGAAAGGAGCCTATAGTTGTGGCGCTACATCCCGTAGGGGGCCAGGGCCTAGCTTCTGCAGCAGCCACTCGTGTTGTGCGTGCTATTTTTCTCTCACGAGTGGAGGAGACCAACAGCTTTACGCCGACTCCGAACGGCCATTTATTACTCTTTGAGCAATGTCAGTGACCCGAAAAGGTGAGGCAGTGAATATTATTTTTGGTCGAACCGAGTACCGAACGCACCGACCCACGGCCGCTACGGTTACTTTATTCAGACTCGTAGTGAGATATTCTCTCTTGCCGGCTGCCCATCTCCGAATAGGTGAGCTGCCAACTACTTTGCCCATGCACCACTTGACGCAAGACATTCGTTAAATGTGTCTTGTTCACTCCCCACGTCTTGTTTCATTCCAAGAATGTGGATTGTGTCATCATTGAGCGCTTTGGCACAGCGGAGAATACCAGAGCCTATGGAGAGCAACTAATCATTCCACTTTCGCAACTGTCTCCAAAACCCAAACAACTATGGCAATTGACTTAAAATCTAAACTGAAGTGCATGGCCTTCCCTACAAATTCGGAGCGCACTAACTCAAGCTTAACGAAACAATGGACACAATGCTTAACAAAATTTTCGCAATCGTTCGTACACGACATTATAGGTTGCTTCATACGGATGGGTACCTTCGCTCACTCACCCATGCGTTTGGCACTAGCGCATGCTTCCCTCATGCGCATTATAGTTGAGCCTTAAGTCGAAGCGACGTTAATCGAAGGTATTTCTGCATTTCGTTTTTCACGATGCAATTAAAAAAGTCTGGCTTGGCAATAGCGGGTCCAAGTCCTACCTAAGCAAATACCCATCTGCCACTGCGCAATATAACAAACTCTATATATGGTACATTGTTGTTATTCCGATGTTATTATTCTGAGTATGAAGTATGTACAGTTGAAGCCGGATAATAGCACATCAACCGTGCAATGAAATATTCTGACATTAAGCGGGTTGTACTTTTATCTGTTCTTTCTTACAAACTGTTTTAAAAAAGCGAAAAATGTAATAAAAGGGTTGACTTTCCAAATTCTGGCAAGCTCGCATGCATGCAAAGACAAAGAGTGGGGAACTTCCAGGATAGGTAGAAAGTCAAATGCAGTGTAAAGTATAACACGTGTGTAGATGTATTGTAGGTCAATTTCAAAGCAAAACTCTACCCTTGGAAATCAAGTGAATTATGGGTCCGTGCTGGATGTGCTACTAAGTCCAAATTAACGTCCAGATACAAATTTACGTAGTTATAGCTTCAATACGAAAGTGCAGTATCATCAGCAAATGCTGTGATTCTGCCTTAAAAGGTTGGATGAATAATGTGTTATACACATAAGGAAGAATACAGGACCCAAGACTGAGCCTTGCGGGACTCCAATATTCTTGTATCTTATAGAACTGAAAGCATTATGAATTTTTACTATTTGATTCAAGGTAGGAAGTAAACCAATAGTAAATAAAACCTCTGAATCCAGCGTTAAAAAGTTTATTTAAGAAAATTGTATGGTTTAATGTATCAAAAGCCTTGGTTATGTCAATTAATACATTTCCCCAATCTGTTTAAATGACGCACTTTCGGTAGACTTACCTTTACTGAAGCCAAACTGGAATTCGCTAAAGAACTGAGTCCTGAGACTCACCAATAACTGAGTCTTGATTTGATTTCTCTTTCAAAAACTTTAGACAAAACCGTCAACAGCGATATTACGAGTGCAGTTTTTAGGGCATCGGGGAAAACACCCTGTACAACACAAGAATTGTGTAGTACAGAACGTCTGAGAGCTGAAATGAAATTTTGTTTAACATAAGCCTTGATATCTTATTCAATCCAGTTGAGTTTGATGTTGTAAGTGAAGAGATTATTTTATGAATTTCAATGGCAGTAAGTTCGTCAAAGTAGACGCTTTCAGGTTGAAAAGTGTCTTCCAGTTTGCTATCACTATTATATTGGGTCTATAACTTAATTCAAAATTGTAACGTTTATTTAAGAAATTGCCCAAAATGTACAATAGTGTCATTCAAAGTATTGCCCATCGGAAGCTCTGATTTTTTTCCATCTTTCTGGCAATTTGTGGATCCCATCCCAAAAGAACTGCGCCGGCTTGACAGCCAAGAGTGCATCCAGCCAATATTTGATATTCTGCTCTGATGTGAGCCGTATTTCAGTGAGGGCGTTCTGCATCGACCGGAACAAATGGTAGTCAGAAGGGGCAAGGTCTGGAGTAAAACTTCCCATCCACTGTTTTCCAAATAGTTCTTAACCGGAATAGCAACGTGGGGCCGAGGGTTGTCATGATGGACAATTATTGCCTCGTGTCTGGTCGCATACTCCGGGCGATTTTCGGCAACTGCTCTCTTCAAACGGATTAATTGTGTTCGGTAGCGTTGTCCATTGATGGTTTCACCCGGTTTTAGCAGCTCATAATACAGCACACCCTTCTGATCCCACCTAATACAGAGCATTACCTTCGCGCCATGAATATTCGGCAATTTAAAACGTCTGGTTTGGCAACAGTATTGAAAGCTGCTTGAATGACCCCCAAAGATTCTGTGAGCTCTTCTTGTGTTTGGCAACAATCTTCATAGAAACCTTTTTGGATGCCCCCGAACATCATCGCCTTCCAAGCCAAAATCATCCACTTTTAAATCGTGCAAACGACTTTTGGAACTTTCGCTCAGCCAGCGCATAAACGTCCACCAAAATACGATGACTTTCGGCAGCAGTTTTCTTCAGATTAAAGTAATGAAGAAGAACTCCCTGCAAAAACACTTTTTCATGTACAAAGTTCGACACATTTGAAAAAATTATTGTTGTTTACGCTTCAAATGAATGACATATTCTGAAATGACGTACAATGACAGTAGCTTTCCAACGCATGTTCCTATGGAATAATACAAGTTACGTCATATCTTAGCAAACCGCACGAATAAGTTAAAGACGCAGTACTAAGTTGGATTAACATTATTTGTTACTCCAAGAAATGAGCCTGCGATGGAGAAAATGTCGTTGAATAAGTTGGCTACTCCCGAAGGGTCCGAAATTGTAGAATTGTTGTTATTAAATACAATATCACTGCAAGGCGTGTTTTTGTTTAAGATATCGTTAACAACTTGCCATTCTGTTTTGGAGTTACCAATATTTTCAGCTAGCTTTTTGCTGTAGCAAGTGTTTCTGCCTTTAGCTCATGACAAGTTTTATTATGAAATGCGACCTTGCATTGCTAACACCCTTCTCTTTAAGTGAGAAAAGCTAATTTCTATTTTCTTTAATAGTGGAAGTGATCGAAGCACAATTTTGTAGCTTACTTAGAAATACATCAAATGCTAAAGACGGATTAGAAGATGTATAGACATCATCCCAGAATTCATACTTTAGACGGTTTCTAAGGGAAACATCTAAAATAGATTTCACTGCCATATATTTTAGATGTTTCCCTTACTGTGTGTTTATTTAAACGAGTAACTTCACAACTTAATTGAATGGTTGTTAAGTAATGGTCTGTAATTCTTTGAACGTAGGCCATAGTTTTATAGTTCACTTGACTATTTCGATGTTGTCTTATAAAGATATGGTCTGAACATGAATTAAAAAATGTTCATTATTTTTCATACCGCCCATTCTGACGGGACTTGTCGGAGGATGCGATGCTTTCATAATTCCATCATGGTTCTTCCAGTTTCTACTCAAACTTCATTATAAAGTGTGATTTTTTAAAAGCTATAGGAAAGTTTTTCAAAAAAAAAAACACATAAAATTCAGAAAAATGCATGAAATCGATCGAATGCAATGAATCGATAGTACGGTCCACATGATTTAATGTTTGAAGATTATTTCATGCTAATGTTGACCTTGACTGCGCCTCAAATGGTCAATCCGCTTAGTCCAATTTTGGCATACTCTTTCCAACATTTCGGCCGGTATCTCACGAATAAATGATTCAATGTTGTCTTCCAATGCGTCAATTGAAGCCGTCTTGTCTGTAAAGACATGAGCTTTAACATAGCCCCACAAAAAATAGTCTAAAGGCGTTAAATCGAAAGATTTAGGCGGCCAATTGATGTGAAATAAAATGTTCACCGAACTCGCCTCTCAATGAGTCCATTGTTGTGCTGTGTGGCATGTGGCACCGTCTTGTTGAAGCCACATGTCATGCAAGTCAAGCTCTTGCATTTTGGGCAAAAAAAAAGTTGGATATCATCTCACGGTAGCGCTCACCATTCGCAGTTACGTTACGATTCGCATCATCTTTGAAGAAGTACGGTCCAATGATGCCACCAACCCATAAACCGCACCAAACTGTGACTTTTTCTGGATGCATTGGTAGCTCTTGCAATGCTTCTGGCTGATATTCACTCCAAAATCGACAATTCTGCTTATTTACGTACCCATTGAGCCAACAATGAGCTTCGTCTTAAACTGACCATAAAATGGAAGAAGCGCGCGATGTACTTTCTTAACAGAGCACGCACTTTGATAATAAAATTCAATAATTTGCAAGCGTTGTTCGTTTGTAAGACCAAACTGAAGATGTTTGACAGTGAAACAAAACACGAAACGTGCCTCAGCTGTTTAAACCAGTGTTGCCAAGAAGATTATAGCTAAAAAATCACCCTTTATATACATCTGCTTTGTTATCCGTCGTCGGTACTCGACGCCTAAGTACATCAAGCGGTACGTACCGGTCCAAGAAAACGAAAGAACTTTGACATGCTTCATGTTGCATGCCATCTTGATCTACTAACTCTTTCATCAAACAATCCCTGTGTTACGTGAAGCGTTCTTCAAACTTTTACTCAGAATTGGGAGTTAATTTGCCATTCAGATGACGCTATGCTAGCCAACCCAGGAGTTTCAAGCGGAGCTGATGTCGGTCATTGATGTTCGCCTTGTCTTACGCCTTGTGTCGTTTGTGATTCACAATGTTCTTCAGCCCGCAAAGGAGATATGGGAATGGTTTGGCGGTTCAGCTTACATTCCCCTGCTACAGACATGCCTTGGGAAATACATAAGTCCGTGGCGATGGACGGTATACAAGTCTCGTCACTCCATTGTTATACCAAGAGTTATCTGCAAACTCGGTCGTTTCAGCCAACAGCCGATTTCCTATTTCCACTTGTCGCCTCGCCAATATCTTAAATCCTCCCCCGGAGCATTCACATGAACGACCAAGACGTCCTGATGCTCCAATTATCACCCACTTGACCCACAAAACTGCGGTCGCTTCACAGCTACCACCAGACTGAACTGCAGTGAACTTCGTTATCTGCACTTGCCCTCACTAGCTAAACCCAGCACATCCTCGGATGCGGAAGAAGATATTGCCATCGATTCGATTCCGAGTTCACTGATCTTCATTACGTCTGACATCTGACGTGAACACTTTTATTATCCTGCCAAAACCCCATGTACACACACACATCCACACGAGACTTGCCGCCCTCGCCACTGCAGACGGACTCGTGCACTAGTCGCGACGCAGAGCGAACGAACGAACGAAATGCGAGTGTGCACGTCGAGCCGGGAGATTTCATATTTCACCGACTCACACTCACTGTGACCATCATCATCCATCCGCTGGGCGGCCAAAAGCGGAACGACCCAATTGGCAAAAATATGATTAATCACAGTTGCAAAAATGCCATCACCACCCGCTGCCACCCACTGCTGGTGGGGCGCTTACATTTTGGCAGCCATCGGCACGGCATTGGTTCGCTTCCGAGTGCGCAAGGTGCGGGCTCGAGTGTGAGTACGTACATTGGCTCACAATATTAATGACTCTACGTGACGACTGCTGGTGAGTGGTGCGGAATGCGGGCAGGTCTTGGATTTGCATTGCAACGTGCTTGCCAGATGTTCGGGCGCAGTGGGGTGGGGCGAGGTGAGGTCTCCCTCTTTAAGATACCTGCGTCCCTCTTCGCTGCGCTTCCAAAGATAACCGGGCTACATATCTATTAACCCCGTTTGCCGGGCAAAGTTCCCCTGCACGAGATGGGGTCGTGTTAGTCCACTCTTCGGGTGATGCTATCATCGTGATGTTTTTCTGGCGCATAAAACTCCTGTCGAAAACTTAATCCACACGTGAGTCAGTGAACTGCTCCGGTTCGCTCTGGGTGGGCAATAAAATCCATGTACAACAATGTGCACTCGAACACTGGCACAGGATCCTGATTTTCTTTGAGTTAAGAATCTGGGATTCCACCAACATCGCAGCCAATATTACGGATGCTATAAATAAGGGGAAAACTCACTCGGGATTGTCTCGCCTTGGATTACACCAGCCAGGAGTGAATTGTACGCGCTTGTAAGTCGCCGAGTTTTAAATCAGGACCAGCGACAGAGTGGTCTTACTCGGGTGAAATTTATGGTGAGATAACACTCGCAATCACGCACACGGATGTGAGGGGTGACCGTGGGTAATGGGTTTCTCGGAGATTCAGATCTCTATCGCGAATGATATGTGATAATGTGGCGCGAAGCCTGGGCAAGGACGAGTTTCGTCCTTTTTTTGGCTGTGGAGGGGGACGGCGAGGGCACGTGACTGAAAGTCTCTGTTGCGAGTATTTGAATATACTACTGGTTGCTGGGCAGAGGAACTGGTCACGTAGAGACGTTAAGATGAACTGTTACTGCTCGTCTAGTCGGGATGCCAAGGCAGAGGAGGCGGCGCAATGGAACGGCATGTGCATATGCACTTCCTTGAAATCAAATCAAGAATAACCCTGAAAATCAGCAATTTCTCAGCTTAAGCAGTTTAGCTCCGTATTTCATTTCAGACGCATTTCATCTCATAGTCAGTGAACCGCATGAGGTCTGCAGGGCACTCTATCCTCCGCCATCGACTCTAACTCATCAGGAGTCGTGCCCGAGCGGAACCAGGCGATTTCCTTGATTTGGCCGAACCTCGTCGTGGGTTTGCCAAGCGGTCGTCTACATGATGGACTAGCCTTCAAAGCACACCTCGGAAGTCATGATGATGTGGACATTCGTTCCACGTGACTAAGCCGTTTCCATTCGCAGAAGCAGCTCCTCAATGAGGAGTTCCTAGCGCAATACAGTGTTTCTCACCACATCTCGGCGAGTAATTCCCACAACAGCTCGGGAAATGTCATCTCAGCAGCTTGTCTTCGGTCATTACCCAAATTTCATGACCATAGTTGAATGAGTTAGAAACCGCTAACTTGGCTTCGACACCAAGCTCGACCTGCCTGATTATAGATCTACCAAGCTGTTTCCACTCACATAAACCAATCCTACAAGAAAGCTCAACATTACTCCTTCCATCCCTCGTGACAAAGGTCCCGAGATACTTCGCCACCTGCTTCAATGGGACTCCATTAGAGTCCCCTGTAGAGTGCACTGAACAGGCGTTTTGGAGATGACCATAACCTCCGATTTGTCCACGTTGACCTTCATTCCAACATCAGCACATATGGCCACAAGCATATCGAGTGCGCGCTCGAGTTCCGTCTGGGAAGATGTGAGGATCAGTAAGTCATCTGCAAAAAAAAGAGAGCTTACCCTCAACTGTCCCAATGTGAAACATTCCTCGTCTCGGCTGGGCGGCAGCATCCAGTCCATATATACAATGAAAAAGAGAGGTGACAAGACGCACCCTTGGCGAAGTCCAACGCCCACGGTGAAAGCTGTTGATTTAGCACCGTTAACCCGAACTTAGCGGCTAATGTTTGTGTATAGAGACTGAATGGCCACCAAAAGAGGACCTTCAATCACATACTCCTGCAGAACACTCCAGAGTTAGAGGACCTTCAATCCCATACTCCTGCAAAACACTCCAGAGTTAGAGGACCTTCAATCCCATACTCCTGCAGAACACTCCAGAGTTTACCTCGAGGAACTCGGTCGTATGCCTTTTCCAAATCCACAAAACAACTGTAGATGGGCTTGGCATACTCCCAAGCCTTCTCAAGTAGCAGGTCGGTTGTACTTCTACCGGCCGCACTGTTCATCCCCCATCCTGGGCTCGACCACAGCTCTAGACCGCACTTCCAACACCTTCGCGTAGACTTTCCCCGGGAGACTTAAAAGAGATATTGCCCTTCAGTCGGAGCAGTCTCTTTTGTCCCCTTTCTTAAAAAGAGGAACAATCACCCCAGTTTGCCAATTGCCAGGTGTTTCACCACGCTCCCAGGCCACTTTAATGACACGAGGAAGCCACAAAACTCCCCTTTACCCATTGCCTTGAGCATTTCTGACCGGATTTCATACAAACCGGCGGATTTGCCAACTTTTAAAGATTCAGTCGCCAGAATGACTTCCTCCACCGTTGGACTATTCTCCGCCCCACCCAAGACTACAGGTCTGCCATCCTCAGTACCCTGTTCGGGATTGAGCAGCTCCGAAAAGTGCTCGCTCCGTCCGCGTAAGATGTCTACCTCATTGGAAAGCAACCCACCATCATTGGATTTGACTCCTTCGATGGCGTTGAGTCGCCTTCCTCTGAGTCGGCGAATGGTTTGCCAGAACACCTTTTTGGAGTCGATTTCCAACTTCTCGCCAAACTCCTTCCAAGACTGCTCTGTAGCTGCTCGCACAGCCAATTTGCAAGTTCTTTGCTCCTCAGTGTAGCAGTCACGAGAAGCAGAGAACTCAGTGTCTGGTGGTCTTCTTCTTTTCTATGATGGCTTCTTGAACTCCGGGCGTTTTAAGCCACGCAGTTCTTTTTCCACCACCAGCCGCCACTATAAGCCGCTTCACTCCAAAAACATCCCGTGCAGAGGCAATGACAGCTGCTGTAAACAGTCGCCATTCTTCCTCTACACGCGATGGAACAGTTGGAAGTCGCTCAAGCCTTTCAGATATGTGCCGCAACTCAGTGTTCTGTAGTTGCTCCCACCGTATGCGTGTAACCACTCTTGGTTTCGGCCCTGGCAGGAGAGGTACTTCATTAGTGAGGTACAGCGTACACAACACCAACTGATGATCAGTTGACAGTTCACCCCCTTTCATCACACGACCATCACCAATCATCCGTTTCACACACGATGGTACCACAAAGAGATCTATCAACGAGTTCTGTTGAAGACTCTGACGGTACCATGTGGACTTATGGATACCTTTGTGTGGAACGAAGGTGTTCATTATGGACATGCCAGTCCAACAACTTCTCTCCGTTCGCGTTCTGGATGAAGTGTGTACACGGATCACCGTTCCTCCCAATCACACTCCCCCATGTCGTTACATATACATCCACGTGAGCATTGAAATCGCCCGTCAGGATATAGGAATCCATTTCCGCTGTCCTTTCCAGGGCAGCATGATCTTCATCCAGGAGAGCCGCGTACTCTGAATGTAGATTTGGTGCATACACCTGCACTAGAGCCAAAATTTACCTTTGAAGCTTGAGCTTTAAGATCCCGACTCTCCCTCCAAATGGTATCCACTTCGATACCCTGCCTGCCAACCTGGGACTTGTGAGTATCCCCACTCCCGCCTGTGCAGACATTTGAGGTGCAACTCCCGATAGTCAGTCAGTCCACAGTTCTGGATCCCCTTTGCTTCGTCGAGGAGACACCCACGATATCCAAACGATACCTGGCAACCTCCTCAAATAGCTCGAGATCGTTTCTTGATAGCGATGAGACGATCCATTGGCTTTTGCTCCCCGAACGCACTGGTTTGTGCATGGCGGGAAGTCACGCTATTCGGCTCGCCCACCCCCATAGCAGCTCACGAGACCACTGCTGGGTTGCTCGTAGTTTCTTCGGGCTAAGCCCGACCGGCTGCCGAGCGGGACGGCCGGTCTGTCCAGACGCTAGCATACTGCCACCATTCAGGCCTGGCTCCTAATGGGACCCTGGCACACCAGGGTAGGCAATGCCCGAGCCAATCGTGTTCCCCTTATCATTTGGGGGGTTGCGCTTCGTTAGCCAGGCTTGGGATGTATGAGAGTTGAAGTAATTGGTGACGAATGGCGACCGTGGCTTTGTGGGTGTGTGCGTCGACCCCTACGCAACAGAGGCTCAATGCCTGGGTTCCATTCCCGGTACGGGCAAAATAATGCTCACAGTCCCACCACTGTCACTGACAATGCCCAAAGGCTATAACTGCTTAAATTCAAAATCTGCTTAAATTGTCCATTCGGAGTCGGTATAAAACTGTTGGTGCCTTCCACTCGTGAGAGAACACTAGCCCGCACAACACGATGGCTGGCTGAGAAGCTAGGCCTGGCCCGCTACGGGCTGCAGCACCACCCATATCATCCCCAGTGGGTGAGTGATGCCTGATGTCAAATATTTCTGCATTGAAGCTTGACTGTATGATTTGGCACTCCAGAATCCCGCTGTGGCTGCCTAGCCTAACCTTACCTTATCCAGATGTCCTACCGGCGTCCGAGTCTATTTAAATCCAATCCCATTAAGTGCAACTTTTTTGCATCGTCCAACCGACACGAACAATCCAACGCCCGCGCAACCCACAGCCCGCAACCCTCTAGTAGCATTGTCGGAATTTGCTAAGTTTTCCCGTTTCCATATCTAACAAACAGACGTACAGCAAAATGCCATAATCACGTCAACTCCTCATCACAGCAGCGCAGCAGTCTCCAAAGCCCAGCTGATATCTGGCGATTATCATGTTTCCCAATAAGGACAGCACAAGTTCCTTAGAGCACGACTTCTGTCAGAGAGATGTGTCCGACGATAGTGCCACCAGACATTGTCTACCCCGCCTCGTCGAATGCATTCCCCATCCACACTCACTTTGGTCTTAAGTATATAGTGTTTCATTTCTCTTTCACAGATTTATCTGCATTTCAACCAGAATTCGTCGAAGCGATAGCGAACGTATCTGTTGCCGTTGGACGAGATGCGACGTTTACGTGCAATGTCCGACATTTGGGTGGATATCGGGTAAGGACATTTTCGTGTTTTCCAACGAAACTTTTCATATTTTTGCTCTCACATCTCCTAAATACCTCTGTCCGGGCTTCGCGGGAACACAGACTGGTCGGCCGGCGGGAGGTGGGGGTGGTGGAGGTGGCGTGCAGATTATTTGAGCCGGGACATCGCGTTCATGAAGTTTGCAGGACAAACACCAAGCGAACGAATTAAGTTCCTTTAAGCACTTTAAGTGTTGTGTCCTGTTGAGGCTCACTCTGCACTCATCTGCCGCTGCCCCCGCCGACCGTCCAGGCCGTCGCATAATCTCGTAAATCATCCGAAGACACTCCTGGCCCCGCTCGCATTCCCATTTACATCTGTTCCGTGTTTTGTTCCTCCTGCAGGTCGGCTGGCTGAAGGCGGACACGAAAGCCATTCAGGCGATACACGAGCACGTCATAACTCACAATCCACGCGTCAGTGTAACCCACTTGGACCAGAATACCTGGAATTTGCATATTAAAGCCGTCTCCGAGGAGGATCGTGGCGGCTACATGTGTCAACTGAACACGGACCCGATGAAGAGTCAGGTAAGTGTTGTGCAACAGAATCCCTCGCAGGCGAATTTCAAATGAACATCTGTGTGCTGTGTGGAAGTGTGCTCCCTTCTCTCTCGTTTCGTTGCTGTACGAAAAGTCTCGTGTAGGTTTTTGGGAAACATTGTCGTGTGGTTGGGCGGGCGGTCCTGTCATAAGTCAGTCAGTCGCAGCAATGGCCACTGGGAGGGGGAGGGGACTGTTTTCGTCCATTTGACAGGACGTTTGTCTGAGTGTCCGGACAAGGAGAAGTGATTAGTCTTCTGCCTTTGTGCAGCACGAATCTTCCTCGTCTGAGTTCGAGTTTCGAGGTCAAAGAGGAGTTCAAGTAAATGCCTCAAGGTGGTAAGTGCTTGGAGCATAATTTAAAGTCGCTGGGAAGTACGTGTCATGCATGTGGTTGAGGTTATCCTTAAAGTTGTTGTGATTCTTCTGATTAAGGGGTGGCAAAGTTTCTGCCTGAGCTGTGAACTGTCAGGAAAAAGTGGACTTCCTACTTGGGCCGGGGGTAAGAGTTGGCAAGAGTTAAGAGAAGTTGAGAAGACACCTCGGCAGATGGCGGTGTAGAGGGTCTGAATTTGAGAGCAATTTGTCTGCGATTTCGCTCGGTTGCACCCAGCGACAGCACATTACCGCATGTCTAAATAAGCCAACGGTTTCGTTTGAGAGGTGAACCTTTTGCCGGTTTAACGACGTATGTCATAACTGGTGCGCTGGCCAGCGTTGGTCAGATAACGAACTGGGCGTTCTGATACTAATTTGCTCACAAGATGCCCGCAGCTCAAGTAGACGCAGTCACAAGGGCATATACAATCAGCGTCAAAAGTGAGTGCACAGGTGTTGTGTAATTCATATTTAATTCAAACCCCAAAGAAAAACATCTTGAATGCAGTTTTCAAAAGCAATCAGTCACGTACTTAAAACAAAAAAAAAAAAAAAAATATGAGGATATCTCAAAATCTATGGGCGCGGCGGGTCATAATCCATAAAATTTAACGAAATTAACATCTCAAAACTTGATTAGAAAGCTGCATTTAAGGTTTCTCCCTGGAGTCCCGTTCAACATTATGTTTCGTTGAGAACACAAGCGCTTTAGTGGTGTTCACTCACTTTTGACGCTGACTGTATATAGGTTAGGCCCATTGCGGACCCATAGCGGTGCCCAAGGGGGATTCAACATTTCCCGGTCTCTCTCGTGTACTTTCCAGGTGTTTTTTTTTTTTTTTTTTTGGCAATAAGTTACAATTTTTGGATACAATTTTTGGGGTACAGAGATTTGGTTTGGTACCTTACTACTACAATATTTCTACAATTTTTATTAAATTTAATATCACAGATTAATATGCAATTCGAAGGAAAAGCCAGTAAAAACCTTCATTAAGACATAACAAGTCCGCAGGGGGAAGAGAGAAGCGGTTTCAACACTTGATTTCACCCTAATAAAATGATTAACAGGCAAATGATAAATAAAACAGAAACAAAAGAATTAATAAATATGAACAAACAAATAAATAAATATAGAATAAGTAAGTACATAAATAAATAAATAAATAAATAAATAAATAAAATAAATAAATAAGTAAGTAGATATGTATATAATTAGGCAAAGAAAATATACAAACAATTTTTACATTGCACTCATTATGAGACCAAATTTGAAATCAAGTCGTTGTTAGATGTAGAACAAGAGATATTATATTGATAGTTTAGTTTTTGAAGCCTATCTGAAACCATTTCAATGTTAGCCATTTTATGTAGTTCCTTTGTTGAGAAAAACCAGGAAAGATTGAGTATCATTTTGAGCAATTTGTTTTGTGCTATTTGCAGCTTTCGCAGAGGGCTTTTTGCACACTTACCCCAGGCAGGAGAACCGTAAAACATGATTGCTTGGAGTATTGCTTTGAAAATTAATAATTTGTTGGCGTCACTCAAGTTCGAATTCCCTCATATAAATGGGTAGAGCACTCTTATTGTCGTATTAACCTTTCTAATAACTTCTTGAACATGAAGATTGAATGTAAGTCGCTTATCTAGATACATGCCAAGATACTTAACACTCGATTTCCACTCAACTTGAGTACCGTTGATTAGGAGATTGTTGCTTGGAAGTAAGTAAAAAGATAGCCTGAGTCTTAGAAGCATTAATGTTTATTTTCCAATCAGTACATTATACTTCAACAACATTTAAACCAGATTGCAAATTAGTTTCAATGTTGAAAACCATCTGAAGAATAAATGGAAGTATCGTCAGCGAATAAGGCAATGTTATAGTTTGTCAAGTTGGGGAAATCGCAAGAATATATATTAGAGGGGACTGGAGCAAGAACAGAACCTTGTGGGACACCTGCATTAATAACTTGATTTCCTTAAAGACTTTGGTTGATGGATACAATGAAACTTCGGGATGATAGGAACGATTGAATAATTTTATATCATACAATGGACAATTAAGTCTTAGTAGTTTATGTATTAAAGCATTATGCCAAACGGTGTCAAATGCTTTTTCTACATCCAAAATTACCATGCCAGCACTTTTGCCCTCTGGAAAGTTTTCCAGGTGTTGGTGGTGTCATATGATGGACAACCAGCCATGCAGAGTTCTTAGTGGGATATCCGATATATCATGAAGACCTTGGAAGATGAATTCTCCCAGAGTTCTTTCTCTAAACAGGCAGAGACTGGGGCTTCGACATAGATGATGGGAGGTATCCTCTTCGTCCCCGCAGCGCCTGCATATGGTATCATGGGTAAGTCCCATTTTGTGGTCATGGATCTCAGATGATTATGGCCTGTATCATTCGCAGCAACTTTCTGCTGCACTGGACGAGTATGTCGGTCTGTTGAACCTAGGCCGTATCGTTAGAGAGGTTTCACATGTTGGAAGAGAACTCCACCTATCATTAGCTAACTCCACGAGTGTATTGTCCACTTTCCACTTGACATCAGACAGAGGTCGATCAAACCATGGGATGAGTCGGTTTCTTTCCCTTTCCTGACAAGTTCATCTGCTACCTCGTTGCCGGCTATGTCCCTATGACCTGAGACCCAGAACAATGTGAGCGAGTGCTTCGTGCCAAGAACCTTGAGATCTTCGCGACAGCTGGCGACTAGCTTAGACTTGGTTTCTTTAGCCGAAATTGCTTTAATAGTCCATTAGAATGGTCATTTTGGCTGCTTTTTTGAGCGCAAGGAGCTTCGCCGTAATCATGTAGTCTACGCTATCAGACTGCATGTTCAACAATTCGAAGAAAATGCTCGCGCCAGTTCCTTTTTCCATCATCGACCCATCTCTGTAGGCATGGATGGATGTTGAATTATTGAAGGGTTTCTTTGAGCTCTACTCCTCCCTTGTTGGGAAATGACACCGAAAGGGTAATTCGAAATCGAGGGAGTAGGCACTTTGGATATGTTCTATTTGTAGTCTGTCTAGAATACGCGCATGTCCAATGGGCCTGGAGTGCCAGTTCTTGGATTGGATGATTCTTCTCTGATCTGGTCAAGTGGAAGAAGATCCAGTATTACCTCTAAGCCCGCTGTAGGGGTGGTGGAGATTGCTCCTGTTACTCCGAGGTATGCCCGCTCCTGTAAGCTCGTAAGCAGCTTAGGTTGGACACTGCAAAATGTCAGGATCGGCCTCACAATTTGCTGTGTGCATCCACTGTAGGGCCCCATTTCTTACCGAATATCCTGTTGCACAGGCATAAGGAACCGGTCGCTTTCTTCGCTCTCTCCTCTATATTAGGTTTCCAGTTCGGTTTCCTGTCCAGGATTAGGCCAAGCTATCTCGCACTTTCTCCTAGAGTGAGGGGTGGGTCCTCAATTTTTGGAAGTTCGAATGGCGAAATGAGCCTTTTGTTGGTGAAGAGGACCAAATCTGTTTTTTGGTGAGGTTAGTCCCAAGACCGCAAGATTTTACCCATCTAAGGCGGGTGGTAACTGCGTGTTCAACTAACTCGCTGAGGGTCGGGAGATATTTCCCACGGGCAATTATGAGAACGTCATCAGCATAAGCAATCGCCCTTGTTCCCGGGAGACTGAGTTTTACTAGAATCTCATTAATGACTAGCATCCATAAAAGGGGGGAAATAGCCCCGCCTTGAGGGGTGCCCCTTAAGACCAGGACTTTGATAGTTGAATCACCAAAGGCTGCATTTATGATTCTTCTCCTGAGCAGACTGACGTGATAGATTGCTCAACGTTCATAAGAGCGCATTTCCGCCTTCAATGTCTAGGAATGCAGCGAAGGCATACTCCTTGATATTTAGGGCCTTAGTCTGCGCTGTATTTATTTTGAAGCGAACACTGTATGCCTCAGCTTCTGGAAAAATTCAATTAAATACCGCAATGATCTCAAATACAGTGGACTCTCCCTGAGTCGAGCTCTCCATAAGTCGAAACCAGCAGACTACACCGTGTCGACTACAGACTTCTAAGCATTTTTGACATCGACATCCCAAGTGGTGACCATGACGACATTTGACTACATCAACGACGCGCATCACAGCGTCGCCAATCAAAAACGACACGTCGTAGAGCAACACTGGTCGAAACTTCCTCTAACTCCTGCACATACCTTCGATTGTTGGTCTCTTTTTTCACAGCTTAAGTCGATTTATTGTTTGATTTTACATCTTCTTCTTCTTATAGTGGCGTTGTGGATTTGGGTCTCAACCAACATGCCTCTCCAGCTGACATGATCGTTAGCCAGTTTCCTCCAATTTCGCACGCCAAGTTGGTTGAGGTCCTTTTCCACTTGGGTGCGCCATCGGTTCCGTAGGCGTCTTCTATTGCGTTGTCCCACTGGTTCGGAGTCTTCTCTCAGAGTCTTCGGACGTCCGTGCGTGTTGTCGGCGGTGTTGTTCATGCTCTCTTCATGGCGTAGCTATCTTAGGCGTTGACTGCGTAGACGCCTGGCCAGGGTCATATCGCTTCTTCACCACAAACTCTCCAGGGAAACAGAACCAAAGACTGAAGACCTTCAGGCAAGCTGGCTGAGGTCCTTTTCCACTTGGGTGCGCCACTTGTTGCGTTGTCCCACTGGTTCGGAGTCTTCTCTCAGTCTCTTAGGGCTGGAGCGGTGTTGTCCGTGCGCTCTACATGGCGTAGCTATCTTAGGCGTTAACTGCGTAGACGCCTGGCCAGGGTCATATCGCTTCTTCTCCAAAAATCCTCCACGGAAACAGAACCAAAGACTGAAGACTGAAGGCAGAACTGTTCTCTCAAAGAGACCAAAGGCTTCTCCATCTGCTCTTGAGACTGTCCATAGAGCAGCACAGTGATGGTCAACGTTTTTTTATATAATGTTACCTTGGCCCTTCGAGAGAGGACTCTCCTACTCGCTGTCTAACGACGTCAAGTCTCAATTCAGCTAAATTGCCTGAAAGACCCAATGAAACGCCCACCATTGCGTTGCCTTAATTTCAATTAATCAGTGCTCCTTGCTGGACGCCAGTGATGGGGCCTGTTGGTCAGCTTGTCTTCCACTTTTGATGCATTAACTCGAAACGTCTCACACGAACAGCCCGCTGGCCATACAACCGCCGTGGCCATGAGAGTCCCGTCTGTGCGGTAATATCAATTTACCTCGCGTTAAAGTTCACACACTTCAGTGGTTTGGCGGTAGTTACCTGTTTTAATAAACATCACTTGCACACTCGTAAACAAAGTCACTGTACCATATCATGGACGGAATCCCAAGCTCCGGCGTCTTTCTCGACTTCATGGTCACTTCCATTCCATTATCCTGACGTGGTGGAATAAAAATTAAGGAAGCATGAAATACACTTTATTGACCTCATAAAGCACTTTCCTTCCCTGCACCGCCTACAGCCCGAGTGCGGGAGTGCCCCCCTCCCGGATCCCAACGGTGGGACTGGGTTTTTAGTACTTCTGCTCACCACACACTGATTTCGAAATGCCTAGGCTTTGTCATGTCCGGCCTTTGGTCGTGTACACGGCATGTGCCATTCTTGGCGTGCATACATGCATGCATTCATGACATTTTCACGTACGGCATGTGTGTGAGCGCACACGGGGCGTATGAGTAATGTGATTTCTTTAATTTTCTCTTGGACTACAGCTTTCTTTTCTTCTTCGTTTCGTTTCAGATTGGATACCTGGACGTGGTCATTCCGCCGGATTTTGTTGCCGAGGATACATCGTCTGATGTCATCGTTCCGGAGGGTAGTTCTGTTAAATTGACTTGTCGGTACGTATCATGTTTTATGTTTAGTTTCGATGTGAAGAATGAAGTGTGTGGTCGGGAAACACAGACAAAGAGCAAAACCTGAGAAAAGAGTGGTGTGCTACAAGCTTCAGTCCCTGAAGCACTGCCAATGTTATTCCTTTATTTCCAGTCGATGCTATTTCTACCGCATTGGGCATTTTTTAAGTGCAAGTGACAAAAAACTCATAACTTGTTCAAAAATTAACGCACTTTTCTTGCAGAAGGAATGAAGATGCTACTATTTGAGGAAAAGCACATCCAGAATAGCGACCGACATGCAGAGCTGTGCGTTGTCCTAATTCGAAGTTTGAAAGGGGTTTGTTTCCCTTCCCATGGTAAAACTGATGCTGCTGACCTTCTTCTTCTTCCTCTGCTTGGCATCAACCAAATAGTCCCATCTCTGGCTAGCTGTCTCCAGTTTCGCATGCCAAGTTTGTTGGGGACCTTCTTCCTCTCTCGTCTGTTGCGTTGTCCCACATGCTCGGAGTCGAAGACTCTTCTGGCCGCCCTTTAAAGACATTCGCCTACCTTCAAATTATGTGTACATTTATGTTTAGGGAGCGTAGTGTTACGTCACCAGTCTTAGATCATCTTGCGCTAGTGGCGTTCTTAGCTCGGTGGTTTTAGCTCTAGCTCAGATCGTTGAGACTCAAGTTCGAATCCTGTGGCGTAATGCTTTTTTTTTTTTTATTCCTGTGGAACACCAAGTTTTTCCAACGATGGTTCCACGACCTTGATCGGTTTGTTGTGGTAGCGGCTTGGCAGACGGCATGATACTGTGGAGATCCGTAACTCCCCAAAGTACAGCCGATTCAATGCATAGCTGGAGCCATCCACGTCAGTTGCGTTCTCACTGCGTGGATAGAACTTGGTGCATATTGCATAAAGAAAATTAAAAAAAAGAAGTATTGCCGTAAAAAATGATCTTATCGGTTTACGAGCGAGTGATGAAAGCTAGGGAGGAATTTTCGATTCCGGGGAAATCGTATTTATTCTTTCTCCGCAGTGATTCGGGGCTTTTCCTTCGCTTGAGTATTGACGGTGTTGTAGAAGCGAGCAAGATCGATGAGTACTCGCAGCCTCACCCGGACATTGATAGGCCACCCCAAGGGAAGACTACATCAGTAGACGATAAACTCGCAAATTTGGTAGCGGATACGAGATCGCAGATTGGTAGCACTTAGGTAAAGTAAATTAAGTCCGGGGCATCGATCCGTAGCTATTGCTTGAAGTGCATACACGAATGTTAGTCGGTATACATCGAACGGACGGTACTGCTGAACTGCTTTTATAGTTTAAATCGGGGAGTCAACAGTGGTTGAGTCGGTAGAGGTGCGCGTTCCTGCTCGCGGAAACTTTGCACGTCGGGATCTGCGGGGACAGATTTCAAACCCAAATCCTAGAGAAAACGGTCTTTCTATATTTTTTTTTTTGTTTTTCTGGATTTCACTGAATTTCTGAATTAAATGTCAGTTGTGAGTTAAGCTAAGCCAATATTTTTAGTTATAAGTTAATAAAATTTTTGAAGCAAATTAAATAGCGGACTACCAGCTTATTGTCGCGATTCAAGAGTTGGTGGATCGTACGGGAGATCAATAGCGTGGCGCCCATACATTAATCACCCACAAGACCACGGCCTTTCCGCACGGCTGGTCAGGCATCCTCCGGCACGGGGTCGTGCGTTGTTGCAAAAATCGGTGTAACAAGCTGAGTTGTCCATACGCTCTACATGACCCAGCCACTTTAGACGTTGGCTTCCTGGACGCCTGACAATCCGGAGTTGAGTATTCTCCTACAACACACACACGCAGAACTATTTTCTCGAATTGACCAAGGAATTTGAGATTGTCCATACCTACGGCTGTATAGCTGGGATGTGTCTTAAATAAAGTCAGCTTGGTCCTTCGAGAGACTGCTCCAATGCTCAATTTGCCTCTTGAGGCGGTTGGCAAGAGTTGGCACTGCTAACTGCGCGAGGAAAGTTGTAGCTGCCATTATGCCGCTCTGTCCCAGACATCGATTTCAACGATTTTACAACATTTCAACCACTTCCGTCTCAATGTCGACAAAAAAACAAATCATTGACGGCTCGAATATGACGCTCTGTCCAAGACAACGATTTTAGCGATTTTACACCATTTGCGTTCAATCCATGCAACATCACCCGCGTATGCTAACAGTTGCATGAACTTGTGGATGGTCGTGCCTCTAGTGTTGCCGTTCTATCCATACCTCTTCGCCCTTCAATTCCCGTACTCTATTCACGGCTCTTCGCCGTTCTAATCACGTGCTCTATTCAGGGCTCTTCTTCGCTCTATTCACGACTTTTCGCCGTTCTATTCACGTACTCTATTCACGGCTCTTCATCGTTCTATTCACGTGCTCTATTTACAGCTCTTTGCCGTTCTATTCACGAGCTCTATTCACGACTCTTTGTCGCTCTATTCACGGCTCTTCGTAGTTCTATTCACGTGCTCTATTTACTGCTCCTCGTCGTTATATTCACGGCTCTTCGCCTTTCTATTCACGTGCTCTATTCACGACTCTTTGTCACTCTATTCCCGTGCTCTATTTACGGCTCTTTGCCGTTCTATTCACGGCTCTTCGTCGTTCTATTCACGTGCTCTATTTACGGCTCTTTGCCGTTCTATTCACGGCTTTTCGTCGCTCTATTCACGGATCTTTGCCGTTCTATGCACGTGCTCCATTCACACCTCTTCGCCGTTCTATTCACGTGCTGCTATCTCAATTCACCGAAGTCTCCCCTTGCTCTCTTAGAACCCTTCCGCCAACTCCAATCACCTTGCCCAAATAAAAATCGATCGCCGTATCGCATAGCAAGCGAGGGTGTGTAGGGACAGTCAATTTTGTAAGTGCTTACGTCTGACACATCTTTGATTGCCCATAACACAAGCGTTGCGCTATAAAAATAACAAAACAGACATCAAAGCACTAATCCGACGCGTATAACTGTCTTCCGCTAGTAAAAATATGCTTTCTTGCTCAACTGACTGCTCCCGCCTCCACCTTCGTCGCTGATTTCCTCTCACAGCACGAGCGATGAAGGCAGCGTACTAGTTTTTATGTACATCCTGCCAAGGGTTAAGTTGTAAAAGTGGTTCATATTGCTAAAGGGAAGCTGTGAAATTATGTGAACGAGGGGGGTTATGGTCAGTCACATAAATCAGTCTGAAAGCGGCAGGACGAAGACAGACAACGAGTGTGAGTGTCCCTGTGTGCTTGTATGTCCTTATAATCGCTAAGTAATACGATCCGGCATCAAATAAGTTGAACTTCGACGGGGAGGGGCGGCAGTTGCGTGGGACTCGATGGCCACCGGCAGATGGATGTGCCACTTGACTTTGGTCAGTGTGGTGGAAAATTGTCGAGTAACGAGTGGAGCAAGGGGGGATGGTGTCATTAAATTTGGCGCCAATTAAATACTCATTTGCGGCTGTGGCTTGAAGGGAGGGATGGCTACTGAACACGGGTCGAGTGAATTTTACGTTTTTTGAAATTGAGACAATTAAACTTCGAACGATGGTGGGGTGTTTCCCACCCACCCTTAGACAGTTTTATGAATTTGAAATTAATTTCACCGAATCCAAGTGAAGCTTCCCGTTTCTTGATATATCTTGAGAGGGATTAAAGGTCGTCCAAAGATGGCTTCAGTTCAAAATCCACGCCGGTTTGCTTTTGAACGACCAGTCTGTTTGGCGTCCCCAACTGTACTGGACCAAAGCACTTTTCGGAGCTGCTCAATTCCAAGCAGGGCACTGAGGATGGCAGACCTGTAGTCTTGAGTGGGCGGAGAATTGTCCAACGGTGGGGGAAGTCGTTTTGTGGAAAAGGTGTGTGGATGAAATCCACATTTGTGTGAAGAGGGAGTTTTGTGTCGTTAAAGTGGCCTGGGAACGTGGTGAAACACTTGGCGATTGACAAACTGGGGTGATTGCCCCACTTTTCAAGAAGTGGGACAAAAGAGATTGCTTCACCTACAGGGTCATATCCCTCTTAAGTCCCTCCCCGGGAAAGTCTACGCTCAGGTGTTGGAAGCGCGATCTAGAGCTTTGGTCGAGTCCAGGATGGGGGATGAACAGTGCGGCTTCTGTCCCGGTAGAAGTACAACCGTACTTGTGAAGGCTTGGGAGTATGCCTACTACTGATGCTTACATCGGGTTGTTCAAGACCGTTTGTCCATGGTGGTCCTTTTGGGATGGGCTGGTGATATGGTAGCCGACTTAGCCTCGATGGAGATTGCTCGTTGAAAAGCTCTACTCGTTAAGCAGATCTTACGCGCCTTTAGTCCAAGGATTAGGTTTCTCATCGTTAGAATGGTTGTTGATTTCTAGCAGCTGCTTTCTGAACAGTGTCACCATGGACTGTTGCAGGGGGATAGTGCGTGCTTGGTCGTAGAGCCTATTGACGCTGTGGTGCCTTTGACGGTCCCTGTCGAAGGTGAGTCCGGTACATATTCGCAGTATTTTTCTCGAAAATTGCGAGCTTCGTCATGCTGGTCTTAGAGATGGTGTCAACCGCCATCTTGGGAAGCCTTACGTTAAGATCGGCCGTGTAAGCTGCTTGTATAGCAGCAGTTTTGTCCTCTGGCTTAGTCCTTTTTCTAGCGCAGCAAGGGATAGATGCTATGGAAGCAGTTTCGGATGACTGTTGAACGTCAAGATACTTGACCCTTTCGTTTGTTGATATTTCTTTACCTTTAGGGAGCACTATCCTCATGCTTTGAGATTTGGCCCAGAATGGCGGCAAATTCAAATCTTGTGTTGATCTTGGGGCACCCCTTATGAAGGCGTGCAAAGGGTCCCGTACCAAAAAATTCTCAAGTTAATCTTTTCTTAATTGAACCATCTATCCACATGATGGGTGATATGTAGCACCGCGACGTCTTGCTACAAGCACATGTCGATTGGCTCGTGCATTTTGGGACAAGAAAAAAAAGTTGAAAATCTTGGAGGATAGTGGTCCCAGTGAGTTGCTCATTAAGGCGATGTCGATGGTTGATGACTTGCTTTGGGAAACGTACATGTACTCGCTTGACTAACTATCGAAAATTTGGACAAGGAGACATAACGAAAAATATCCGTACTTAGAAAACTTACAAGCGAATTGCGTTGTTTGTAACGGCGTTAGATGGTCTTCATTCAGCCTCACATTCTGAGCCAACTTGTAATACCACGTGTATTCCCTCCCTAATATCATAGTTTCCGAGCTCGATGCTCCACTATCGATGGCTGAGCTAATAGCAGCTCTGGAAAAAAATGAAAAATCATAAGGCTCCGGGCGTGGCTGGTATTACGGTTGAGTTCATAAAAAATCTTACTCCTGGATAACTTGAAATACTACTGAATCTTTACAAAATCTGTGATCTATGCTTTACATAAAAAAGGCGAAAACAGTCCCCCAGAAAATTATAGAGGTATCCCCTTCTCTCAGCGTTGAGAAAGGTCTTTACACACATCGTATACCATAGGTTGACAGTTTGGGTGGAGACCCACAACCGTTTAAGTGTTTTTCAAGCAGGCTTTCGATCAGGGTCCTTGACAGTCAACCAAATTTTTGCATCGACAACGATTGCTAGAAGATTTAGGGAAAGCGGGGAAAAACTATATGCCACCTTTGTGGATTTAAAAGCCGCTTTCGATACGGTTAATAGGAACTCATTGCTGTGACTCTCTACCAAATTTATTAGAGTCTATAAGGAACTTACCACACAAACTCCAGCACCGGTATGAAATGGAAACGTTCGGTCAGACTACTTTGAGGTTAAAACTGAGGTTCCACAAGGCTGCGTACTTAGCCCACTTCTATTCGCTCTCTACATAGACGACATAGCAAATTATCTACCGGGAGGTGTTAGGGTTGGTGATGTAGATGCCAAAGTGCTCTTCTATGCTGATGATCTGGTTATTTTGGCAGGAAGTCCACACACTCTTCAGCTGCAAATAATCAAACTGCAAAGCTACTGAAATCGATGGGACATAAAGAATAACACCTCAACGGCAAAAATTATGATTTTCGGTACTGGTCGGGGTAGCAGAACTGCCCGAGAAAACTGGTCTTTGGAGGGCGAGCCGATCGAAGTTGTCAAGGAATTTAATATGAATGCACAGCAGTTACTGCTAACCAGCCATCAACCTTATGTGGCGAACTTTCTTTGACAACCAACGAATCGGCAGTGCTTCAAAGGGTTCCAGGTGTTCAATGCCACTATGAATGCATGTCTCTGCTACGCTTATCAAGTGTTTGGCTATAAATACTTTGAAGAGTGTGAAAAGGTCCAAGAGTTCTTCTTTAAGCGGATCCTTAAACTCCCACCAACAACGCCTTCATATGCCATTTATGTTAAATCTGGTCTTCCTGAAATCTACTTGATCAATCAAATTTGACAGCAAATGCCGACTACATAATTAAAGTAATGCGCAGGTCGAACAACAGTCTTAGATGGCACTTCAGTACAATCAATCCCTTTCAAAGAATGGAATGAGCTTGCATGTTCACATAACACTGACTTGTGTCTCACAGCGGCCAATGTCAATGAATGGGAAGGTGAACTCCATGAATGCATATGTTTTAAACAGAGCCAAATCTTCTTCTTCTCGGCTTCGCTACAAACTTCTGAACCATACTCTAGAGCCCAGTAACTACTTTAGAACCGAATATTCAACCAAGCAAATAAGTGTAATGTTTAGGGATAGAACTGAACTTCTGAGACTTCATTACATGCCACATCGGCAGGATGGCAATCCTATCGGCACGCTTTGCAATCGTAACGAGGTCGTCCTACTCCTTACTTCTCTAAAGAGTCTCTCACGATTGAAGAAACAAAGATTGTTCTAATTTTGTTCTGTATTGTATACAACACTCAACAGACCGGCTTTATGCCACGTCAACTGTTCTGGGCGTCATAAGTGCAAGAGCTGAGAGGGTGCTCGGTGATTTCCTTCCCCATATCGACTGTGCAGCTTTTGCAGGAGTCATTGCAGAGCTGATCCTAGGTGTGTAGCGTGTGCAATGGCAAGTGCTTGCTCAGTCTGATCAGACTATGTTACGGCAAGGTGCCCCCTTCGACATGGGTGGCACCTCTCCTCTCGAAAAGTGCGAAGAGTCAGTTTTGGGAAGTCACAGTGTTCCGGCACTTGCATGAAGTGAATACCCAGCCTTCTCGCGAAGAGGTGTTCGCCAGTTCACTGCGATCGGACCAAATTCCCCAGATTCGTAAAATTCTCTTCCGGTAACATATTCAATCCTTTAAGTCTTTAAGCTGCGTCCCCAATAGAAAGCCTTTGTGCATCAAAGTCTCTCAAAGGTCAACGTCTAACCAAAGCACTCTGTTCTCCTCTTTTCAGGGCACGTGGATATCCAGAGCCGATTGTGACGTGGCGTCGTGAAGACGGCAACGAAATCGTTTTAAAGGACAATATGGGTACGAAAACTTTAGGTGGGTATGGCACCTAATTCAAACTCACTTTCCATCCCCATCCACCGCACTGACCTAACCCACTCACGTCCAGCCCGTATGCACACAAAAGGCACTTCACTCTCAGCCCCCGACAATTTTTTTCTACTCTTGTTCTCTTAATTTCAGTCGCATCATTCCGAGGTGAGGTGTTGAAGCTGACAAAAATCTCACGTAGCGAAATGGGCTCGTACCTCTGCATTGCATCAAACGGGGTGCCACCATCGGTCTCCAAAAGGATCTCGCTCAGCATACACTGTAAGTTGTGAATTTAATTTGTAGTCCATTTCCAGCTGCAGCCCCCAGAGGGGATCTAATTAGTTCGCAGAGATTGAAATTCAAATGCTGGCTGCTTCTGCTGCTGCGGTGTGATGGTTGTATTCTAATGGACTTGCATTAACACATCATCGCCTCGAGAGGCAAACATTGTGACTGAGGACTTCACAAATATCTCGCGAATCTTTTCACAAACTGGAGCACACATCCAGCACTGGGACGGGGCATGCACAGTCTTTATGGGGATGTGCACTCGTTTTAAGACTGATTAATTACACGATGCTCAGGCCGTTATGAGGTCCTTATCTCGTTTACAAAGGACACTTCTTGGCAAAGTGTACCCCCAACTGCTGGTGAAAGAGTGTGACAGCGGCATACGTGCAGGACGAAAGGGAAGAAAAACCGAGAGGATGTGCAAATGAATCTCCAGGATGTACACGACGGAATTAATTTATGTTTTGCACAGGAAATTTTATTTGCGGAAATCATTAACAGCAAGGATGCTGAGTGAGCAGAGCCAGCTCCGCTGCCAGAGCGTGTGTTGATGGTGAAAGGACGTACGAGCCGGAGCATGCATGCCGACGTGCGGTAAATGCATCAAAAGGGCTCCAGTCAAGTGTGGTTCGGAGTTAATTGAGTTTTGCGAGATGTTTTACGGAGTTTCGGGCCATTCTGTGGGACGTTGTAAGTTTGCAATAATTGCTAAGAATTTGACTCTCAGGGTTGACATCCTTATTCGGCGGCAATGTGAACAGTTTTTCTAAAGCATCTTAGGATTAGACAATCTCGTAATTGATAGAGTGTGCCGGCAGGGCAGGGAGAGGGGTGCATCGAAATGAAATTAGGAATGATGGGTGTGTTGCTGCTTCTAGAATTGTGTTACCGAAGTCCTTTGCGCAATCGAAGAGGCAGCTGATGATGCTGACGGGTGCAGATGGGAAGACTTGTAGAAGAAGTCGCCTGCCGACACTCGGTTGATGATTCTAGAGGCGTAGGGGCGGGCTGTTTATCGAAAATGCATCGTTTTTGTGCAACTCGATGAAAGCCCTTGGTCCTGACGATCTTTCAACCTTGGTCTTATTTTTTCTGCTAACGCTTGGCATTAGACTCCATCAGGATCCATAGGTTGTGATGGATCATGGACCAGTACACCTTGTGTGGTTATTTTTGTGCCGTCCTCGATGTCCTCGTGGAATCAAGTGTAACGCATAGATGTCGAGCTGCCTAAGAGGGTTGAAGATTTAAATCTCATGTTGACAAGGACTTCGCTCCACTAATAGAACGAACAACATCCGTACCGAGATCAGACGCAGAATAACTCTTCCAAGCCTCTACGGGCTCAAGAGGCAATTGATTAACAGAGCCATCTCTCGAAGGACCAAGCTGACTTTATACAAGACCTTGATACTCCCAGAGCGCGGTGGACTGGACAGCCACAAAAGCGAATGAGGAAGTCCTCGGTATCTTCGAGAGAAAAGTTCTGCGTGCCATTTTTGGTCATGTTTGCGTTGACGGTCTTGGGAGGAGAAGACTCAACCACGAACTGTAGTCTGACATCTACGGATCCAACCTCTTAGATGGGTGGGCCATATAGGGCACATGGACAACTCAGGACCGGCCAGAAGAGTCTTTGACTCCGAACCCGCGGGAGAACGCAACAGAAGACATCAACCAACTGTTGGAGAGGATTTTTGGTTGAGACCCGAGTACATTGCTCCACAAAATTTTGCGTACAGGCGAGAATAAACTTTCGCTAAACACTGTTAATGCAAGGGTGGTTATTTTCATCGGAGAGAACGCTTTTTCATTCGGACATTGACATTGTTGAGGAACAATAGATCGCTTTGGGTATGCCGGACACGCCGAATCAAAGCCAAGGCCGACCATCGAAGCTCACTTCAAGCGATAGTCGTGTCATCAAGCGAATGGTGGGCAAAAGACCATTTATAATGGCTAACAAGATGAGCTCAACTAACAATTTAAGAATACCTAATTCATCCAGAAATAATAAGAAGAACAGTAGTTCTATAGGGGTTAAGGTCATGAGCATCCAGGAAAAAACTGTTGGTCAACAAGTTCAACCGACAGAAATAGGTCGCATTCTCAAAGCTGCATGGCAATAAGTCGCCAGACTTCTAGTGGAATGTTACCTTCCCCGACGAATCAAGATAAAGCGGTTGTAAGTCTGACACCTGCTTGATGGTAAGGAGACTACAGACCGTAACCAAGTCTGACAACTGCTTGAGGGTAAGGAGGCTACAGAACGTAACCAAGTCTGACAACAGCTTGAGGGTAAGGAGGCTACAGAACGTAACCAAGTCTGACACCTGCTTGAGGGTAAGGAGGCTACAGAACGTAACGAAGTCTGACAACTGCTTGAGGCTAAGGAGGCTACAGATCGTAACCAAGTCAGGCAACTGTTTGAGGGTAAGGAGGCTACAGAACGAATCCAAGTCTGGCAACTGCTTGAGTAAGGAGGCTACAGAACGAAACCAAGTATGACAACTGTTTGAGGCTAAGGAGGCTACAGATCGTAACCAAGTCAGGCAACTGTTTGAGAGTAAGAAGGCTACAGAACGAAACCAAGTATGACAACTGCTTGAGGGTAAGGAGGCTACAGAACGTAACCAAGTCAGGCAACTGCTTGAGGGTAAGGAGGCTAGAGAACGTAACCAAGTCTGACAACTGCTTGAGGCTAAGGAGGCTACGAACCGTAACCAAGTCTGACAACTGTTTGAGGCTAAGGAGGCTACAGAACGAACCCATGACACAAAGAATTTTATCGAAACAGTGCAGTGGTGGAAGTGTTATGGTGTGGGTCTTTATGGCGTCATCAAGGATCAGAAAGATGGAACTAAACGAAAGATTGATGACTCAGTTCGTGTACATTGAAAATTTTAAACGAAATTTAAAAGCAAGTGCAGAAATGTTGGGGGCTACCATCGCTTACTATTTCCAGCAAGATAATTACGATAATACCGCACAAAATGCGCGGATTTAACACTGGATATCAGATTGGAACCCTTCCAAAACAGCTTGGTTTGGATGGTAATTTCTAATCCATAGAAGAAGAGATTAATCGATACCATTGGCAGGCAGTTTCGACAAGAGAGTTTGATGCCAAACTTCCAATCCAGCGCAACGATCTTGCTTTCGCCTGAACTTTGCAAAGGTTGGTTCCACTTTTCGGTGAGATAAGCTATCAGATCACCAGTGGACCTGTACCGTACTACCGGCCATTAAGAAGCTTCCGCGATTCAATATATTTCGTAGGCTGACGATTTATCAGCTTTGCCGTGACCTTAGAAAGAAGGGACGTAGGTCGGTGTGAGGTGGGTGACGAAGATTCGCCCGTTTTAGGGACGGGCTGGACAAATGCTGGTTTCCATCTCCTCGGAAGGCGAACTAAAGAGTAGGATAGATGCGCAGTGGTTTTGCCAGCGGAAAAGAACACCTCTTCAGAAGTATAGGGGCCAGTTGTGATCTTGTGCGCGTCGAGATCTTTAAGTACTCTTGCTACAACTGTACGAGTGCGGAAGTGGGTCCGCCCCATGGTGAAATCAACGCTCTCAGGTACAGGTGGAGACATATTGGAATCTTGTTGCTCAGTGTTGAGCTGGGGGAGATCGGCTTTGAGCTGACAGCTGTCGGTGCCGCAAACATTCAGTGCGCATATGCGGTTTTTCTCTTTAGACTCAATCTTCAGTTCACATTCGGCTTCCAGAAATGAAGGTTTAACAAAGCAACGAGTTCTTTTCGCGTACATATGCATGCATTAAAACTGTGTTCTCAAAAACGGCGTTATTGAGTGCATCCTTTTGTTGATCATCGGCTAACAAAATGAATGTTTTATACTTCCGATCATGGTATGCCTCTGAAGCAACACTCCACATTTCTGGAAACTTTTTTATTTCATTGATAAGTAATTCGAAATCAAAATCTTCCGTATTTGACGTCTTTCTTTGGAATATTGAATTTGAATTCAATGCCGTTGCCTGCTGCCTTTTGCTCCCCGTACGCACTGGTTTGTGCATGACGTGACTTCCTCCCTACCCCCATAGCGGCTCACGAGGTCACTGCTGGGTTGGTAGTAGTTCCTTCGGGACAAACCGGCCACCAGACGCTCGCAAACTGCCACCATTTAGGCCTGGCTCCAGCGAGTGTCTCCAGCGAGAAAAATGGCGTATGTGTGGACTGCTCAATAACAAACAATGTATTGGAAGACGCAGCGGTCTCGCGGAAACCTGCGCAGCGTCATCGCCCGTGTCTGTGCAGCCCTCAATTTATTTGTGTGTACCGTAAGACGCAAAGGGGGTGACGCTGCTGGAGCGCGCATCAAAATGACACATGTGTGCAACTTCTTGTCTCTCTTCTCTCCCTGCTACAGATGTTCTGCTAACACGCGACACTTGGTACCCTTGTATGTAGGCTTTGACGTGCTTAAAAGGGCACAGTTTAAAGTGTAGACAGCTTTCAAAGACCTGACTGTAGAAAATGCAGTGCGATGAAGCGCATAAGTCCACAGCTCTGGGCTGAAGAATCTTCGAATATCCACCAGGGGAATAATACGTGCCTTGGGAGAGGCATTTCGCAGAGGTTCATCCAAATGAAGCAATTTTCCACATAAAGGCTATATGACGATACGTTTTTTCCCATATTTTCGATACATAAATTCATAAGTTTGTCGAGGCAAGTCAAGACAAGACACCAAGTCTTTTTTGAAAGGAGATAGCAATGATTTTGCAAAGGATCATACACTGCCTGTGTGCAAGTTAAAAGTATGGCTGCGGTCTGCATGTGTTTGGTTTTGAAACCGTGAGGACCTGGAGAAAAGTAATGAAATATCAAAAAACTAGCTGCTAGCGGCTGACTCAATTTTCAATCCATTGTGTGCATCGTTTTCCAGTTTATGCGACTAATGCCTACACACTCAATTAGTGAATGTCTCGCACTTCTCTATTTCTCATTTAACTCGTGAAAAAAACGTAGTGGCGTATAGACATAATCGATTCAAATTCATCATCATCCCCTGACCCGCATGCTCCACTAAAGGGTAAACCACGCACGACAGATCTCCATGCAACTCTATCCTCTACCATCGAGTGTGTTAGCGGAGTTATGCCCAAGCGTAACCAGGCGAGTTTTTGGACTTGGTCCAACCACCTCGTCCTGGGTCTGCCAAGCGGTCGCCTACCTGATGGAATCGCATTCAACGCCCGCCTCGAAAGTCGTGATGATGCAACAGGTTTGGGGTGTAGGAGTTTATTTCCATACATCCCAAGCCTGGCTTACCAAGCTCAAACCCCCAAATGATAAGAAGAAGGCCATTACCTTTGGATATTGCCTACCCTGGTGTGACAGGGCCCCATTTGGAGCCAGGCCTGAATGGTGGCAGTATGCAAGCGTCCGGTGGCCGGTTTGTCCCGAAGGAACTACTACCAACCCAGCAGTGACCTCGTGAGCCGCTATGGGAGCGGGGAGGAAGTCACGCCATGCACAAACCACTGCGTACCGGGAGCAAAAGGCAACAGACAACAGCATCGAATTCAAATTCAAAATCGATCGAATTCCAAAACATTGTCTATAACTATGATGATGGATTCGGATTGCCAAGACTGCCTAGCCATCGAATTCTTTACCGTTCTGTCAATGAGTAGGTCTGGCCAGACCTTTTAAAAATTTCGAAACCAAATTTTTTCCAAATTTCGCGAATTACTTTAATGATTTAGTGTAAACAATAAACTGCAAATCTAAGCGGGTGAGAGAAAAAAGGTTTGTGCCCAACAGCGCCTAGATTCAGTGGAATAGATCTGGCCAGACTTTGCTACATACTGTATGGAGCCTTGAACTATGAGGTTGGGCGAGACATTTAATTTTATGTGCGGTACCAGCGATGCCTTGACTTTCATTGTAACGCCTTCTGTTATCCATCATCGGTTACATGGTTCTTCTGCTCAAATTCAACACATACCGCGGTTTCTTGTCCGTGGTAGACATAACGTAACGGAGAGTCCGTAGTTTGGTTTCTCTTCGTATGTTCTGGTAGTCTCTTTGGTGTGCTCAGACGTTCAATGTCTATACTGCTCCTTGTTGTGCAACTGACGTTCAACCATCGAGCTCTGTTGATTCTTCGTTCGAACGTTCGAACATTCAGAACATTAGAAAAATACCTCGCTTCAATGAACAGGCTTTTGCTACGCCATAACAACTACTACAGTCAAATTCCTGCCAAGAGTTATTTGAAAAAAAGATTGGCGCCCAAACAAGTTCGAAGTGGAATATAAAAGCACTCTGCACTGCAATCACTTACCGTGAAACCTCTCTAAAGCGGACAGCACCGGAACCATAATGATTGTCCGTTATGTTGGGGTGTCTATTCCGAAGGGGTTTAAATACATGATTACCTTTATGCCAGGACCATTACGCCGGACCATCATGCCGGACCAATTGTCCATAAAGAAAGATGTCCCTTATAGAGGAGTGTCCGTAAAGAGAAGTTCCACTGTAGTTGTCTGAGGAGAGGTATCCCTTCTAGATGAGTGTCCGTAAAGAGAAGATTCACCGTAGTTCTCAGATGTACCTTTTAGTTAAGGTATCGAAGAAACCAAATAATTGTCAGATGTACCAACGACTGACTTCCCACATTTACCGTGACATGGCCCCCATGAAAATCACTTTAGGAGCTTTTTTCAGTAGTTTCCATTTTGAAAATGTGGCCAGGACATTTCCATTGAGGAGTTTCAAGTGAACCTAGCTCCAATGTATTCGGTCTCGACATGCCAAGTTCCCGGCCCACAGTATGACAACTATGCCACGTCCAACCGAAATTAGTTGATGACACACGCAGCCCAGGGGGGGAGTGTCTCCCTTTAATCATACGTAAATTGCATTTCCTAATCAAGTTGACTGAGTGCAGAATCCCACCCCTCCTCCGGATCCAGATCAGGATTAATTGAAAATTGAAGATCGGACCGCCCGTCCGACCGAGACGAACACAAAGACCTGAAGTCAACATATCGAAAGTGGACCCTAAGTGAATGCGTCAAACCTATGGACCGAGGTGAGTGCACAGTCAACAAACACCAAGATGAAGCAGAGCATCGCCAGCGGCCGACTTGGTATCCAGATTATTTCAAAAGCCGAACGCATTCTCGAGCACCATCGGAACATCGGGTGCCTGGCATCCATCAGGCGACGACGCCTCAATTTCGTGACAATAAACTCCTTAATTTCTCGGCCCTAACAGGTTCTTTTCCCCGAAAATGTCCCCTCGCTTGCACCAAAGCCGAGCGCCAGCTCAAAAATGAATTCCTATTACCGACATTGCAAACCCGTGTGCATATTCCACGGAGCGTCCCGGGCACGTGAATAGACACTAACTACACGCCGTATCTTCGTCCTGTAACCTCGTTGATTGTTGCTCTTCGAATTATCTCAATTTTCCATGGAGCTCCGATGGCCGATGGCAAACTTTGGCATCCCGCACGCATCGGGAACTTCGCCCACACGCAACCTGTCAAGGTTGTCCTTAACTCGTCTGTTATTTATAATCAACTTCAGCGCGGGCGGGGGGCGAGAACACTCACAATACGTTCGCCCCGATGACGACGACGACAGCAACGGCAACGATGGAGCCGATGCCGGTGACCACGTAGGCGAGGAACAATCGAGGCAGAAATCCGATAGAGGCCGGCCCCGACTAGTGCTTTAAAATTATCACCCGGCCTGGAGGACATGCGGCGAGTCCCAAAATACCTCGGCACAGTCATTATCCCAGCCCAGCGTCCGAGTTTCTTCTGACACTTCTTGCCGGCAGAGGCTGGCTCCTGCCTCTGACCAGATAGCACGGCCGGATACCCTCCCACCCATCGCACAGAAAGGACACACACACTTAGTAGCCACACACATGCAGTTGGTTGGCGGCGGAAGAAGATCCACGTCCACCCATAGTTGCATTTGAATTCTCGACCCATCGCCTGACCACTATCGGCCAAGAGTCCTCTTCATTAAGCTACATTGTATGGCTAAAGTCCGGTGGTTACCAGTGCAGAAGCAGACCCGAACCGGTGGTCAGTCGGACTGAACTGTGAAACTAACCAAACAACCGACCAGACACAGTCGATTCTCTAATAGAAAAGGACTCATTAAATGTTCCAATCCCAACGTTTTATTATCCTTTTACCAAAAGGTTGTCTGGCAGGAGCTACAGTTGTGCCGATGGAACCATGTACCGATGTACGATGTACCGATGCACGATAGACGATGGACATGTGTACACACACATGGTCACTGTCGAAAAGGCAGCCGAATGCCAGACAACGACATCATCTTTGCAGTGCACAGCACTCTAGTGGTGGTGCGTGCCTCCTGCGGATGGACATGTTTTGCGATGAACCAAGGTACGCTTTGCATTTCAAGGCTGCCGAGGAGTTTGTGCGCCGACTGTCACTGTGTTAAGTAGTTGTGAAGTGAACGCTTCCACAAAAAATGCCGATGCATGTATCGAGTAGTAATTCAGCACATGGCCGGTTCGGGCCTGTCGGCCTGGCGCCCGCCTTATGGTGTGACATGAACGGAGTAGCTTGTAGTGATGGCGTTGTCATGGACTGATTTTCTAGTGGAAGGCGTTTCCTTCGTGTAGCTCTGAACGTGATTTCTTTGAAAACGCAAATCCCATTGAATTTCTGAATTCGTGGCCGTTTTGTAAAGAGGATAAGGCATGGGGTTGAGCTGGGCTATGTGGCAAAAGGTTCAAGTGGCAGACTGAGGAAGGAAGTCACCTGCTCCTTGAACCGTGGCCTTGGGCTGGAAAGTGCTCAGTTGAATGACAAATTGGTCGAGGGAGATCGTACCTGGACCAGCTTGGACCGATTGACTACCTCGACTCTAGGTTAGACACTTTGCTCGAAAGCCTGCTTTAAGTGAGCCGGTTAGATGTAGTGTGTACCGTGTAAGTGCATCAAGTCGTAAGCTGAGGGTCCTTGACTTAATCCCGGACGCCAGCTTCTTTCAAAGAGTTTACTTACACTTATTGTACCAACGACCCTTGGAGGGTCGGAGTCTGAGTTCAAGCCGCCTTTCATCGCGTACCATCCCGGGAACGCTGCTGACTGCATGACAAAGCTGTTTTGCGTCCACGATAGCTTGGTCTTTATCTTTTTCTTCTCCAACAAGGAGGCTTGGATTAAGAGCCCCTCTTAGGTAGAGCATTGAAGACTACGCATTCGATGTGGACGGCGCAGTGTAGTCGCCTTCCGTACAACATCCACATCTTGGTGCAGCTCGTAGAGTTCGCCTTTCCCGCGACCATATATCCGACATCGAAATTTCCTTTCGAATGTTAAATTCCTGCCCCTGTTTAGTGGGGTTCCCGGTTCGAATCCTTTCACTGGCAATCAATGGTAGTAGTCTGACTATAGCCATCACAATGCACCAAGATGGTCTAAGTAAGCTGGTGAATCCCCTTCCCCGCCTAGAACCAGCTCCGCTGTTTTAGATTTCGTCCAGCTGTCAGAACATTTCGAAGCAGCAGCGGTGGCCAAGGGCGATTCTGCACCGGATCTCCACTAGGATGTCGGTCGTGGAGTTCACGTTTGACCCGAGGTAGTTCTAGTTCTAGTGTAGTTCTCGATTGTGATGTCTGGCCGTAGGTGGTGTGCGTTTCTTGGTCGGCAGCATAGATTTCGTCTTATACTCATTGACCTGAAGACCAGTTCGTTTCAGTTGTCCTTCAATCGCCGTGAAAGCTTCCACCATGGCACGTCGGGAGCGCGCGGGGATGCTGATGTCATCTGAGTAATCCAACAGTTGGACTGATCTGTCGACGACAGTGCCTTCCGCGATTTCAACTGTCCTCCGCACAACCTTCTCTTGTAACAGATTGAAGAACGCCCTTGACAGCTCAATGAGTCAAAAACTGACGCCTTCCGGAGTCGACGCTCTTGAGAGAACGAGGGTGGTTACTTTCGAAGCTATGCCCAGGTTCATCTTGTCAACTTTTTCGATTCATATGTGAGGTGAGTGTGGCTGACTGGTAATGGGACTTAGGCCAGATGAAGCCCGTTTGTTTAGGGCCATATACCCACACGCGATCTTAAAGAAGTAGTTTGACAGTTGACACTACTATTGTTGACATCAGAGATACCCAACTTCACAGCTGATTGACCCCTAGTCCATCGACGAATTTCATCGTCTTTTTGACAGTTATTCATGAATTTTTGACGGTTATTCACGAAATAACGGAAATGCCGTTCTCTGACTAGTGAGTTTGGCTTAAGAAAACGATGTAAAAAATGGTTGTCAAACATTTTACGGGGCAAGATAGGTAGAAGTTGGGCATCTCTATCATACTGCATTTCTGGTTGACATTGTCCGTAAAAAGTGGGCAATTAAAGTTGACACTTAGGGGAACAACACAGCCTAGGTGTAATCTTTGCTTCCCTCACCCAGAGAGTCCACAGTCTTCCAAGCTGGACTCCAAGCTGAACTTAAGTCAAGCAGTTAGGGTCCCTAAAGTAATGGTCAACGAAATAATATCAAGCATAGAGGGAGAAGCACATGAAAATCAAAAATGATCAAACTTTGATCGAACTCTTCAGGCCAATTATGTACTGCTGGGCAATCGGTCGACACTGCTGATTAACTCCAGTGTCAACCGATGGCGGAACCTAGCTGAGTACTTGTAAAAGAGTCGCTAATGGTATCCTGGCGAAGCAATTAAAAATCAGCATTAACACCAAGCTGTGACTGTTCCGCCCCAATTTTTGATCCGTGCTTTTTTATGAATGGCCTTCAGACACACATTTATCAGCAGTTGCGTACGCAACACATTCCGAATGAAGGTCTCTACGAGAGAACGGGCTAGGAGCCAATAGGCGTCAATATTCAACGGCGGAAGTGGCAGTGGGTTGGTCCCACAATACGAAAGGTTAACATCTTTATAGCCAACCATGCTAAGCAATGTGGAACCCCTTAAAACAGGATGACAGCAGACTTAGCGCAGAATGGTGGAAAGTGAAGCGCTGTCGTCGAAGTCGAAGTACATTACCAATGATGACGCATAGTCATAGTTGAGGCCGTTGTGGGACATTACCTGTTGTGGGACATGTTGTTGTTGTGGGACATTACCACATCAGAGGATACAGGCACTAAATCAAAGATGCAACAATAGGAATCAAGTTCACTCAAAAATATAGCGAGGTGGGTTAATTTAGGTTAGGTTATAGTGCCTGACGGTCGAAGGCAGTAGGCCCCTTGTGATACCACGCGGATTCGTTTCCCCTAACAATCAGAACCAATTGGAGCTCATGACTAAGCGGTTTAGCTGGCTCATGCTGACGCTTTTTATTGAAGCAGTAGGCCCCTAGATGGAAGTACCTACAACTTGCCAGAGCGCTTCAATAGCAGAGTAGGCGATCTATGGTGTCAACTTCCTCATCATCCATGGAGCTTCTACAAAAGTCGTTATATGGGACATCCTACTAGCATGAATGCCAATCAAGCAGTGTTCGGCTATGACGCCGATGAACGTCGTAAGATCTGCTAAGTCTGAGCAGATCGAGCGATCGGTTGACAGTACGTAATGGCCATATTTCCTTTGTTTTAAGGCATATGAGACCTTTTGGGCATTTACGATTGCAAGAGCTGACTGTGTGTATCTTGACTAGATGGTATGCTGTAGCGATTGGCATGTAAGGTGGAAGGAGAACCTCCTAGTGTTAGGGAGGAGGATGTAGCACACCTAGCGAGTTCATCGGCCTTACAGTAGCCAGGTAGCTTTACGCTCAACTCCGGGGCTGTCTGGAATTGTCACAAGACAGGTTAACACTGATATGGGAGCCATTACATGAAAACCCCTAGGACAATGAAGAGGCAGAGGCCCAAAGGGGACCTTTACGGACTTATATTGCGCCTCTTTTCAAAGAGGCAGAGACTTTTTCTTAGAATCAATCTAAAAATGAAAACCACTCACGGGTATGTGGGTACAGGCACAAGTGTTGAGTAGTGGTTTAACTGAAACCACCGATTGTCATGGCTTAAGTGACAATCCGGAGAGTACATAATTAGGTTAGGTTAGGTTGAAGTGGCTGACTACTGAGCAGAACAGCAGCAGCCACACTAAGGCCGGCATAGGCACATTGTGTTACCACGCGGATCTTTGGATACCTATTCCACAAACCAGTGAAGATGGCTGACTCTAACGTTGCTCGAAATGGCCTCTAGAAGTCTGCATAGCAAGTGTTTAGTAGTTTCTTCCTTGCTCGTGCAGCTTCAGCAGAAATCATTGCAGGGAAGGCCTAGTCTAGAGGCATGAGTTCCGATGGCACAATGCCCTGTTAGAACGCCAATGAGAGATCTGAAATTTGGCCTGTTCAATCCAATCAAGTTTGGCGATCGTTTGGGCTCGATCATAGGCCAGAGTTGTTTGGTAATGAGGCATCCTGTGACTGTGCGGTTTGTTTGCGCGAGCATTTCAAGCTTTAGCAGATGTTTTATAGTAGCGATAGGCACGGAGGGTGCCCCTTCGAGTGAGTTTGTCCGCTTCGCAATTCTCTGGAATGTCACAGTGTCCCATAATCATAGTTGCAGGTGTGGGGGCTGGTGTCTATTCCAAGGATCTGAACATTCAGCTTTTCCAACGTATACCTAGTCTCTGTAGCCTCTTTCAGGCTGAGACTAGATTAAGGAAGCTCTGTCATGGCTAAACAAGAAAAAATAGTTGTAACCCCAAAATGAACAGGAAAACCCCACATAATCAACCAAATCTTTCGTCTGGCAATGCTTCTGATTTCTGCCTTTAATGTACTGGAGGAAGTTCGCCAAAATATTGCCCGGCTTCCACGCTCACTCGCATTCGAATACAGACACTTTTTGTGTTCAGCCACAATCACGGTTCACAATGCCACTCAATCCATGGCTTCCCTAAACCACCCTTGAGTGTGGTGAAAACGAAATGTTCTTGAGTGGAGTTCATGTTCAATCCTAGCTCAGCCAGCAGATAAATTCGCACTGTGAAAGCTGGCATTAGTAAGCTTATTGCTCTTGAACTTGTAATTGTATCGTATTGTATGTACTCCATTTCGGAGTACAGTGGAGGCTCACAAATTAGAACTTTCGGAAATTCGAATCTTCCAGAAATTCGAGCCTGACTTTTAATACATTGAATGCTCTAAAATTATAACTTTAGGTTATAGTTTTTTTCTTAGCTTAGTGCACATAGGGAAACACCCAATTTTGTATTTATTTTTCTTCAACAAGGCAAAAATAGGGGAACCACCAAATTATCCGTCGCTTTTTTTTGTCATACTTGGGAACTTAGGTTTCACCTTGTTTTTACTTTTTAAGTCTTCCAATTGACGGTTTTTTTTTATAACTACCCCAGCAACAAAGTGGTTTTCATTTCTGAGCGTCCACTGTACTCGGACGTAGTCTTTTGTTTGAGGCTCTACGCAGCTTATAGTTGTCAGTCGCATTGACCAGTTTGCTGGACCTGGATTGTAAGCGTTTTCGGAATCGAAGGACGAAATACTTTTATCTGTTCGATTTCAAACCACTTTTCATGACAATAGTCTGAAGCGACAAATCCCCCGTAACGACGAGTTGACCTCTGTGCCTTGGACCAGGAAATCTGTGGAGATTAGTTTTCGCGCACACTCAGCCACTTGCACATTTTTAACTGGAAAACAACATCGATCTGAACTGCAATGGGAGTGCTTCTGAAGTCAACCCAGCCTCCCCTCACTTTCCGCCGAAAACCATTTTCAGCGTGAATTTATTTCGGGACAGTGAAATGATGCAGTACAACACATGAGACGCCTCTCAACGTGGGCCATTCACCAAATCAACGCAATCCGCTCCTGGGGCTCCAGCATGGCTAAAAGATACTTGCACAGGAGAGGAGTTTGTTGGTTACTTTCAAAAGTGGAATAGTTCAAAATCTAAGTATCCTCTGCATGCACACACGCGCCCATCAGCCGTCCACCGACACGGCACCGCAAAATGAATGCACCAACGTTCGTGTGGTAAGTACCCACATGCCGATGACGATGGCCGCGTTGATGAGTCCGAGACCAAGAGCATCCGCGGGGGACCAGTCCAATGCATCACCAGATGGAAAAAAGAGCAATCGTGCGGTAGGCGAACAGACTAGACATCTGGTTAAATGCTCTCCTTACCTTGTGTGTGCCCGAATGCACATCCCAGATACTACTCGCACTCCACCCAACTGCATTGAATTTCAATCTTCTTTTTGTTTTTGTGCATCCCTTGCCAGCAGCTCTGTGCTGTGGAACATTTTATATTTCTATATTCATACACTCCGACACTCACACAGAGAGGTAGTAAAAGGATTTTTGATTTATGGTTTGCAGTTCATCCTGTCATCCAAGTGCCAAATCAATTAGTTGGGGCACCGCTTGGCACTGATGTTCAGATCGAATGTCACGTAGAGGCCTCACCAAAATCAATTAACTACTGGATTAAGGATACTGGTAAGTTTATAATAGAGAGTCATTATTTTTGTCATTGTGTGCGGATGTTTGTTGCCACTGGCTACATATTCAATGTTCCATTTTAACCTGCCCCTCTCCCCACCATCCCGCTTATGTGCAGCATTTAACACGACGACGCATCGATGGTGTCTAGTTGCTTGTGTCCTCAATGTGTTCAGAATGATGTACCCCGACCGACACATTCGGAGGCGTCAATATGCATGCCTTTAGTTTTGGGTGATGAATTCGAAGGAATGCTCGGTTCGAGTGTCGGTACAGTGTATCCGGGCCCGGAATTAAGTGCCTTTGATCAGGTGCACGGAGGAAGAAGACAGAATAGATGCCTGATCAGAACTTAATCTCTGAGTATTTACGTGTGTGTGTGTGTGTGTGTGTGTGCAGTCCTTTGGATTGAATTCGATTTTGTCGAGAAAAGGACTGGCAGTCAGACGCGTGAGGTGAGTTGAGACGTGCATGTACATGCTGTTTGACATTTTGCTTAAGTGATGTACAAGAGTTGTTCGAGTAGGGTTCGGGTCTTCTTCCATCTTCCATCGTTCATCGTCTGTGCCTGTGGCCCGGCCTTTGTGCCTTTGCGGTTATTGAGGTCAATTTTGTGTGAGCCTCATTACACTGGACATCGAAGTAGGAAAGGGACTGTCTGTCGTACGGAGTGACTTATGGTCGACACAAGGTGTAGGAATGCCACTGTGGCGAGTAGTGGTAGTGCGGTATTCGGTTGGTTGGTTTAACATGATTTCGGTGAGGCTGTGCGGATGAGAAATGTTTTGCCTTTAATGAATCGATGCTGCTGGCAGAAAGTTACAGGACATGACAAAACCTATCAATCATCAGCACCCGCTCAGGTGTATTTGAGGTTTCGAATTTCGTGACAAAACGAAATCATATTTCAATCTCACAAAGCCCATGGCCGGAGGATGCATTTTCTAGGCTCTGTTGGCAGAATTACGCCACCAAGAAAGCTGAGAAAATTGAGTAGAATAATTTCAGATTACTGCCAAGTTTGCAGTTTTTCTAGGCATTTGCGGCTGCCTGTGGACCCATTAATCGGCAGGAGTTCGGCAAACAATTCAATTAATGTGCTCTGCATGAGCTTGTATTCTTCCGGAAAATGTGCACAACATTTTCGAGCTCCTCTTCGAGAAAAATGTCTCAACTTACTGTGAGTCTGAAAACCAGACGCTGGACGTTCCACTGCAGATCTTCACAGATGGATCGAAGAGAGCTGCAGGTGTGGGGCTGGTGTCTATTTCAAGGATCTGAACATCCAGCTTTTCCAACGTATACCTTGTCTCTGTAGCCTCTTTCAGGCAGAAGCTATAGAGATTAAGGAAGCTCTGTCATGGTTAAACAACAAAAAACAATGTGAACTTGGTCACTTTCATCGAGATGGGCAAGTGTTTTAACAGGCAACTTATGTGGGTGCCGAGACACTGTGTCATTCCAGAGAATTGCGAAGCGGACGAACTCACCAGAAATGCCATAAATTCCGTACTCTTTCCGGTTGGCGACCCACCCTCCACGCCTATCGTTACAATAGAACATCTGCTAAAGCTTGAAATGCTCGCTCAAACAAACCGCACAGACACAGGATGCCTCATTACCAAAAAACTCTAGCCTATGATCGAAACCAAACGATGGCTTGAAAATAATTTGGAAAAGGAATCGAAATCGGACCATAACTTTGATTGTGGCCCTCTAACAAAGCAACGCATATCAAAAATAGCCGTTTTTTTGTGCTTTGTGCTTTGCTAATATTGACACGCGAGATAGACACGGTTTGTAGATGTTTGATACGGTTATGGAAAAAAAATATTTAAACTAAAATTCGAAGGACCATGGGTAGAGCATTTATTTACTTATTTATTATAATATTAATGTACAATTAAAATTGTAATCAATATGAACTATAGGGGCCAAATAGTGGCGATGACTTACGGCCCTCGAAATACTTTGTTTATGTTTATTTATTTATTGTGGCAGCAATTTTACAATCTTTGTTTGTACAATTCTCGTATACAGAGATTCGGTTACATTACCATACTACTAGAATATTAATACATTTTATTCTTAAATAATATGTCATATACACAATTTGAAGGAAAAGCCACTAAAAAACCTTCATTAAAGACTTCATTATCCCTGGAGGGAAGAGAGAGGCGAATTTACAACTTGATTTCAAAAATTAAACGCAGCTACCTCAAAGAGGTATTAAGTAATAAATTAAGTTCTTCTTCTTCTTTGTTTGGCTCTACAGTCCGTGGTGGACCTGGGCCTCAACCAACAAGCCTCTCCAGCCAGCACGATCTTTCGCCAGCTGCCTCCAGTTGTGCACACCAAGTTGGTTGAGGTCCTTCTCCACTTGTGTGCGCCATCTTGTTCTAGGACGACCTCTTATGCGTTGTCCCAAAGGCTCGGAATCGAAGACTCTTCGGGCCAAAGCTGTGGTGTCAATCCGCTCTACGTGACCTAGCCATCTTAAGCGTTGGATCCGAAGACGCTTAACAAGGTGCATGCCGCTGTACAGCCCGTACAGTTCGTGGTTGAATCTCCTTCTCCAGACGCCATCAATACAAACAGGACCAAAGATCGCACGCAGAACTTTTCTCTCAAAACGACCAAGAGCTTCTTCATCCGCTTTCAATAGCGTTCATGTCTCTGCGCCATAGAGCAGGACGGGGATGATTAGGGTGTTATATAAAGTCAACTTGGTATTTCGAGAGATGGCTCTGTTACTCAATTGCCTCTTGAGCTCAAAGAAACAGCTATTGGCAAGAGTAATTCTGCGCTTGATCTCGGTACTGGTGTTATTGTCCCTGTTTACTGCAGAGCCAAGGTAGACGAAGTCCTTGACTACCTCAAAGTTTCTGCTGCCCATTATGACGCTCTGTCCGAGGCGTCGATGTTGTGCGTCCTTTCGTGATGACAGCATGTACTTTGTTTTGCCCTGATTAACTGCCAAACCCATTTTAGCCGCTTCCGCTTCAATGCTAGCAAAAGCCTCATTGACAGCTCGCTGTGTTCGTCCAATCACGTCAATGTCGTCCGCGTAGGCAAGCAGTTAAACGGACTTTTGGAAGATCGTGCCTCTGGTGTTGACATTTGAGTTTCGCACGATCTTCTCAAGTATGTTGTTGAAGAAATCACATGACAGCGTGTCGCCTTGTCTAAAACCTTTTTTGACATTGAAGGTCTCGGTGAGTTCGTTACCGACCTTGATGGAGCAGCGAGAGTTCTCCATCATCATCCTGCACAATCTGACGAGTTTGGCTGGAATGTCAAAACTAGACATGACATTGTATAGCTCGTCTCTATGCACGCATATGACACGGCCTTGAAATCGACGAATAGGTGGTGGGTGTCAATCTGCATCTCGTGGGTTTTTTCCAGGATCTGCCGCAGTGTGAAAATTTGGTCGATGGTGGACTTTCCCGGCCTGAAACCGCACTGATAAGGACCTATCAGGTTATTGACGAATGGTTTCAGGCGTTCACACAAGACGGCAGAGAGGATCTTGTACGATATGTTAAGGAGACTGATCCCTCGATAGTTGGCGCAGTCAAAAGGGTCTCCTTTCTTGTGGACCGGACAAACGACGCTGAGATTCCACTCATCGGGCATGCTTTCCTCCGACCATATCTTACAGATGAGCTGGTGCATGCGCCCAACCAGATAATCTCCAGCTGCTTTTAACAGTTCCGCGGACAGTCCGTCCGCTCCAGCAGCTTTGTTCGACTTTAGTCTAGATATCGCTATCTTGACCTCGCCTAAGTCGGGGGGACGGAATTCTTGGTCATCATCGTCCAAATTAAGTGGAACATTCTGCCTGACAGCGGAATTTGTGTCGTCATCGCCAACAGTCTGCAGAAGTGATTTTTCCAAATTCTCAGCATCGACTGCGATTCTACTACTAGTTGTCCATTTTCATCCCTGCAGGCTTCTGTCCGAGGTCTATAAATTAAGTTATTAAGTAATAAAAACTAAATTATCAGATTATTAAACATTTGTATTAAATAAATAAATAAATAAATAAATAAATAAGTAAATAAATAAATAAATAAATAAATAGATAAATAAATAAATAAATAAATAAATAAATAAATGAATAAATAAATAAATATGTAGATAAATAAGTAATTTATGTACTGCACTTATTAAGAAGCTAGATTTGAAATCAAGTTATTGTCAGACGATTGGCATGATATGTTATATTTGTAGTTAAGTTTTTCAATTCTAGATGTAACCATTTCTAGGTTCGCTATTTTATGAAGTACCTCGGTAGAGAAAAGCCGTGGTAAATTAAAAATCATTTTTAAAACTTTGTTTTGAGATGTCTGAAGCCGCCGCTGATGACTCTTTGCGCATAAAAAATTATGGCTTGGAAAATTGCCTTAAAAATTAATAACTTATTTTGAATGTCCAGTTGTGAGTTTCTGCAAATGTACATGAAGATTGAAAGTTAGACGTTTGTTTAAATAGATGCCTAGATACCTTACACTGGACTTCCACTCAATCTAAACGCCGTTGAGTACAAGGTTTTAGGTAACAAGCTTTTCTCTTACGAGTAAAGAAAATAGCTTGGGTCTTCGGAGCATTAAATCTAATTTTCCAGGTCTTACAATAAGCTTCAAAAGTATTTATAGCTGATTGCAAGTTAGTTTCAACATTGAAACCAATTGAATCGGATGAATAAATGCATGTGTCGTCAGCATATAAGGCTATATCGCAGTTAGAAAAACTTGGCAGATCAGAGGTATATAAGTTGAGGAGGACTGGAGCAATGACAGATCCTTGTGGAACACCTGCGTCAATTTGTTTTTCTTCAGAAAGGTGCTTATTGATGAACACCTTAAAACTTCGTGGTGAATGAAACGACTGAATGATCTTTATAAGGTACATTGGCAGATTGACACTTAGTAGCCAGACAGCATCAAACGCTTTCTCTAGGTCCAACACTACCATGCCAGTACTCTTGCCTTCTGAAAGATTATGCTTAATATCCTTTGTGATGCGATGTACTTGGTGAGTGCTATGAGAGGCTCTGGAGGTAAGATTTCATGTTCATCACCGAAGGACATTATTCTGTTTTTAATCACTTTTTCGAGACACTTACTAATGGAGCCTAGCAGACTAATTACCGGGTTTTAATATTGGAATTATCTTCGCGGCCTTTCAATTTTTAGGGAAGTAACCCTCGAAATACTAATGTCTGTCTGTATTGTAAGTTTTCCTACGATACTTTTCAAATTATTAATATTGGATTGGTTTGGCTTCTTGAGGAGATGTAGTAGGGCTACGTTGTGGTTGAGGTTGTTTTGCAGCGCTGGTTGCGATGATAGAAAGTATTGACTTAAGAGATGGGTGATGCGGCAGGTGAGGCAGTTTGAAGGGGACTCCCTTTTGAGCAGGTGCTGGTGAGTAAATTCGGTGTGTCCAAGACGGAGCCGGATATACATCCTTATATCCAATTTAGGTATATCGGTTGGGAATTTTGGCTGAGTTTTATTAGGGTTAATTATTTGATGGTGATGTTTATAACTGTCCCACTCACGTAATATTTGCAGTTGGCACTTTTGACTTATGTATCTCTTTAGATCGCATTGAGAGCAGGTGTTGTAGGAGAGGATGGGTGCCTTGAGAGCGGCATTTGCAGCAGCATCTGCGTATTCATTGCCCGCAATTCCAACATGGCCTGGTGTCCATAGCAGCTTTAACTTCGTTTGTGATTTGATGAGGATATCACGAATTTTAGAGTCGTTTTGTGGACTTGCGACGGCTTTTATAACAGACAGGCTGTCGGAGCAAATAACCCACTTACCTCTTGTTTGGGAATATTTTTTAGCTACTGCTTCTGAGGTGTATATGGAGGCGATGTTCGGTAGGATGCCTTGCAAAATGATCGAGCCTTCTTGATTAACAACTGCATAGGCTGTGCTGTCGTCTGTTTTGGAGCCGTCTGTGGTTATAAAGCGTTTAAAAGTTTCATGGATCTCATTGAATCGAGCTGTGTATACAGTATTAGTACGTGTAGGTCCAGAAGTATGGAGTCCTCATGGAGTGACCATGGTGGATATGTAGGCGCAAACTTGGTTGCTCTCTTGCGAGGTAGATCTATTTGTTGTCCCCAATGTAGGATGCGGTGGATTGCGGAGGGGAACCTTCGATTACGACTGTGGGTAATGGCCTTAGCTGTATCTTGGTCAATTATCGATCCCGCTTGGAAGTGGAGTTTCGCATTGAGTCGTGCAATGGATACAAAATATCTTTCTTCCAAACAAGGAAGTCCAGCTTCAGCGAGGATGTTTCTGACTGGAGTAGTTGGAAATGCTCCAATGCTGGCTCTGGCTGCTTGGTGGTAAGTAGGTGCAACTATGTTTCTTGTAGACTTCGGACAGGAGCCGTATATAGCCAAACCGTAGTCCAATTTACTGAGAACAGCAGCCGATAGGAGAACAATTTTGCGACCTCTAACTCTTACGACGAAAATAAAGCAAAGAGAGTGGCATTATGTGGTTTTTCAGATGAAAAAAGTTATATTTTTTTCCCGACCTGATGGCTTCAATTATTATTTTCATGATTTGAGAAAAGACGACACGACAATCGTCATCATAGCCAAGAAGGTGGTGTTATGGTAGGGGGAACACACCGAGCCAGAGTGAAGGCAGCAATTTATAAGGGTACCGTGTTCACCGGAGCTCAACACTTTGGAAATTGTATGGGGATGGCCCGGGGAGCATACGAATCTGGCAACCAGTTTGAAGACAGATAAACTCTTAAAAGTGCCATCATATCAGACTGGAAAGAAATTATGCTCCTGATGAGTTAGAGTCGATGGCGGAGGATCGAACTGCCTGGAGATCGCTCGTTGGTGGTCTACCCCCGCAAACCCTTTAGTAGATGATGATGATGATTAATAAAATCATATGAGGTCTACTAAGTTCTGTTTAACGTATTGCAACGGTTTATATCCCAATTGTGGCTTCAATTTGAGACAAAGTTTACTTACGAGGGGCGTTCAATATATTCTCGGTATCGATCTGAAGGAAAATCCCCAAACATCTTGAGATAAGCTTTTTTAAACCCTCAGAAAATTAATTCCCTCTTTCTCTGCAAAATACCCATTTATTGTCGACTTGAGTTCTTCATCATCCGAAAATCTTTTTCCACGAAGACATTTTTTCAAACCCGGAAACAGGAAATAATCACTAGGGGCAAGGTCTGGACTATAGGATGGGTGTTGGATTTCTTCGAAACCACAATCTCGCGCAGCAGCCTTGGAAACTCGCGCAGTGTGAACAGGAGCGTTGTCATGAAGTAGCAACACACCCGCTGCGAGTTTACCCCGTCTTTTCTTTTTAATTTTCTCCCGCAGGATGTGGCGTTGATGGTTTCACCTTTTTTTTGTACTCAATGAGCAAGAATCCCTTTGAGTCCGAAAAAACTGTGGCCATGAGCTTCCCGGCAGACGGAGTGACTTTGAACTTCTTCAGGGGGTCTGTTCCTTTTTTATGCCATTGCATGGACTCCTGTTTGCTTTCAGGGTGATAGTGGTGGACCCATGTTTCGTCACCAGTAACAATTCGATCCATAACACCGTCCGCGTTCTCACTACACATCTCCAAAAGCTCTCTACAGCATGCGATTCTCACATTTTTCTGAGGCGCTGTGAGCATTGGTGGCACCCACCTTGCTGGTTAAGATGGTCATGAAGAATGGTGTAAATGGTTCCAATTGAAAGCTTGGTGATCTCTGCCATCATTTTCACCTTTATTGGGGCATCCTCAAGAACAAGTTTTTCGACTTCTTTGATGCTTTCTCCCGTACAAGCAGTAGCCGGGGCGCCGGAGCGGGGGTCGTCTTCAATACTCTCTCTGCCTCTCTTGAACTCACTTGACCACTTTTATGATAATGAAGGTGCGGAACCCTGGTAAACAGCCACCATCTCTTCATGAATAGTTTTTTGACTTTTTAATTGCTTAGTGAGAAATTTAATTACAGCGCGTTATAGCTGAGGTTTTACCTGAGGTCAAACTTTTGCCTTTTGGACGACTTTGATCTTTGAATAAAATTCAGCTAGATTCGAAAAAAACACTAACACTGTGCCTCGTTTGTGTACCTTACTTTTTGGCCCGAGGTAGGCACGACCCCTAGCTTCGTTCGAAATTTGAACAAGCCATCGTCTTCTTTTGTTCTTGGTCTCTTCTTGGTCTCAGCGACGAAATGAGTTTTGCTCCACAACACAGATTAAGTTTGGAGTCGGTCTTTTTTCTGTTCCACCGCTTGGATGGCGTCTATCTCGGCTACAACAGTATCACTCGGCTGTTGCGTGTCTTTGCCAGTAAGGCTTTCCTGAGTAATCACTTCTTGGGACCCAAGAACCAATTACTTCTCCACAAGTGGTGCTACAAACCTGCCCATCCAGCCAGCACACCGGACAGGTCCGTGGGGAGGCCTTGAAACATCCTTTCGCCGGCGTTGCTTAAAGAAGCTTCCACATTACAGGGGAGATGCCTGTCTAGCCTGGTGCGTCGAGGTCTCTCTTTTATCCAAATCGATTAATACATCGCAATTCAAAGGCAAGTCTAATGGGACCGTTGTGGCAGTCGAAAGTTTGAGCTAAGTCTGTCGACCCCGGCAGCGGATTGATTGAAAATTCCAAGAGCATTCTTTGAACTGCCGAGCAACATTCGTGCTTGCACCGTTCTCTTCTCTCGCAACAGTCCCTCGCCAGGAGCAATTTAAAATCCAAACTTTCATGACGTCTCTCTAACAGGAAAACCCCGGCAATTATCACTGCCCCCACCACCCACTCACACCCGTCATGCGGCAGATGTAAATTGTTTCCACCCACTACAGGACAGCGACGAAAACCAGGTGCCGCGCAAATGATCGGTGAAATTATTTACTCCATCATGCACAGCACTTCTCCCCTCACTCCCTCCGGCAGGCACTTCGGAAAAAACATCTCTCTTTGCATGCTGAACGTCGCATCTATTGTGTGTACAGACGTATGTAAGTAAGTAACGGCGGCTACAACCCAATGAAGCATCCTTCCACAAACATGTGGTGAATTATCAAAATTCCAACAGCTTAAGAGGATAACAACAACCAATTCTTTTGTCGCCCCCCCCCGTGTGCCAGTGCGATGCTGGTAATGGCTTGAAACACAACCGACAACACCGTCTGCCGCACATCGAGGAAACACAAATGGAAATACTCCCCCTTTTTACGAGAATGATAAACAGACACCGTGGCCGTGGCTGGTACTGTGACAGGGGGGCTTGCTTCACTCCACACCGCCTGCCGACGAGCGTCGTAAAGGTTTATTGACTGTCTTAGTGGATTCTTCATTGATTCTCTATCCGAGTGGAATGGATTTCCGGTGGTGGTGATTCACTCCTGGTCGTGTCCTTCTTCTAATTCACTTAAACTCTCCTCGCATCCCGGTGAACCCTCGAATGACCCGAATGGCCTGGTGTTTGCTTTCACCTGCTCTCAGCTCTGCCAACATTCATTTGGCTGCTGTGAGTACTTGTGTGTTTTTGTTTTGTTTATCATTCGATTTGATGTCCTGTAAGTGGCGCGATCCAACCAATCAGTGGAATTTAAAGTGTACTTGTTATTTTTTCGGTAACAGGGAGGAAGATGAAATTGTGAGGCCTAGCCTGTGGTCTGTCGGAAGCATTCATTCAATCTTGACCTGGGCTAGTCGTTCGAATTTGCGACAAGCCAAGTTTCAATGCGTCAGAGATCTGGGGAGGTTTTTTGGTCCATGGACAGGTGCCACACAGACTTTCAGAAGACCGACGAACAAAGGTAGTCGCTTTGTCTCTTGTAGGTCGTCAGTTCACTTCACTTATTAGCCCGGCGGCCCATTGAGGATCCGAGCCTGAGCAATTGCTGCCGCCCATCGTTGACGGTCCTGTGCATGCTGCTTCGAGTCATCATGCCCGATTACTTGGTCAATATACCGGAGATTCGGTCTTCCTATCCTTCTCTCTCCGATACGCAGACCCTCTTACCTGAAGCGTTGGCGTCCATTCGTGTGGCTGAGCCAGTGTAGTCGACGGACTTTTGCCATCTGAATTATATCCACATCCTGGTACAGTTCGTTGAGTTGGCGTTTGTGTATTCTTCGCCATTCGGGACCATATATCCGACGGTACCAGCAATCGAAGGTACCAGCAATCGGCTCTGAAGTTCTGCTTAGCGTCCAGCTTTCGGCTCCATAGAGCAGGACTGGCAAAATAAGAGTTTTGTAGAGCATGATTTTGGTCCTTCGAGTGAGGAGTAGCACCGAAGAAGCACCGGTTGCCAAGGGCGATTCTACGTCGTTCTCGTTTGTGGATTTCACGTTTGCCCCGAGGTAGACAAACTCACTTACTGCCTCGAAATTGTAGCTGTCAATCGTGATGTCTTGTTCAAGGTGCGACGGAACGTTTTTTGGTCGCCAGAATATATTTCGTGTTTTCCTCATCGAGCCCTTGAGACCTGCTCGCTTCGCCCGTTCTTCAATCGCCGTAAGAGCCTCCATGGCAAGCTGGGCACGCGTGCGACTATGTATCATGTACCATCTGCGGACCACAACAGTTGGACCGACTTATAGAAGATAGAGCCTTCCATGTTTACAGCTGCACGCTGCGCCGCACTATCTTTCCCAGTACGCAATTGAAAAAATCACACGACAGCCCATCTTCCTGCCGAAATGCAGGATTCGAACGGCTCGGAAGTCCTTGAGCCGAAATGCACGGTGCATGGCGTATGCGTTAGCGTGTCGCGATACAACCTGATCAATTTCTCCGGGATCCCGAATACGGCAATCGCATCGAATTACATTGCCTTGCTATGAATGTTGTCGCATGCGGCTTTAACGAGGAACGAATAGTGGTGCGTATCGGTTTGGAACTCGCTAGCCTTCTTCTGGATTTGCCTTAGTAGTCGATTTGCAGGGCCGGAAGCCGCACTCGTACGTGGCGATTAGTGAGGCGCAAAACGGCTTGAGCATGGATATACCTCTACAGTTGTTGCAAGAGGTATGACAGCCTTGTTTGTGGACGGGGCATATGGAGCTGAAATTCCAGTCGTTGGGCATGCTTTCGTCCATCCAAATTCTGCAGATGATCTGGGGCATAGTCCCTACCAGAACACCGACGCCGGACTTTAACAGCTTCGATGGTAAGCCATCAGCCTGCGACTTTGTTGTCCTGCAGCCTTTAAATGGCTGCCAGGACCTCTTTAAAGATGGGTGGAGAGCCTACTTCATCGATTGGAGTTGGTGCCCTGGTCAGGCCCACTAAATAGCTTTTGGAAGTGCTGCTGAAGCACATCCACTATTCCCTGCCGGTCATTCACAAGGTTACCCGCACAGTTTCACAGAGCCTGGATGCCTTTCCTGAGGCCAACGCCAAGGCTCTTTCATTTTCTACTTATTCCTAGGCTCTTCGACATTCTTGAGCTGGGAGAAGAATTTTGATGACACTAGCAAAGATGTCCTCTCTAACCAGCTCAGCGTTAGAATCTCCTAGAACGATCTTGGTATCGTAATTACCCCATTGATCGTATGGTCTTTGTAGGAGATCATAGAAGTTATTATTGTCCTCCGTTGAGGCATGGGCGCAAATTCCTAGCCCCAACTTTATTCAATCTTTTTCTTGCAGATATTTCAAATCTGGGGAAAACCGTTGAGCTCGCTATGTTTGCTGATGACACAGCTATGTTCTCTTCCGGCGTATATTTCCAAGACGTATTCAATCGATTGCAAAATTCACTTAATACAGTTGGTCAACATTTGAAGAAATGGAAAATTAAATTAAATCCGGGGAAAACACAAGCGCTCGGGTTTAACAATCGCAGGAAATCGTGTTTTCTGCCCGATACAAATTTAACATTAGATTCTGCGGAGATTGAATGGTCAGACAGCGGAAAGTATCTGGGCATAATCCTAGATAGCAAGCTTACGTTCAGGCACCATACATCAATAACTATCGACAAAATCACAGCTTAACTCTAAAAACAAGCTTGTACTCTTCAAAACTATTTTCCAATCCGTTTTACTATACGGTGCTCCTGCTCCTATGGCACAACAGTGCCAAAACACACATAAACAACTTGCAACGCTCCCAAAATGAAGTTTTAAAAATGATGTTGGGCTTACCTAGGGACTATCCCACCAAACGCCATGACAAGTTAATGTTAGCTTAATATCCACAAAAATTAATGAATATTATGAAAAATTCCTTCTTAGTTGTTTGCACTCCAGTAATGAACTTATAATTAATCTAATCAATACTTAATACTTGATGTGCCTATAACTTCTATTGTGAAATTAAGACATACAGGGGACTGTGGCAATACTTTAGTTTTAAGTTTTATAAATAGGACGTTTTGTCTGTAGCTTTCCTCCTGTAATTTTGTATTTACTTAAACTGTATTATATAATAACTGTTATTCTTAGTTCTAAAGGAACAACCTAATTCTCTAAACACTCATTTGTTATTATATCTTTAACCCAAACTGAACTGAACTGAACAAATCCACATCCAAATAACCGCTGCTCTCGCTCTCTGTAGCAATCTCCCCAGTAGGCGCCTCAGTTTATCGTCCACGTTTTGCCCGGCCCATCCCACCGCACCTCCTGGATAGCGGTGATGTCCGCCTCATAGGCTTCTAGGGCCTCCGCGAGTTCATTGGCTGCACGTGGTCCATTAAGGGGACCCACAATTCACGAAGAACAGAAAGGCATTGTCCTTTTTCTGCTTACCGGGGTCGACGACAGAAAATTCGTCCATATCCGAGGCCGGTTTGTGTTTCTGAACTCGCAAGTTTTTACGTGGTGAGGAAGTTAACCCCACGCACAACCTCCAACTGGGAGGACTGGTCCATTTGTTTAGCCCACGAACAAGGGGTTCGGAAAATATCCGGTTCCAGGCTGTGAGCGCCGCTGTAAGGTCAGAGTCCCGACCTAACCTTTGAAAACCAGGTACCACCTACTTACCGGAGTAGTCGATTCCGTCGATAGCCCATCAGTTAATCACCTCCTCCGCTGCCTTCCTATAAGAGAGAAGAGCCCTAGTAGTCTCGTTAAAAGCCGCCGAAGACGTGCTCACGAGTGTTGGCTATATCATCTTCTGTCTATGGTACTAGGCTCCGGGATTTCACCACGGGGAGGTGGGAGTGGAAGTGCCTGCATGGTTCCCATGTCGAGGCTTTGAATTCAGGTCAAAGGTTATAATAAAAGTCGACGTAATGAAACAGGGAACTGGAACAACGAATGACTAGATCACTAAAACAGTCATTCGATTGATAAAGAGACTCTCAGGCATATTTGAAGATACTTGCCGCAAATTTTCGATCAATGACCATTCATTTAATGTCTTCCCTGAAGATACCGCTAAGCTCGTGATATCGTTATGCCCTTGGTATGACATGCCCGTAACAAGGAGAAGAAGTTATAGCTTCGCGGGTGGTCTCTGTAAACTCGTCTCTGTCTTACAAAGTTTGTCCATCGATCCATTATAATGGACCCACTGCCCGTAACAAGGAGTAGAAGTTATAGCTTCGCGGGTGGTCTCTGTAAAGTCGTCTCTGTCTTACAAAATTTGTCCATCGATCCCTTATAATGGAACCACTGTTCTCCCTTCGGACTCAACTTAGTGCACATCTTAACTAAAACCAGAACGTTTGTATGTCTGACCCACAAAGACTGCGAAAGTACAAGTCGCAGGGCTCTGAAATTTTCAACAAAAATCGTTCTTAAATTTAGATGCGTCTTTTACAGAGAAGTGTGTGTGTCCACTATATGTATACCCAGCAGACACAATACCTACGTCTCTGCTTCGGGCGGGATTTTTCAACAAAACCTATAAATTTTGCTGAAATTATATATCAATCTTCTGAACGGAATGGCAGAGTCTGATTCTCAAATTGGCGAGATAGACTAATCAGATGATGAGTCACAACATGGCTACTTCTGTGTCTTGGTTCAAGAAGTTTGACTGCAATTCGCACAACAAAAAATATGGATATTCACGATGCGTGTTGTTGTCAACAAATTACATAATAAGTAGGGTAGTAAATCAGAGATGGGAGTAGGCATCAATGGTAAAAGAAGGACACTCCCTAATGGTAACTGGACTGGACTTGACAAGCGCATGCTTCACACACGGCCAATTGTACATTGCAACGTCGAACGTCAAGCATCCAAGGCAATTAGGGCAAAGACACGAGTAGCAAATCTTAACCTTGACTTCTTCTTATTTTTGAACTAGCTTCAGTGAAAAGGTTTGGAAATAATGTAGATAATTTTTGATGTCCTTTCGAGGGCTTAAGTATGAAAACGCTCCCATTGGAGTTTTCAATATGTACCTAAAATATTAGTCGGCCATGAAGGGTTGATCGACAAACATCATATTTGGCAGCTGCTTTTATTAAACTCCAATTATTTGCCCGAATATCTTCTAAGGCTCCTGTTAAACTGCCTTACTCCATTCCAAATATGACATTCTTAACGTTTTACATATTTTAAGGTGAAAAAAATGTCCGGATACAAACCCTAATTTTTCAATACCCGGACTTAACTGCACTCTTCGCGACTAGCACGTATCGCGACTATATCGTATCTACTGGAAACTTCGTGTGTGTATGAGAGAAGCATAGATGGTCACTAACACAGGCCAATTCTCTTATCATTTGAATAAAGAACGAAGTGTCCTGCTACCAGCACTATTGGGCTACTTGTGCATTTACTGTATACATTGTCGCTGATGATGTTTGAGAAACAAGAAATGTGCTCTACAAACAAATTTTCTAATAAAAAATATCAGAAAGTTAATATTCTTAATTCGTGCGGTTTGCTAAGAGATGGCGTAACTTGTATTATTCCATTGGAACATGCGTTGGAAAGCTACTGTCATTGTACGTCATTTCACTGTTGCCGAAAGTCATCGTATGATGCTGAGCGAACGTGCCAAAAGTGCACGATTTCAAAGTGGTGATTTTGGCTTGGAAGACGTTGAATGTCGTGGGCAGCCAAATTGATGAAGATGAAGAACTGGAAGCATGAAAATTGTTGCCAAATACAAGAAACGTTTAAAAGCAGCTTGATATATTCAAAAGCACGAAAATTGGGTTCCACATGAACTCAAGTCGAAAGACGTCAAAAGGCGGTTCTGCATGTCCAAAATGTTGCTGGAACGCCACAAAAGGAAGTCATTTTTGCATAGGATTGTTACTGGTGATGAAAAATGAATCCATTACGACAGCCCCAAGCGCTTAAATTCATATGTGAAACCCGGCCAACAAGCCAAATATCCATGGCGCGAAGGTAACACTCTGTATTTGGTGGGATCAGAAGGGTGTGCTGTATTATGAGCTGTTTAAACCGGGTGAAACCATCAATGGACAACGCTACCGAACACAATTAATCCGTTTGAAGAGATCAGTAGCCGAAAAACGCCCGGAATATGCGACCAGACACGAGGCAATAATTTTCCATCCTGGCAACCCTCGGCCCCACGTTGCTATTCCGGTTAAGAACTATTTGGAAAACAGAAAAAAAAAAAAACAGAAAAAAACACATAAAATGAAATCTTTATTTGAATCGATAGTACGGTCCATATAATTTAATGCTTGAAGATTATTTCATGCAAATGTTGACCTTGACTGCGCCTCAAATGGTCCATTCGCTTAGTCCAATTTTGGCATACTCTTTCCAACATTTCGGCCGGTATCTCACGAATAAATGCTTCAATTTTGTTTTCCAATGCGTCAATTGAAGCGGGCTTGTCTGTATAGACATGAGCCTTAACATAGCCCCACAAAAAATAGTCTAAAGGCGTTAAATCGCACGATCTAGGCGGCCAACGTGAAATAAAATGTTCACCGAACTCGCCTCTCAATAAGTCCACTGTTGCGCGTGCTGTGTGGCATGTGCCACCGTCCTGTTGAAACCACATGTCATGCAAGTCAAGCTCTTGCATTTTGGGCAAAAAAAGTTGGATATCATCTCACGGTAGCGCTCACCATTCACAGTTACGTTACAATTCGCATCATCTTTGAAGAAGTACGGTCCAATGATGCCACCAGCCCATAAACCGCACCAAACTGTGTCTTTTTCTGGGTGCATTGGTAGCTCTTGCAATGCTTCTGGCTGATATTCACTCCAAAATCGACAATTCTGCTTATTTACGTACCCGTTGAGCCAAAAATGAGCTTCGTCTAAACTGACCATAGAATGGAAGAAGCGCGCGATGAACTTTCTTAACAGAGCACGCACTTTGATAGTAAAATTCAATAATTTGCAAGCGTTGTTCGTTTGTAAGACGATTCATGGTTAAATTATAGACCAAACTGAAGATGTTTGACAGTGAAACAAAACACGAAACTTGCGCCAGCTGTTTAAACCAGTGTTGCCAAAAAGATAATAGCTAAAAAATCACCCTTTACATGCTTTTGCTAAATAAACGTTCAAATTTTGAAAAGAAAAACGCACGAATTAAGTTATAGACCCAATATTTTAAGCACATTCCGCCCCAATATTTTCAATACAGTTAACGTGTCAGGTGAAGAAACAAACCCGTCCAAGCCGGGTACAGAAATCTATAAACCAATGTGACTTCGTTAGTGTTCGGATAAGACTACATCAATATTTAATTTGCTTTCCAGCCGTTATGGAAAGTATTGAAAGAAACGTATTATATTCAAACTATGTTGCCATTGTTGTCACATGGGCTAGTACCCCCACCAGGCGGATAATGCGTTCACCCATCTAGTCTAGAGTTGAGTGACAGCTTGATACCACACTGTGCGGCTAGAATTCTGTGGATGTTCATCCCAAGTCAAGGGTTCATAGAACCCCTCTCCATTCCAGTCCCGAATCCACCCCAAAATAGCCCTTACGAAAGATACTTGTTTAATTTAAGTAATTTAAAAATCTCTGCAATCCAACAGGTGAGATGATTGTCTCCTCGTCGAAGTACCACGTGCAGGAACATTCGAAATCAATGTACGAAACCAAGATGACAATGATTGTGCGGAAGTTCCAGAAGGAGGACGTTGGCTCGTACCGCTGCATAGCGAAGAACTCTCTGGGCGAAGTAGACAGCAGTATACGGCTTTACGGTACGTATTCCACACTCGTAATCCTCAATCAGGCTTACAAGACCCCCTCCCCCCGCACATCACCAGTTCCATGCAAATTATACCCACCGCGCGCATTTCTCAGCTCGTAAAGGGAGCTGCCAATTGCGCGGGGGAGCAATGCGGCCCCCTCCCACGATCCCTCGACGACATTCAATTATCCTTTGGTGTGTCTTCTCATGTTTCTTGTTTGTCTTTTGTATTCGTGCAGAAATCCCCGGACCGAGTCGTAAAAATCCCTCCAGCAAGCACGGCACCGAAACGAATGATGTCCTCAAGCAGAAGCAGGTGAAGGTGACATATCAGCCGGCGGAGGGTGGCGGCTTCGATCTGGACGGCGACGGCGAGGATGACGACGATGACGAGGACCTGTACGGTTCGGCAGAGGATTTCGATAATGGCGATTTACCTCCGAACGTGTATTTACATGGTAAGCCAACGCATAAGCCCTCATCTGGGGACGGCGCGCGACATCATCCAAGTGGACGTGGCGATGTCGGTGGCGGCGGCGGTGGCTCCGCTGGTGGAGGTGGCGGCTTGATGGACTTCACCGCCGGTGCCGGTTCTAGTGGGGCCAACTCCATTGGCTCGGTGACAAGAAAGCCACCATTTTATGGCCTACCAGAGGTGCGGGGCGCCATAGACAATAACGAGCTGACATCACGAAGCCCATCGCAGGTGAGGCTATCAGCGATGCTTACGATGCTGTCGACGATGGTTCCTACTTTAATGGCGGGCTTTTTGAATTTATAATACCAAATGGTACTTAGGCTAGGAACTCAATACTACTTTAAGGACATACTGTTATATGTAACGTACACCTATGTTGTGCTGTTTGTTGTGTTCTATACGACGAGCGAGGTTGTGTGAGCGTGTGTGAGTGAGCCGATTTAGTTCTTCTTCGTGTGTGTGCGAGTGAATGATGTCCCAGTAGCCGTCAGCCTTTCATTGCTTGAATAGGTGTTATCCTTTGTCCCGATTTATTGCACTCATCCTTGGAATGTTCGGCGGAAACCACACAGAATGAGAGAAGGATGCGACAACTCAGTGATCATTAGGTGCACATGTACGATAAGCCTTCAATCGGTCGGTAGCTTGAATGTCAGTGGTTAAGAACAGTCTGGTCAGGTGGAGTGAGAAGGTTCTTGCGGGGGTTAGAAAATCAGCCAGGGGGCTTTGTATGGAATGAAGACGCAAAGCAGACCAGGAGGAAAAAAGGCTTCAAATCTTTCAAATTCATCGAAAAAAAGGCGTGTTCTCTGAAAAGGAGCGGGACCACCTAAAAGGGGAGTGGTCTCTGAACAAATAGCACGCTCCGCTGGGATGGTCTGTTTGCGATTGCTGCCGATGGTCAAATTAAACGCCGACTGTTTCCTCTGAGGCCGTTCTGACAAAGAGGTATGTTCTGGGATCTGCCAATCCCTTTCCCATTTAACAGTGTGCAGCGACTTCTTGAGAGGTATGTGCATTTATTGGTTGGCCTTGGGCCTTCTACTCAATCATTGCGAAAGCACTCACGTAGTGAGTCATTTTTTACTGCCGAATGGACTCCAAATGATTTTCATGGGAACAGTGCTATCAGTCTCTGCCGAAGTCTAATGTTAGAGCTGCTGTGATCCAGTGTGACCATCCAAATCCAGTTTATGTTTCTTTGTGGCGATGACAACCTGATCATCTCACGCGTCAACATCTCAGCTGCAAATATGTGAAAATCAAGGCTCGACAAGGGCGCCTACTCCGACGAAAACCTGTAACCCATTGACCATTGTTTGATGTGTCTGAGATCATTAATCAATTGATTATACATGGCCTTCTGTTCACGAGTAGATTTTTTACCACGGCTGGAGATCACTGGCGTTGCCAAGTGTAGCGACTCGGGTGGGAGCTGGCATTCCCAGTTGTCTAAGAACTTTATTTGCAGCAAGGCTAAGCACTTGTCTTCAATGTTTCGTTACAAATGCCCTCTGTAAGCTCCATGGTCATTCCATTTCCTAGGAGGCGTCTATGCAAGATACCCTCAGCCAGATGCAATCAATATCTTTCCCAAAACTCTGTGAAAGAAACAAGGGGTCGATATAATGTGTGATGTACAATGTATCACACATCCCTCTTGGGATATCACGATCAACAGCTACAATTTCGAGGCAGAAAAGGAGTTTGTCTACCTCGGGGCAAACGTGAACTTCACAGACGAGAAACGCCCTTGCCCACCGTTGGTTCTACGGTTTGTCGAAATAACTGAGTCGAAGGACAAAAAGTATGCTCTACAAAACTCCTATTTTGGCAGTCCTCTATGGAGCCGAAAGCTGGACGCTATGCAGAGCTGATTTTCGGTGCCCTGAAAAGAAAAATTCTACGTCGGATATACGGTCCCGACTGCGGGGGAGGAGAACTGTACCAACTGTATCAGCATGTGGATGCAGTCCAGAGAGCCAAAATCTGTATCTATACTACAGTCAGAGCCGGGTATGCGAAACGACAAAAAATCCAAAAAGCATTTTCATTTAAGCGGGTTTCACTGTATGAAAAATTCACAAGTTTGGTACTCACCGTGAAATAAAATTGAATTAACAAATAAATTGCTAATTGATTCACATCAAATAGAATTCAATATTTACGTTTTAACTCCAACTTACCAACTTGTTTTTTCCCATTTTAAAATTGCATGGGATGTGTTATGCGATAAATTCAGATGGATTTTTCAATGAACCGAGTGATGGAGTTCCGATTTCGATGATTTTTTTGTTGGTAACGTATTGGTTTTTTCAATACAAACCCTCCACAAAAGAATACCATTCCATCCCAAAAAGAAGCATCAAATTCGGTGTTGCCAAACTCGAGTTATAAACGGACAAACGAATATCAAACTCATTTTTATATGTAACGATAAATTAACGAATACTCGTTCTCCTTGTACTCACATTTAGAGTAGTACTCACATTCGCAACATTGAAATGAATGGAGTACACTGAAGTAGTGTGCCCGTTTGCTGAGACTGCATGCGGCGGCTATTCATAAAATGTAACATTTAATGGTTGGAGTAATTAATTAAAATGCTATCAATTGTCAATAGGATCTTTTGCCTACGATACGACCAAGCACATAAACTTGTTGTTTTTTATGAGAGTGGTGAAGCAAGCACTTGAACCTGTTCACTTGTCGGAGTCTGATCATGATGATAGTATAAATTACAACATTTCAAAATAACTTAATTCTAAAGACATAATTATGAAATACCTGAATATGTCCCACTTAACGTACGTCAAACTTGTAGTGTCGACATAACTGCTGACATCATTTAGGATTCCCCGTATGATACACAATAACTGAGATTCGAAAGAGTACAAGAAAGTTTCACGAGATATGCTGTCCGTAAATTATATCCCTTCGAAGAACTCCCTAAATATGATGATAGATGTAAAATAATTGGCTTGCAAACCTTAAGTTTCAGGCGTAAGGCAGCGTCAGTCATGTTCATCTGCGACATTATTAATTGCCGTGTAAATTCACCAGATTTACTTTGTCTCATGAATTTATATGCTCCCCAAAGATCTCTTCGGGTGAGAAATTTACTATACGATAAGAGGCATAGAACCTATTACAAGGTGTATAAACACTTTTAATGAACTTTGCAACGAAATTGATTTTAGCTTGTCTCGATTGGAGTTTAAAAAATTGATCCATGCACTGTTCTTTAATTAATATTGTTTATTTGATGTAATCTATGAGAAGCAAAATCGGTAGATGATCCTTAGTCGCGCAGGAAAAATCTGCTGTGTAAAGCGATACTGAGAGTTAACACTTAGAGAACGTAGTATTTTGTGTGCTCTGTGATGGACATAAGCGTAAGTGACCCTGTATAAGCACGCGGTTAATGGGTTGATGTGTCGTTGTTTTGGTTGCAACCCAGTTGTGTCGTATGGCGTCAACATCAATATTTAGTTAACAACATTTTTGATGCAGACAAATTTCCTTAGCTCTTCTTCGCAAACTGATTTAATATCGAATGAATTAGAGCAACTAGAGCACCCGAACGCTTCTGGCAGAAATTAAGTGATACCGAAATGGCCAACTTCTACCTCCCCTTAAACATTTTTGACAACTGTTTTTCATATCGTTTTCTCAAACCAAATTGACCAATAAGAGAACGGCATTTACGTTATTTCGTGAGTAACTGTCAAAAATTCATGAATAACCGTCAAAATGTTCATGATTATCCGTCAAATTCGCCGATAGACTAGGGGTCAATCAGCTGTGAAGTTGGGTATCTCTATCATACTTCATTTCTTCTAGGGGGCAATCAGCTGTCAAGTCGGTAGGCTTCTGACATTCATTCGAACTGGTAGTTCGAAATTTGGCGGTCAACTTGGCACCACTCGATCTGTTCGAATATTCTTTAAAAGTATCCTACTTTTCGAATTCGAACCATTTTATTCTAGAATTGAGTAACAATGTAAGTGTGTGCTGAAGTTGTTAGAACTGCAATGTGGTACTTTATTTAGATCCAACTTCATGAAACTCCCGGAATTGCCAACACTGGTCATGAGTCTACCAGTGTTGGCGCTTCCAAATTTCAAAGTGTGGTAGACCCCGAAGATAATGAGTTGCAGTTCGTTTACCTACTCAATTTCTAAAGAATTTCGCATTCTACGTTAACGCTTTCATAGGTCCTTACTTTCCCCATGTCCTCAGATTTTTGTAGCACATGCGTTACTAATAGCACTTCTTTGTAAATTGTGGACTTTCTTTGGAATTGGGTTTCCGCAACAAAAAAGAAACAACAACCCATGACGTTATAAGGAAGAATTACAGCGTGTGGTAGATTTTGCTCTTTGGGTAGTAGATGTGGTGAATTTGAGCAAAATAGTGGCAGATCAAAATTGTGGTAAACTCCCAACACTGCTCATGACGCCGTAGAGCGCGAATAGTTCGTAGTCTCCTCCAGATGTTTTCAATGCAAACAGTATCGCAAGCGGGATCTTTTTCAAACAGGCAAAGGGTTCCTTAATTCTCTGTCAACATTCATTCACGCCTCTGCGCCGTAGTGCAGGACTGGGAGCCCCATTCATATTCAGCTCGTTTTCGGTTTTTTTGGAAACAAATTAGCCTCCTCATCAAATGAGTAATGAAGAGCCGGCTTAACGACGCAACACGCGCATACACACTGCGCCCCAATCAAGGCAAACATCGCCTGTCAAACTCTGTCACATTCCACAATGAATCAAGTGAATCCTTACCCCCTTCAGTTGAAAAGGTTCAAAAATTCATTAAAATATTTTACACATTGTATTCATTTCCCAGGGTGCCCAAATTTTGGCTCATTATAGGTCCAAAAATATGAAATGAAATGACATTTCCATTCGAAGTCAATCATTTTTTTTTTGTTGCGGCAACTTTACAGGGTCCCCTCACATCAGGTTACAAAAAAATAATTATTTTTGATTTCCGTATTAATTAAAATTGATTAACAGACGAAACTCTTTCATCGAACACCTCCGCAAATGAGTTTGGCACTCCATAGACCGTCGTCATCATTTTAAATCAAACAAAACGCGCCTGTCAAAAACTTCCTTCCCAACCGAAATGCTACTTCAGTTTGACACTCTTATCCTTTTTTTTGTTTTGTTGCGTCGGGGGGTCCTGCAGAGAGTGTATCAATGTGTTTCGATATTTATTTATTTCATTTCTCTTCTTCGATTGTCATTCAGGCGCAGTCAATGTCAAAAGGAAAGAAAACAAGGACAAGAACGGGCGAGAGAAAGGATTCGTACCGAAAAACTTTTGTAATTATACCTCGGCGTTGTGTGAATTTATTTTGTTGTCACCACCCTTTCCTGTTGGTTCCTTTTTTTTTTTTCTTGCCTCTCCTTTTTTCAGGCTTCCCCTTGTTGTCCATGTAAAGGACTTGACCGGAAGTGTTTCCTTTCCGATAACAGATGCCAACAAAAAAAAAAAAAACGAAAACGGAAAAGATAAATATGCTCTCAAGCAGGCGGCAACAACGAGCAACAACCGTTCAAAAATAATTCGGAAAATATGTAAATTTTGTGTATCAGAATGTAGCACATCCTTGAAGGTATCCTACACCTTTGTTGATGCTCTCCCTCATTGTGAAGAGCAAGTGTTTTAAATGACTACTTACAGGAGACGCTTACGCGTGAGATGCTTAAGGAAATTTCATTTCAAAACGTAAATTACTGAGCGCTTTTACCGTCTTTAGCCCGCCTATATCCTGCCGCTAACTATCCACTTTAGAGCGGCAGCGGCAGCTTTCATTCATTTCCGTCGTTCAACTTATTCCGTTCCGTTGTCAGCAATTAAGGACACTGTACTAATAACTACGTCTACAACAATGTGAAGGGAACGTCGTCGCTGATTCAGCATGAATCCTTTTTTGAAGAAAACCTCTCCCGAACACTGTGTTTGGTTTGTGTGCGCCCGTTTGAGGTGCTGGTGGGGGAAGGTACTGCGCGGCGAATCCATTATTCACGCATTGTTATGCCAGAGGACCGAGTGAAAACCAAAAATGTCCTCTCTCCTTAACTCTGCAATTAAACACGCATTTATCCTCGTGCCTCACATGAAATGCTTTTATGTGGAACGGATAGGGGCCGATTCTATTTGGGTGTAATTTTGTAATTTTACCTCAAAATTATTCATGGCAGAAAAGGGGCAAGACAATTCGCACAGTGATGTGTCGTCCTTGGCCGAACTACTTTTGCCTTGTTGGCGGATGGCGTTTGTGAGTTATGGTCGGTTAAGCACAAGCTGGAGGCCTTGACGTTTATGTTCGTGTGGTATGGAATACCGAAGATATTAAATTTGTATAACATTTGTCAGTGAGAGTGGTCGGGAAATACAATGAATTCTCAAAACGAAGAGTCAGGTCTAACAGAACCGACACAGTCGACAGACGCTGCTTCAGTCCTTTCATCTGATCCATGTTTGCATTATTTCTCCATCACTTTCCATTTGAATCATAGAGTCGTTTTGAAGGCGATATGTTTCGGCGAGGGGTGAGGACGCTGTCTTTCGTACACTTACGATGACATGGCCTTTATACCAGATCATCGGTATTCCTCTCATTCTTCAACCAAGCCGCTCTCATCCAGAGTCCCTCTTAGCTAGAGCATTGATGTTCATACGTTCGATGTAGACGACCCACTGCAGTCATTGCGTTTTTGCCTACATATACTGATCCAGCTCGTTGAGTTCGGGTTTACGTCTTCAGCTCCATCACCACATACTGAAACCCTGAAAATTCCACAATAAAATCCAGTTAAGGCCGTAACTAGGGCGGGATTACACAGGGGTTTGGTCTTCCCACCCGCCTTCGAAATTCTTAACAAGTAACGATTTTGTGCCAAGAACTTCTAGTAAAACGCAAATACAATCAAAATGCATCCACAGTGCAAAATCTAGACGAATTATTAAGGTTCCAAGAAATGTTTAAAGACATAGTCGATGCCTTGGATGTGCTGAGTATTGATAGGGACTCTGAGACCTCATCTTAAATCAGTTTGGGCCAGATATTTTTTTAAAAGCGTCTGCTGTTTAAGTATTTTTTTTTTTCGTCCACACTACCATTGGATAAAACTTTGCAATCCGCATCTTGTAGCCTGGACCACGTAAAGCTAGTTTTTAGTACGTTTCGAAAAATTCCAGAAAATGATAGTTTAGATATTTTCGACACTGTACAAGGCCCTTCAGAAGCTGAAACCCTGAAAATTCCACGAAGCATGGCCAATGTAACGTGATCCTGAAAACTTGTACAGGCTAGTTGTTATGATTCCCCTTTTAGACGACTTCTAAGCTCAGCTTGAGATGCGGTTCGAAGAGCATAAGAGAGATCTATCGTCATTATATATTATGAACCCGTCAATATTTGGCAAACAAAAATTTCGAGAAGAAAATTTCAAATTTGAATATGAATTTCGGAATATGCTTCAAGGCTGAGTTTCTACTCTGGGAGACAAGACATCATGAACAACCAAAGGAGCAGTGTTCAAAGAACGCCATAAAAAACGAATAGCATCAGCCAGACTTAAACAAAGAGCCTGCAAAAAACGTGAGCAACGCACCAACCCACTCCGCCAACGAATTGGATAACTTTCAAGGTTTATTTCTCGTTCATTACATATATGGCCCTTTGCATAACGAAACGCGTACTTTTGAATGAATATAGCGAACTTTGCGAGAGACTTTAGCCTTACTCGCTAAAACTGTTTGGCTGTTAACATAAATTTCAAACAAAATCACTTCATCATCATATAGCTTGAAACATTTCATTTTTTAATGCGATTATCTGAACTGGCATTTCTAACGCTTACTTAACTTTTGTCCCGAGTTTCGGCAACTGTAATCAGCAAATTAATTACAGTTGAAGGCGAAAGTGTGCAAACAACTGATGATATACAGAAGACTGAGTCTCCCAATCCTTATCAATCCCTACCACCAACCCGTGAAGTTTGGTCGGCGTCTGGATCATTGTCTTACACCACGATCGTTGCTAGACTATAGTTCGCAAGCATCTTTAACAACCAAATATGCTGTTCAAATTCTTCATGCATCGAACTGGAACATTATCCGTTCCTGGTGTCCGCAAGACTCGCATCGTCTGCTTCTCTGTGGCTCTGAAATGAACTCCCCGCCATACTTTCTGTCTGACAGAGTTATCTCAAATCTCCAACTAAGTAAGCAAAAACATAGCAAAGCTATTTAGTCGTGTACACAGTACATCCACCACGGTTGAAATACGCACTTCGCAATGACTTTATCGCAGTCACAAGACATCCGTCTGTGATTACTCCAATCGCAACGAATTTTCGATAAGGTAGTGATGAGTAAAAAGACAGAAATTGATAAAGCATTCGTAATCAAAGTGACCAGTGATTGTCGATTGATTAAGACTGGCGAAGGCGATTCTTTAAAGATCAACTTGTTGTTTCTCATCTGCTGAATTTTGCATAGTCGGTAAAAAGTGACCCTTCCATGGCTAGTAGCAATCCCCTCTCATCACGTCCCCTACTCATGCACAATCTTTCAATGCCCCCTTTTGTTCGAAAGTGTTGTGAATGCTCTTAGATTCCTTCAGCAAAATTCTGATGTGTTTGTGAGTAAATCTGAATGTTAAACTTTTCTAATCCATGGTTTCGTCATCACATTCGTGTCAGTACGACAGAGTATACGACAAACACCGAATGAGGCAGGGGAACGCCTCAGTCATCAAACTGCGCGACTACACGCGATTCCTTATTTACGTAGTTAGCCTCAACCAAATATGACCGACAAATAAGCATCATTCTCCCTTTTATATCGAAACCAACCTTCCCCCTCATCAGAAAAACAAAAATGACTAAAAAGAAAAAGCATAAATTATTCATAGCCCTAAGAGTATTTGTAAATAAATTTAAAAAATATCATATAAATATAAATGAAAACGGTTTTTTGCTTTAAAATTGCTTCAAACGTAAGCCTCTCCCCCTTCTTACAAACGAGAAATATCGATACAAATTATACATTACAGTTACATGAAACAGAATAAAAAGGAAACAATACAAAGCATTTACCAGAAAAAACAAAAAAAAAATAAGAATGTTGACTTGTTTTTTTTTTAAGAAAAAACTGAAATATGTAAAATAAATGATGTATTAAAATAGGAAAAAAACAAAAAGAAATAATATTATGCAATAAAATTATGTGCCATTATTAGAAAAAATCAAATCCGAGAAAAAAAAATTATATATACATAAAAAATTTATATATTTAGAATTAAATTTTAATAAACAAAAATATATATATAAAGAAAACAAAAAATTAGTTATATCACAAGAGATGTATAGAAATCAAAACAAAAGTATTTATATATGTATATGTACGGACTATGTATTGTATAATCGGAAAGTAATGTTTGCCAAGAAAAAGGACTCGGCGAGAAACTGCCCGGTCTGGTCAGTCGATTCATTTGCATCAATGTGCGGCTTCTCAATTACACACAATTACCTTGTGACATGCATGCCCTTATGATAGGCCAAGAGATTTCCTTTTCTTTTTTCGAAGTGTTGTTGAATTTGCAAATAGATGAGGAAGTTAATAAATTGTTGTATATATTTAAACAAATTTAAAACTCTGTAAGAGAAGGAGTATATTTTTTCCTTTTGTGGACAAAATTAAATTTTAAAAATATGTGTTACATAGTGTTGGCGGTTTGAGAACGAAATACGAAGCAGATAAGTTATATATTATACACATGCATATATAGCTGAATATATAATTATATTGTATACTTACTTACTAACAGAAATATATTTATTAATGTATAAAACTTGAATGATGGAGTTTGAATTGTATCCTAACTGCCGTGTGATTTCCCCCTTCGTTGTGGGTGATGTCAATAAAAAAATGTAAAACCTGGCATCGTCGATGTGAGGCCTTTAGGCAGTTTAACCTCTGACTGCCATAATGGCCCTAATATACCAAACTGTGACTTGTATACACCTAAGGTGATGTTTTCGTTTGTCCCTAGGAAACCTTGTCATTTATTGTAACATGAGATTTTACACATTTTGGGAAGTTTTTTTTCATGTATCATGAGAGGTCATGGTTCTCCACACCTCAGCTTCAACCCACAACCATGTCTCCAGTTGCACGCATCAAGTACATCACCAAGAGCCTTTATAGGGGTGTCCCCTTGACTCACAGTTACAGAGGGATGCCATGCGACTTTGTGATTTTATTCTCAGTAATAAATTGTACAATGACCGACGTTCGCGTGGAAGTTTTCGTTTCGTTGGTGCTTTTTTCGTTTCTTTATTTGAATCGATAGTACGGTCCATAAAAATTAAACTTTGAAGAATATTTCATGCAAATGTTGACCTGCGCCTCAAATGGTCCATCCGCTTAGTCCAATTTTGGCATACTCTTTCCAACATTTCGGCCAGTGTCTCACGAATAAATGCTTCAATGTTGTCTTCCAATGCGTCAATTCAAGCGGGCTTGTCTGTATAGACATGAGCTTAAACATAGCCACACAAAAAATAGTCTAAAGGCATTTGACCGGTCGCGAACGTGAAATAAAATGTTCACCGAACTCCATAGTCGGGCGTGCTGTGTGGCATGTGACACCGTCTTGTTGAAACCACATGTCATACAAGTCAAGCTCTTGCATTTTGGGCAAAGAAAAAGTTGGATATCATCTCACGGTAGCGCTCACCATTCACAGTTACGTTACGATTCGCATCATCTTTGAAGAAGTACGGTCCAATGATGCCACCAGCCCATAAACCGCACCAAACTGTGACTTTTTCTGGATGCATTTGTAGCTCTTGCAATGCTTCTGGCTGATATTCACTCCAAAATCGACAATTCTGCTTATTTACGTACACATTGAGCCTGACCATAACTGACCATAAAATGGAAGAAGCGCGCGATGAACTTTCTTAACAGAGCACGCATTTTGATAATAAAATTCAATAATTTGCAAGCGTTGTTCGTTTGTAAGACGATTCATGGTTAAATTACAGACCAAACTGAAGATGTTTGACAGTGAAACAAAACACGAAACTTGCGTCAGCTGTTTAAACCAGTGTTGCCAAAAAGATAATAGCTTAAAAATCACCCTTTAGTACACAGCTTAGTCTAATGCAGTGGCCACGGAAGACAAGATTGATCTTCTGAACCATATGACAGGACTAGCACATACTGCAGCCGATTTGAAAAAGTGGATCAAAGATTACACATTGAAGAAGACGAAAAAGAACTGTTGCTGAAGTGTTAAATTATTTGAGAAAGCCCTTGAACGGACGGTTGCGGTTGTGACGCTTGCTCCCATTGCTGATGTTGGTTTCGGGTAATCATGTTTGTCTCCAAGCGCTGTACATGTCCCCGCTGTTGCTGGGCAGTAGTGTTGAGGAACTCATGTAACTCGATGTTTTGGTCCATAAAGGCTTACAAGAGAAGACTAACTAGATGACACAGCACGGTTCATGGAATGTATTATTTTTTTGGGTTTTACTATTTTAACGGATGTGTTATTTTTGTTAAAAATAAAATATTCTTTTCTATAAATGTTAGCGTGTTTTTTTTAATAATTGCAAAGACAAATTATAATCTCTACATCTGTAAAAGGGAACACTCTTTCCTGTTGGTCCACGTGGAGGGTAAGTAGCGGTACAACTTAAGAGGATTTTTAGCATATTAAGTCCGTTATTGAGGCTTTGAACCCATTTTATATGATTTTTAACTAAAAAAATAATTTTGTTAGTTATGCATTACACACATGTTACTAAAAAATGGCTGAAAAGATTTGATTAGTACATTTCCTGGTGAAGAGATTGATGTATCAATTCAAATCACAAAAATGTAATTATTTGCGATTTACATGTTTCACAAATATGCATCGATCATTGCCATCAACAGCTCATCAGTGGAGTGCGCGAGTTACGACACCTGCCTGCACATCCATCGGACTCGAACGTATTTTCTTGATCGCTTCCTTTTATTGCGTTTAATCTATAATTTATGTCTTTATTTATTTATTTATTTCATCAATGGATACATAAACTTTCTGCAATTAATTATTATTGAATTTATGATGAAGAAGTGTGCAGTTTGCAGCCTTAGACTTTTGCGCGATAATTTCATTAAATGTGATGGTTATTGTGGTTCGACTTTTCATAAAAAAATGCCTGAATCTTAGCGAAGCATCTACTAAAGCCCTGCAGGCAGACCGCAATTTGCTGGGCCGCTTTTGCAACTGCATCGCCATGAGTAGTTCTTTCCTTACTTTTATAATGCAAATGAAGTCAGGCATTGCTTTAATCAAATCCAAATTGTCTCCCGGAGCTACAATTTCTAACACAACATCCTAAAACAATAATTTTAATAAAAAAAAACGAACAACATCTTCAACAACATCTAAGGAATGAAACAGAGAGCGTGAGTCAAATTGCCGAAGAGTCTTCTAACTCCACTTCTTTTCATCAACAATCATCAATCGACCGATAAAGCCATACATTTACGCACTGCTGGCAAAGTGTGGCCAAAAACAAAAAATGCAGTTGCCAAAGAGAGTGCACCTCTAACCAGCGTCGAAGTTGCAAAAATTACTCCAAATAATTATGAATGGACGCAAGCAGTGCGAAGGAAAAGTGGAAAAGTTCTACGTACTAACACACTTTTTGGTACTGCTGATAATAGTGCTGCCGGCACAACATTACCATCTGTCCCTAGACTTCGATTCCTACATTAGACAACTGTGTGACGGAGAAGGATATAATTTCGTATGCTGCAGGTAAACTTGAGCTTTCAGAAAATTAGCTTCACACATCACTTCACTTCACTTTATGAACTTTAAACTTGGAATCCCGACTCAGGCCTTTGATGACGCACTAAATCGAACTATTCGGCCAATCGGAGTGCAGTTTAAACGAAAACGCTCACAATGCGAAGGATGTGATTTAAACACAAAATGTGCCTCTTCATCGTCACCTAGTCCGGCACAACTTTGTGTTTTTTATCAAAATTCCGGAGGACTTCGCACAAAACACAAATGATCTTTATATGAATTCTTCGCTTCATGAGCAACATCCAACATCCAACATCCAACATCCAACATCCAGCATCCAGCATCCAACATCCAACATCCAACATCCAGCATCCAGCATCCAACATACAGCATCCAGCATCCAACTCCAACATCCAACATCCAACAACCAACATCCAACATCTAACGTCCAACATCCAACATCCAACATCCAGCATCCAACATCCAACATTATTTTGATCAGCTATATGTGTACATCGCAACTAACGCTGTAGAATGTTGTTTTATCATGAGTTGTATTAGACCACAGAGTAACTTTCAATTATATTCTCAACTCATGTCAAACATGTGCACCAGCAGTATAGCTCGCCAGGGCCCCGTCACCCCCCAACGGCAAACTCACGATCACCTGCATCGTCAGCGTCTGGGACGCTATCGGCGGATACCATACAACATGTAAATCTTTCATCATAATCTCCTGACCCGCCTGATCCGCTAAAGAGGTCTCGGGGGTGAACTGCTCATGAGAGATCTCCAGGCTACTCGATACTCCGTCACCAGTCCAACCTCTGACTGCCATGACGGCGCTAATAGACCAAACTATGACTTCTGTACTCCTTTGGTGATGTTTTCGTGTGTGTATTAACCGATTCTGATACGTTGGGCTGTAATGCAGGACATCGTATTTTTGTATAGTCGGCATCGTCGATTTAAAGCCTCTAAGTCATCAGGAGGTATGCCCAAGTGTAACTAGTCGAGTTTTTGTTGTCTGCCAAGTGATCGCCTACCTGATGGAATCGCATTCAACGCCCGCTTCGGAAGTCGTGAAGAAGTGGGACATTCGTGATATGTGACCAAACCCCTTTCCGCTCGAAAAAGCAGCTGCTGAATGATGAGTTCCTCGCGCACTACCGTCTTTCTCACCCTATCCCACAACAGCACGAAGAAATCTCATCTCACCAGCTTGTATTCGCGGTCTTATTCTTTCGGTCATTACTTAATTCCTCACCAAAAGTGAGAGTTGACTTTCATTATTGCACAGGTGACCGGATGAACTGCAATGTCAGCGTCTGGGACACGGTTCACGCAGGCACCTCTGCAAAGCGAGCTAAAATGTAAATTGAATGCAATCAAATAAATCAATTATTGTCAATCCTTACCCGAAGCAGTTTTCTTTTAGAGCGAGTCCGGTTGGAACCCGCAATTCGCGCAACAGTGTGAACACTTAAACCGTATCTGATAGCCCTTTATAGATCAACACAACAAGGAACTCCAGTATTTTCAACACGGTGAGCTCAAGCCCAAGACATGTAATTAAGAGATTGTCCGGCGTTCTGAAAAATCGTTTTCGCTGTCTTTTGGGTGCATGGCAACTGCATTACGATCTACTTAAAGCTACGAAGGTTTGCCTGCCTTGCACAGGAATTGTTTTCATTTCTGCCTTAGTAAAAAATGCCTGAGTGACGAAACACGTTTGGGATGTTGAGGATGTTGAGGATGTGAGTTAAGGATGTTGAGTCTCTTATTCTTATGTTAAAGCCTCGGGCTGGATGACATTGATTAGCCATTTAACATTGATTAGCCATTTTTTCAACAAAATATTGTGAGTTCATTTATTTCACACTAAAATTCTTCACCTTATGCTATTTCCTACCAAGTTCTGATTTTCTTCGCTTTGCTGTCGGACACTGTCGGACACACTCAAATTCCAATTTTTACCAAAGAATGCCGTATCAAAAGGACGGCGATACTTGGTTTTTATACCGGAGATTTGGTTTTCCTCTCCTTCTCGGATCCAGAGACCCTCTTAGCTGGAGCATTGGTGTCCATTCATCTGACTGAGCCAGTGCAGGCGACGCATTTCTGCCTTCCGAACTGCATCCACAATCCTGGTACAGCTCCTAGAGTTCGCTGTTGTGTCTCCTCCTCCATTCACCTTCCTCGCAGTCGGAACCATATATCCGACGCGGAATTTTTCTTTCGAAGGTACCAAGAATCAGCTCTGCAATTCTGCCTAGCGTCCAGCTTTCGGCTCCATACAGCGTGACATGCAAAATGAGAGTTTTGTAGAACATGATTTTGGTCCTCCGAGTCAAAAGTTTTCAGCCAAGTTGTTTCGACAAACCGAAGTAGAACCGGCTGCCAAGGGCGATTCTACGTCGGATCTCGTTTGTGGTGTTCACGTTTGCCCCGAGGTAGACCTACTCACTTACAGCCTCGAAATTGTAGCTGTCGATCGTGATATTTGGTCCAGGGTGGTATGCGACGGAACGTTTTTCATTGACCTTGAGCCCAGTTCGTTTCGCCTGTTCTTCAAACGCCGTAAAAGCCTCTACTACAGCACGCTGGGAAGGCGTGACGATGTCGATGTTATCTGCGTACCCCAACAGTTGAACCGACTTGTAGAAGATAGTGCCTTCCGCTGTCGCATTTTTTCCAGAACCAGATTTAAGAAATCACACGACAGCTCCTCTGCTTACCAAAACGGCTCGGAAATCCTCGAGTCAAACTGCATGCTGCATTGCCCTGAAAATAGATTGAGACCGATTAAGTGCTTGTGAGAGCGAATTTCATAGCTCTCGCCGTGAAGGTTACCGCGGGAATTTTGTGCAAACGTGTTCACCATTGCATTTTCCCTCGAGCTGAAGCGACCTCTAGGCCATCACATAACTTAAACTTGAGGTGTCCCAGCTTGAGAAGTGGGCAATAAAACGATGAACAAGACACAAAAGTGCTTGCTTCACCTCTGGAAGTGTACAAGTTGAAGACGTCGATAGAAGCGTGATTCGCAGCAACGACCTTGACATTGAACTCGAAAATGTGTCAACTGTTTCGCAGAAAACAGAGTCGCTGAGAACATGTCAAAGTGTCTTGTGCCTTTTTCTTGAATGCGTCAGACGTGAAGTTATTCATGGTGTTTCGTGGTGTGTCCGACTTTTCGAGGTTAGAGGTCTTCTCTGGATCAGTTGACCTCGTGAAGTGAGATCACAGTTGTCTTGAGTTGGTCTTGGATTTGAGATTTCTTGCTGTTTAGGTGATTGGTGTGCAGATGAAGTGGTTCACCGTCCAGAAAGTGTAAGGCAGACGGTGTTACTTTGACCAGAAGTTCCATCGTTACTCGTGTCGACCAGATAGCGTTGCTCTGGGAACGTTTTAGTTGCTTTTTTATGTCTGTTTTCCGGGATCCCGAATTCGGCCATCGCATCGAATAGCTTCTTGCGATGAATGTTGTCGCATGCGTCTTGAAAATCGTATCGATTTGAACTCGCTAGTCTTCTCCAGGATATGCCTTAGAATGATTATTTGGTCTAAAGTCGATTTGCCGGGCCGGAAGCCACACTGATACGTGCCGAGTAGTGGGGTTGCAAAACGGCTTTAGACGTTTCCACAGTATACGCTGGACAGGATCTTGTAGGCGGCGTTGAGCAGGGATATACCAGCACTCCTCTTGCGCTGACATTCCAGTCGTCGCGCATGCTTTCGTCTCCCAAATTCTACAGATGATCTGGTGCATGCTCCCTACCAGAACATCGCCACCGGCCTTGAAGAGCTCTGATGGTAAGCCATCTAAATGGGAGGACTACTTCATCGACTGGAGTTGGGATTTCTTGAGTCCCTATCATTCTTTCCCAGCTGTTGGAAGTGCTGCTTTAACACATCCACTATTCCCAGCGGATCTGTAACAACGTTACCCTCACAGACGAGCCAGTAGCAAGGCTTTTAACTTTTTTATAAAAGGCCCGTATTTTGTGTCTGTCTCTAGACTCTTGATATCCTTAAGCTGGAGACCTTTTCTTCGGGCGTAGAAGCTTCTTCTAGCCCGGTACTCCTCCTGCGCCGCTCTTGTTTTCCGTTGCAGCGCCTTTTGGTATGCCTCGTCAGTTGCATCTTTTTTCTGCTCACACTCGCCATCATACCACGGGTTTGTTGACGGGGGTGGTCGGTAGCCCAAGGTGGGTTCCGCTGCCTCTTTGATGGCCGATCGGCAATGCAACCACATCTCGTTGTTGTTCGATGTAGGCATACCGGAGAGCGTCCCGGCAGACTCTGGCAAATCTTTGGTGTGCTCAGGCGTCCAATGTCAAAACTCTTCTTTGTTGGCTGGTGCAGCTTTCTGACATTGGACAGTCGAGCTCTGGATATTTCAAGGAAATGGTCAGAGTCGACGTTTGTCCCCCAAGTTTGTTCGCACATCCAGAATATTTGACGCATGCCTTGCATCAATGAGGCCATGTTAGATTTGGTTGGCGGTTCGACCGTCCGGAGATCGCCAGATTGCTGTATGGATTCTTATGCGTGGGAATCTCGTGCTGCCTATGAACATATTAGATGCTGCCGCAAAGCCTGTGAGTCGGAAGCCGTTATCTGATGTCGTGTCGTGGAGGCCACCGATTTGAGCATTGAAGTCTCCGAGAACGTTTTCGACATCGTACTCCTGACAGTCACCGTGGTCCAAGAGGTCGCAAGAGTCCTCTTTGACAGAGTCTTCAGCCTTCTCGGTAGGGGCGTGTGCAACCTATAATCCGCATCCAAATATGTGCAACCTTTTGTGGACGCTGTAACACTCTTTCTTTTTCTCTATCCCTTGTCCCATCCAGCGTAGTTCCTGGATCAAACCTCTAAAGCTGGTACGATATTTTCAGGGCCAAAGGCCCTATCTATCTCCCTTATATATCTTCAGCGTGTGAACATATAAGGCTGATGTTGTAGAATCTGCCTTGGATGCGGCAGTGCAAAGGCCCGGTTTTTATTAGTCCACTATGTCGAGGGTCAAATGCATACCATTGGCTGGGTCTTTGCGACTTTCTAGCGCATGGACGTTGCTCAATAACCAACTACAGAAGCCGAGTAACACTCACATCTATGCGATTATCTTCAAAATCATCGCCAATGACAGAAACTAGAAATCGAATGTGCGATTAAATTAAACTGGAACCGGACAGGCACCAGGATGCACATTGATGCAGCATTCATGTGCTGAATGTCAGAAGCCGATCTGTACACTAAACGCCGACTGAGACTTGAACCACAATTTCCGGAATTCATCGGTGTCTCTAGCCATTTGCAGTGTAATTTCCTGAAATTTATTCAATTAAAGCCACTTACCCGCAGCGAAACACACTCTCCCCCTCTTCATCTCTCCCCCTAAACGATTTCACTCCAGTTGCTGCATTAAGTTGATACCCCTGCCCTCCAGTAGCGTAACACCACCGCCGACTATAGATCTCCATTGTGCGCGTTCCAAATGTCTGATGAAATCCGCTGCCACAACTTTTGGCGTTATGACTAAATTTCGCCGGTCGTTGTCGAGTTTAAACAATACGGCAGTCGGCTGTGGGAAGTATCTAAATTCCCACCGCGGAGCGATAGGGAAAATTTCAAATAATTAATTCAGTCGCTTGGCCCAGCCACCCCTTCCGCAGGGTGAACCGACTTCGTACACATCCCCGTCAATCTGGTGAAACATCAGTTGGGCTCCCTTCGCGCAAGAAGTTAACCGCAGAACATGACGATTCGTGGCCACACTAAGTCAGCTCGCCATGCCACCACCGCCGAGAGCAGTGACGTGCTTCATTGGGCACCCGCGGATGTCTAATTGCCCATTATGGTGTGTTGTAAGGGGGACGGTGGGGGTTGGATGCAGGACCGGTGGCTTACTGTACGCAGGGTGGTCACACCAAGTGATTTTTAATTGGAGGCAATTTAATTTTGTTATTAATTTCGTCGAAGAAACTTTTGTTTAGGACCCGGGATTTGTGAGAGACGAGGGCGACGGCGAGGGCGAGTGTCTATTCAGTTTGGTCGACCAAATGCCTTATTCCTGACGACTAACCAGGCATGACAAGTTTATTGCCTCGAATTGATTGTTTTGTGCGTCGTTCGTTTTCTGTGCTTTGCAGTGGCAGAAGTGCCTGCAAGGGATTTAGTGGGTTAAATTCGATATTTTAAATTTCCACAAGAGGTGACGCGGCTTTGTTGTGAACTGAGCCCTTTCGACCGTTTGCCTTGAGTGAATGGAGCGGGCTTCTTAATTGGAAACAGTTACTGAGTGGTGACGTGGAAAAGGGGCCGAAACTGCAGCCTTGACCCATGGGTATTCGGCGGAAACACGAAACAAAGCTAACGTTATTCGCTGTTTAGTGAACATGTACGGCAGAAACCAACTTGAGCGTACATAGAAGCGTTGCGGATTATCGATGGGCATTTAGATTATGTCGCTGAACAATATAACAAGGCCTAGAGTAAGTGCGGGAAATGTGGCCTACCCTAACGGTAGGGAAGGGGGCTGCTAGTGAATTCACCAGCACACTTAGGCCATGTTCAGACTACGACCACAGATCGACCACCTCAATCGCCTCTATATCAGCCCAAATGCAAAGACAAATCTATTGGCTGACACTTTTTGTAATAACCATGCATTAACTGCACAACAAAGTGACGATGTCACTGATAGAGAAGTAATGCAAAGTTGTACAATCGTTTCTAGTTCTCAGGTTCTGATAGACGAATCCTATTTAATTACTTCATCTTTAGCCAAGGAACTAATTGAAACATTAAGACCGAGCAAATCTCCAGCTTCAGATAAAATTAATAATAGGTTGCTTAAGGCTTTACCATGTAGTGGCATTAATTATATAACTACTATCTTCAATGCATGTCTAAAATTGTGTTACTTTCCCATTCAATGGAAAACAGCTCTTGTTTTGCATATTGCAAAAACTGGCAAAACCTGGCAAGCCCAGAGAGAGCCCGAACAGTTATAAGTTTACTAAACTCCATTAGCAACCTTTTTGAAAATGTTGTTAAAGAACAAATTAATAATCATTTAATAGATAGAAACATTATACCAAATTTTCAGTTTGGTTTTAGAATAGGTCATAACTCATGCCATCAATTAGCAAGAATCAAAAAGCACGTGAGTGATAAATTTAATTCTAAAGAATCAACAGGACTAGTGTTATTAGACATTGAAAAAGCGTTCGACACGGTTTGGCATGACGCCCTGATTCACAAGCCCCTGAAGTTTAACTTCCCAATGCAGATCATCAAATTGATCCAAAGCTTCCTCAAAGAGAGAAGATTTGCAGTCAAAATCAGAAACAACATATCTAACACCAAACATATCGAGCACGGCGTTCCTCAGGGATCTGTTCTGGGGCCAATTCTGTTTAGTATTTATGTCGAAGATCTGCCTGCTTTCAGTAACAGTGTCAACGTTGCAATGTTTGCGGATAATACTGCATTATTTGCATCTGGTAGATTATTTATAGACGTCTTTAATGTACTACAAACTGCTCTCTCGCAATTTGAGCAATATTGCTTCCAATGGAAGATAAAGCCAAACCCTCAAAAGACGCAAGCTATATGGTTCACTAGGTGTAGAAAAGAGTGCTACCTACCTAACATCAAGCTACGGTTATGCTCTGTGGAAATAGATTGGGATGACAAGTGCAAATATCTTGGACTAATCCTAGATCCAAAAACTAACCTTTCAGGCTCACATTTCTGCCACAATAGATAAAGTTAATAAACTAACAAGATTATTGTATCCATTGATTTGCAGAAATTCTAAACTAAGTTCTGATAATAAATTACGTATCCACAAATTAGTTTTCCAAGCTATTATAATGTACGGGGCACCAGTATGGGGTGATTGCTTTGGAGCTTTAACTTGTGAGTTTTAACAAGTTAAAGCTCCAAAGATGTCAAAATAAACTTTTAAAAATGTTTTTAAATTTGCCTTGGCACTTCTACTTAAAATAAATAAATAAATACCAGATTTGAAAACCAGTCAAAAGCGTATCAGCTTTGCTTTTACTGGGATTTGAACCGGGGACCCCACTAACCAAGGGCAGGCACTTAACCAACTCCAGTCTTTTTATGGCCCACCCTTAATATTTTAAGCAATGAAGCCATGAATTTAATCCGAATTGGATTAAGAAAAATTACTTGCTGTGAAGCCATGAATTTAATCCGAATTGGATTAAGAAAAATTACTTGTGTAATAAGGGTGGGGTAGGCCATATGTAACATAATACAGTAGACGCTCGATATGGTGAACTAATAAAAAACCGTGCCTGTTGACTGTAACCAGATCGTTGACTGTAACGAACGTGCACTCATTGCAGTAAATTTCACCAAAATGTGTTTGTTTTTACTAAAAATTCATGAAAAATAGAATGTACATAGTTACAATGTTTCTTTGTAATTATTAAAATATAAAAAAAATATAAAAAACAAAACAATATTTATATAAAAAGGATGATCACGCATCCACCTATAATCAACGATGACCCCGCATCCACCAACATGAACTTAGGAACAAACCTGCAACTAACTTAAGGGGGTACCCTGAGTCGGAATTTTGAGAAAATCGATTTCTGTTTGCATTTTCTAAAAGAAAGATATTTCAGAAAGAACATTTTAGCCAGACCACACTATTATTTATGGAGATTAACGACTTTGAGTGCAACCACCTCTGTGTACTAATGGTACTCAAAACCTTAAATATTTCTTGAAACCATGTTTTTGAAGTCGGTGGTTATTGTAACTTGAGAAGAGATTTACCGACCAGTGAAAATTGTTATCACTTGTTCTACATTGCATTGTCCTCCGTGTGAAAGAAGGTATTTTTTATGGCCGAATATGTGAGAGAAACTTGGGTTTAAACAACAAATTTGACTTTCAACTTCCGCCATTTTTAGAAAAATCAAAATTTCGACAGGATCCCTAGAAGACACTGAACAAACCGGATGATCTTCTTTCGGTTGTTCCTTCGGTAGCCTTCGTTTCTTTCTTCTTCTTCAATATCTGAAGATACATGATGTTCGTTCCAATTGTTTGAATCGGTATCTGTATAAGTAGTATTTCATCTTCGTCTTTCGATATTCTTCAAATCTAGTTTCAATGCTGCTGCCAACTTGCAATGAAACATGCGTTCACTACCTTGGATTGTTCACATTGATTTCGATGTTCACTATATCAAGAATTTAGTTACAGCAAAAATCACAAATAAAATATTGTTGATCCTTGTTAGTGCAGTCCTTATGGGCCGACGTGTGCATACAATACATTGTATCCACCACTCCACTCTTGTCCACACCATACCACTCTTGTCGTCCGAGAACAGGCTGCAATATATCCATTTAGCATCTATCTTGTTACTTCTATCCCGAAATGAAGAGCTTTCTCATGAAGGAAACTGTAAGCAGATGATGAATTCACCTCCAATTTCCCTCGTTTGCTTCCACGACTAGAATTTATTTATTTATTTCATTTCAATCAATGGATATTTACACCTTTTGATCACAAAGATGTGAATACTTATACATTCTTAAAACCATCCCTGCTCAATTGTAAAGGGTGATTTTTTAAAAGCTATAGGAAAGTTTTTCAAAAGAAAAAACACATAAAATTCAGAAAAATGCATGGAATCTTTATTTGAATCGATAGTACGGTCCGTATAATTCAATGTTTGAAGATCATTTCATGCAAATGTTGACCTTGACTGCGCCTCAAATGGTCCATTCGCTTAGTCCAATTTTGGCATACTATTTCCAACATTTCGGCCGGTATCTCACGAATAAATGCTTCAATGTGTCAATTGAAGCGGGCTTGTCCGTATAGACATGAGCTTTAACATAGCCCCACAAAAAATAGTCTAAAGGAATTGAATCGCACGATCTAGGCGGCCAATTGACCGGTCCCGAACGTGAAATAAAATGTTCACCGAACTCCATTGTCGCGCGTGCTGTGTAGCATGTGGCACCGTCTTGTTGAAACCACATGTCATGCAAGTCAAGCTCTTGTATTTTGGGCAAAAAAAAGTCGGATATCATCTCACGGTAGCGCTCAGCATTCACAGTTACGTTACAATTCGCATCATCTTTGAAGAAGTACGGTCCAATGAAGCGACCGCACCAAACTGTGACTTTTTCTGGATGCATTGGTAGCTCTTGCAATGCTTCTGGCTGATATTCACTCCAAAATCGACAATTCTGCTTATTTACGAGTACGTACCCATTGAGCCAAAAATTAGCTTCGTCTAAACTGACCATAAAATGGAAGAAGCGCGCGATTAACCTTCTGAACAGAGCACGAACTTTGATAATAAAATTCAATAATTTGCAAACGTTGTTCGTTTGTAAGACGATTCATGGTTAAATTATAGACCAAACTGAAGATGTTTGACAGTGAAACAAAACATGAAACGTGCGTCAGCTGTTTAAACCAGTGTTGCCAAAAAGATAATAGCTAGAAAATCACACTTTACATAGCATAATCTACCTTCCTATGGTAAGAGAGAATATTGAATGGTTCTTAATTGATCTTAAATACAAATGTTCATTACATGAAAGTGGAGATTGGAGCGCTTATTTAAGAAAAACATGTACAATAGTATTATTCAAAGTATTGCCCATCTGAAGCTATGACTTTTTTCCATCCTTCTGGCAATTTGTGGATCTCATCCCAAAAGAACTGCGCCCAAGAACACCCAAGAATGAATAAAGCCAATGTTTGATATTCTGCTCTGATGTGAACCGTATTTCAGTGAGGGCGTTCTGCATCGACCAGAACAAATGGTAGTCAGAAGGGGCAAGGTCTGGGCTATAAGGCGGATGGGGTAAAACTTCCCATCCACTGTTTTCCAAATAGTTCTTAACCGGAATAGAAACTTGGGGCCGATCTTTGTCATGATGGAAAATACTGCCTCGTGTCTGGGCGCATATTCCGGGTGCTTTTCGGTAGTGTTGTCCATTGATGGTTTCACCCGGTTTTCGCAGCTCATAATACACACCCTTCTGATCCCATCAAATACAGAGCATTACATTCGCGCCATGGATATTCGGCTTTGCTGTTGATTTGGCTGGCCGGTATTCACATATGATTTTTTGCGCTTGGGGTTCTCGTAATGGATGCATTTTTCATCACCAGTAACAATCCGATGCAAAAATGACTTCCTTTTGTGGCGTTCCAGCAGCATTTCGGACATGAAAAACCACCTTTCGATGTCTCTCGGCGTGAGATCATGTGGAACCCAATTTCCGTGCTTTTGAATATATCCAGCTGTTTTTAAACGTTTTGAGATGGCTTTGAAATCTGCTTGAATGACACCCAAAGATTCTGCGAGCTCTTCTTGTGTTTGGCAATAATCTTCATAGAGTAGGACGTTCATCCTCTTCCATACCAAAATCACCAATTTTAAATCGTGCAAACCACTTTTGGCACATTCGCTCAGCTAGCGCATTTTCACCATAAACTTCGACCAAAATACGATGACTTTCTGCAGCAGTTTTCTTCATATTAAAGTAATGAAGAAGAACTCCCCGCGAATATAAATTTTCGATTTATTTGAGCAAAAAAAAATTATTATTGTTTACACTTCAAATGAATGACAGACTGAAATGACGTACAATGACAGTAGCTTTCCAAAGCATGTTCCAATGGAATAATGCAAGTTACGCCATCTCTTAGCAAACCGCACGAATTAAGTTACCCAATAAATAACCTAATGCGTTAGCGCTCTTCTTTAGAAATAAGTTGGTTATAAGCTAGTTTTTAAGCTAATTTGATTAGTATTTTAGTTTTTCCATAGTTTTTTTTTCAGTCCTTTTTCTCTTACAAATGCAATCTTTACGTTAATTACTATACCCTTCTCTTATAAACCTTCGTTGCAAAGAATTCCAGAATATTCCAATTTCTATACATGAAGTAATTAACCATTGATATGTAACAAGTTGTACACTTGTTGAAATAAATAAAGTTAAAAGTTAAAAGGTCAGGCAACATTGTTTCGGCAGACTTCTTGAAGTTGACATATTGCACAGCCGAAATTGGACCAATGGTGTCCCAGCACTAGACCCTAGAAGTTTGGTTGGGTATACAGACGGATCGACGATGGACTCTGGAGTAGGGATTTCCGCACCAATGGGGTCGAGTCCTACAGTGTTTCCGAAATCCATGCCATTGAGATCTGCGTCGGACACAACCTTGACAAGGCTATCAAGAGCGCAATAATTCCGATATTTTCAAACAGTCAAGCAGCACTTAAGGCACTTTCGTCCAATCCAACGGACCTTAACACAGTCAAGTGCTGCTATGACGCTTTGCAATCACGTGTCATACACAACAAAGTGAAGTCAAAGACAAAAGTGAAGTCCCTGAACACAGAGGGATTGCGGGCAACGAATCCGCAGATGAGCTCACGACAGCTGGCTCGGAATCTGCGTTCATCGGTCCGGAACCGTACTGTAACGTCAATTCGAAAGCATCTACAACTCTGATTAACAAATGGGAAACCAAACTTCGCCTAGACCAGTGGACATATGGTCATGGTCTTAGGCAATCCAAGAGATTAATCAGGCCTTATTCATGTAAGGAAATACTCCATCTTAATAAAGATATCCTAAGATTGCGAACGAGCTTTCTTACCGGTCACTTCGGCCTGAAGTATCACCTTAACAAAGTAAACCTGTATCAGGACACGGTTTGTCGGCTTTGCCTAGAAGAAGATGAGACTTCCGAGCACATCTTGTGTGAATGCCCGGCAATAATCTGGTTAAGGAAACTTACCTTCCATAGGGCGATACTCACTTCAGTGGAACTGAAGGATTCCACTTCAAAAGACTTTCTATCTTTCGTGAGGGAAGTGGTATGTCTTTTGATTGAGCTGCAACCGTGCGATACAATAGATCTACCCTGGTCGCGGTGTCGTTGCCTACACGGCATGTGTTGTGCGAGGGGAAACAAAAAAACCCTAGAGTAGCATATTGAAAGTTGGCCTACTTGTGCTTTTTAAAGAACATGTAAAAATACAATTTTAGGTTTGTTGAAGTTTGAGTTTCGGTGTTGTAAAAATTGGATGGGACAATCTCGGACAGTTTCAACATTTCACGCCAAGTGTTCAGCATTTTGAACTCGTCGCTCCATTTGCAAGTTCGTCAAATCGAACAGTCCTTTTAACAAATTCAGCAAAATCGTAGAACAGCTGTCAACAAAACACTCAACCATTTCAAGTGAAAATCACAATAGGCCTGGACCGAAAAATTAAAAAATGTCTGAATAATCACTTGAATTGATCTTTAAATGAATATATCTAGCTAAAAGGGTTCAATCACTTCTTCTAATTTTAACAAGAAAAAATATCAGTAATCCTATAGCGAGTGGCCACTACCGACCGAATCGCTTGCCGACAAATTTATCGACTGATGTCACTTTTGGTCACTGGCGACGAGTGTAGGCGTTCGGTTCATCATCATCATCATCTTCTGACACGCATGCTCCGCTAAAGGGGTAGCGGAGGTAAACCACGCACGATAGATCTGCAGGCAACTCGATCCTCCGCCATCGACTTAAACTCATCGGGAGTTATGCCCAAGCAATACCAGGAGAGTTTTTGGACTTAGTCCAAGCATTGCCAAGAGGTCGGGTACCTAATGGAATTGCATTCAACGATGAAGGGGACATTCGTACCACTTGACCAAACCAACGAAGCATAGCGCTGTCCATTAGAAGAAGCAGCTGCTCAACGGTGAGCTCCTCGCGCACTGTCGTGTTTCTCACCCTATTCCGGCGAGTAATTCCCAGAACAGCACGAAGAAATTTCATCTCAGCAGCTTATTCTTTCGGTCATTACCCAAATTTTATGACCACAGGTGAGAGTTGGAACAAATACTCAGTTTAAAACCCGTACCTTGGCTTTGACATCAAGCTCGGTCTTCCTGATTAGAGATCTACCAAGCTGTTTCAATCCACCTTGACCAATTCTACAGGAAAGCTCAGCATTACTCCTTCCATCACCCACAAGACCCCTAGTTAAATAAACTTGTCTACCTGACTCCACTACAGTCCCCTGTAGAGTGCATTGAACAGGCGCTTTGGAGATGACCATAACCTCGGATTTGTCCACTTTGACCTTCATTCCAGTATCAGCACGAACCGTCAAAAAACCGATCAAGTGAGAGCTTCAGTTCCGTCTGAGAAGATGCGAGGATGACTAAGTCATTTGCAAAAAGAAGATGGCTTACCCTCAACTCTCTCAATGTGGAAGATTCCTCGCCTCGGCTGCGCTGCCACATCCAGTCCATATATACTAAGAAAAGGAGAGGTGACAAGACACACCTTTACCCAAGTCCACTACCACAAGCGTTCATTTAACAGTGTTAACCCGAACGCAGCTGCTACAGTTTGTGTATAGAGACTGTAGAGGGAGGGTTCTGCAAGGGTATGGGATCGATTGTCCTCTTCTTCGACTCCTGCAGAACCCTCCAGAGTTTACCTCTAGCAACCCGGTCGTATGACTTTTCCAAATTCACAAAGCAATTGTAGATGGGCTTGGCATACTCCCAAGCCTTCTCAAGTAGCTGGTCGGTTGTACTTTTACCGGGACGGAAGACGCACTATTCATCCCCCATCCTGGTCTCGACCATAGCTCTAGAAGGCGCTTCCAACACCTTAGCTTGGACTTTCCCGGGGAGACTTAAAAGAGATACGCCCCTGTATGTGGAGCAATCTCTTTTGTCTCTTTTGTCACCCCAGTTCGCCACTCGCCAGATGTCTCAACACGTTCGCACCTCCCAGACCGGCAACTCCTTGCTGCGATGAAATACATTTAACTCGAAATCAAAGTAAAACCGTTTAAAAAAAATAATTTAATAATAATTTATTCCTCGCGTGATCACACAAACTCCTCCAAAGAACCACCTCCCGCTCGGAGTCTTTCCATGAGCTTCCGCTCCACGATATGCCGTGCACTCAACCCCACGTCCAGCCTGCCATGGGCCTGCAATTGCTCAGTGCACACGTCGAACAAACTCAAAGCACCACCATTGCTTGCTAAGACTCTCTTCTGAACAGCAAAGGAGCAGCGCGTCGCCTCCGCCGCAATGATGGACGACGAATAAAGGCCTTCCTGCAGGTTAATCTCAAACTTGTCCATGTGGCCATTGAAGTGCACAAGCTGCTCGTCCACCTGTGGAGGGGGAGACTGCGATGAGAAAGGCTCCCCAATCGATCTATAAGAAGCTTACCGCCTGACTGACGCAATCGTCCACTTGCAGAAAGACGCTCATGCAGTTGGAGTATATCCCTGGCACTTCCTCTTCCCTTATTTGCTTCGCCCTCGAGAGGTGAGTCTCTGCGTCTTCTGTGAACCGGTTGGCGCCCGATTCTGCGGAATGTATGCACTGCGTGAAGTTCTGATCCACCTCGCGAACCGTCGGCACAAATGGCTTGTGCTTCTGAACGCAGTGCTTACGGTTTAAGCTCAACGCTTGATGTTGCACCATGCTGCTGTCGAACTGGAGCACTTCTTGAATCACCATTTGCTGCTGGTTCACTATGGATTGCAGGCGATCGGCGTGCCTCAACTTCACGGTGGCGAGCTTAAGCGCCGCAAGTTCCAGCTTCGCCTGCATGCTGCGGCCCACAAGGCGAGTGTAGTCCTCCACACCGGACGTCACATTGCAGACAGGATCGCCTGACTAAAGAGAGAACTAAGCGGACTTCACTATGCACTTGGAGCCATCGTTCTTACCGCGAGGGTGGATCCCAGAAGAGCCACGACTACGGCGAGTTGCACAACGCACTTCATTTTTGGCGATCGAACAGTGAATAGTTACAGTCCCGTGAATAGGAGTGGAGTGTGCGAATGTTCGACAGCGGATCACTCAGATAACGATAAGAGTGACAAATTGGTGATCGAAAGTTATCGAAGACCTCGATTACAGTTCGTACAGTTGTTGTGCGTCTGCGACAACGACTCGACGTCACGTGAATTGATTTCGAATCTTATCAAGTCGCACAGATCAAGTGGCGTTGTTTATATGCAGCTGATTACAGTCCAGGAATCAAGGCAGAGGGCCCCTCAAAGATGGGCCACATATTTCCTTAGAAGTGTATCAGCCGATAAGCGATACTCCCAAACAGGCGAACACACCAGTTGGAACCAATTGTTATCGAACACAGCAATCGCTTATCCTGAGACGTAGATCTAGATTTGCCTCCATCTAATTTACTACTTACTATCGATCGTGGCAGGTGGGTTGTCGACCTTTACTTCACATGTCATTTGGGTGACTAAGCAACACAACCGCAATTGAAGACGCAAACAGATCCCTGATGGCGTTGAAGTAGGGTTTAGATATGTTTCAAATCCAGTGTACCCAGATTAAGCACGGTAGCACTGGGAAGGTGGATTGAAAGTCTTGTCAATATCGCCATAGGCATGCCTGGGGTCTTGATGTTCGTCCTGAGACAACTTGTTGAGGGGTGTCCAGCTATCCAGAAAGCCGTAGAGTTTTGTAAGACTACAGTGCCTTCAAGTTCATTGCCGAAGTTCTTTACCAGTGCTCTACTTTTCAAGTGACAGCCTGGAGTATTCTCTTGCTCCTCTTGATTCAGAGACACATGCTTTTAGAGTTGATGTTGCTGAATGGAGTTAAGAAATAAATCGCTCGAATCATTAAAGTCGCTACAGTTCGGGGGCCTCAACTATGAGACCTCTCTAGGTAGCACAGCCCTTAGCTAGCTGCCTCCAGTTGCACTCTGCATGCCGGTTGAGGTAAAATTCAACTTGTGAGCGCCACCTAAGGCGAGGTCCTCCTCTTCGGCGGTTTCCCTCCGCAATAGATTCGAAGACGACGGCTGCTGTCAGCCGCCGAAATGTAACATCCACTGCTTAAAATAAAAATCCCACATGTATGAACTCGCGACATTGTGCACAGCAAAGTCCATGAGCCTATTCCCCTCGTCGGACGCGCTGCCGTGTTGGCACGATTTTAACGACATATTTAGGACATTGCTCATTTTCGTATCTTGCTCATGATCTATTCAATGTTTGTTAAAATGCTGCGCCCGGTTAGACGCACAACGTTCGAAGAGAAGTCCCTTAAATTGTCCATGTCCACCTTAAAGTGCTCACAGCCTCACTTTCAAGGTTATTCGAAATTCACACGCCATAAAGCAGAAAAGACCCACCAGACCACTCGGTTCCACAGAAGTTCACACCGAAGTGCGCTTAAAACAAAAGCACCCTCGAGGCCAGCCCCCTCGATTGCAATAAAAATAAATTTCTCAATATTTTTAGTTTCCCACCATTTTCAGTGTGAAACAAAAAGAAGGGAAAAAAATAATGTCTCGAAGCAAAACGTCGATGGTGGCAGCAAGGAAGCAACGAAAAGTAACCCAATCGGACGCAAGACGAAAACGATTTAGCCAAACACCGCTGCTGGTGCTCTTTCGATGCTTTACGAGTATCCCTTCGCTGCCCTCCCCCCCCACTGCCGACGCATTCACTTCACACATCTGTTTGTGTGTAGGGATGTGTCTCCAATACCAATACCTACCCTGCAAGCGATAATAATAATGAACACGATTTCTGCATTAAATTTTGTGCAAAACGAATCAAGAGCGCAAAAAAGAAAGGATGGGAACAAAATTGAAAAAAAGGATCTGCGCAACGGATACTAAACATGTGAAGGAAACTAACGTCTCCTTCAGGATACTACCTCAGTCCGTGGCGGCACTGTGTTGTGCTGTCCACCTCACTGGCCCACTGAAACAAAGGAAAAGGGTCACAACCATAACTTCTGCACTGCAAATAAATACCAAGTGCCAATAATTCATTGGGTTTTATTGAAACAAGGACCATGCCAGCGCCGATCGGGGCATGTGAACGATGTGAACGATGTGCAAGATGTGAAAGAATGTCCTGCCACATGTGTGTGGACCGATGCGAGACGCTCGCTCGCTCGGTCGGCAGCTGCCGGAGTAAATCTGCGGGTCGGTAAATCTTTTATCGATATCCGGGATGACAATCTATTGACGGTTACTTTTTGGTGGCTGCCCTGGACAGGTTAATTCCCCCCAATGCAAGCCATTGATGAAATGAATTCGTACACTGAATTTTAAGAGATGGCCAATTAGTGGACATTTATCGGCATGGCCGAATGAAATGTATCATTTATTTGGGTATAAATGGTTGAGGGCTGAGTGTAAGCACTTGCTTTCAATGGCTTTTCCTAACATACTCCGAGTGCCGGAGCAATATTTAGGATATTTGCCGCAAAATGTTGCCCAGTTTATGGGAATCAAATCCGATTAAGTGTCTATTAGATGACCATTCATATTGATCCGTTCTGAATTTAACAGAGGAGCTCCAGGAACTCCGAAAGACGGTGTACTCTCGCCTCTTCTATGAAAAGTAGAAGAAAACGAACTGTGCTATATATGCGGAAGATGTTGCCATAGCGGCAGCTGGTAAATTTGTCTTCACTCGAAGAGACGTGTATAATACGCAGGCATGGCCCTTGTGCTACTATTGGCGGGCAATTCTGCTCTTTGACATAAAAATTCATCTAAAAAAATCCATTTTAAGTGTTGCTGTTTTTTGCTCAAATCGATGTCAGACGGTGGCGGTGTTTTCGGAAGAATGAGCTTGCCTTTTACTTGGCGCACCGGTGTGGGCTGATTTCTTACTGACTCGAACTTGAAAATTTGCATACCTCCCGTAAGAGCGCGTTATGACATTTGCTCGTGTCGGGAACAGACCCTAAACACTCGTAGTGGTCCACGGAAGTGCTCACTGTCGCGCGGCTATCAGTGATTTGACTTAAGTGCCTGATACAATGAAACACTGGATAATTAGCAACGCATAAAAAACACGGATGCCATGGGCTGACACCATCTACCCGTCCCTATCGAACACATTAATATACGCCTGTGTTGGGTATCGGGCAGTAGCGACACGAGTGAGCAGGCTACAACTCTGTTCCATTATAAGCATGAATCCATAAAGATACCCTCACTACACTACCCTTATCTGGCCCAATAAGAGCCATAAGTTCCTAATTATATCTCACATTTGTTTAGTAGTTGGGAGAGAATGAAAGGCGACTTGGCGGCCTCGCCAATGTTTTCTGTACAAGCCAGGACAAGAGAAAGGGATTTACTGAGAGAGCATGAAAGGCTCTTTACTGTGAGAGCATGAAAGTCGACTTGGCGGCCTCGCGAATGATTTCTGTACGAGCTGGGACAAGGGAAATGGACTTACTGCCTTCTTAAATATAAGTTAACGAGAAATAAATTCAAACTTCACATCCGCACAAGTTCCACATCGTCACCACATTTGGACACAGCGCAACTAAGATGATCGCATTCCAAAATTACCATCGAGCAACCACATGCAGCAACCCAACCCTATGCACCTGCAGCAGCACATAGTCGGAAGAAGCTCTGTGTGGGCATCTAAGTTGGACTTAAGATGTAGATTTTAAGGAATTATCATTCAGTTTGTTAGAAAGGCAGAATCGTTACCGGAGGAGATATTTTAAAACATTTGAATTCGATAAGATTTAATATATATTGGGTCTATAAAGGTTCGCTAAGAGATGGCGTAACTTGTATTATTCCATTGGCACATGCGTTGGAAAGCTACTGTCATTGTACGTCATTTCAGTATATGTCATTCATTTGAAGTGTTAACAACAATAATTTGTTTTCACTCAAATATATCGAACTTTGTGGCTGAAAAAGTGTTTTCGCGGGGAGTTCTTCTTCATTACTTTAATATGAAGAAAACTGCTGCCGAGAGTCATCGTATTTTGGTGGAAGTTTATGGTGAACATGCGCTAGCCAAACGTTGTGTGCACGATTTGGCCAACCAGCCAAATCAACGGCAAAGCCGAATATCCATGGCGCGAAGGAAATGCTCTGTATTTGGTGGGATCAGAAGGGTGTGCTGTATTATGAGCGGCTAAAACCGAGTGAAACCATCAATGGACAACGCTACCGAACACAATTAATCCGTTTGAAGAGCGCAGTACCCGAAAAACGCCCGGAATATGCGACCAGACACGAGGCAATAATATTCCATCATGACAACGCTCGGCCCCACGTTGCTATTCCGGTTAAGAACTATTTGGAAAACAGTGGATGGGAAGTTTTTAATACAAAAGAGGTTTACACGGTTTGCCTTAAGAAATGTAAGATGGTCCGATGGAATGCCTGGTTATTGTTCAAGATGCGCGCTAATCAATTTAAAAACTTTAGAATTCTGCAGATAAACCAAAGGCGTTCTTTTCCCCTTAGGACATTGTTCGTAAGAGTATTAAATCTGAAGAGCTGCTCCCACTTGTCTATTCGTACGAGGGGCGTTCAATTGTCTTATTTATCAAGTAATACAATTATTTTAGTGCATTCATGTAAAATTTCATTAAATGTGATTATTAATTCGAGTTTTATCTCTAGTTTAACAGAATCAAAATGGCAACTGAGACGATGATGGTGAAAATTGAGCAGCGCGCTGTAATTAAATTTCTCACTAAGCAAGGAAAAAGTCAAAAAACTATCCACGAAGAGAAGGTGGCTGTTTACCAGGGTTCCGCGACTTCATTATCAACTATGCTAAAGTGGTCAAGTGAGTTTAAGAGAGGCAGAGAGAGCATTGAAGACGACCCCCGCTCCGGCGCCCCGGCTACTGCTTGTACGGGAGGAAGCATCAAAGAAGTTGAAAAACTTGTTGTCCCAGAAAGATGTCTTAGAAATAAATTGTTTCACTGTCAAACATCTTCAGTTTGGTCTATAATTTAACCATGAATCGTCTTACAAACGAACAACGTTTGCAAATTATTGAATTTTATTATCAAAGTTCGTGCTCTGTTAAGAAGGTTAATCGCGCGCTTCTTCCATTTTATGGTCAGTTTAGACGAAGCTCATTTTTGGCTCAATGGGTACGTACTCGTAAATAAGCAGAATTGTCGATTTTGGAGTGAATATCAGCCAGAAGCATTGCAAGAGCTACCAATGCATCCAGAAAAAGTCACAGTTTGGTGCGGTCGCTTCATTGGACCGTACTTCTTCAAACTTGATGCGAATTGTAACGTAACTGCGAATGGTGACCACTACCGTGAGATGATATCCAACTTTTTTTTGCCCAAAATGCAAGAGCTTGAATTGCATGACATGTGGTTTCAACAAGACGGTGTCACATGCCGCACAGCACGCGCAACAATGGACTTATTGAGAGGCGAGTTCGGTGAACATATTATTTCACGTTCGGGACCGGTCAATTGGCCGCCTAGATCGTGCGATTTAACACCTTTAGACTATTTTTTGTGGGGCTATGTTAAAGCTCATGTCTATACAGACAAGCCCGCTTCAATTGACACATTGAAGCATTTATTCGTGAGATACCGGCCGAAATGTTGGAAATAGTATGCCAAAATTGGACTAAGCGGATGGACCATTTGAGGCGCAGTCAAGGTCAACATTTGCATGAAATAATCTTCAAAGTTTAATTTTTATGGACCGTGCTATCGATTCAAATAAAGACTTCATGCATTTTTCTGAATTTTGTGTGTTTGTTTTTGAAAAACTTTCCTACAGCTTTTAAAAAATCACCCTTTAGGTTGTGCTAGGGTAGAAAAAGGCCAGGGAAGTAATTGTTATGACAAATTACTAATTACTAAATAATTTCTACTGACTTTTAGCACAACTTGCTAAACAAGGGGCAGCTTAAAGAAGCGTTGGTAAAATAACAACTTTATAAATAAGAAGTTTGTTTTCTTTACTCAAATGGGAATTCTTGTTGATAAGAGGGTACAAGATTTTGAAGCCACGAATAAGTAAAAGTTTCATCAAGACTGAGACCGAGGTATTTAATGGGTTTAGTCAATTTTACTTGGGAACTAAAAATGCTTAGATTGGATTGGGATAGATTGGTATTCTTCCTGAAAAACGCCACATGGGTTAAAATCCCACGAACAGAGGGAAGACTGTCCTTGCAAATTGCAAGATGTTTGATATAGCTAAGCAGTTATCAGAGGCAGAAAGAATGCAAGGGTCATCTGCAAAAAAGGCATTTAGACAGTGGTTCAATTTGGGAAAATCAGAAACATATAGATCGCAGAGGAGGGGAGCTAGGGCAGAGCTCTGAGGGACATCTGCTTTAATCGGATAAAGATCTGATGGGTCTGAGTTGATTTGCACAACATACTGTCTACCACTTATTAGGAACATTGGAATATTGTTTTCGAGGAGTTTGTGGTGTTCCATCATGCCAAACACTGTCAAACGCTTTCTCAATATCAAATGAAACCATGCCAGCCAATTTCTTTTCTTTTAATGCTGTTTTGATGAATTTAGTGATCCTTCTTTCCTGACCATGACATCCGGCATGGTCTCTATTAGGGATTGAGTTGAGTATACTAAGATGACCCGTTGAGTTGCCTGGTTATTAATTGTACTCTAGCTGCAGTCTGAAACCAGGCAGCAATCTTCCTGACGAACATCGGTAAAGGAATTAGAGCTGCTGTGGGACAGGTGCGCTGTTATTCCAAGACAGTTCGTTGCACCTTCTTCAACCTGTTGGCCGTAGACAGTTGTATTGTTTTTGCCCACCAGACGATGGCCGCGTATGTGATAATGGGTTTTGCCAACTTTGTGTGCAGCCAATGCACAGTTTTGGGAGAAAGACCCCAAGCCCTGCCATATAGACCTGCCACAGTGCTCAAGTAGCTCGTTCTACGACTGCCTTGGTGTGTGCATTCCAGTTGAGACGTTTGTCCAGGATTACCCCAAGATAATTGACTTCACCGGAATAGACTCTAGACTTGAGACTTGAACACTCAACGCTCAATTTTCAAGTCAACCCTAAAGTTTGCAAGTTGAACACGAGTGCAGGAAACGAACCTTAGTCAATCTCTCCCTCTAGTTTATTTTCAAGGCTGGAGTCATTTCAAGCAACGCGAAAGCACTTTAAGCTCAGTTCCCCAGCAGCTGTAGCAGCATGAGTTAACAACTGACGACACCGGCTCTGGTTACACTTGTTGCGTCGCTCCGATCCCAAATGCAGATGTCTGCTAAGTAAGCAGCGATACCTCAATTTGCATTAATTACAATCAGGATCTCTTGGAATAAATTTTCTTGGCCTGAACTCACAACTCGCCCTCGCACACACTGTCTATGAATGAATTCATGCCCAGCAGCTTCAAGGACAGCCAGCATTCTCGTCTCAGCTCGTCATCGCACTGACACTGACGACAGCACAATGCACTTACTTACTTTCTTCGCATCTCCTCGCCATACACGAGTAACCTACAGCCAAGGGATGCCTTGGTGTGGCCAACAAATGGAACAAAAAGACCCAAAGTGAGTTGTCAGAACAAATACATCTTCGCCGCTGTACTCGTTGTCGGATGGCAGCAGTTGTGTTTGCATGCACAATACACGCAATTATAACGAGGGATCAGAAGAAAAAGTCTCGGAATTTGATTAACAAAAGCCCTGTTACCACATGCTGGGTGAAACTGAATTCCGTGCAGAGTTACTGCTGTCTGGCCACCACATGGATTCGCAACCAACTCCCAGTGGCTGTGGATGTCCCCCGAACCGAACCCCCACCATCCAAGGGGGAATTCCATCGTACATCCGAGGGTTGCTCCTTAAACTGTTTGATTTATATCTTCTTAATTGGAGGAATGTTCGTCATTACAATTCGAATAGTTGTCTGTTTTGTGGGGCTCTTCACTTCGGACGGACCACCGACCGCCGCCGAAGCAGTGGTTCGTAATGGAGAGTGAACTCGAACGTCAGTGTCTATGATATGCCTCATAAGGGTCTTAACCAATGTCGGAGGTTTCCTTTTAGAGGATGAAGTGGTAATTTATGTCTCATGAGAGGCGCAATGGGTGGGGCCAGGCCGGGAGATAGAGCACTGTTTTCGGAACGATTATACACTCGAAAGTTGAAACATGGCATGTGGTTTAGTTTGAAAGCAAAAGAGAAAAAGTGAGAGGAAATATTTTGGATGCCTGGGCGACGCCACCATTCGGTGTGTGGTCGAGCATCCTGCACATTTGGCAGCCCGACAAATTTCCGTCGGGACACTTGCAGGACGAATTTTGACTGTTTTCAGTTTTTCTTTTTGTACCATTTCCTTGTTTCATGAACACTACATGTTGAGGGAATGAGAAGTGGGGTTAGGTTCCCATGAACTTCAACTGGATTCTGCCAGCTTTAAGGGCCAGTTTTGTCTTGTACTTGAAGCAATTATGATCGTCTGTTATTGACAGAACAGGATGAGCCTGCTCAAAGTGGGCCTAACGAAGATAATTTAACGGCGCCCAAAATGAGTGATGAAACAGAGCATGATTGACCTACAGTCCAGATCGGACTTCAGGACATATTTTTGAGGCGTTTTGAATGAATCAGCGTTCTGCAGTTTCCGTGCCGCTGACCACAACTTATATCGCAACAATCCATACTCTGTGAAAATTACAGTACTCCGACATGTAAATAAGAGCGGGCAGAAGATCGGAATCATAAATTCCTGGCCCATTTCACTATCACAGATGACGGCAAGGCGATGGAAGGAGTGTTTGAGTGAAAATTGAATGGAAAATACTAAGTTGGACACACATCAGCTCAACAATAGCACAGGAATGGGGAAGATGTAAGACTTTAAAAACGAATTTGTTCATTAACGGAAATGCTAAACGCCCATTACCATGCTTCTTTTGTTACCGAGGTAAAGCTTTCTAAATTTAGGTTTCTTTTATCACGAAACCCAGAAGTTGGGCAAACTTTTGATTAAGCTAAGCAATTGTTTTTTAATGTCAAATCTTTTTAAGATTCGATGGACAAGTCTTATGCAAAAATCCAAGCAAGTCTGTTTGAATGCTTCAGCATCGTTGCTGTTTAGATTCAAAGAATCTATTCGGGCTTGAACCTCTTGTTTGGTTGGTTTAAGTGGCTACCCGATTTGGCTCAAACCGGGTGCAAGTAGCGCAGTTGCACACCTCGTAGACCTAGGTTGCTAGGGGTACCTAAATCTAGCCTGTGGAGCTTAGGAATCTGATAAAGTCCGATATACCTTGCTTAGTAATGTCGGAGACGCTTGAACCTCTACACTGGGTTACAATTTTGTCAAGGAGAGCAGTATTCGAAGTCAAGCGGAATTCATCATTTACAACACTATGGCAGTTTGTTTACAATACAAGTACATTTACTCAAAAATCGGTATCAATGAGCGGGCTTTACTTCCCTTCTAATATTTGTGTACTTCGAAAATTGCAAAGGAATGTTTATGCAAAAATTTGGAAATTCGAAATCATGGAATTTTATGATTTCTTAGCTCAAAAACCTCTCAAAAAATCATAAAAGTAAGAGAAATCACGGAAATTGGCAGCTCTGACTCCATCTTCGGTCGAGGGACCTCTGCTCTCAGTGGAGGTGAGAGGAGGATTTAGTTGCCAGAGGCTAAGTGCTGACGCCGAGGACCATATAACTGCTTTGACATCACTATCAGGTAATAGTAACTCTATGATGACTGATTGCCAGTGTAGGACATGGATAGAAGTAAAAATTCACACACAGTGCCCAGGTACGGAGAGTGTCTGCAAGAAAATGTAATAAAAACTGGATTGTTCCCAGCCCTATAACCTATCAATCAGTGTAGTTAGTCAACTCACTCTGAAAATCCTTCGTAGACTACACGCGACCCTCCTCCTCCGTTCACCCAGGGGAAAACAATGCCCAGAACGTGTTCTGAAATTGAATTAAATTCAACGCCTTTGCCACCGAAGAGCCAACCCTAAATCAGCCGCCGCCGGTCCAACTAGCACGCAACAGCAACGCCTAGCAGCACAAGCATTTCATGCAAAAATATTTTGACTTCAATTTTTATCATAAGACAACAACACGTTGTCCCGCAAATGACTTCCATTTCGAATTCAATTTCTCGCCATCCCCCAGAAGGATATGAAAACAGCGGTCCTTGCCGAAAGGATTTCCCCGAAACAGAGCGCCCGCACACCCGCCAGCTACTACTGCCGCTGGCAATTTTATCTTCTTAGTAAAATTTTAAATTTATTTTAATTCCAGAGTTGGCTGCTGCTCTGCCCCCCGTTGCCGGGGATAAGTCGTTGTTTGTCTTAAGCCAGAGAGAGGGTTTCACTTTTCGGCAGAAGCGAAATCAGCAACCGAGCTGACAGCAGTGCAAACAGATGGACAGCTGGATAGTGCTCTTCGACAGGCAATGCCAACCCGCTGTGGGTGAAAGGCGCGCCGGGTGCATTTCTTGGAAGTTGAAATATGGACAGCGGGAGCAGTTCAGTGCAATAACATCGCAGAGGAGCTATGAAAGGAAAATCCCTTGGACTTATGCACAAGGAATGTTAATGCATTTGCGACTGACTATCGACTGAAGGGGGCCCACACACACACAAACCACCAGTGGATGGTAAATAGACGTGTGTTATCAGGACCTAAGCCAGCAACTGATTTCCTGGGACGGACACTTAAGCATTGCATTGAATCGCTGCACGGACACCAAGTGGCGTCTTATTGGGGATAGTGTTCTGTTTTGATATAACCACTGAACCACTGTAATGGAGTGCTGGGGGTTTTGGGTGGTAATGGATACCGTGACAAGGCACTTCGATTGGCTTGGGGTGGGCTATCGAAACAAATAGAAATTGCCCTAATCGAAGGAGCGAAAGGACTGGAAACCCAGATCTTGTTGGGAACTTTCTCAGCAACGTCTTATGGGGAATTAGAGGTTTTATCTTGCTCTTGGGAAAGTCTGTTATTTTAATGATTCGATTGATGTAAATATTAGACCTTCCATTCCCTGGCAACTGATTCTGTTATGGCACCCGGCGCATAACCCACATCGACTTCATGACTTAAAACCTATTGATCTTGTAACGATATGTTTTGACAGGATGTGCTTAAAGGACGAATTCGATATCTGACTTCGAGGAGCAAGAGCAGTGTCAACTAAGTTGGCTGTTCATTCCTGATTCGTGATTAGGTGCTGTATGCATTGAAGCCGCTGAAGACGAATCATGATGACCCCGCATCACGGCTACAGTCGGCAACATCAATCTGTGACCACGCCTCAACTGAGGATAGTACAGATGACTTGTATGATTTCCTAATCCTTCCTATGCCCCAGGTCGTCCCAGGTCGTTAGTGTGGTCGTTAGTGGTCACGGAAGACATCTTTGCTAGAGTCATCGATAAGCACCACGATCTGGATATCGTGACGGGGCGAAATCCCTCTGTAGTCAGCCTAGTCAACAACATTCTGGGTGTGGAGGTCCCCTGATCAATCAACCGTCAACCAAATTGCGATCGACGTCCGACACTCCTCCAAACAATACGAAGAGCCAACATCGACTCGAATCATTGTCTTGTTGAACCCAAGGTAAAAGGAGTCAAGACAGAACACCACGGCTTGTTGTCGGCAATCTATAGCAATCTATAGCAGCTCGATCGACTACGAACTTTTGCCGATCGAGCTCTCAAAGATTCCAACACTTCCAGGCAAAACAATCGACGAACAATGGAACCTTTATAAATCACTTTCAGAGATGCTGCCGCGGATGTGCTTTGTTTAAAATACCACAAAGAAAAAACTCTTGGTTTGACAACTAGTGCAGGCGGGCTCATTCAACGAAGCAAGTGGCATATCAGGAGACGCTGCACAGAAGGATGAGAGCAGTTTTTTAGCTCTACGAACTTAAAAGAAGGGACGAGCACCAGCTCCTTAGAAAAGACAGAGCACGGGAATCGCGCGATCCAGGAACAGTGGCAGGAAAGATGTGCGAAAGTTCTACCAACGGGACGAGGAGGGATAGCTCGTAGTAGGGTCCCCATCGAAACGGACAAGCTAGAAAGATCACTTCTGAACAGAGGTCAAAAGCTCCACACAATGGATGATGTATGTATACTTATACGAAGATAGGACTATCGAGATGAAAGTCGAATAAAGGTCCCGATGAAGGCGCAGAACTCTCTAACGCAGCTGGAGGATGAGCTGGTAGGGCTGATGCACCAATTCAAAGGTACTGTTTGTCCGGCAAAGTGGGGAGGCGTATACAAGTGGAAAGGATCTCAACCAACTTTGTGTGCGAAATTGAAGGCAGCTGGCTAAAGGTCCACCCGGAACGTTTGCTCCACTAGAAGTAGAAGAATCCAGCATTTGCATACGCAATCCACAAAGTGCCTGTCCGCGTCCACAAATTTTCGACTAAAGGCCCCGACTAAAGGCCCCATTTTCACACAGAAAATGCTCTTCAGGCAACGCAAATAGGCGATTCAATGAGTATCTTGTGGGTATAATCCATTTTTGTATAAATCTAGAAATGACGTATTATAAATACAGCCAACTTCCACCTCCCTTGCCCCTTAAACTTGTTGACTGTCAAAACAAATTGACCAATCAGAGAACGACATTCGACACTAACGATAACGAGATTCAAAATCGAATTAGCTTATTGGAGAGGAAAGAAATAACCAGGGCTTGATAAAGTAGGAAGTATGTCCTTAAAAGCTGTACCAACGAAAGGAGTAGAAATGCTGACATTAATTTTCAACTCTGCAACTCTAAAAAACAGCCAAAGTTATTCCAGTGTCTAAACCCGATAAACCCAAAGAAACTCCTACGAGGCACAGACCCATTAGCTTGCATAAGCAAGTTACTTGAAAAACTTATCAAAGAAAGACTCGATCTACACATTGAAGAAGGTAGTATTATCCCTGATACTCAATTTGGGTTTCGTAAAGAACACTCTCCTTGCCACCAGATCACCAGAATTAAGCGGCATAAAAAAGAAAAAATCCATTGATTTGGTACTCCTGGATATAGAAAAAGCTTTCTACACTGTCTGGCATGATGCCTTCATACACAAACTTTATCAGCACGCTTTTCCGATCCCAATTATAAAAACTAAACAAAGCTTCCTCAAAGACAGACCATTTTTAGTATGAATGGGTAGGACTTATGCATCTACCCAAAAAGGTTGCGTTGAAAGGACGCTTTGTTTGATGCAAAAACCAAGCCGGTAGGACACACAGAAGGTAGGAAAAAGTGTAAAAAAAACCTTTTCGAGTACGGTGTTCCCCAAGGTTCAATCCTTGCACCTACTCTATTCAATGTATATGTATCCGATTTCAGCTGCATAATCAAAATACACAACTTGCAATGTACGCTGATGGCAACGCCTTCATTGCCTCCGGTATATAATTTCCTGATGTCTTCACTTCGCTTAAACAGGGACTAAATCAATTTGATCAATATTGTTTCAAATTGCAGAAAAAACTCAAGCTATCTAGTTCACCAGACACAGAAAAGTATGTTTTCCACCCAACAGAAGCCTAAGACTCGTCTCTCTTGACATAGACTGGGCGTGAAAATATCACGGAGTAATCATGGACAAAAACTTACATTCCAAACCATATAGTTAGTTGCATCGACAAAGTCTCTAACCTCTAAAATTCTATATCCATTCATAAACAAAAATCTAACCACAGCACTCGTAACAAGATTGTCATATATTGGGTCTATAACTTCGTGCGGTTTGCTAAGAGATGGCGTAACTTGTATTATTCCATTGGAACATGCGTTGGAAAGCTACTGTCATTGTACTTCATTTCAGTATATGTCGTTCATTTGAAGCGTAAACAACAATAATTTTTTTTTATCACTCAAATGTGTCGAACTTTGTGCCTGAAAAAGCGTTTGCGCGGGCAGTTCTTCTTCATTACTTTAATATGAAGAAAACTGCTGCCCAAAGTCATCGTATTTTGGTGGACGTTCATGGAGAACATGCGCTAGCTGGGCAAACGTGCCAAAAGTGGTTTGCACGACTTAAAAGTGGTGGTTTTGGCTTAGCCAACCAGCCAAATCAACGGCAGAGCCAAATATCCATGGTGCGAAGTTAACGCCCTGTATTTGGTGGGATCAGAAGGGTGTGCTGTATTATGAGCTGCTAAAACCGGGTGAAACCATCAATGGACAACGCTGCCGAACACAATTAATCCGTTTGAAGAGAGCAGTAGCCGAAAAGCACCCGGAATATGCGACCAGACACGAGGCAATCATTTTCCATCATGACAACGCTCGGCCCCAAGTTACTATTCCGGTTAAGAATTATTTGGAAAACAGTGGATGGGAAGTTGTACCCCAACCGCCTTATAGCCCAGACCTTGCCCCTTCTGACTACCATTTGTTCCGGTTAACTACTGAATAAAGAATTGAATTGAAAAAAAAATGAATGTGTCGAAAAGGCACTCAAATTCATCGATGGACAAGGTGACAATGGGCTGTGAAGTGAGGTCGCATTTCTATAGTACTTCCCCAAGTTTCAGAATAAAGCCCATTCATTCATTCATTAAATAATTCGTAAAGACAAACACATAAAGATCGCCCGAATGTTATGTATTCCACTTGCGGGCCGCATTGCTGTCTCCCTTTTTGACAGAACGTGACGGATTCCATGGGTTGGAGCCTTAAAGTGCTGTATGCACGAGCCACGTATTGCGAACTGCAAAACAGTTTCACAAGTCGCCAAGGACCTGATTAACTCGCTAAAAAACAATTTAAAGTCAATACTTAATGCACAGCTCTTTTAATACCACAACATTCACATTTCTTTAACTTCCCTGAACACCTCCTGAAAATCAGTGGCCCCACGTCGTGTGTACAGCACAAGACAACACTCGACTGGTTAAAAAAAAAAACAAATTATTTTCCCATGCCAACCACTCCTCGTAATCGAGTCGCACGAACACCTGCCGTTTGATCAATAATCACAAATAGTTTCGAAAATTCCCCATGACAGCAGTCAATTATTCATCCGCGTCTAGCCAAAACAAGTTCAACTTTTACCGCCGGCTCCGCTGTGCACAATTAGTCCTAGGAAAGACAACAAACTCTTGGTTTCATACAAACTCCCTATCTCGTGTTTCTTGCTTCAATTAAGAGCCTACAAAATGGTAAGTCCGGAATCCCGTGGAAAGCAAAAATCTCAATATTCCCCAAAGCTGCTGCACAATGCTGGCCAACGGCGTCAATGTGCATCACTCCGCCGTCTTGTGACATACAAGACTGTGCCTTGCGCCAGTTTGTCCTGCATTTTCAGTGTATCCTTTCGCTCCTGTTACGGCAAACAAATCTGGTGGCAATTTTTCAAAAATATCATTTCACACGAAATGCAACACCACCTTCAGAGATTCCAAGTCTCGGTCTCTCTCTTTTACTCTCCACGCCATCGACTGCTACTGCACTTCACTCGCAGCCAAAAGGCAGGCGGCGGCGGCAGTGGCGATGGCACTGAGCGGGAGATTTTTGTGAATAATTTGCAGTCATAAAATATGCAATAAGCTAACAGATGTTGCGAAATTGTTTTGAAAGCCGCCGTCACATTATTTATACCAGTTTCGGCGTTTCTCTGTGTTTGCTTGTGTGTGGGTGAACAGGACTCGATGGCAGGCCAGGAGAAGAACAGCTTCCATTCGAGAAGGGAGGACATGGTGCGCGGAAAAGGTTGAAAGAGCCTTCGTCACAACCCCGTGCCACGTAAATCCCGAAGCCCTTTTTAAAGTGTAAAATCACATTCAGCCATGGCGCAATATTTTCCGCAAAATTTAATGAATTATCATCAACAACAGACAAGTCAATTTTTCACCGCCAGTTGAACCGAAAATCAAAGCAAAAAGGACAAAAAAAAGGGGCCGTTGTTGTTCCCGGGGTCTATCCACCGCCAGCGCGCTTTAACGTTGACTTTTGACATTCGCAGAACCGCCAGGCCCCGTCACGTGGTAGGACTGCATTTTGTAAATATCAACAACGATTATGGCAAATCGATGATAGCGTCCTGACGGAGGGGCCTTTCATCGTGGAGTTACTTTAATGCGCTGGGGTGGGCCCGTCTCGTCCTGGTACTAGTGGTGATTGACCGAAAAACACACAGACGCCAGCTCTTCCCAGCTCTTCGTTTGCTGGTCATTTAAGTGTTATGCGGGAGTAAGGAAGCATTTAACGGTGTTTTAAATATGTTCCCGCATATTTTCGCCCGAGCAGGAGTGTAATAAATCGCAAAATGTGGCGGCTCAGGATGGGGATAGTGAGAGAAATAAATATTCATTATGAATACATTCACGAATGTTCAATATTTTTTTATTGCGTTTGCGACGCATTTACGTTTTTTTTAACCGCTTTATTAATTGATTCATTAAAGAGTTCAGCAGAGGTCGAGAGCTAAAGGATGAAACATTATTCGTCCGCTTCGATGCTGCCATAAAAAGCATAATTTTTAACTTGAGTTCTGTAGTTTTGTTTGTACTCTCTTTTCAGCCGCCAAAGAAGAAGGGAAAGAAGGGACCAGGTAAGTGCTTAAGAGATTACTAGATAGTTGGGAGGATATCCTCGTCTGTCTGATGCCATCAATCCATTCTTAGGGTGCTCATAAATAATCAACGTAGTCTCTTGACCAGAAATAAAGTACTATAGCGATGCCCAACTTCACAACTGATTGCTTCCTAGTCCAGCGACGAATTTGATAGGCTTTTTGGCAGTTATTCATCAATTTTTGACGGTTATTCACGAAATAATGTAAATGCCGTTCTCTGATTGGTCAATTTGACTTTCGAAAACGGTCCAAAAGTGGTTGTCAAAAATGTTAAGGGACAAGGAAGGTAGAAGTTGGGCATCTCTATCATACTTCATTTCTGCTCTTGACTGTTGAATTGAACTGAAGAAAATGGCAAATGAGTACTAGCTCTGAAGCAAAATTCATGTACTCAGTAACGAATATTCAATAAACTACCATGTAACGAAACGTTACTCCTCAATGAATATCGTTACTTTTATCGTATCGTTCCTACCTGCAGTACAACCCACTTCGATTCGTTTACTCATGGTTTGGTATACTCGCATGGACATACCAGAGACACACATCACACAACAGGGAGGGCTAGGTATGCCATCAGTGTTGCTACAACTATAGGAGTATTCGTACTACACTCGACATATGCTCCTCCTTTCATACTCGTACCACTTTTTTTTACACAATGTTTTTAAAAATATAAATCGCATCATACTTAGAGTTCCAATACCAGTTCGCACAAATACACACATTTTTGCCATACATCAAGACCTTTTCTAAAACTATTCGCGTTTGTCGAAGACATTATTATAAGACTCTTTGAGCCTACTCCGCCGCGAGTTAATTGCGAAGATAATATGCTCTATGCAAGGCATTCATCCCAAAAATCTTGCTGATACCACATCAATTATTCCAAGCATCCCAGTTTTGATCTAGCAAGGGGAAGGCAATATTGACAAGCTAGGCAAGGAATGGCGAACACTTATAGCCCAAACCGTATTATTTCAAATACGTTAGAAGAGTTTTGGCCAGAGATAGTTTTCTCCAAAAACATGGTCTTAACGAGACCTTTTTTCCAGGATTTCGTTCAGTTCAATAATGCCCCTTGCAGCGGAACGACTTTTTTCAACAACTTGCCAAAGACGCAATTATTAAATTTAAAATTTAAAAAAAAAACAATATTTTTCTATGTTTTTATTTTTCATGAATTTTGCTGCAATGTTGTAATAAAATAAAAATACCCACACAAGTTGTTTTCAAGACAAAAGTCCACATTTAAATGCTGATTGCGTATAATTTAAGAAAAGAATCGTTCTACAGCAAGGGTCTATCTCGAAAGTGGACATCATTTCCCGAGAACCCTGATATCTTGCTCAGGAAAATTGATAAACTATTTTTTTTTTTCTTGTAAAGACAAGCTTTTTAGTCTTTGTGAATTACAATCTAAAACATATTTTATTTTGCTTCCAACTTAAGTCGACCTGAAACGTACCAATTCCCTATTTCTATAGCAGACATTTATGTGACCTAAAGAATTTTAAAAAAATTTCTTAGTTTCTGTCGAATATTTTGTTAACTCAAACAGACTTGCACATCAAAACCTTGCGATTTTTGCACACTATTGGAAAGATTAAAAAACGTGATGCGTGATGTCCATTGTATGCATACCATGCTCTTCTTTTCTACTATACCTTTGGTCTATACCGATTTTATGGGAATTTGTGTGCGCACAATGGTATATGAAGAGTGGTTACATTTTAACCGTCGATGTTGATTTTGAATAAAACACAAATTATTTAGAAAATTATTGTCATTTCTTTTTATTATGATAATATTGGTATGGTTCAATTATGTATGCAACAAAATATCGGCCAAATGGCCGCCGCGACCTCGGCGGCACACCTCCATCCGGTGGTCCAAATTTTCGATGACGCTGAAGCATGATTGACGGTCTATGCCGTTAATGTGCCGAATTATCTCATCCTTTAGCTCTTGAATTGTTGCTGGCTTATCGACGTACACCTTTTCTTTCAAATAACCCCAAAGAAAAAAATCCAACAGTGTCAAATCACATGATCTTGGCGGCCAATTGACATAGCCCCCACGTGAGATAACTTCTTCTTCTTTGTTTGGCACTACAGTCCGGGGTGGACCTGGGCCTCAACCAACAAGCCTCTCTAGCCAGCACGATCTTTCGCCAGCTGCCTCCAGTTGTGCACACCAAGTTGGTTGAGGTCCTTCTCCAATTGTGTGCGCCATCTCGTTCTGGGACGCCCTCTTATGCGATGTCCCAAAGGCTCGGAATCGAAGACTTTTCGGGCCGGAGCTGTGGTGTCAATCCGCTCTACGTGACCTAGCCATCTTAAGCTTTGGATCCGAAGACGCTTAACTAGGTGCATGCCGCTGTACAGCCCGTACAGTTCGTGGTTGAATCTCCTTCTCCAGACGCCATCAATACAAACAGGACCAAAGATCGCACGCAGAACTTTTCTCTCAAAACGACCAAGAGCTTCTTCATCCGCTTTCAATAGCGTCCATGTCTCTGCGCCATAGAGCAAGACGGGGATGATTAGGGTGTTATATAAAGTCAACTTGGTGTTTCGAGAGATGGCTCTGTCACTCAACTGCCTCTTGAGCCCAAAGAAACAGCGATTGGCAAGAGTAATTCTGCGCTTGATCTCGGTACTGGTGTTATTGTCCCTGTTTACTGCAGAGCCAAGGTAGACGAAGTCCTTGACTACCTCAAAGTTTCTGCTGCCCATTATGACGCTCTGTCCGAGGCGTCGATGTTGTGCGTCCTTTCGTGATGACAGCATGTACTTTGTTTTGCCCTGATTAACTGCCAAACCCATTTTAGCCGCTTCCGCTTCAATGCTAGCAAAAGCCTCATTGACAGCTCGCTGTGTTAGTCCAATCACGTCAATGTCGTCCGCGTAGGCAAGCAGTTAAACGGACTTTTGGAAGATCGTGCCTCTGGTGTTGACATTTGAGTTTCGCACGATCTTCTCAAGTATGTTGTTGAAGAAATCACATGACAGCGTGTCGCCTTGTCTAAAACCTTTTTTGACATTGAAGGTCTCGGTGAGTTCGTTACCGACCTTGATGGAGCAGCGAGAGTTCTCCATCGTCATCCTGCACAATCTGACGAGTTTGGCTGGAATGTCAAAACTAGACATGACATTGTATAGCTCGTCTCTATGCACGCTGTCATATGCGGCCTTGAAACCGACGAATAGGTGGTGGGTGTCGATCTGCATCTCGTGGGTTTTTTCCAGGATCTGCCGCAGTGTGAAAATTTGGTCGATGGTGGACTTTCCCGGCCTGAAACCGCACTGATAAGGACCTATCAGGTTATTGACGAATGGTTTCAGGCGTTCACACAAGACGGCAGAGAGGATCTTGTACGATATGTTAAGGAGACTGATCCCTCGATAGTTGGCGCAGTCAAAAGGGTCTCCTTTCTTGTGGACCAGACAAACGACGCTGAGATTCCACTCATCACGTGAGATAACACGGCCATTGAATTTGTCGCGCAAAAGAGCCATTGTTTCGTTAGCTGAGTGGCAAGTGGCACCGTCCTGTTGAAACCACATATCGTCCACATTGAATCTTCCAATTCGGGCCATAAAAAGTTCGTTATCATTTCGCGATAGCGAACACCATTCACAGTAACTGCCTGACCGGCCTCATTTTGGAAAAAATAGGGCCCGATGATGCCGCCAGCCCATAAACCGCACCAAACGGTCACTCTTTGTGGGTGCATTGGTTATTCGACACTCTTGGATTGTCATTCGCCCGAATGCGGCAATTCAGCTTATTGACGAATCCACTGAGGTGAAAATGTGCCTCACCACTGAAGATGATTTTCTTCGAAAGTTGATCATCCACTGTTGCGATTTCTTGCCACAATTCTGACCATTGACGACGCTTGAAATGGTCAAGAGGCTTTAGTTCTTGAGTCAATTGCACCTTGTAAGCGTGTAAATGCAAGTCTTTATGCAAAATGTTCATCAACGACGAGCGTGAGAGGTGCGATTGTTGTTGAGGTGGACGGCTCTTCAGCCAAACTATCGCGAACAGCAGCAATATTTTCTGCAGTCCGAGTTGTACGAGCATGCAGTGGTGTTTTCACCACGGTTTGCACAAATTTTTCACGATTTTTCCGATTGTACGCACATTTGGACGATTAAATTGACCGAAACAATCACGAAGTGCACGATTTGCATTTTGATTTGAACGCTCATTTTCATAATAAGCCTGGATAACTTTAACGCGTTGCTCGATTATGTATCTTTCCATGGTTCAAATTGAGTGAGTCTGAGAAATTGAAATGAGAAATGTCAAATGAAATGCAGAAAAAAACCTGACGCTTAGGTGTGGTTCACATTCAAGTTGGGTTAGTTGGGCCACACACCACGCATGGGTATGGTTTGATGGGTTATGGCTGAAACACAATAGTGCGTTTGCGCTGGCGTTGTCTTTTGACGCACACAATTCAATGGCCATGCACAAAATACTGCGTTGAATAAGAAGTAATGAGAGGTATGAGTAATGAGGGTAATGAGAGGATCGTAATAAAACGTAAAACGTAAAACGTAAGTCCATCGCATGTCATTATGGAACATGTTGAAAATACTTGACGAGAGGTGCGCTGTGAGGCCGAAGTTTAGAGATTTTCGCGCACATTGAGAGTTTTTTTTTTCCAAAATTGGGAACTTTTCGTTTTTTTTTTGTGTCAACTGACAAAGGGAAACAGCTTATTAAAATTATTTCATATATATATTGAACTGAAAACAGCTGATGCATTATTTTTCATCTGGTATTTGAGAGAGAGGCACTCTCTCATCGCACTCTCTCCGTAACATGAAGTCGGCTGGCGCAACGCACTATTGTGTTTCAGCCATTACCCTTTCCATTCTGTGTGTACGATGTCGGTTTATCTCTCTTCACTGCGACGAGCGTATTCAGGCCTGTCTGGAATGCGATGGTAGATATGTATCCAGTATCCGCGTTTACGTATGTTTGGGTATACTGGAGAGTTCTTTTATTGATATGGCATCAGTAGATATCGATGCGGCATTGTAATGTATGTATAATATTTGTTTGGTATACGTTACTCTTGAAAATGCAAATATTGTGTGGACGTTTGTTTTTATTTAGTTGAGTTAATTACTTAAATTTTTAAATAGACTTATTACTCGCATTGTGTTTTGTAATGAAAAATGTTCTACGAACAAAAACTATGGTTGTATGGTTTATTTGTGTGATTACTTTTTGTACGAATTTTGTTTCTTGATCATACTGCATTAGGTTTTCTCTGGATCCTACAAACCTATTGCCGTTTTTTATGTATCTTTACAAGTTCTCAAGTAAGATTGGAATCACAACCCTGTTGCACTTTTCAATCTTAGCCTAAAAACAGCAATTTTGATGAAAGTAACGAAAGTAACAACTAACGATATTAAATAACGTTAAAAAAGTAACGATATGTATGGGTACTCAATTTGTCGTTACTTTTACATCTCAGAATCTAGGACCTTAGGAGGAGGTTGATCATTTCCTATTAGTCTGTCCCTGTTAAGGTGATTCTGTCCGTTGCTGGATGCCAAATTTGGACGCTTAACGAGTAGGTTCTCCATGGTTTCCATTGATTGCCCGTGTCTACGGTTTTCTGTTGTTGCTGTTGTGCCCCATTTTGTGCAAGTGTTGCATGAGAAGTGGCCAATAAGTGCGGCAGGATTATTCAGTTTTAGGGCCTCTTCGGTTATCCTGTGGTTTATCATGAATATTGTGAAGTCTGCAAGTCCCTCCTAGAGTATCACACTTTAACCGCTGTTTAGGCTGTCAACTGTCTTGCGCACATGGCAGTCGTTGAAAAATGGAGAATATTTAGGACAGCGGTAGCATTACCAGGCGTCCCTCTCATTCATACCAAAATGCTGTTTAAGGAGGGGGGCTGGTAGTCAAATCACCAGCACACTTAGACCATGTTGGCTGTTGTGATACCCACAGTGAGACTACCTATATTGATTGACCACTCCAGTGAAAGAATCGTTAATTTGGTCCCAAGGGCAAATGGTGACTGGACCAAATTTGAAACCCAGATCAAAGCGTATCAACTTTGCCTTCACTGGGATTCGAACCGGGTAATCCACTCACCAAGGGCAGGCACTTAACCAACTCCTGCTCCATCTAGTCGTCCCCCGTATTAATTTAAAAAAAAAACATTCAATGACTTTCTAAATATTCTCTGTGAACACGTCCATTTGGAGTTCCCAACCCTTTCAAAAATAAGCTGCACTGTGTAGCTACATACAAATATGTGTCAAATGAAACTTATTTTATTTACTTTCTCTTAATTTGCTGTTGAGAATTTGGAACACATGTTTTATCCCCCTGTTTTGAATAATTGTCCCCCTTAACAAAACTTTCCATCTTCCCCTTTTCCCATTTGCATTCTGGTAACGCTAAGCGGGATGTATGAGACTAGGCCACCACAGGACTAGGAATTCTACGGATAGACTCACAAACAAACGACAGTGATCCCCTTTCGAAAATCATGCCCCATTTCACAACACAAAAAATACACCTCCAAAGTAAAACATCAATTTACGAGCAGTGTGTGAAAAGACCCACAAATTCCTTTTCAAACGACACTAATTTTTGCGTAGTTTGCCATAGTTTGAGATGCAAGCCACGTTGCACCGCCAAAGCTAAGTTAACCATTTCGACAGACTAAAATCGCTTAAAATCATTTAACAAATTGGAGTTGTTACACCCGGAATTAGCGAGCCACCACTAACTGCTGAAAAATACATCGGACCAGTGCCGGGATAGAGTATTCATGCGGACCAAAGCACACATGTGTGTCCTCGCGCATCCTGTTTTGAAATAGAAGACGGATCCCGCAACCGTCATTCCGCCATAAGATGCGCCATTTAATTGCATTTTACTCGTCCAATTGCAGCAGTACCATTGACTCACATGGAATATTGTTTTTATTTTTCCTCGCATTCCGTGCTGTCGCCCCATCCTCGTGTCCACGAAAACTGCTTTACAGCCCCATTTGCGGACCACTTTACTGCGGTACTCCATGGACCGTGGTGTCCCTCTGGCGGCGGCGGCAACCGCTGACCGTCTGTCATGAAGTTAAAAACTATAATGGGCATTGCCTTGTCCACGCCATCGGCATCACCGGAAGCCGTTCTGGATGCTGGAGGAGTAGTGGCCCAGCAATTATGCTTCGTAAAAGTTTTCTCTCATTTTCTCCGAGAGCGCGCAATGTGTCCTTGTTTCAGTGTCTTCTTTTGCTGACATCACTGTGTGTGTGGGTGGGTGCTGGGATTTAAGGGACTTAATTGAAATAATGAAGTTTCCTGCGATGCGTGCTAATAAGTGCATTTAATGGTCGATTGTGGACCGAGAATGCACTGTCCTCCGAGGGGGGGTATGCAATAAAAATACATTCCGTTACATTGTTCCCTCATTGAAAAGGCAAAGAATGCGAATTGTTTTCGGTTAATGTTGCCTCGGTGTTTCGCCGATTGTTTTCCTGTGAAACTAACGCAACTCACTTACGCGAATGCTCATAAATTTTAGAACAAAAATTATTCGCCTTTCATTTGCCATTAAGTTGCCGTGTCAGAGTTTTACAAAATGACAGTGCATCCAGTTGAATTGGTTGTGAAATAAGTTGTCGACGCACGGTTTTGAAAACTGACATAATTTCACTAATTTTGTGTGAAAAAGCGCTGTCTTTTTCTTTGTCTCGACTAAATCTAGAACTCCTGGATCCCTGGTCGCTATGGAGTTTGTGGGTGTCGATGATGTCGATGGGCGAGCCTCGGAAGGGATTATTCACTAGCAGGGCTCTCAAGCGGAATAAATACGTGATAGTAATCAGTTGGGAAGGTTAAGGGATGTTTGTAAGTAGTTCGAAGTGGCTGGTCTCTGAGTGAATACTCTATGAGGACTTGATGTCGTTTTGTTCATCCTGCCGCTCCTGAAACGCTTACAGTTCTTGGTTTGGCTTCTCTTTCAATCGTCATAAGCACAAAATTTACAAATGAAAACTCTATGATTGAAAGCAGATAATTGGTGGCTACTGTAACAGCAAATATTATTTTTGTCGAATTTATGATTACCGTCTTCAAGGATTTTAGATTTGTTTAGTCCTGTTGCACGAAAACAATTTTTACGTAAAATAGTCAAAAGGACATGCCTGGTGAAATAGTTGTCAAAAAATATTCTGTGATCACTTGGGGGTTTAACTACCTCCAAGTACCACACGGGCTTCATTTGGTAAACACTTATTCACTTCATTTACATTGTTGACACCACAATATATGCCGACAAAATCTTAACAATAGCCATCGATACTGCAAAGCATCTACTCCTTGTTCCCAACACGGACTTTCTTTCCAAGGCTAAATTGCTTTGCAGAATCATCATCATCTTCTGACCGGCTTGATACACCAAAGGCGTCGCCGAGGTAAAGCACACACGAGATATCTCCAGGCAACTCCATCCGCCGCCATCAACTTTTTGGACTTGGTGCAACCACCTCGTCTTGGGTCTGCCAAGAAATAGCCTACCCGATGGAACTGCATTCAAGGCCCACCACGAAAGTCGTGATGAAGGGGACATTCGTGCCGCGTGACTTAGCCCTTTCCGTTCGTAGAAGCTGCTGCTCAACGTTGAGCTCCTCGCGCACTGCCGTGTTTCTCACACTATCCCAGAACAGCACGAACAAATGTCATCTCAGCAGCTTGTACTCGCGATCATTTTCTTTCGATCATTACCCAAATTCCATGACCATAGGTGAGAGTTGGAATAAATACTGAGTTGCAAACCGCTGACTTTGACACGAAGCTGCACTTTCAGATCTTTCCAGCTGTTTCAAAACTGACACCGCTTGGTCAATGTAAAGGGTGAGAAAAGCTATAGGAAAGTTTTTCAAAAACAAACACATAAAATTCAGAAAAATGCATGAAATCTTTATTCGAATCGATAGTACGGTCCATATAATTTAATGTTTGAAGATTATTTCATGGAAATGTTGACCTTGACTGCGCCTCAAATGTCCAATTTCGACATACTCTTTCCAACATTTCGGCCGGTATCTCACGAATAAATACTTCAATGTTGTCTTCCAATGCGTCAATTGAAGCGGGCTTGTCTGTATAGACATGAGCATTAACATAGCCCCACAAAAAATAGTCTAAAGGCGTTAAATCACACGATCTAGTGAAATAAAATGTTCACCGAACTCGCCTCTCAATAAGTCCATTGTTGCGCGTGCTGTGTGGCATGTGGCACCGTCTTGTTGAAACCACATGTCATGCAAGTCAAGCTCTTGCATTTTGGGCAAAAAAAAGTTGGATATCATCTCACGGTAGCGCTCACCATTCACAGTTACGTTACGATTCGCATCATCTTTGAAGAAGTACGGTCCAATGATGCCACCAGCACACAAACCGCACCAAACTGTGACTTTTTCTGGATGCATTGGTAGCTCTTGCACTGCTTCTGGGTGATATTCACTGCAAAATCGACAATTCTACTTATTTACGTACCCATTGAGCCAAAAATTAGCGTCGTCTAAACTGACCATAGAATGGAAGAAGCGCGCGATGAACTTTCTTAACAGAGCACACATTTTGAAAATAAAATTCAATAATTTGCAAGCGTTGTTCGTTTGTAAGACGATTCATGGTTAAATTATAGACCAAACTGAAGATGTTTGACAGTGAAACAAAACACGAAACGTGCGTCAGCTGTTTAAACGAGTGTTGCCAAAAAGATAATAGCTAAAAAATCACCCTTTAGTATTGACTCACCACTCCGACCTCACCTGCCGGCGATCAGATCACAACTCCCCTGAGACAAGATTGGACATGCACACAAGGCAACAACGATAAGAGCTAAGATGCACTCCATGAGTATTATGACTTATCGGAGAGTGCTTCCTGTGCTCCCACGCTTTTCAGTAGTGTTGCCAATACACTATCAACCCTACATTAAAGCCCAGCATTACTCCTCCCATCACACACGAAGAAGAACTGTGAGAAAGAGCTGTGTATCCACCTGCTTATAGAGTCGCAGCGATAAACGACGACGCTATCGCCAAAGGTAGTTTTTCTTGAGACGTAACTTTGGCTAATATCAAATTACTAATGAAGCATCCAAAAAAATGTGTTTCCTTCGTTAAACGAACACTGTTCAAAACACAATTGCAAGCCGTAAATAAGTTTCATTTTCACTTAATTTATTTAAATCAGACGGCTTCTGCAAAGCTTATTCGAATGAATCGAAATTGTTATTTGAATTAATCCCATTCCTATCGATTGCGGAGTTATTTTAAAATTATGATATCCCTCTTCTGATGATTATGGACAATTTTGTTTACAAATGTGTCCATTACTTATTCGTGCGGTTTGCTAAGATATGGCGTAACTTGTATTATTCCATTGGAAAGCCACTGTCATTGTACTTCATTTCAGTATATGTCATTCATTTGAAGCGTAAACAACAATCATTTTTTTTTCGCTCAAATATGTCGAAAATGTGTTTTTGCAGGGAGTTCTTCTTTATTACTTTAATATGAAGAAAACTGCTGCCGAAAGTCGTGTTTCGGTGGAAGTTTATGGTGAACATGCGCTAGCTGAGCGAAAGTGCCAAAAGTGGTTTGCACGATTTAAAATTTTGGCTTGGTCAATTACCCAAATATCCATGGCGAGAAGGTAACACTCTGTATTTGGTGGGATCAGAAGGGTGTGCTGTATTATGAGCTGTTTAAACCGGGTGAAACCATCAATGGACAACGCTACCGAACACAATTAATCCGTTTGAAGAGAGCAGTAGCCGAAAAACGCCCGGAATATGCGACTATGCTCGGCCCTACGTTGCTATTCCGGTTAAGAACTATTTGGAATACAGTGGATGGGAAGTTTTATAGCCCAGACCTTGCCCCTTCCGACTACCATTTGTTCCGGTCGATGCAGAATGCCCTCACTGAAATACGGTTCACATAAGAGTAGAATATCAAAAATTGGTTTGATTCATTCTTGGCTGCCAAGCCGGCGCAGTTCTTTTGGGATGGGATCCACAAATTGCCAGAAAGATGGGAAAAAGTCATAACAAAATATAGACCCAATAAATACTTGTGATTATTGCATATTCATTTTGATGAGGATTAATATTATTTCCTTCGCAAATAATGCATTAATTACGAAGAAATTTGATTGTCATAAAAAAGGCTGCCACGAACGAGGAACAATTCCGTCAAACCCGATTTTTACTTATCTTAAACCGTTTATGGTATACACCCCATACAACTACAACGGGTCTACAGTACACTGGAGCCATGGTTTTTAAAACTCTACAGGCCCTGCCTTGACTACAGATATATAAAAAAGTAAAAGTAGCCTTCGTAGCCTTCATAACCGCAAAGGACAACAGACCCAACCGTCTCTCCTCATTCCTTCTAAAGGCTTTGGAAAGACTACTAGATCTGTACAAAAAGAGCAATACCGCCGACTTGTAAACTCTCAGCATGCCTACTGCAAGGGAAATTCGTTCGAAAGAGCTCTGCATACTATTGTGGGCACGATAGAGAAATCACTGTCCCACAAGGAATACACTTTAACAGCTTTCCAGCATTTAATTACATAACTATAGAATCTACAGTAAACCTCTTAAGCGGACTAGGTATTCATAACGACATCATACGCTGGATAAAGCTAATGCTTACAAGCAGGCAAATCCAAGCGGACTTCAGTGATAGCCGAATGGTGAGAAGAGTGAGAGGGAGTACCCCACAAGGATGTATACTATCTCCACAACTCTGGCTAGTCACCGTAAATGAGCTCCTTCTTTCACTAGAAAGGTTTGGTGGTAAAGTCATCGCCTACTCGGACGACATCGCCACAACCGTCAGTGGGAAGTACCCTCAAACCCTAGGGGAGCTAATGGAAAACACTCTCAAAGTGCTATCAAACTGGACCAGACCAAGATGTAAGTCCAGCAAAAACTGAAAAGCTTTTCGAGACATCTTCAGACGCCGCAAAAAAAAACCTACCACCATAAGTCAATGTAACTCCACTGACTTTCTCAGATTCAGGCCAAATATCTTGGCTAAATTGGAAGCTCAGTTGGAAACAGAACTCATTGGAGAGAATAAAGAATGCAACCACAGCACTTCACGCGTGCAAAGGGGCTTTATGTAGGAACTGGGGAGTCAACTCCAAGATTATGAGATGGCTTTACACCGCCATACTACGTCGTGGTATGGTGGCCGGGGTTGGACAAAGTCAACTACATACAGATGATAACCGAAAGCCTACAGACTACTCAGCACCGATCTTGGACTTCGATGTGAAATACCAAATCTGGATACCGAGTAGCCTATTATGGGAGACGAACTCGGTACTGAACAATAACAACGCCAAGGAAATCTACACAGCCGGATCTAAACCTTTGGTGGTGTGGGAGGGGGTATATACTCGGAACATCTCCAGATCAGCCGGTTCTTTAAACTACCAGAAGGGCCGAACAACAATGAGGACGATATCGAACGAGAGTATCGTCATCTACAACGACAGTCAAGCAGCGATTATGGAACTCGATTCACCATTTTTAAGATCAAAATTGGCTCTGCCGTATGTCTATCAAGGCATTGCAGCCTAACGGTGTGCTGGGAAACTGAGAAGAAGACGCGCTAGCCCAAAAACGGAACAACAACCATGGGACCAAGGATTGAAAACATCTGGTTTCCAATAGAAACTCAAAAAACCAAAACACAGAGCGGATCGCCGCATTGCCCGTGAAAGATGGAATAAGCTCAACACTTGGAACAAATGGACTTACATGGACTTACCGTTCTTGCAACACTTTTCATAGATGCCTCGCTCCTCTTGGTCGCAGCGCGACATTCCACCCTATTCCGCTTGTCGTTAAACCACATGTCACTGAACGACTGTGTGAGGTCGGTATTCCGGTTGTCGTTTAAGTAGTCCTTTTACGTCACTCAGCGACAATAGTCATTTTAGTTCTGTGGAACGTAATTTTTTCCCTATTCATGTCATCATTCGGTATTACGGCTGTCAATTAAGTGTCACACAACGACAGAATCGGGCGTTTAGGATTTTGTTAACAATTCCAAGACTCCAAGAGCTCAAAATGTAAGTTTTGATTGCTGTTTTAAATTTGGTGTAATTGCACTATTTAACTAATTTTAAAAGAGTGAGGCAACTGGAGGGCTCTTTAAGCGGAAACTCCGTAGTGAAATCAACGAAGCGTAGAGTTCATTCACTACATGACCCCTCAGAAAAAGTGTTCGGCTGCAATCAAGATGTACCAGATTTCAGTCCGAGGAAGGTGTCATCAACATCAAGTCCTAGTAATGCACCTATGAGGAGCACAGTTGTCATTTGGAAAGCGAGATCTGTTTTGGGACAAAGTTCTTGGTGCAGACATCACCCGAACGGAATTCAGATCACTCGCTACATTTAAACAAAAAACATTTCAGATCCAACAGAAACTAAGCACATATTTATTTTTAATCTAAAAATGTGAACAATTACAATTTTACTTCAATAAAGTCGTTAACAAGGAACAACCTTGCCAATGTCGTTGTGTGGGCTATTGTCATAACACACATTCAATTTTCAATCAGCTTTTCATCTGTGAAACAGATGACATTTTCTTCATAGCCTGAGTCATACACAACTCGAAAGCATCTTTTATGCCGTAAATGCGGTGAACAGCAGAAGATGTTACACCCGTGCGTTGGTGGATAGTCTGTTCAGTTGTCGCACGAAAAAGCCGATTTACGGGAGGCGTTGTCACCCACTTTATATCACGATCTTTACTGAAACTATTCAGTCAGATTTCCAATATCTCTTCTCAAACATTCTCGTCCTCCACTTCTGGTTCGTAGTCCTCATTACCACCATCACTACACTCACCTTCAAAGTCGTCATAAATTTCATCTTTAGCACGGTCTAGAAGCGCAGCAATCTCACTTTCACTCATATGGTGTATCTTTGTGCATAAATGGCATGGACTGAGTAGGAATATATTACGACCCTGAGTAAAAATATATTAGCTTGTAATCATTTTGGGACCTCCTCAGAACAGAAGAGTTAATTGTAGGGGAAACCGAGTCGCTTAAGTTTCGTAGTACCGATTCTTAAACAACTGTGACTCTCAAAACTCCGCCAGTCGAATTAATAAGACGACGATCGGAAAAAGGGTGATTATAAAGCCCCTAGGCTTCCTCGATAAATGATCTATCCAACGCAAACCTAGTTTCAATTCAAACCAGTAGATCCGGAGATCAGCGCTTTCAACCAAACAAACTCTCCTCTCTTAGTTTAGACGTGAAAACATGTCCCTGCCTGCTTTCTTATTAAAAGAAATCAAAGTCAAATCACAAAAGGAGAAAAATCCAATTTTCTACCAATCCCGTCTCAATTGAATACAGTGGCAGTTAACTTCGTGCTGATCCTTTCCTTATAATCCCTTCGATTGTTAAGCAATTTCCGCAAACAGCATTTCGAACCCTAATAGCCCTCAGGCTGACTTATGCTTTGCAACCCTCAGGAGACGGCACAAAATTCACCAAAGATTCACTTTCGCTTACAGTAGCTCAATTGATTTGCAAACATTCATTCAGGCCGAAATGGCATATCCTTCAAAGGGCACTCTCATCCTCAGTCATTCGCCCGATTTCGATGCAAATTTCATCAATCCTAATGCCAAGGGTAATTCAAAACAATTAAACATCAAAGCATCCATAACGGCATCAAATGGGATAATCCAATAAATCAATTAAACGCCAAGTGAGGCACGGGACGGCCACCCCTACACTCTACACACACGCGCACCCGCACACACTCCAGTGAGCAGTGACGAATGACACAGATCCCATCAACCAACATCTCAGTCTCATTCAATTAAGTTGACAATTTCATTCATTATCCCTGCATGTAGCAGGCGAAACGCAGGACCTGTTTAAATCGAACTTAAACCGGCCACCATTCCTCCTTTGCAGTGCTCATCGATGGAGTGGACACAACCAAAATGACCCGAGACCAACTCGAGCAGTTCGCCCTCAGGCTCAAGGCGGAAATGGAACGTGAACGAGAGGAGCGGAATTTCTACCAGCTGGAGCGGGATAAAATACGAACCTTCTGGGAAATCACCCGGGACCAATTAGGCAAGTTAATTGTCACAAAAACTTTTCAAATCCAATTGCACACACGTAGTACTGGGCACAAAGCTAATTAAAATCGCATTCTCACAAGGCAATTGGATTAACGTTTCATTGATTGATTTTGTGTGCCCTTATGCAGATGATGCTCGAGCCGAGCTGCGCAAGAAGGACAAGGAAGTCGAGAACGCCCACGAGAAGGCAGAGAACGAGATCAGGCATGTGGTTCAGCAGATGAAGCACCTGCAGTACGAGAATCAAACGAAAATTGGTCAGGTGCGAGCGGAGGCGATGACACAGCTGAAGTTGGCCCAGGAGGAGCATGCGAGGCAGGAGCAAGAGCTCTTGGAGGACAAACGTGAACTGAAGAATATGCTGCGTGAAAAGGACGAAACCCACGACCTGCAAGTGCAGCAATTGAAAGTGAAACAACACGAAGATTTGGGGTATTTTATTTTTATATATTTTTTGCTTCATTTTTTTTTATGCTATCATTGTGGCGGCCGTGGCGTTGTGGGTTGGTGCGTCGACCCCTACCGACTTGAGCCTACGCAGTACAGGTTCGATTCCCGGTACGAGCAAAAAACGTTTCACGACCTCACATCTTTAGTGTCGCTAACAATGCTCAAAGAATATATCTGTCTAGGAGAAGCATCTCAAATTGGCAGCTCGGAGACGGCATAGAAACTGTAGGTCCCTTCCACTCGGGAGTGAACAATAGCACGCACATGAGTGGTTGTCGAGAAGCTAGAGTATTTGTTGAGAAGCTAAGGCCTTCTAAAGCGCCACGCATATTATCTTTTGTTGAAATTTTGATAGTGTTTACTGTGAATTGCTAGGGAAGGGGCGTAACCCATTCACAGCGAGCACACGTTCTTCAACACATCTCAAGGCAGTCGTATTACTCGACCATAGGCCCACAGCCTTGACACATCTATGAGATTCTACGAGGATTTTTCCTTAAACGTTAATAAGCTATTGCCCCTCCTTATACAGAAAATCAAAGAGAAGAGAATCAATGTTTTAAGGGGAATTGTTTATTTCCACTGTGAAACAGATTAGTGGCACTTAGGCCAATATAGCACAATTGTTGCTCATTGTGCTATTTTGCTCTACAAATCTGTTGAGGTGACCAACGCTATCATTGCTTAGCGCGCCGTATTCGTCAAAAAGTAAGCTCCCGCGTGAGCACAATGGGTCTCCTTTGACATACGTGTTGTCCAAGCGTCGATAGCAACCACCGGAACCTAACCTACGTAACCCACGCTCTTAGATTTATTTTTCGTCGAGTAAAGCCGGCGCTGATAGATCAGAACACTATGCCCAATTTGTTTCCTACAAAGGTAAGTGCTGCGGCTCTCATTTAGACAGGGGCACGAATGGCAGGCTGCCACACTGATTAAGTGATGAACTGGTACTGAAGCGAGTCAATTGTCGACCATCCATGAAGATATAGGCGACAATTTAGGGTTCTTTCAGAATGAAAAGGTATCGGAGCCTTGCTGCCACAAAAGTCGAAGGTATCTCTCTCATTTGTAAAAAACGTAAAGACTTCCGCCTCGTCTTCAATTCCCAGGCTCATTTACAATGACATCCCAGCTGTCAGCTCATTAGACAAGGCGAATCTGCTTGCGGCGCATTTTGCATCTAGCTCAACACTGTTAGATTCCAATAGGTCGCCACCTGTACTTGAGAGCGTTGATTTCACCATGGAACAAATCCACTTCCGCACTCGTACAGTTGCAAGAGTACTTAAAGATCTCGACGTGAACAAATCCGCTAGCCCGGATGGTATTCCCCCTATTCTTCTGAAGAGGTGTTCTTCTGCGCTGGCAAAACCACTGCGTAAGCTTTTTTATCTATCCTACTCTTTAGGTCTCTTGCCGAGCAGATGGAAAACAGCATTTGTCCAACCCGTCCCTAAAAAGGGCGAATCTTAGTCACCCACCTCGTACCGACCCATAGCACTTACGTCCCTTCTTTCTAAGGTCATGGAAACGCTGATAAATCGTCAGCTTACGAAATATCTCGAATCGCGGAAGCTTCTTAATGACCGGCAGTATGGTTTTCGCAGCAACAGGTCCACTGGTGATCTGATAGCTTATCTCACCGAAAAGTGGACCCAATCTTTGCACAATGCAGGCGAAAACAAGATCGTTGCGCTTGATATTTCCAAGGCATTTGACAGAGTTTGCCATCAAGCTCTCTTGTCGAAAATGCGTGCCTATGGTGTCGATGAACCTCTTCTTCAATGGATTAGAAATTACCTTTCGAACCGTTCAATTCAAGTTGTTTTGGATGGGTTCAAGTCTGATATCCACCAAATCAATGCTGGTGTTCCCCAAGGCTCTGTTCTGTCTCCGACACTCTTTCTCATTTTTATAAATGATCTCTTGTCTGCTACTTCTAATCCAATCCATTCCTTCGCTGATGACAGCACCCTCAGTTTTTCATATTCGTTCCAAGACTCACGACCCCGCCCTTCTGCCGTAGAATTGGAACGGCAGCGTATGTTAAGCACATTGAATTCCGATCTTGACAGCATAATCAATTGGGGAAAGAACAACCGAGTGAAATTCAATGCTTCAAAAACTCAATGCTGCCTGCTGTCACTCAAGCGAACCCTTTCTAATCAGCCATTATCCACGAATGGCACCTGTGTCGATGAAACCGGAAAGCTTTCCATCCTTGGTATGTGTATTAACACAACACTTAGTTGGAACGATCGCATATATGAGTTCGCCAAAAATGCTGCGAAATGCTTAGGTTTCCTCAATCGATGCAAGACATACTTCACCCCTTCTAATTTGGCTTTCATTTATAAGGCGTATATACGCCCCAAACTTGAGTACAACGCTCATATCTGGTCTGGTGCCCCCAAAACCACCCTGCTCCTACTAGATAGAATCCAAATGCGAGCGATAAAACTTATAGGAGACAACAATATTGCAAAGTCACTTGACTCGCTCGAACATCGACGTACCATCTCGTCTCTATCTGTATTTTATCGCTATTTTAACAAACGATGCTCAAGTGAGCTTGCCAACTGCATTCCTCCTCTCCATGAATTCACCCACAATACTCGTCTCGCAAGGAATGCCCATCAGTTTACCCTTAAGCCTACTTTCGGACGCACAGTTAAATTTAGAGACTCGTTCATTAGCCGCACGACACGAATATGGAACGCTCTTCCCAGCCTAATATTTCCCTCAGAATACAATCCGCAGATGTTTAAAACCAATGTGCACAGGTACCTCCTCTCCCTTTCTCCCTCTACACCTTCGGCCCGTGCTGTGTCTTGAACCCGGACACTTAAGGGTACTAACAATTCCTTGTGCGCGCGCAAATTATAAAAAAAAATCCCTTTTCGATTAAGCCAAGGCTTATGCTCTTTAATCCTACAGCTTCTGCCTTAAAGAAGTTACAATTAACCGGCAGATAAAGAGACGCTAAACATAGAGTGGACTTCTTGTCCATCCCATCGTGGGTCTTTGATCAATTTGTGAAAATAGTGTATTACAGAGCTGCTAACTTCTAGTAAGCTCTGCAGTTAATATTAGCTACAAACTTTTTCTCGAAGAGTGCGAAGTGGCTTGAACCCCCAGAAAGGAATTCAGATCTATCAAGAAAAGTGTGTTATCCACGACTGGCATGAAATCGTGTGTCTTAAAATTACTTCCGTGCTGACTTCCGGGTATATTTAGCGGATGAAGATAAAGAATTTGTAGGGTGCAGCCGAATATCTGGTCCTTATCAATTGACAGCTTTTTCCAAGTGCCCACATGCATACTGTGTATGCACATTATTGTGACATCAACTTTACAATAAATTATTTACAAGTTATATTTTCTTGATGTCTGCAAGAGGCGGATTGAATGGAATTGCCTATGATGAGTCGTTTTCGTTCCCCACTCCTGGCAAGTCCAGTTGCTACCTCATTGCTGGTCATCGCCCAGAAAAGGTTAATCGAGTGCTGCGTGCTAAGAACGTTAACCCTTGAATACCCAAGTGTTTTTTTCTTTTTGACCAAAATTTATGTTGTAGGTGTCAATTTTGAACAACTCTCGTTCTACTTTTCATATAACTTACTTGAGTAAGCAGCAGATAATCTCAGGTGATTCGTGCCCACGTTAGGGCACGCTGATCCTAACTCACAACAAACTTTGTGTTCAAAGAGTGCCTGGACAAAATGGACATCTGAGCATTTAAGGGTTAAGCTCTTCGCGGCAGGATGCGCCTATTTCACCAACTTACAAATTTGTATTTTCAATTGATTTTTAACAAAATTAGGCACTTTTTAGATTTTTTGCCGTTTCACCAAATTCTGAGTATAACAAATTTGTCCTTGTAATCTACAAAAAAAAATATTTGTGGATGATTTACAAATTTGTGAAAATGTTACGTATTTGTAGTTTACAAATTTTGTGCTGCACGTGAGAGTATTCCACAAGAAAAAGTTGACGTATTATTTCTCCTAGTTTTTGTGATGACTTGGCTTTGTGATGACTTTGTGGAAAAATATATATCGACAACGATCAAGCCGCATTGGAATACAATTTCGGAAGAAATGCGCGACATTGAACCACATGTAGCTCATTCGACTGAAAAAGTAGATCCTCTGTGCCCGCTGTAGCAGCAATGGAGTTTGCTCCAGTCACACCTAGGCATGCAAGTCTTTGTATACTTGTTAACAGCCATAAGCAAAAACATCATACTACTCTGCCGTGTGTCAAGACCGGCCTGAGAATCGCTGTGTACATCCAGAGTATTGTTCGGGCGTTTGGACCCCACACAGGTTTAGGGGGCAGACGCCCTTTCATTGACTTTGAGTCTCCAATTTGGGGCAGGGAAAGGGTGCTGCTAGTAAATTCAGCAGCATGTAGGTACATTGTGACTACTACCACCGATTGACAACTACAGTGATAGTGCCGCTAATTTCAAGATTTTCAGATAAAAACGTATTCACTTTCACTAGGATTCGAACCGAGGACCCCACTAACCAACGGCAGGCACTTAACCAACTGCGAAATCCAGTCGTCTAGGATAACAATAATAATAATAATATGGTTGGCGCTACAGCCCGTAGTGGGCCAAGGGCTAGATTCTCAGCAACCACTCGCGGTATGCGAGATTTTGTTCTTTCTGGAAGGGACCTAAAGTCTTATACCGACTCCATCTATACTCGTTGAACATTGTCAGTAACTCGAAAGAGGTGGAGCCGTGAAAAATGCCTAGGAGTCGACGCACGCAAGGTATTTCGCGCTTTCCCTGGCAATTTTGTTGGTGAAAAGGACCAAATCGGTCTTTTGATGGTAAATCCCAAGACCACAAGCTCTTGCCCACTTGTGTTTACTGCGCGTTCAATTAGTTCACTAAGCCCCGAGTGGAATTTACACCAACGTCATCGGTGTATGCAATTGGTGTTTGCATTCTTGAAGGCTGACGTGATATATACGAGGGGCGTTCAATAAATTCTCGGTATCGGGCTGAAGCTGTGGTTGTATATATATATTGACTTATTTATCAAATAATACTGGTTGGGCGTATAGTAGTACTACTATAGAATGCGGTGAGGGCGAATGCCTTGACATTTAAGAAGCTCTCAACGACACCTTTGATCATACTGCGAACGGGAGATTGTATGGTGCTTGAGGTGGCTTAAAGCATATCATAGATTTCGGCAAGGTATACCTAAACTGAAGTGCGACAAAACGAAAAACACTTAAGGCAGAAAACACACCGGATAAAGCAATAGGTGTTTTTTCTGATTTATAAAATAAAAGAACATTGTTCCTTATAAGACTACACACACTCATGTTGCGCCATCTGTTAGACAATATTTGTTAAGGTGACACAGTGCCCTCCACTAAGTAGTAGTAGACATTAGTTCATATGCAAATGTCAAGTCAGTCTTAAGGTAATGAAAGGAATAAAGGTCAGTTCGCTTCTGACTGCCGAGTGTAATACATCATACTTGTTTTAAAGCCTTTTGGTCGTGCTTGCCGAAAGTGCATGCCTTTGTATACGAGCAAAACAGACAGAATGCAACAAAACTCTTTCGAACCAGCATCGTCGATGATAATTACCTTCTTTCCTATGAGGCAACACACTCCATCTGAAAGGAGACAGAAAAACCTGTTTCGTTGACCTGTTGTTTTTTGCAAAACTAAATTTTGATTCCGAGTTTTAGCCTGAGTTACTTGTTTGCTCATAGCATTTTCGATTAATCCCAGCAAATAATGAATCGCTTCACTCCGTACTCTGGTGAAATTATTAAGCTCATGTCAGCATAAGTTCTTAATTTTTCTATTAAGTTTACACAACTTCATCGTCTGAGTCCGACCACATGTTGAACAAAGCAAGTCTCAAATTCCATTTTGTTTCACATCAACTCACGAAACAAGAAAACAAAACAAATAGAGCTTTGTTTTGTTTCGTTTGACTATGGAATCGAAAACTTTTTGTTGCATCCGATGTGTTTTCAGTGTAACACGTTAGTGCACGGTGTTAACATTCGATGACTTGCGGTGGCGCGATTTGAAAGTGTCAAAGTCCTTTTCACTGAAACGGACATAATATCGCTTAAATTGGCAGTGGAACGAAAGTAGTTGCTCCCATTCGTGCGCAAAAACTGCGTTTGCTTAAAACTCTGTGATTTGATTAAACATGAGTTTTTTTCTTAAATAAATCCTATGGACGTCAAGCACCACCCAGAGAGCCTTCGAAGACGTGTTTCTGTTCTGTTGCGGCTGCTGTCAATGTTCAATAGTTTTTTTTAAGAGGATATTTCGTATTGTTGCATTTCCACCAATAACGACAATAAGATGCAGAAATAGCATAGCAGCCTGTCATAGCCTCGTGCCAAGCACTGACATCAAAAGTTTGAGTAAGATGTTAGATAAGTGTATAAGATGAGATAATCAGGCCACCAACCACAACAAAAGGCCATCTATACGCAAGGAGAAGAACGATCAACTCTCAAGAGTATTCCCGAAATTGTTGTACATACTGCAAGAAACCTAGACAGGATAGATTACAAAGAACCATGTAGCATCAGCGAGAAAATTCCATAGACTCGTGGCGACAGTATGATCTAGAAGGACTATTGGGGGGTATAAATATCGGGATGCGGGGCAGTTCAGTTGGAAAATTATTACAGTAGATTATCCATCGCGGACTTATGCCAAAAACAAATTTGTCTACTGTACCAAATGGGGTATTCGCATCGATGCTGGGAAATCGGTACATCTGTGCTTAAGGAGACCATCCAGGGGTGGATGCAGATCAGCAGGTAAGGGTAGGGTAAGGGTAAATATCAATAAACGAAAATTTCGAGTATCTTGGCGTTAACTTCACGGAAAGGTTGAAGTTCAACAGTCATTCGAAACTGGCCCTTAAGAAGGCCATCCACGGCTTCCATCGCATCCGTCCATTGATGCGCAAGCAAAATTGATTAAGCCAGAGGACAAAACTGCTGTTGTACAAGCAGCTTATACGGCCGATCTTAATGTAAGCAAAATTGATTAAGCCAGAGGACAAAACTGCTGCTGTACAAGCAGCTTATACGGCCGATCTTAATGTAAGCAAAATTGATTAAGCCAGAGGACAAAACTGCTGCTGTACAAGCAGCTTATACGGCCGATCTTAACGTATGGCTTCCCAATATGGCACACCATCCCTAAGACCAGCATGACGAAGCTCGCGAAAAAATACTGCAAATATGCACCGGACTCACCTTCGACAGGGACCGTCAAAGGTATCACAGCTACAATAGGTTTTACGACCAAGCACGTATTATCCCCCTGCAACAGTACATGGAGGCACTGTTCAGAAAGCAGCTGCTATAAATCAACAACAACCTTAACAAGAAAATCAGGAATCTGAGAAACACAATCCTCGGAAACGCATTAAATCTGCTAAACGAGCAGAACTTTCCAGCGACGTCGAACAACGAGCTGCAAAGATTCTACCAGAGCAGCGATAGCAATCACCATCGAGGCTAAGTCGGCTACCACATCACCACCCCATCCCAAAAGGACCACCATGGACACACGGACTTGAACAACCCGATGTAAGCACCAGCCATTGCAGGACATACTAAAATAAGCAATAAAGCGACAATAATAAATAATAAACATTAAATTAAACAAAGTACATCAGTTGGGCCCCTATTGTTGAGCCAACGCCCTAACCTTTAGCTTGTAAGTCTAGTTTTAAACTCAATTGTAAAAAAAATCCGTTCGAATAAATTGTTAAATCTTTTAAGTCCCTTTTATAAGTAAATTTCAGTTTGGGATTTTATAGTGTTCAAAGTGTTAATCGGTTCAGCCTGAAAGGCACCTAAGAGTTTTGTAGTAAGGTCATAGTAGTCTTTAAAGTGTAATAAAGCACAAGAGTAAGCTAGTGCTTGTAAAAAAATTCGTGTATATCGTGAGTAGTGATCTTCTGTGTTTCATTCATCGCAATCCAGTGATCGAACCCCGTTGTGTGGACAATTTGAACAATCTTGCGTAGACTCATTTTCTGTGAAACGAAATAATATGGATAAAGAAGGACTTTTAGCAATTTAAGGAAAAGGGGCAGCTACAAATTCTGACGGAGTCATTGGTACTAGATCAGGAGATCGCCAACACGAAACCTTTATATTGGTGGGTGATTTTTTAGCTATTATCTTTCTGACAACACTGGCTTAAACAGCTGACGCACGTTTCGTGTTTTCTTTCACTGTCAAACATCTTCTGTTTGGTCTATAATTTAACCATGAATCGTCTTACAAACGAACAACGCTTGCAAATTATTGAATTTTTTATCAAAATGCGTGCTCTGTTAAGAAAGTTCATCGCTACATCACATGTGTTCAGCGACGACGCTCATTTTTGGCTCAATGAGTACGTAAATAAGCAGAATTGTCGATTTTGGAGTGAATATCAGCCAGAAGCAGTGCAAGAGCTACCAATGCATCCAGAAAAAGTCACAGTTTGGTGCGGCTTATGGGCTGGTGGCATTATTGGACCGTACTTCTTCAAAGATGATGCGAATCGTAACGTAACTGTGAATGGTGAGCGCTACCGTGAGATGATATCCAACTTTTTTGACTTGCATGACATGTGGTAACAACACAGCACGAGCCACACATCACGCGCAACAATGGCCTCATTGAGAGGCGAGTTCGGTGAACATTTTATTTCACGTTCGGGACCGGTCAATTGGCCGCCTAGATCGTGCGACTTAACGCCTTTAGACTATTTTTGTGGGTTAAAGCTCATGTCTATACAGACCAGCCCGCTTCAATTGACGCATTGGAAGACAACATTGAAGCATTTATTCGTGAGATACCGGCCGAAATGTTGGAAAGAGTATGCCAAAATTGGACTAAGCGGATGGACCATTTGAGGCGCAGTCAAGGTCAACATTTGCATGAAATAATCATCAAACATTAAATTATATGGACCGTACTATCGATTCAAATAAAGATTTCATGCATTTTCTGAATTTTATGCGTTTCTTTCCTACTTTCCTATAGCTTTTAAAAAATCACCCTTTATAATCCAATGGCCATGTGCATCCGAACTAGTCTTCTCCTACAAGAGCTATTAACGCAAAACGTAAGTAGGACGTAAGTAGGACGTTTTGCGTAGTGCCGAGTTATTGCAGAGTTTTAACTTACAGGAACTCTGAAATTACATTTTTTTGCACAAGGACACGAGTCTGTTCGTATGGTTTTTTGTAATTAAAAGTTAACGTTTCTGTTGGGTAAAAACATCTCAATATCTGCCACTCATAAAATTCACCTCAACCCTTAAACGCAGAAATAGTCTGATTTTCGTAGATTTAACATAGTCAGGCCATCCTCTCAACGCAAACACAAACATAACGAACACACCCTGTTTAACTGATGCCACCGATCGAGACTGAAACTTAATGAGTGCCCAGCGAACTCAAAGGTCAAACTTCCTTTACAAGAAAGGAGTAGCGTAGCTCTGGAATTCCTCTTGGGAAGTCTCAAAGAAACAGAGTTGATTTTACACTAATATTGGTTCGGAATTTAATAATCTTGCCTAAATTGTAAATAACTCAGACCAGCAAAGTCCTTCTCAATTTAGAGCCCTGGCTACACCTAAATGGTGACTCCTCTTTGTGCAATTAAAAAGTTAAACTGTAAAGAAAAATAATTGTCCCAGCTGCAAGACATAATTAAGAGCACAAAATTCCTCACAATACCGATACCCTTGGACCAGCACTTAGCACATTTTCCTTTGTTCCTTGTTTTCAGAGAAATTACATCTCGTTACGAGCACGAAGCACGGGAAATGGCGCAAATGTTTCAGCAGAAGACGAAAATCCTCCGCGAAGATATGGACCTGAAGTACCGCATGGAGATGTTCGAAGTGGAGGAGCGCAAGAACGAACAGATACAGAAGCTCAACGACGACCATGACGTGGCGTTCGGCGATATGAAGAACTACTACAACGACATAACCCTCAACAACTTGTCACTGATAAGCAGTCTGAAGGAGCAGATGGAGGAGCTGCGCAAGCAATCCGAACGAAGTGAACGCCTATACAACGAAACCTTGGCTGAGAACAAGAAGCTCGTCGAGCCCCTCAGTCAAGCCCGCGCCGAGCTGGTGGATATGCGCCGGAAGCTGGAGCACTACGATCGCGATAAGCAGCAGCTGACCAGGTTCAAGAGCCGCAATGTAACCGCTGAGAAGAAATTGAGTCAGCTCAAGTGGGAGACGGAGGCGCTGCTCATGCGAAACGACACGCTCGTCCAGGAGCGAGAAGCGCTCAAGCAGAAATTCGAAGAGGCCATCGTTGAGTTGGAGCAGAAGACCAGCCTCCGCAATGTGATTCTCGAACAGAAGGTCGCTGAGCTCGAGAGCGACGCCGAGAAGCGAGAGGCACTGCTCACCGAGGCGGTACTGGCAGCCGGTATGCAGCCGGACAGCATGAGGAACAAAATCGACAACATTCTGCAGAGAAAGACGAAGAAGATCGACCACCTTAAGTACGAGCTGGCGCGGGTGTGCAAAGCGCACGACGATCTCCTAGCGACGTACGAGGCGAAGTTGGTCCAGTTCGGCATTCCGAAGGAGGAGCTTGGCTTCGAGCCATTGCGTACCGCAGCCAAGGTTAGCTACGGGAGCGGTCCAGCGGGGCTTGTTACCAGAAATCGATAGCCACCAGAACACCAGTGATTGTCTCTCGTAGTCTGCCATTGCATGGTTTGTGCGCCACAAATGGTGGTTGTCTGCTTGTGAAATTATGAATGGAAAGGAACGAGAGGAGTGAAATAAATTTGTGCAGTGGTTTTCTATTTTTCCTCTTTTTCAGTTCTTTTGTGTGTTTTCTTTGTCTGTACCTTGGCTGGATTTGATTTGATTTAAATGGGCGATTATGCTTCCTCAGCACACCACCCAAGTCGTTGTGCAGTAAGACACTGGTGCGTTTGTTGACATTCGGAGTTGAAGCACGGAGAAGGCACTCTTGAATGTTAAAGTGTGTGTGCGTTTCGTCCTCTCAAGTCAGCAGTGTGCAAGAAGCTGGTCATTATTGATAAGAGTTTCTTCACCTTGACGACGGGGATTCTGTGCAAAAGTTTCGAAGCCTACAACTCACGGCCGGGTGGAGTGGATATCTATGAAGCGACTACCGGTTCCATACGGCTTTGAAACTATCACTTGCAGCGGCAAACAGGAGTTCTGCCCGGGAGGAGGGGATATGCTTCCCTTGCAAAATAATCATCGCAAGGTTATGGTGGCGATAAGCAGACTGAATTTGTAATGGTTTCTCATGGAAAAGGTGAAACTTTGAGCATCGAAATTGAGTTAGTCTAATAAATTCAAAGTAAAAACTACGAGTGCATTATTTAGTAGATGATCAGTTGATGTCTATGGACTTTGCAATGGGCGTGGATTGAATTGCACACCTGGACTAGAGGCTGTAATAAAGTATGGGTGGAGCGGAAGTCCACAACCACTCGTAGAAGGGACCAACAGTTTTACACCAACTCCGAGCGGCGAATTTTGAGAACTTTTTCTGGGCAGGAATACTCTTTGAGGGGGAGCCGTGAATTATGAACGTTAGTAAAAACGGGACGTGCACTCAGCGTAGGAATCAAGGCACCGTCACTACTGCACTGTCGCGCCACAGGGGTTGTAGGTTCCACAAAATTCACTTGACAATGGGTCATCTTATTTTTGCAAATTTGACAAGCATCTAAATAGAACTGCCGGCATACTACCTTTCCCAGATTAACAATAGCTTGGGACCTGGGCCGCAACCAACCTGGGCCGCAACCAACCTGGGCCGCAACCAACCTGGGCCGCAATCAACCTGGGCCGCAACCAACAAGCCTCTCCAACTAGCACGATCTCTGGCTAGGTGTCTCATGTTTCGTGCGCCAAATTGGTTGAGGTCCTTCTCCACCTGGTTGCGTTGTATCACAGGTTTGGAGTCGAAGACTCTTTGGGGCGGAGCTGACTTAAGCGCAGACTCCTGGCTAGGTTCATGTTGCTGTACAGGCCACACAGTTCGTGGTTGAATCTACTCCTCCTGTCTTATATAAAACGGCTTGGTCCTTCGGGAGACGACTATATTACTCAATTGCCTCTTGAGACTATAGAAACAGCGATTTGCGTTTATGCAGCCGCCAGTGGGTTTGAGCCCCTTTGTCCTCGATCAAAGGGGCTCGGCGCCCAGATTTCACGTATAGGTGATAGTGAGAGCTGGTTGACAGACCGAAGAAATTCTTGCGAGTGTGCTCTCGTGGACTATTAGGAAGACTGCGGAGTCGCTTCACCAACTGGAAAGGCCGCTGTTATACCGTAAAATCGTCAGATATTTTCGCAACGACCCCCGTGCCACAAGGCTGCATAAACTGTATCAGCTTTCAAGTGAGTTTTCACCTATTTTCTCTCTTTTGTATTTTTATTCTCAGCGTTGAGGCAAATTACGATCCATATAACGCATGTGTGAATAAGAGACAACATGTGTGTGTGTGTGGAAAGAAGAGAGAAACAGCAAAATTGTCAGCTATAGACAGTTGACGACTGGATTTGCAAGAACATTGGCTTGTGAGAGGCAGACTTAAGCTTTAAATACATAAGCGGACGCCGTTTCCAGGTCGCCTTTTCCTCTCCTATGGGAGATGGCGACATTCTGGCATGACAAGATGTGTCATTGGATCCGCTATCGACGTCTAGAAGGAAGGTCCGAAGGCAGACGCATCGGTTTTGATACAGGGGCGATTTTGCATGGTCAGATCCTACAGGTCACTTTTGCCGACACCCTTTTCATGGTTTGGGGCTCAAAAAGAAGCGTCTGCCCTAACGGAGGAAATAGACAACAGTAGGGTTGACTCTTACGAACTCCTAGAAAGAACATACGATCAATGTTCCAGCTAGGGCGCCAAGATCCTTCTAGATCATTTCAACGCAAAGCAGGGCAAGGAAGACATCTTTGCTAGAGTCATCGGAAAGCACACAGGTTGTTTGACTTTGTGACGGGGCAAAACCAGTACGCGGTGTCCTCACCTCAACATTCATAATGGGAACAGGCATTCCCCTGGTCAATCAACCGTCAACCAGATTGATCACATTGTGATCGACGTCTTTCCAAAATGTTGCCAACATAGACTCGGATCATTTCCTTGTTGTAGCCACGGTAAGAATAAGGATATCGGTGGGCAAGGAGTAGAGCAAGGCCACTACAGCTTGACGTCGGAAAGCTACAATCGTAAGCGACCGCCAGGAACTGTGCCGATCGAGTCTCCCTGAGGCTCGCAGAGAGTCAAACCCTGCCTGGCGAAACAATCAACGAACAATGGGACCGTTGTTAAAACGCCTTTAGAAAAGCTGCCTCTGATGTGTTAGGTTTTTAAAACATCGGGTTTGCTAACGAGTGCAGACAGGAGCCTTCGGCGAAGCAAGCAACATGCAAGGCAACGCTAAACAGAAGGACTACAGCGGTTCGTGAGCTCTACGAACTTAAAAGAATGGAAAGCACCGGCTTCTCAAAAGGAAAAATAAAAACAAGCGCGCGATCGAAAAAATGGAGAGGTGTTACGGCAGAAATGATGTCCGAAAGTTCTACCAACGAGTAAAACAATTATCCAATGCGTGTAAACTTCGGACAGAAGCCTGTCGGGACGAAAAGGGACAACTCGTTGTAGAGTAGCCGTCATTACTGAGGATCTGGAAAGATCACTTCTGCAGACTGTTAAACGGAGACTATGACACCAATACCGCTGTCAAGCAGAATGTTCCACTCCACAGAATGGACGTTGATAGGATAGAATGCCGTCCCTTGAACTAGATGAAGTCAAGATAGCGATATCGAGACTTAATCTCGGCAAATCTCTTAAGGCTCGAGATGAGCTGGTAGGGTACATGCACCAACTCATCTGTTAGACATGGTCGGAGGAAAGCATGCCCGACGAGTGTAGTCGCAGTGTCGCTTGGCCGATCCACAAGGAACGGAGGCCCCTTCGACTGTGCCAACTACAAAGAGGTAAGTCTCCTTATCATCGCGTACAAGATCTTTTCTGCCGTATAGTGTGCCCGCCCTAAGCCGTTTGTGTCCGATAGGTCCAAATCAGTATGGCTTCAAGCCAAGTACACCGTCTGCGAGATCTTCACACTCCGGCAGATCCTGGAAAAGAACCAAGAGATGCAGATCGACACCAGCCACTGCAATCACTGCCAAACTCGTCAGGCTGTAAAGGATGACGATGGTCCATCAAGGTCGGTAACGAACTCACCGAGACCTTCAGTGTCAAAAAAGGATTTAGACAAGGCGACCGCTACGTACTGTTGCGTGACATCTTTAACATCATCCTGGTGACACACACGCCAGCGGCGCTAAAGAGCATACGCGGACATTGACATGATTGACAGAACGCGAGCCGAGCCGAGTTTGTTGACATTGAAACGGAAGCAGCTAAAATGGATCTAGCCGTGAATGCGCGCAAATCGAAGTATATGCTATATGCATCAAGAAACCACATGCAACATGGACGTGTTGGACAGAGTGTCACAATCGGCAGCTTTGACTTCGAGGTAGTTAAGGACTTCGCCTACCTCTGCCCCGAAGGAACAGTAGAAAAAACATCAGTACAGAGATAAAATGCAGAGAAACTCTTGCCTAGGAAGTACGAAAGCCAAAACTTCGATCCTCCCTCATTATGAGAGAACCCTTAAAGCTTAATGATAACGCGAAAGTCTTAGGTCTTACATAAGACGCGAAGCTAAGCTGGAACGAAGCTATCCAGAAACGTGTCAAGATGTCCTCCACGAAGAAGAAGCTCTAAACATTCTCTTTAACCTGGCACCAATAGAACTATTTGGTAGCCAGACAAAGATCGCTGCACAACTAGAAAGAACTTCGGTCTGGACACTCAACGATCCTCAGCAGGTATAGTAGTATACCCATAGATACAGACCTCACGACAGCTAAACTTCTCTTCGTGGAAAACTTCTCCACCATCATCTCCCCAGATCATACTGGGAGTCCAAACTCCAGACGCTTGAGGGTGCACTGAATGTACACTTTTTTTTTTTTTTTTTTTTTAATTCATTTTTAAGTTTTTGTTTAAGTTTTGCTCGACTCATGAAAGAACTTGATATGCAAATTGTGTCCCGATGTGCTCGAAGAGTGTAAAAGCAATTCGAACATGCTCGACTCATGAAAGAACTGAATGTACACAGGTGGATGTCTATTCCAAGGATCTAAGCATCCAGTTATATCTGTCTTTCAAGCTGAAACTGTAGCGATTAAGGAAGATTTGTCCTGGCTAAAAAACAAAAAACAATGCAGTAGTCAAGCAGCGATCAAATCTGTGAACTCAGCCACTTTCAACTCCAAGACTTCCCTTATTTGCCGTTTATCCATTAACGAGAAGGCCAAGTATTTTATCATCGAACCGACGAACTCACTAGAAAGGTAACAAGCTCTGTACTCTTTCCGGGTGGCGACCTACACTCCATACTTATCGCTACTATAAATCATCTGCTAAGGCTAGTAACACTTGCTCAGATGGGCAACTGGCACAGGGTGCCTCATTACCAAACAACTCTGGCCTACAATCGACCCTAAGTGATCGCTTACACTGACTACCGAATCTTAGAACCCCAGCGTTATAACAGAGCAGTGCGCCATTGGAATTCACCCCTCTAGACTAGGCCTGCCTTACAATGACTTCTGCAGAAGCTGTAGGGACGAGGATGGGGAAGAAACCATTGAACGCCTTTTTTTGTTGCTGCAGTGCTCTCTCTCCCCCCGCAGATTCAGACTTCTGGAAGCTCAATACTTCGATAACTTGGCTGAAATAAGCAACCGCGTGGGAGCACAATGGGCCTATGTTGGCCTCAGTGTGGCTACTGTCTTCCGTACACGTCTTGCCAACTGCTTTGTTCATGGGCTCAAGAGGCAAGAGCTGAGCCCGAGCTGACTTTACATAAGACCTTGATCATCAAGGCCATGGACTCAAGAGGCAATTAAAGAGGACCGAGCTGACTTTACATAAGACCTTGATCATCCCAATCCTGCTGTACGGCACGGAGGCATGGACAATTTCAAAAGCGGAAGAAGAAGTCTTAGGTCTCTTCGAGAGAAAAGCTCTGTTTCCTATTTTTGGTCATGTTTGCATTGAAGGCATTTAAAGGAGAACATTCAACCACAAACTGTATGGACTGTGTCTATGGATCCATGGCAGTTCCCAAAGATTTTTCTACTCCGCTACCAGTGGGACAACACGATGGAGCACGTCCTAAAAAACGGTGGCGCACAGAAGTGGGGAAGGACATCAAGCAACTTGGCGAACGAAATTGTATGCAGCTGGGATAGTGCTGAAGAGGCCTCTTGTCTGAGGCTCAGGTCCATCTTGGACTGTAGCAGCAAATAAAGAAGAAGGTTAGGGAACAATTAGGGAGTAGGCGCCACATATTGCCGACCCGAAGGGAAAAGCGGTGTGTGACAATTTATCAGCACTGCCAAAGCCTTGACCAGGACGCTCTCTCCTAGCAGACCTATAGCATTCATATCGACTAGCGAAAGGTCTCTTGCTAGAATCATAAGGCTACATCCCTGCCATTAAGGGTGATACCACTGTCCGGGTCGACAAGTCTAGTACAGACCAAATATTCACTCTAATGTAAATCCTGGAGGAAGAAGAAGCTGCGGTACTTAGTTTGTGTGACAAACATTCTCAGCAGACAACCTAGTGAATTTTAATGAAATTGGGAAAAATTATCTTTATGTGCTGACTACGCTTTATTTGCGTAAAACCGAAACCAAGGAAAAGCTTGGGGAGACACCGCACCATCAATTTCAAAGGTTAGGAAGTGGTTCACTGAGTTCGTTGTGGTTGCACCAGCGTAAGTGACGCCGGGCGTTCGGATCACTCAAAGGGATCGAAACCCCAAAAATGCATGCGACAGGTCGGCGAATTCAGTGGCTGAAGCTGTATGCAGCTATCGGCTCCATGTCATCGACTTCTCAGCAAGACAGATTCGCCAACATCAGCGTCATTTGTGCCCACGTCCCTACCAACGAGACTGAAGACTCTATCAAAGAGGACTGCCATCAGGACATATCCGGGGTAGTAAATCAAAATCATGCTCGGAAACGGATTCATACAGCCTGACGAACTCCAGGCGATCGAAGCTCGATCGAAGCATGGCCAGATCATCTATCGGTGATCGGAATATCAGATCCCTATGCTCCATCCAATAGAGGTATATGCCTGCTCAACGTTACCTGTTTACGGTACTGTGTGAACATCTAAGGCCGTTCTGCACCGTCCCGAAAATAGACCAAATCTTCACACTAAGGCGCATACGACAGCATTCACTGCAAAATCGAATAGTTCCGAACTGATGGCCGAATTCGGGATCCCGGAAGAATTGATTCGGTCACACCACAATAACACATACGCGTTGTGCCGTGCAGTCAAGGACTTCGGATGTTGTTGAAGCCTGCTGTCATGTGATTTCTTCAATCTGGCAGCAAGCCAATCCAACTGTTCGCTTACGCAGGTAACATTGACATATGTTTCTACAATTTTGGAGACCATGTGCTCAGCGAAGAATTCAGGGAACAAGAAGGAACCGGGCAGAAACCTGAATCAAAGCTCATGGCATGAAGCAGGCCCAGAAACTCTTGGCTCAATATAACCGAAAGTGGTTTGATGCATGTATCGAGATGAGCAGGAGCAACCATGGCACTGCTGACTCATGCAGCACCTACGAAAACTCTCCGGACCCGACATACATTATCCATGTCGTCAAATTCGTCGGTTGACAATAGAAACATTGACTGTGCTGTCAGATATCACTCTGGTACTTGATTTCTGGTTTAAATTCAAATTTAATTCCAAAGTTCATCTGTTGAAACATCAGTTGTGTTTCATAACCATTCAATTTCTGTTCCAATTCGAAAGTTTTCCAAGAGATGGCTCTTACAACACTAAAAGGGAATTTCACCAATTTGACAGCTGACAACTGTGTAGTAAGGGGTGGTAAAAAAAAGTGAAAGAAAAAAACAAATCACTGTGGAACTGAAAATTACTCGAAAACAAAGCCTGGGACTCATTTTCCAGTCCAATATATTTGGATATTGATCTGAATTCGTTAGAGAAGCCTGCAACACAGCAAGGAAAATGTCATCAATATTCGATCCCAACGAAATGAGTCACCATGAGTCGAAGGCGAAATTCCTTACCAGCACAAATGACCCACCCACGTCTGGATATGTTACTTATCGAATGCAGGAGGAGCCTGCAATATTTACGAAAAGAAAGATGCTCCTCAACATCCCGCAAATGCATTCCGACATTGCACATCTCGTTGTCGCCCGTAACTGGCTGTACTGCATTGTTTCACAGAACGTTCTGCTGAAGTTTCAATTGCCAAAAGCAAATCCTCCAATAGGTAAGTATTGCAATCAAAGATCGAGAGAGACATTTCATACATTGCCTCTGTAGAAATTCCATTGGACAAGTACACAAGCGGATATGCAATTTCGAAGATATTCCTTGACCACACCGGTCAACATTTGCTTATAACGCTGGCATCGAATACATCAGGTCTCACACCAGAGCTGCTTTACGTAAATGGAAAAGTAAATAAGGTGAAACGAATTGAAAAACTCAAAGATCACGAAGTAACCGCAGTCGGATTTAATCTATATCACGGCGATGAGTCCACCACTGGTCCTATTCTGATTGGTACCAGTCGAGGTTTGATCTTTGAAGTGGAACTCACTCAAGATGGGGATAGATCACACAGAAAGCAGGTACGTACGAAACTATATGCTTCCGTTGATGCCTTCTTTCATTACATCATTTTCTCACCTGACACCCTTAAACAATCGAATATTAAATGAATAGCTGCCTTCATACACTCCTTTGTACGGAATGAGGGAATTGGATGGACTGGTAAATCGCAAAGTTTTTCTTTTTTCTTTCCCCCGACACGAGTATTTCCTATTTGATTTGCGTTTGTAACACTTGTCCACGTACATTCACACGCACGGCTTTTTTAAACCCCAAAATGAATTTTCATTCCGAGTTCTCAGTGTTTTTTGTGTGCATTTGCAGATAAACGATCTGGGATTAGGACGAACCAAGTATCCAGTGACTGGTTTGGAGCTGTTCCGTGTGCCACACTCCAACAGATACCTTGTGATTGCAACGACACCGGATCGTATCTGTGGATTCTACGAAACATTCCGTCCGGAAGACAAGTTCTCGCTGCAGGCGCTCTTCAACCCGTATGTGATGGGGCATCGTAGCGAGTTGGAAGAGAAAATTGAAAGCGATCTCAAGTACTCCGTTCTCAGATTTCACGTCGAGTCGCAGTGGCCAACTAAATATGCATGGCTCAACGGAAGTGGAATCCGATTTGGAGAACTGTCCAAGGACCCCGCACAGGAGACCTTCCTCTATGGCAAAGAGAATATACTCTTTTCTAAGGATTCGAAACCACTCACTCCGGAAAAATGCGCACAATTGGTACCCACCACTTTTATGCTGACACAATACCACGTGCTGCTGGTATTTCCCGATCACATAACCGGCATTTGCTTGCTGAACCAAGAGGTCATCTATGAAGAGTACTTCAGCGAGCAGTTTGGAAAGCTCCTTGGCATTGTAAAGGATCCTATCAATGGGTCCATCTACGTGTATACTCCCAAGCAAATATTTCACTACAGGGTTACGCATGAAAAGCGCAATCTTTGGCAGTTGTACCTGCAGAAGGGCATGTACGATTTAGCCGAGGAAAATGCCGAAAATCCCGCGCAAATGGACATAGTATTGGCTCGAAAAGCTGAACTCTTATTCGAACAAAAAGAGTACCTACGTAGTGCGGAAATATACTCCAACACGCAAATCACCTTCGAGCAGATTTGCCTGAAATTCCTTTCGCTCGAGGACAAACGTCCCCTGATTACTTATGTTAAGAATCGGCTGAACAAACTGCGCGACGAAGATCTCACCCAGATCACCATGCTGGTAGTGTGGCTGGTCGAACTTTACCTCACAGAGATCTCATGGCCGGGCCTCGATGAGGTGAAGAAGCGAGACTGGCAAACCGAGTTCAATAGTTTTCTGGACATACCCCGAGTGGATAAGTGCATTCGAAAAAACAGATCTGTAATATACGATCTTATGGCGTCCCATGGCGACAGTCACAATTTGTCCATGTTGGCTGCTACGAATCATGACTACGAGTCGGTCATTAATCAACACATCAATCAGCGGAAGTTCGCAGAGGCTCTGGTGGTGCTGAAGACTCAAAAAAGTGTTGATATGTTCTACAAGTATTCTCCAATCCTAATGGAAGAGATTCCACAACAAACTGTTGCCCTCTTGATTGCCCAAGGAAAGAAGTTGAATTTCGAACGACTAATGCCTACGTTGATCTGCCTGGACAGCCAACAGCATGTGGAGGAAATAATCAAATACCTTGAGTATGCGGTGTATTCACTCAGCGAGCGGAAGCCGGCTGCGCACAATTATCTGCTTCGATTGTACGCTCAATATAAACCGGAAAAGTTGGATAAATATCTGGAAAATGAGGGTGTCGATATATCTCTGGTGCACTATGATGTGAAATACGCTCTTCGAGTGTGTTTGGAACACGATGCGAAGATTGCGTGTGTATTTATTCAGTGCTTGCTTGAGATGTGGGAAGCCGCAGTGGAGTTGGCACTTACATTCAACATTCAAGTTGCCAAGGAAACAGCGTCGAAGCCAGCGGACGATGAGACACGCAGGAAATTGTGGTTGAGAATAGGTAAATTTAAAAGATATTTTTGTAAGTCGCATTAGATTATTTTCCGAAACCGTTAAAATGTCTCGTTCTCTTTAGGGCATAGTAAAACACAGTTAGCTTGTTGTCTTTTATGATTTCATCCATCAGGCATTTGTCGTTAAGAGTGGTGTTCCTTTCACTGACGTCTGACTCTCGGTTCTCTAATCTTTGTAGATCCTTCTGCATAATGAACCCGCTATAATGTGTACGTACGACATATGCTTATGATACAAACGAACGAAAAGCGGCCGGAAGCATCGTCGAAGCAAAACGAAGTCCAAATTGTTCTTGGGAGTATTGGTATTGGCACCAGCTCACATTTACACTTCATTCCACTCCCTGCTCACCACACAAGTGAACAAAACTGAGCGAAAGGGTACGGTATACTATGGCTGCGTATTCGCTTGCTTAATGTGGACCTATGTCTACATATATCCCTTAAGTGAGATACCGACTTGCTGAGTCCTGGGAAAGCCTGCAATCCAGCAACCAAAATTGGGCCGTCGTTGTTGAAGTTAAAATTGATTGTTATCCGGTCACCGCTGGCGAGTTCTTCCGAACTAACACAATTTACAATTGCAATTATCTACTCTCTAAAAGTGCGCCATCCACCGATTAAGTTCAATTTCATGCTACTGTCAGGTGAGGGTCCGCCCTCACAATGATGTGTCCTTTTTGAACGTCTCACAAGAGTCCACATAGCTACTCTGTGCAAAATACATGAGAGCATATATGAGTTAAAGCCATTAGCACTGTCTTAGTTTTTTTTCGGTCTCCCGCGACTTGAGTTTTTACCAACGAGCACATCAAATTGTTCTGAGTCCTCCTCCCACATTAGATCTTGGTGCGTTGACAAAGTCTCGGAGGTTTCGGGTTAGAGTCAAGTTATGCATACGTTTGAAATGGGCTACACCGTTAGACGTGGAAATCGCTGACTCTTGACTACACTCATTTCGTTGCAAAGCATTTACAGTTCCTGGTTGAAGAGGGATGCTGCGTTTGATCTGATGTTTGTACTATTCACTGCGGAGGTAGAGGAAGTCTACTAGTCACTACAGACGTCGGTGTTGCTTGTCTTTTCATGCGGACAGCACTCACCAATGCTGGTGACCACCTCGTTGATAGCTCACTGCGTTCTGCCAATCAGCTATACATGCTCACCAACAGTGTATATCTGCAGTCCTTAGGTTTACACCAGAATCAGGTTTCGAGTGCTTTTGCAGAGCCGGACGTGTGTGGACTTAGTAGAGAATAATTTTCAAATCCTACTCATTTCATTTTCCAATCTTTCCTCATTATTCCACATATGGTTGTGTAGCTGACGGTAATCGTTGATGTCATCTATCTTCGTCCGAGGATTGGCCGCTTGTATAAAAGTCAACGAGGAGCCTGATGATTTACAACGCATCTTGCGCTCTTATATCCACAGACTTGCCTAAACATATGTTTATCCGACAACACTGTGCGCTTTCAAAGCATCCTTTGAAGGCTCCACACTCGTCCTTTGATCCGTCATTTCAAGATCATAGCTGACATGAGATAATATACGTTTTTGACGTTTTGTTTTCGTTTATAGTATTTAAGGCTTCTCTAAGACTTGTGTTAAATTTCAGTTGACAAATTGTTTGCAGTCTAACAGATGTTTTACAGTCAAAAGTGGTCTTTCCTCACAAAGGCGGCAAAAAGGTGGAGGTGTGTGTGTGTGTCCCATTCTAAGTCTTATCAAAGTTTTTACCATACTGATAGGTGCGTTAGCTGGAAAGATGGTTTTTTCAGCAGTGGGGTTGAATTCTTTGTACAAGTGTTGGTAGTTGTACCAAATAACTTTTCTCCTAAAGTTTCAAAGACGAAAGTTTTTCAAAGACGAACATAAAATTCAGAAAAATGCATGAAATCTTTATTTGAATCGATAGTACGGTCCATATAATTTAATGCTTGAAGATTATTTCATGCAAATGTTGACCTTGACTGCGCCTCAAATGGTGCATCCGCTTAGTCCAATTTTGGCATACTCTTTCCAACATTTCGGCCGGTATCTCACGAATAAATGCTTCAATGTTGTCTTCCAATGCGTCAATTGAAGCGGGCTGGTCTGTATAGACATGAGCCTTAACATAGCCCCACAAAAAATAGTCTAAAGGCGTTAAGTCGCACGATCTAGGCAGCCAATTGACCGGTCCCGAACGTGAAATAAAATGTTCACCGAACTCGCCTCTCAATAAGTCCATTGTTGCGCGTGCTGTGTGACATGTGGCACCGTCTTGTTGAAACCACATGTCATGCAGGTCAAGCTCTTGCATTTTGGGCAAAAAAAAACGTTGGATATCATCTCACGGTAGCGCTCACCATTCACAGTTACGTTACGACTCGCATCATCTTTGAAAAAGTACTGTCCAATGATGCCACCAGCCCATAAACCGCACCAAACTGTGACTTTTTCTGGATGCATTGGTAGCTCTTGCAATGCTTCTGGTTGATATTCACTCCGAAATCGACAATTCTAATTATTTACGTACCCATTGAGCCAAAAATGAGCTTCGTCGCTGAACACATGTGATGTCGCGATGAACTTTCTTAACAGAGCACGGATTTTGATATAAAATTCAATAATTTGCAAGCGTTGTTCGTTTGTAAGACGATTCATGGTTAAATTATAGACCAAACTGAAGATGTTTGACAGTGAAACAAAACACGAAACGTGCGTCAGCTGTTTAAACCAGTGTTGCCAAAAAGATAATAGCTAAAAAATCACCCTTTATTTTGTATGATCTGGGAGGTGAGGAGATTAATACGTTCCGTGATTTGGGGTAGGCCTGCTTCCGTGAGTAGGTTTAAAATGGGAGTGGTCCGAAATGCTCTTAGGCAGAGAACAATTGCTCCATGGTATGGTGTTGAGACAAATTGTAGACGAGATTTAGAGCATTTCCCGTAAATAGCTAAACCATAATCAAATCCGGAAACAAGAAATAATCACTAGGGGCAAGGTCTGGACTATAGGGAGGGTGTTGGATTTCATCGAAACATCAATCTCGCGCAGCAGCCTTGGAAACTCGCGCCGTGTGAACAGGAGCGTTGTCATGAAGAAGCAATACACCCGCTGCGAGTTTACCCCGTCTTTTCTTTTTAATTTCCTCCCGCAAATTATGCAAAGTGGACGCGTAGGATGTGGCGTTGATGGTTTCACCTTTTCACCAAAAACCTGTGGCCATGAGCTCCCCGGCAGACGGGGTGACTTTGAACTTCTTCGGGGGGTCTGTTCCTTTTTTATGCCATGCATGGACTCTTGTTTGCTTTCAGGGTCATAGTGGTGGACCCATGTTTCGTCACCAGTAACAATTCGATCCATAACACCGTCCGCGTTCTCACTACACATCTCCAAAAGCTGTGAGCATTCGTGGCACCCACCTTGCTGGTTAAGATGGTCATGAAGAATGGTGTGAATGGTACCAATTTAAAAAAACTTGGTGATCTCTGCCATCATTTTCACCTTTATTCGGGTTTCCTCAAGAACAAGTTTTTCGACTTCTTTGATGCTTTCTCCCGTACAAGCCTTAGCCGGGGCGCCGGAGCGGGGCACGTCTTCAATGCTCTCTCTGCCTCTCTTGAACTCACTTGACCACTTTTGCACAGTTGATAATGAAGGTGCGGAACCCTGCCAAACAGCCACCATCTCTTCACGAATAGTTTTTTGACTTTTTCCTTGCTTAGTGAGAAATTTAATTCCAGCGCGATGCTCAATTTGCACCATCATCGTCTCAGTTGCCATTATGATTCTGTTTAACTCGAGATAAAACGCGAATTATTAATCACATTTATATATACATGAATGCACTACAATAATAGTACAACCACAGCTTCATCCCGATACCGAGAATATATTGAACGCCCCTCGTATCATTAAGTTGTACAGAAATATGTTTGGAGCAGTTTATTTTTTTGCATATATGTAATGTGTGGCTTTTGTCGACGGAAATTAAAGCTCCAGACGTATTACCCCATTTTGAGAAACGGTCTTGGATGACTGGAAAAAAGTTACCAGTTAAGGTTAAGTTCTTACAGTTTGAAAAGAGCATAAGATCATCTGCATATATGACGTGGTGAACGTGGTTAAAGCAGTTTATTATGTTGCTAATTTCATTAAAGGCAATTATAAATAGTACTACAGATAATGGAGATCCTAAGGGGGATGTCATTTGGAAGGTTGTGAATGACGGATGTAGCATTGTTGGTTGTTATGCGAAAGAGCCTGTTGGTGAGAAATGATTTTACATATTTGAACATCTTTGGTCCAACCTTCCATTGGGTGAGTTGTTTCAAAATGACACGAAGCCCGATACGGTCAAATGCTTTTTCGAAATCAATACTGAGGATTTAAACGTGATTCGTAGTTGGAATTGGTGAGGAAATGAAGTAGTCTAAATACGGAAGTGCATCAGTAGTGTTTCTACCTTTTCTGAAGGCCACTTGATTATGATACAATTTAAAATCAATTTTTCTCCACTACTTTGTACTTTTTATTAAAATCTTCTTTATGTTCCTTCCCCTTCCAGCTCAACACGACATTCGAGGAACAAACGATGTAAAGAAAGCTCTAAAGCTATTAAAGGAATGCGACCTTTTGCGCATCGAGGATCTACTTCCGTTCTTTTCTGACTTCGAGAAAATAGACGATTTTAAAGAAGCAATCTGCTTCGCTTTGAAGGTAAGTCCATACCATCGTTTGACCAATCATATGCGTTAACATTCTTTTAATCTAGGAATATAATCAAAAAATTCAAGAGCTCCAACACGACATGGAGGAGTCCTCAAAATCAGCAGAACGTGTCCGAAGTGACCTGCAAGGCCTACGCAACCGTTCGGTGCGTATTGCAGCGCAAGAACCATGCGCCATATGCGAGGCCTACCTTCTACTCAAACCATTTTTCGTATTCCCCTGTGGGCATAAATTCCACGGTGACTGCCTTGAAAAACAAATCATTCCAATGCTTAGCTCCGAGCAGAGTCGACGTCTTACAAGTCTAAAGCAACAATTAGAAAATTTATTAACAAGTTCCATTGCAATGACCGATCGAAACAATCAACAGCGCATGTCACGTGAAAAGATCAAAGCTGAAATTGAGAATATTTTAGCCTCCGATTGCCTCTATTGTGGTGTGATGATTGATGCGATTGACCAACCGTTCGTCGAAGACTGGGACCAAGTCAACGTCGACTGGGAATAAGTGAAGAAACAAATAATTACAATTAAACCTAATTAACAAGATATTTATTTAATCCAAATACAAAAATATAGACAATATACGTATTTCTTTCTTATGATCCCTGCACAGTTAGACGCGAAAAAGGCACAGTTACAATCAATCGACTATTGACATTCGCATTTCGTTTATCAGAAATGAGCTGACAACTTGGAGTACCTTCGCTTGAACATCCACTTGAGTAGCCAGCAAGGGAATCAACAAAGCTAAATCTGACACACCAACATCAGCTACAGCAGCGTTCACATGACGCACCAATTGCTCGGTTTGGTCCTCTGTCAACTCGTTCATCAGAATTTGACCAACTGGAACGAAGGAGCCTTTGAAAGAGAAAAGAAAAAACACCATGAAATTTTACATCTAAGAGAGCAGTATTTTTTTTTTTTTTTTTTTGTTCAAAAGATTCAATTATTCACACCACACCTGATGTGGTCGGTCACATGGTTCAATGTTGAATGGAAAATCAATTCAGTGTGTGTGTTTGCCTAAGTAAGCCCGAGTGAACTTAATCCACAACCATCAAGTAAGTCCTGGTCCACGCTCCACTTGCCCGACAAGATCGGAGTCTAAGACTCATCAGGCTGGAGCAAAGTTGTCCACGTGCTCTACATGTCCCAGCATTGATTCGTAGATGGATGGCAAGACCCATGTCGCTGCACTGCCCGTGCAGTTTGTGTGCGATGGTAGATTGTTCTCCTCTACGCCGTGAAAGCCAATAGGAAAAATCGCAGGCAGAACTTCACCTGGGTCGTAAAACATTATCAAGCTGAGGTATACAAAGTCTTTGACTACCTCGATGTTATGGCCGCCCATTTTGGCACCTTTTCCACAATTTTGATGTCGATGCATTTCTTGAGGAGGCATATACAGCGCTTTTCAATAATTCACCGGTAGAAATAACTCATTGATTCATCAGCTTATCATAACAGCTTATTTATCTTGCCCTGATAAGCAGGGAAAGCACAAAAAGCGGCAGAAAGGGTCACGATCACATTTACTGTAATTTGGTTATTCCCCCGGTATTCGACTCGCTAAACAATAGATCATAATATGTGAATACATTTTGTATAGAAATCAGTATATGGAGTATGGTGTGCTATTGAACAAGGTAACTAGTTTATGAATACCATTTGTATGTTTATGACAGGGGTCCTTTCGTAGTTTAGAGTTTCTTAAAACGATGTCAATCATCGCAATATTTATCATGCTATGCAATGTGCACGTTATGAATTTCGTAATTTCCTTTCCGTCCCTTGAAAGTACTAACACTCGTTGCGACCATAGTCATTCCTATCAACATTCCTAGTTTTGCTGAGTTATTTGCTTCCCTTACACATGTCATATCTTTTTTTCTTTTTACAACGCAAATAGAAAAACTAACTTCCTGTAATAAATAATAAAATGACTTGATTATGCATATTGTTGTATCGGATAAATTTTCTACCAGAATGTAGTTGCGGAAAGTGCATGTGAATTGGAATCCAGATTAGTCTTGTGAAGAAGAACAAATTGTCCAGACCGTAGTTGCTGATAACATTGGGCCATGTGGCTGAGAAAATATGGCGTGAAGAAGGTTAACAACAGCGCAACTAGCTGCGGCCATTGCTAACGCGAAAACGATGCTATTCATTTGATGGGAAATACGATCTACCGAGCTCCCCTCCTTAAACTATCAACGACTGTGTCTCTCAGCCAGTGCTAAGTTGGCGGCATATCTGGACTGAACAGTTAACTGTAAAACCAATCAATAAGTCCATTGTTGCGCGTGCTGTGTGACATGTGGCACCGTCTTGTTGAAACCACATGTCATGCAGGTCAAGCTCTTGCATTTTGGGCAAAAAAAAACGTTGGATATCATCTCACGGTAGCGCTCACCATTCACAGTTACGTTACGACTCGCATCATCTTTGAAAAAGTACTGTCCAATGATGCCACCAGCCCATAAACCGCACCAAACTGTGACTTTTTCTGGATGCATTGGTAGCTCTTGCAATGCTTCTGGTTGATATTCACTCCGAAATCGACAATTCTAATTATTTACGTACCCATTGAGCCAAAAATGAGCTTCGTCGCTGAACACATGTGATGTCGCGATGAACTTTCTTAACAGAGCACGGATTTTGATATAAAATTCAATAATTTGCAAGCGTTGTTCGTTTGTAAGACGATTCATGGTTAAATTATAGACCAAACTGAAGATGTTTGACAGTGAAACAAAACACGAAACGTGCGTCAGCTGTTTAAACCAGTGTTGCCAAAAAGATAATAGCTAAAAAATCACCCTTTATTTTGTATGATCTGGGAGGTGAGGAGATTAATACGTTCCGTGATTTGGGGTAGGCCTGCTTCCGTGAGTAGGTTTAAAATGGGAGTGGTCCGAAATGCTCTTAGGCAGAGAACAATTGCTCCATGGTATGGTGTTGAGACAAATTGTAGACGAGATTTAGAGCATTTCCCGTAAATAGCTAAACCATAATCAAATCCGGAAACAAGAAATAATCACTAGGGGCAAGGTCTGGACTATAGGGAGGGTGTTGGATTTCATCGAAACATCAATCTCGCGCAGCAGCCTTGGAAACTCGCGCCGTGTGAACAGGAGCGTTGTCATGAAGAAGCAATACACCCGCTGCGAGTTTACCCCGTCTTTTCTTTTTAATTTCCTCCCGCAAATTATGCAAAGTGGACGCGTAGGATGTGGCGTTGATGGTTTCACCTTTTCACCAAAAACCTGTGGCCATGAGCTCCCCGGCAGACGGGGTGACTTTGAACTTCTTCGGGGGGTCTGTTCCTTTTTTATGCCATGCATGGACTCTTGTTTGCTTTCAGGGTCATAGTGGTGGACCCATGTTTCGTCACCAGTAACAATTCGATCCATAACACCGTCCGCGTTCTCACTACACATCTCCAAAAGCTGTGAGCATTCGTGGCACCCACCTTGCTGGTTAAGATGGTCATGAAGAATGGTGTGAATGGTACCAATTTAAAAAAACTTGGTGATCTCTGCCATCATTTTCACCTTTATTCGGGTTTCCTCAAGAACAAGTTTTTCGACTTCTTTGATGCTTTCTCCCGTACAAGCCTTAGCCGGGGCGCCGGAGCGGGGCACGTCTTCAATGCTCTCTCTGCCTCTCTTGAACTCACTTGACCACTTTTGCACAGTTGATAATGAAGGTGCGGAACCCTGCCAAACAGCCACCATCTCTTCACGAATAGTTTTTTGACTTTTTCCTTGCTTAGTGAGAAATTTAATTCCAGCGCGATGCTCAATTTGCACCATCATCGTCTCAGTTGCCATTATGATTCTGTTTAACTCGAGATAAAACGCGAATTATTAATCACATTTATATATACATGAATGCACTACAATAATAGTACAACCACAGCTTCATCCCGATACCGAGAATATATTGAACGCCCCTCGTATCATTAAGTTGTACAGAAATATGTTTGGAGCAGTTTATTTTTTTGCATATATGTAATGTGTGGCTTTTGTCGACGGAAATTAAAGCTCCAGACGTATTACCCCATTTTGAGAAACGGTCTTGGATGACTGGAAAAAAGTTACCAGTTAAGGTTAAGTTCTTACAGTTTGAAAAGAGCATAAGATCATCTGCATATATGACGTGGTGAACGTGGTTAAAGCAGTTTATTATGTTGCTAATTTCATTAAAGGCAATTATAAATAGTACTACAGATAATGGAGATCCTAAGGGGGATGTCATTTGGAAGGTTGTGAATGACGGATGTAGCATTGTTGGTTGTTATGCGAAAGAGCCTGTTGGTGAGAAATGATTTTACATATTTGAACATCTTTGGTCCAACCTTCCATTGGGTGAGTTGTTTCAAAATGACACGAAGCCCGATACGGTCAAATGCTTTTTCGAAATCAATACTGAGGATTTAAACGTGATTCGTAGTTGGAATTGGTGAGGAAATGAAGTAGTCTAAATACGGAAGTGCATCAGTAGTGTTTCTACCTTTTCTGAAGGCCACTTGATTATGATACAATTTAAAATCAATTTTTCTCCACTACTTTGTACTTTTTATTAAAATCTTCTTTATGTTCCTTCCCCTTCCAGCTCAACACGACATTCGAGGAACAAACGATGTAAAGAAAGCTCTAAAGCTATTAAAGGAATGCGACCTTTTGCGCATCGAGGATCTACTTCCGTTCTTTTCTGACTTCGAGAAAATAGACGATTTTAAAGAAGCAATCTGCTTCGCTTTGAAGGTAAGTCCATACCATCGTTTGACCAATCATATGCGTTAACATTCTTTTAATCTAGGAATATAATCAAAAAATTCAAGAGCTCCAACACGACATGGAGGAGTCCTCAAAATCAGCAGAACGTGTCCGAAGTGACCTGCAAGGCCTACGCAACCGTTCGGTGCGTATTGCAGCGCAAGAACCATGCGCCATATGCGAGGCCTACCTTCTACTCAAACCATTTTTCGTATTCCCCTGTGGGCATAAATTCCACGGTGACTGCCTTGAAAAACAAATCATTCCAATGCTTAGCTCCGAGCAGAGTCGACGTCTTACAAGTCTAAAGCAACAATTAGAAAATTTATTAACAAGTTCCATTGCAATGACCGATCGAAACAATCAACAGCGCATGTCACGTGAAAAGATCAAAGCTGAAATTGAGAATATTTTAGCCTCCGATTGCCTCTATTGTGGTGTGATGATTGATGCGATTGACCAACCGTTCGTCGAAGACTGGGACCAAGTCAACGTCGACTGGGAATAAGTGAAGAAACAAATAATTACAATTAAACCTAATTAACAAGATATTTATTTAATCCAAATACAAAAATATAGACAATATACGTATTTCTTTCTTATGATCCCTGCACAGTTAGACGCGAAAAAGGCACAGTTACAATCAATCGACTATTGACATTCGCATTTCGTTTATCAGAAATGAGCTGACAACTTGGAGTACCTTCGCTTGAACATCCACTTGAGTAGCCAGCAAGGGAATCAACAAAGCTAAATCTGACACACCAACATCAGCTACAGCAGCGTTCACATGACGCACCAATTGCTCGGTTTGGTCCTCTGTCAACTCGTTCATCAGAATTTGACCAACTGGAACGAAGGAGCCTTTGAAAGAGAAAAGAAAAAACACCATGAAATTTTACATCTAAGAGAGCAGTATTTTTTTTTTTTTTTTTTTGTTCAAAAGATTCAATTATTCACACCACACCTGATGTGGTCGGTCACATGGTTCAATGTTGAATGGAAAATCAATTCAGTGTGTGTGTTTGCCTAAGTAAGCCCGAGTGAACTTAATCCACAACCATCAAGTAAGTCCTGGTCCACGCTCCACTTGCCCGACAAGATCGGAGTCTAAGACTCATCAGGCTGGAGCAAAGTTGTCCACGTGCTCTACATGTCCCAGCATTGATTCGTAGATGGATGGCAAGACCCATGTCGCTGCACTGCCCGTGCAGTTTGTGTGCGATGGTAGATTGTTCTCCTCTACGCCGTGAAAGCCAATAGGAAAAATCGCAGGCAGAACTTCACCTGGGTCGTAAAACATTATCAAGCTGAGGTATACAAAGTCTTTGACTACCTCGATGTTATGGCCGCCCATTTTGGCACCTTTTCCACAATTTTGATGTCGATGCATTTCTTGAGGAGGCATATACAGCGCTTTTCAATAATTCACCGGTAGAAATAACTCATTGATTCATCAGCTTATCATAACAGCTTATTTATCTTGCCCTGATAAGCAGGGAAAGCACAAAAAGCGGCAGAAAGGGTCACGATCACATTTACTGTAATTTGGTTATTCCCCCGGTATTCGACTCGCTAAACAATAGATCATAATATGTGAATACATTTTGTATAGAAATCAGTATATGGAGTATGGTGTGCTATTGAACAAGGTAACTAGTTTATGAATACCATTTGTATGTTTATGACAGGGGTCCTTTCGTAGTTTAGAGTTTCTTAAAACGATGTCAATCATCGCAATATTTATCATGCTATGCAATGTGCACGTTATGAATTTCGTAATTTCCTTTCCGTCCCTTGAAAGTACTAACACTCGTTGCGACCATAGTCATTCCTATCAACATTCCTAGTTTTGCTGAGTTATTTGCTTCCCTTACACATGTCATATCTTTTTTTCTTTTTACAACGCAAATAGAAAAACTAACTTCCTGTAATAAATAATAAAATGACTTGATTATGCATATTGTTGTATCGGATAAATTTTCTACCAGAATGTAGTTGCGGAAAGTGCATGTGAATTGGAATCCAGATTAGTCTTGTGAAGAAGAACAAATTGTCCAGACCGTAGTTGCTGATAACATTGGGCCATGTGGCTGAGAAAATATGGCGTGAAGAAGGTTAACAACAGCGCAACTAGCTGCGGCCATTGCTAACGCGAAAACGATGCTATTCATTTGATGGGAAATACGATCTACCGAGCTCCCCTCCTTAAACTATCAACGACTGTGTCTCTCAGCCAGTGCTAAGTTGGCGGCATATCTGGACTGAACAGTTAACTGTAAAACCAATCAATAAGTCCATTGTTGCGCGTGCTGTGTGACATGTGGCACCGTCTTGTTGAAACCACATGTCATGCAGGTCAAGCTCTTGCATTTTGGGCAAAAAAAAACGTTGGATATCATCTCACGGTAGCGCTCACCATTCACAGTTACGTTACGACTCGCATCATCTTTGAAAAAGTACTGTCCAATGATGCCACCAGCCCATAAACCGCACCAAACTGTGACTTTTTCTGGATGCATTGGTAGCTCTTGCAATGCTTCTGGTTGATATTCACTCCGAAATCGACAATTCTAATTATTTACGTACCCATTGAGCCAAAAATGAGCTTCGTCGCTGAACACATGTGATGTCGCGATGAACTTTCTTAACAGAGCACGGATTTTGATATAAAATTCAATAATTTGCAAGCGTTGTTCGTTTGTAAGACGATTCATGGTTAAATTATAGACCAAACTGAAGATGTTTGACAGTGAAACAAAACACGAAACGTGCGTCAGCTGTTTAAACCAGTGTTGCCAAAAAGATAATAGCTAAAAAATCACCCTTTATTTTGTATGATCTGGGAGGTGAGGAGATTAATACGTTCCGTGATTTGGGGTAGGCCTGCTTCCGTGAGTAGGTTTAAAATGGGAGTGGTCCGAAATGCTCTTAGGCAGAGAACAATTGCTCCATGGTATGGTGTTGAGACAAATTGTAGACGAGATTTAGAGCATTTCCCGTAAATAGCTAAACCATAATCAAATCCGGAAACAAGAAATAATCACTAGGGGCAAGGTCTGGACTATAGGGAGGGTGTTGGATTTCATCGAAACATCAATCTCGCGCAGCAGCCTTGGAAACTCGCGCCGTGTGAACAGGAGCGTTGTCATGAAGAAGCAATACACCCGCTGCGAGTTTACCCCGTCTTTTCTTTTTAATTTCCTCCCGCAAATTATGCAAAGTGGACGCGTAGGATGTGGCGTTGATGGTTTCACCTTTTCACCAAAAACCTGTGGCCATGAGCTCCCCGGCAGACGGGGTGACTTTGAACTTCTTCGGGGGGTCTGTTCCTTTTTTATGCCATGCATGGACTCTTGTTTGCTTTCAGGGTCATAGTGGTGGACCCATGTTTCGTCACCAGTAACAATTCGATCCATAACACCGTCCGCGTTCTCACTACACATCTCCAAAAGCTGTGAGCATTCGTGGCACCCACCTTGCTGGTTAAGATGGTCATGAAGAATGGTGTGAATGGTACCAATTTAAAAAAACTTGGTGATCTCTGCCATCATTTTCACCTTTATTCGGGTTTCCTCAAGAACAAGTTTTTCGACTTCTTTGATGCTTTCTCCCGTACAAGCCTTAGCCGGGGCGCCGGAGCGGGGCACGTCTTCAATGCTCTCTCTGCCTCTCTTGAACTCACTTGACCACTTTTGCACAGTTGATAATGAAGGTGCGGAACCCTGCCAAACAGCCACCATCTCTTCACGAATAGTTTTTTGACTTTTTCCTTGCTTAGTGAGAAATTTAATTCCAGCGCGATGCTCAATTTGCACCATCATCGTCTCAGTTGCCATTATGATTCTGTTTAACTCGAGATAAAACGCGAATTATTAATCACATTTATATATACATGAATGCACTACAATAATAGTACAACCACAGCTTCATCCCGATACCGAGAATATATTGAACGCCCCTCGTATCATTAAGTTGTACAGAAATATGTTTGGAGCAGTTTATTTTTTTGCATATATGTAATGTGTGGCTTTTGTCGACGGAAATTAAAGCTCCAGACGTATTACCCCATTTTGAGAAACGGTCTTGGATGACTGGAAAAAAGTTACCAGTTAAGGTTAAGTTCTTACAGTTTGAAAAGAGCATAAGATCATCTGCATATATGACGTGGTGAACGTGGTTAAAGCAGTTTATTATGTTGCTAATTTCATTAAAGGCAATTATAAATAGTACTACAGATAATGGAGATCCTAAGGGGGATGTCATTTGGAAGGTTGTGAATGACGGATGTAGCATTGTTGGTTGTTATGCGAAAGAGCCTGTTGGTGAGAAATGATTTTACATATTTGAACATCTTTGGTCCAACCTTCCATTGGGTGAGTTGTTTCAAAATGACACGAAGCCCGATACGGTCAAATGCTTTTTCGAAATCAATACTGAGGATTTAAACGTGATTCGTAGTTGGAATTGGTGAGGAAATGAAGTAGTCTAAATACGGAAGTGCATCAGTAGTGTTTCTACCTTTTCTGAAGGCCACTTGATTATGATACAATTTAAAATCAATTTTTCTCCACTACTTTGTACTTTTTATTAAAATCTTCTTTATGTTCCTTCCCCTTCCAGCTCAACACGACATTCGAGGAACAAACGATGTAAAGAAAGCTCTAAAGCTATTAAAGGAATGCGACCTTTTGCGCATCGAGGATCTACTTCCGTTCTTTTCTGACTTCGAGAAAATAGACGATTTTAAAGAAGCAATCTGCTTCGCTTTGAAGGTAAGTCCATACCATCGTTTGACCAATCATATGCGTTAACATTCTTTTAATCTAGGAATATAATCAAAAAATTCAAGAGCTCCAACACGACATGGAGGAGTCCTCAAAATCAGCAGAACGTGTCCGAAGTGACCTGCAAGGCCTACGCAACCGTTCGGTGCGTATTGCAGCGCAAGAACCATGCGCCATATGCGAGGCCTACCTTCTACTCAAACCATTTTTCGTATTCCCCTGTGGGCATAAATTCCACGGTGACTGCCTTGAAAAACAAATCATTCCAATGCTTAGCTCCGAGCAGAGTCGACGTCTTACAAGTCTAAAGCAACAATTAGAAAATTTATTAACAAGTTCCATTGCAATGACCGATCGAAACAATCAACAGCGCATGTCACGTGAAAAGATCAAAGCTGAAATTGAGAATATTTTAGCCTCCGATTGCCTCTATTGTGGTGTGATGATTGATGCGATTGACCAACCGTTCGTCGAAGACTGGGACCAAGTCAACGTCGACTGGGAATAAGTGAAGAAACAAATAATTACAATTAAACCTAATTAACAAGATATTTATTTAATCCAAATACAAAAATATAGACAATATACGTATTTCTTTCTTATGATCCCTGCACAGTTAGACGCGAAAAAGGCACAGTTACAATCAATCGACTATTGACATTCGCATTTCGTTTATCAGAAATGAGCTGACAACTTGGAGTACCTTCGCTTGAACATCCACTTGAGTAGCCAGCAAGGGAATCAACAAAGCTAAATCTGACACACCAACATCAGCTACAGCAGCGTTCACATGACGCACCAATTGCTCGGTTTGGTCCTCTGTCAACTCGTTCATCAGAATTTGACCAACTGGAACGAAGGAGCCTTTGAAAGAGAAAAGAAAAAACACCATGAAATTTTACATCTAAGAGAGCAGTATTTTTTTTTTTTTTTTTTTGTTCAAAAGATTCAATTATTCACACCACACCTGATGTGGTCGGTCACATGGTTCAATGTTGAATGGAAAATCAATTCAGTGTGTGTGTTTGCCTAAGTAAGCCCGAGTGAACTTAATCCACAACCATCAAGTAAGTCCTGGTCCACGCTCCACTTGCCCGACAAGATCGGAGTCTAAGACTCATCAGGCTGGAGCAAAGTTGTCCACGTGCTCTACATGTCCCAGCATTGATTCGTAGATGGATGGCAAGACCCATGTCGCTGCACTGCCCGTGCAGTTTGTGTGCGATGGTAGATTGTTCTCCTCTACGCCGTGAAAGCCAATAGGAAAAATCGCAGGCAGAACTTCACCTGGGTCGTAAAACATTATCAAGCTGAGGTATACAAAGTCTTTGACTACCTCGATGTTATGGCCGCCCATTTTGGCACCTTTTCCACAATTTTGATGTCGATGCATTTCTTGAGGAGGCATATACAGCGCTTTTCAATAATTCACCGGTAGAAATAACTCATTGATTCATCAGCTTATCATAACAGCTTATTTATCTTGCCCTGATAAGCAGGGAAAGCACAAAAAGCGGCAGAAAGGGTCACGATCACATTTACTGTAATTTGGTTATTCCCCCGGTATTCGACTCGCTAAACAATAGATCATAATATGTGAATACATTTTGTATAGAAATCAGTATATGGAGTATGGTGTGCTATTGAACAAGGTAACTAGTTTATGAATACCATTTGTATGTTTATGACAGGGGTCCTTTCGTAGTTTAGAGTTTCTTAAAACGATGTCAATCATCGCAATATTTATCATGCTATGCAATGTGCACGTTATGAATTTCGTAATTTCCTTTCCGTCCCTTGAAAGTACTAACACTCGTTGCGACCATAGTCATTCCTATCAACATTCCTAGTTTTGCTGAGTTATTTGCTTCCCTTACACATGTCATATCTTTTTTTCTTTTTACAACGCAAATAGAAAAACTAACTTCCTGTAATAAATAATAAAATGACTTGATTATGCATATTGTTGTATCGGATAAATTTTCTACCAGAATGTAGTTGCGGAAAGTGCATGTGAATTGGAATCCAGATTAGTCTTGTGAAGAAGAACAAATTGTCCAGACCGTAGTTGCTGATAACATTGGGCCATGTGGCTGAGAAAATATGGCGTGAAGAAGGTTAACAACAGCGCAACTAGCTGCGGCCATTGCTAACGCGAAAACGATGCTATTCATTTGATGGGAAATACGATCTACCGAGCTCCCCTCCTTAAACTATCAACGACTGTGTCTCTCAGCCAGTGCTAAGTTGGCGGCATATCTGGACTGAACAGTTAACTGTAAAACCAATCATGACCAGCGGATTTAAAACGCATGTATGGCTTTTCATTTATACCAAAAAATACCAAACCTTCACAGGAGTGCCAGGGGGCCCCTAAAAGAAAAATTAAAGAATGAGATGCATATGAACGCTCCGACGGTCGAGCTTATCTTCATTCTGCTTGATATTCGACCAAGCGACCATTACATATAATACAAAATTTAGCAGGGTATAGCGCGATCAGATTTGGAGAATCCCGTCTGTAGAGCTTAGGACCTTCCTACCCCCCTACTCCTCCTCCATGGCTATTTCAGTCCTCTTCCATCCTCTCCTCATTAAGATTTTGTAAAAATGCCCATGGTGGGAGCCCTGAGGTAGATATTCAGGACTCATTTCGCTAGGCTCAAAAGCAAATTAAGCAATCACTCCTTCATTCACACAGATGGTTCCAGAATAGCCGACGGCATACACTTCAGTGTCACTACCGATAGAGAGACCATATGCTCCTTTTTACTACCCCCATATTCCTCAACATTTTCATCCGAAATCATTGCCATCCTCCAGGCTTTACAATACACTAAAAAATCTAATAAAAAGTTTGCCATCTACACTGATTCCCTGTCAGCTATTGTCAGCAATCCTCAACTCCAATAACCAGACCTAATATCCTTCCTTAATCCGTTACCTGCTCAATCTTCAATTCCCTAACACAAAGTTAATACAGGTCCCAGGCCATGTCCAAATCGCAGGAAATGAATTCGCCGACAAAGCCGCCAAAGAGGTACTCAAAACCCCGGCAATTTGCTCCCCTAACTTCAACACGATTGACATTAACAACTTTATTCAAAAAAAATCCTGTTTCTTCCTATCTCCTCTGGGAGAAAACTTCGGATTGGTACAAAACAGTCAGCAAAAACAAACTATCCATCAAAGACTATGCCAAGCATTTAGAAACTTCGAAATTTTACTCAGAAAGTCTGAACATCTCTGCAGCCATCAGACTCCCAAATTACGCCAGTATATTCCAAGTGAAGTGCTTGCAAATTTGTAGTTGTGCCGTCATATTCGTTCATTCGGTTCTAATTACAGTCAGGCTGCCATTATAGCTTTTGTATTGGCTTCCATAACCTCAACAAAAGCTCAGGATTGCCGCAATAGCGGAACATTTCCATTTTGGTTCCAGACCTTACAAACATATTCATTTACGAACAAGCCAACGAGCTGGCCAATCCATTTAGTTAAGATTAGGGTTAAAAAATGGCTTAGATGGTCTCAGTGAATTAGCTGTGCAATATCTAGGATGGCATCACCCGGTTACAACTTATCACGGACTTACGATCTCCAAATGAGGGTTCGCACTGATATGTTATCAGTATGGCACACTGGTCGAAAGAGGATCACGCAATTAGATTAGAAATGAAATGAACAAGAAGCAATTCAACCTGGAAATATAGGAGGAAAGTAAGCTGTATCCATTACCAACATATGAACAAAATATTCACCCCCTTCTGCTGAGAAAACTATTTTCAAGATAACATATCTCTCGGAACGTTAAAAACCTTATAAGACTCAGATTGGATTACTCACAACGAAAGAAAGATTATACGTTTCATAAGCACAAACTAGGAGACTTGATTGCATTGAAAAGCTGCGTTCTCACCTTCTGATGATACATGAGAATCCCAAAATAGCTTACCCCTTGCAATTTTATAGGCAATGAGTCCTCCAACCGTACCGCCAATAGCTAAACCTATTGGACCCAACAATAACCCAATCAGGAAGCAAATTACTCCACAGACAATAGCTCCCTTGGCTGATTTTCTCACCGAGGCACGAACATTAGCATTGTCTGTGACTATGGAAATGGCTTGAAGTAACTCGTGAGTATTTACTGGCATATTGATACACTATTTACTCGAAAATAATTCTAATTTAAACTTGGACTATCTTAGGCTTTCACAAAATTGAAGATACTGACTAAGAATGAATGTCATATTTTGTACCTTGGCGTAATAAACATTATTACATAGCTGTTTCATTCGTGGTGGCTTCACAGTTGCAAAAATTGTTAATACTTCATTGCTACTTCAACACTGTTTGGGTAGCATTTAGATCACATTTTCAACAAATTACACAAAACCACGTCAGTCACAAGGATGTGAATATATGTACATATCTAAGAAAAATTACCTTGGTTCATTTTATAGGCGGTAAGGCCTCCTACTGCACCACCAACAGCTAAACCTGCAGGTCCCAATAAGAGTCCACCTGCGAAGCATATCGCTCCGCAGACAATTGCGCCTTTTGCAGATTTTTTCACACAAACCTTGATATTAGCATTGTCCATAACAACGGAAATCGCTTTAACTAACTCGTATGTATTTACAGGCATATTGTTGCAATTTAAACAAAACAAATGGATACAGTCACCCGATGATTGTTCCTACTTCAAGGAATTCTACAATTAAACTAATTATGTTTGAACACGAAATGAGGATTTGTGCCTTAAAATACATTTGTGCGAGATACTTTATATTAATTTGATATCAACAATATCAGCTTTTGGATTTATGGTAAGCTCACAATGGCAACGTAAACACCAGCTGTTATATGATTTCTGATAAATACAGTAGTACCCTTGTTTAACTTTGCATCAGAATGATAAAAAACCTAGTAATCCGATTGGGAAAATTTTTAGGTTGCATACAAAATGGGGAAAGATTATCTCGGGAATTTAGTGAGCATTTTAGGTTGGAAAATGTGAAAAGTTTCTTTGTTGAAATTCATCACCCAAGCCGTTCTAGGCTTAACCAAAAATGAAGTTGGAAACCTTTACATTTACGTAAGTGTGCGTGGATAACAACAGCCAATAAATCTGAGAAGACGTCAAGGTAGCTATCGGCGGCCTTGTGAATACGGAAATTTTTGGTGGTGTGAATAAAGACTATGGGAACACACCGAGCGCCAAGTGTTGTCGTTAAAGGGAATTATCAATTTAGAATTAATGAGGAAAAATCCGTAAAGTAGGTTCTATCCCTCAGGTTGAAGTTTGACAACTAGAGTGGAGAGCTGTCAAATTTTATTTGTCAACGTGTCCGTTAGTTAAGTGCCATTCATATGAGCAGCGAATTGAAGGCTGTTAAGGGACTGGTCAGAAATGAGATGCCCAACTTCTACCTCTCTTGTCCCTTCACATTTTGACAACCATTTTTTATATATTCTTTTCTAAAGCCAAATTGACTAATTAGAGAACGGCATTTACGCTATTTCGTGAATAACTGTCAAAAATTCATGAATAACCGTCAACATGTTCATGATTATCGGTCAAATTCGTCGATGGACTAGGGGTCAATCAGCTGTGAAGTTGGGCATCTCTATTATACTTCCTTTCTGGGGACTAGCAATGTTTTCTGTTGTATATAGCAACCTCTCCAATTCTGAAGTTTTGCCTGGAAAAAAAATAATTTAGATTTATTTCCACATTGTTACTTATGCCAGGAAAAATGTAGTTGTTACTGCTAAAATGTAATTAGAACCTAAAATATCCAGTAATTTTAGTAATTTTACCGTTAAAGTCCCCAACGGATTTACCAAATCATTACATTTTACAAATTAGCTATTGTGAACTAAGAAAAAAATATCAACCCACTCTTATTTGTGGAATGTATTTCTCTCTTTCAAATTTGAATGACATCCAAAACTTGACATATGACAGTTGAAATGGAAACCACTTTTTTCTAATCCGAAAATTAATGCACAACATCCAACAACAAATATTTCAAAGAAAAATAAAAGTGTTTTGGTAGAAAAATTATTTTCATTTGTTGTTTACATAAACCAATATAACACTCAAGTCAATCACATCAAAGGTGTCATTATTTAATTGTTAAACCTCAACAAAAATGTAATATCTGTTCTGTAATTGAATAATTTGTGTAGTGACATTTTATATTTCTTTTGCGTAGTCGTCGCTTCATAGAAAACAAAAAAAAAAAAAACAACAGACAAATTAAGACGAACAAAAAAGAAGCAAATACAATTCAAAATCATTCCACCAATATCGAAATAAACTGAAGTAGCATACATTGCTTAAATTCCGGAGAGGATCTATTAATAAATTCGAAGGATTTCGCAGTTTTTCACGAGCAAAAAAGAAAAGCATCAAGCTGCCGAACGGAAGAACCATGGTTGAACCTATTTTTGACTATCAATTTCGTCTGATTCTAATCGGCGACAGCACTGTCGGGAAGAGTTCCTTATTAAAATTTTTCACAGATGGAAAATTCGCCGAGGTAAGAAATATTTTATCTTTTACTGTACTCAGTTCATAAATGTATGCATCATCGTCAGTACTTAGAAGTTTCAAAGGCAGGATGGGGTAAGACGAAACATTCATTTTTTACGATAAAACACTTATGCATGCGTTTACATGTACATAATCATTGGTTGCTGGTTGGAGTTCATGGCAAAATCAATGACACCTTATATAATTTCCAAAAATATATTCAAATCGGACAAAGACGATTATCATAAGTCTATGTTGACTGATAACGTGTTTGTTTTGGCTGCTTCGCTTCATTGAACTCTGTTGCTTTGTGATATAAACAAATAATGCACTGCAGGCTCAGTTTTCTTTTCACAGTGAGCACTAATTATCAAAGTTGTTTTCAAAATTAAAATCCGTGTCATTAGGCTGACATGGAAAATGCGTCCGCCGCGCATTCAGAGTGGGTGAATAATCATTCCGAGGGTTGTTGTTTTGCTAAACGCATATGCAAACGCTACTATCAGTGTTATTGCAAAGTGATCATGCGCATTCTAAAGTGATCCTTGTAACCAAGATTTAATGCAATAATTTAATATCAGTGCGTAGTCGACTGCACTGAGTTATGTTGTAGTTATGTTACAGTCGAGTGACTGTTTTAGAGAATCGCTTACACTATCCCTATATGGTGGTTGTGTTGCAAAAACCCATTCAACTTGACTTTATTTGTCAATTAGGTAAACATGTTGTTAAAGAATCCTTTAGTTAGTATAATCCGCCTTAATCGTAGATGCATTCTTCTTTTTAGTATTTACCGTGTCTGAGTTGATAACTTTTTAAGCTACAGATGTGTGTTTAAAATAGCCTGTCTCTAGTTTCTATTTCCACTCTGCTTCCGCAAATTAATGACTTCTAGTTATCCAACCTATTAAAATGACAAAACACGTTGTGATGCCACGGTGATACAATAACATTTTGTTGTATAATCTGTTGCAAATAGAATAGCGCGGCTCAAGCACCTCGACGTCTAACATGACTTCTGCCAAATTTAATATTGAACGCCACAATCATTGCTGACAACACTTAGCATTCATCCATCCGTTCAACAAAACGTCTCTGTTAGCTACAATTCATGTCACGAAGATTGATAAGACATCAAAATGTCGAAAACCTCACGCTACGAATTACTGCAAGGCATTTCATTTGATGCACACCCTTCAAGGTTCCACATAAGCACATAACTGTCAAATATGTAAGCACATATATTTTCTGATAGTTTGATTTTAATCAATTAAATTAAGACGACATTGATGTTGAACTGAACAAAGGCATTCATTTGAAGTCACTAATCAAATTACAAATTATGTCAAGCTTTGTTCAACACTAGATATGGCTGTCAGATTGACATCCATTATCTTACAACCGATCGACGAGTTGGGTGTCATCCGAAAGGTGTCAATTCATGCTCATCGTCACACAAAATGTTGTAATTTTTATAATTGCGTAATTGGAGCTTGAAGATAGTGCCAGCTAGAAAGCCGAAGCCGAACTTCGGCTTTTTGATCACCTTCGGCCAAAGCCGAATATCACAATCGAACACTTTGTCCCTTGCAACTATAGACACACTAGTGCATTCTGCAAATCCAAATACACACTATGCGACTTGCTCATATGGTCCAAAAAAAAATGGAAAATACCATAATTCTATGTTTTCAGAAAACAGAAAATTCAACATTCGGCTTAGGCAAAACGTTCGGTCTCATTTGGTCGAAGCCGAATGTTTTGCCGAAGGTGATATTTTGTCAGATGGTTGCCTTTCAACAACAACTTTCGTTCGTTGGGTTAGTCCTTGTGATCGAGTAGATGTCCAAGGGTTTAGATCGGTTACTATTCTCCTGCTGATAACAACACTTTTAACCCAGTCTTAACCTTTATAACTATTCAATGATACCATTTCCAATTTACGTATAAACATTCTTAATTTCAGCTTTCCGACCCGACAGTGGGCGTCGACTTCTTTGCCCGGTTGATTGAGATGAAAGACGGAACACAAATAAAACTACAGCTGTGGGATACAGCCGGACAGGAACGCTTTCGATCGATAACGAAGTCATACTATCGCAACTCAGTTGGCGTATTGCTCGTTTATGACATAACGAATCACGCTAGTTTCGAGCATATTCCTTTGTGGATGATGGAAGCGCAACGACACATCGAACCACATAGGCCGGTGTTTGCTTTGGTCGGCTGTAAGCTCGATTTAGTGAATGCCGGTAGTCACCGTGAGGTCAGCACAGAGGAAGCGCAAGCGTTTGCCAAACAGCACGGCTTACATTTTGTTGAGACGTCAGCACGCAGTGGAGTTAATGTTGAGGAAGCATTTCGCATGGTCACACAGGAGGTTTACTCACGCATTCGCTCTGGCGAATATAAAGTCGAAGATGGATGGGATGGGATCAAGACTGGTTTTGCAAGGCCCAGCAGCTTGGATTTCAACTTAGTAGTTGCGGAGCCGGAAAAGTCTTCGTGTTGTTGATATGTTTCTTTAAGTTATTCATTAAAACAAACAAAAAGTTTATCGATAAAGATTATTTCATAAAAAACCAAACAAAAAATACGAAGTATTCATTTTATATTGAAAAATTGTTACTGTCAATTTAATTGCTGTGCGAAACTAAGTCAAGGTTTGGTAAACAAAATTTCATTCGGTCTGACTGAATGGAACTGAGAAGCAGCAATGACAAGTTTGTTTTTGTTTTTTATTACTTTAGTTATAATTTTATTGTTTTAATGTTTTTAGTGTCACAGTACATACAACACAATTGGCTCAATGAGGCAAAACCTACTATTTACAGTTCAAAAATTTCGTTTTATTTTTTGTTTTTGTAGAATTTTTATTTTAAACTCCTAATGTAGCCTAGTAGTCGAAAGCAGAGGTCATAGCAAGTTTATAGTTAAGTCTTCTAGATTTTGTGTGCTGTTTATTTGTACATATTCGCAACAGGATAATCCATAACGTAATAACAATATTTTTATTATCTTTATTGGTTTATTAAAATATTTGTAATATATAAAGTCAAAATTGTACGTCTTTGTTATTTTTGGCCGATTAAATATTTTTATTGCAGCACATTTGGCAACAAGGAATCTCAAGCGAGGCATTATAAACTAAATGAAACATCATCTGTGAGGAATAAACATATTCTGGTCTTTAAAAACCAGAATAGAAACGCAAAGTCGAAATTTCCTCATCAGTGTTCCACTCAGTGTTAATCTTAGGAGCCTTAAGGAGCAAGCTTGTAGAGTTCAAAATCTCTGAATTCAAAATTCAGAAACGCATCACTGCGCCATCCCCATTGCAACGCGTTCGTGAACGCAAACTTGGGCATCAAACGCCGAACGCCAACGTTCATGTTAGCATCATTCATTGCATTCGCAAACCTTAAACATTTGAGCATCATTAAATGTGCGGGTAGGAAATGCGCAAATTGAAAACGATTTTGCCAGAGACCATTGTTTTCATTATCACTGTGCACATCCGCCATGAGGGGGCTTATTTGTACTCATATGTTCCAGAAAATAGAGGTTAATGGGATTCCTGCTAATTCCTGGGGCAACTGGATGAAGTGTTCTGTGTTCGAGTGATCTCACAGGTGGTCAGATACCCACCTTTCGTTTGCTTTTATCAACTTGATCCTTCGACTTATAAGAGTCTCTTTAATCCAAAGCAACAGCAGTTGCCTTTCAGTCTAGAACGGCAAAGAAGATCTCTTTACCTAAAACTGCCTCGAACAGCAGATCAATAAACGCCTCTCTCTGGGAATGTGGCAGATGTTGTTTTTTACTCCGTTTTTGTCCTGCCCTAGCATTGCATGATATCTGCTTTAAATCAATCTAGGCCTACTCGAAATCTTTGACAACACCTATTGTCTTATAAGATCCCGCATTTCAAGCAGAAATGAATAAGTAAACTCATTCATATTCTCGTTCATTTCTGATTTCAAGTGCAGAACTAAAAATCATTGTCCTCAGTATATCCGTAAATATCAGAGGCCTGTCGTTGGCTGTGTTTTTCTTAAGTGGTGAGGTAGTTTATCTCAGACACAAACCCCAACTGATGGTCAGTCCCACATTATTAATCCTTGTGCGAAGGGTCCGGACTCATCTGATGTTGCTAATCTCAATTAGGTTGTTAGCGTCGCCATTAGCCCTAAGTGATCACCACTGCCTCTGCTCATTCGACGCCGATTCCATTCCAAGTCCCAGGCTTTCCAGGAATCCTTTTGAAGTCAATCATAGGTACCTCGAGTGACTAGTTCAGAAGCTGTTGTCCTTAATACATGGGTGGTTAAGAATTCTACCCTCGCATTCGTATAACGAATGTTGACTGCGGTTTAAGATTTCTCCTGCATGCTTCTATCTATTTGACCAACTGTGGTAATTGATTGAGTAACGACGTCGCCGAATTAACCAGGAGAAATGAATGACTAAACTCATTCATTTCTGATCACCAGCCAATTTCTAAGAACAATGTCCGAATGGGGTTCTCGACATTCGAAAATTCCACTTCTGTGCCATCAGGCGTCTCTATTTTGTTGCCTAAAGATTTGTCCCGAGTCTTTTATTTTTTCGAAACGGTATTTTGGCCGGAAGCGCATTCCGCAAATAGATCATCATCCAAATTTCCCATTTGCCCGATTGAATGTGTCAAAATATTTTATTGCGTTGAGTAACGAAGGACTCACTTGGCAAACACGAATGACAGGGAATTTGCCATTGTTCGAGGATGTCACTGTACAGGAAAAATTGAAGTATTCTTTCGTTAAGTGCATACACGGTGTATGTACGTATGATACACCCAATAGGTGGAGCTGTGTTGTTGAAGGATCAGCTTCGTTCGATTAGAAAATAATCTGCCCTCACTCATACACAATACTGAGTATTTCTGTAAAACAATAATAGAAAAATATAGTCAAATATAGTTTTATTTAGTTTAAATAAAGAACATTCTACTTGACATTTCCAACCCATCTGCTGCATTCTGCTTCACTGAACGTGGCAATTGTTTTTGTAAACGCGCATGAATTTGACGTAATCTATATATGTGGTATTTCTCAACTACATCGATTGAATCAGTACTTCTTCGCTGGTGGATAAGGTGGACAATTGCACTTTTATTTAATAAAATACATCACCTAGTGCAATAGAAAGAAATTATAAACTCAGTATTAATACAGACCACCAATTGTCAACACGGGTTTCATGAAAATTGATTTGGAAATCAGAGTAAACTAAGAAAAGGAAGGACAAGCAATCCACTTTGCATTTATTGGACAAGTTCTTGCTGGTAGAGCATTATCGATTTTTGTTGGATTGGGATTCGAAGAAAAATCTTTAATTCCCTAAATAATCTTCCATCATGTCATACGTAAGTTAGCTTGATTCACTGAGTGATGATGTGTAATGCTAAATTGTATGATATGCACTCTATTTGCAATTACAGCGTCTGAAAGCAACCAAATGCCCAACGGATGAGCTATCACTCACTAATAAGGCCATAGTGAATTTTAATGATTTTCCTGATGAAATCAAGTTTGTGAATAATTCGTACGCCAAAGACACAGCTTAACAAATGTTCTTGTTTTTTTTTTTTTTTCTTAAATAGATATGCAGACATTTCGACTGGTCCTGGGCAGCACTTCATATTTGCCTTGGAGAAAACATCAGAAGTGCCAAGAGGGCATGTAGGCTTTTCTTTGGTGCAACGCAAATGGGCTACCCTGTCGATTAACCAAGATATCGATGTACGCCCATATCGATTTGATGCTAATGCAGATGTCATCTGCACTGTCGTACTGGAAACTGATTTCTTGCAAAAGAAAACGTAAACATTTTTTTTTTCTTGGTTTATGATATGTTAATGTATTCATACACAACAATGTGCATTTAGGACATCTCAAGAGCCATACGATTCTGATCTAATGGCGAAGGAGTTTCTGCTGCAATTTGCTGGGTTAGCGTTGACGGTTGGACAAACGCTGGTTTTCAATTTTCAAGATAAGAAGCTTCTTGGTCTTGCCGTAAAGTCATTAGAAGGTAAATAATTAAATTGGAGAATATTCCGTCGAATTTTTTTAGGCAATACCAAATCCTTTCCTTTTTAAAGCTGTGGACTCAAGTGCTCTCAAAGAGAATAAAGAAGTGGCATCAAAGCAAGTTCGTTTTGGGCGACTACTTGGGAATACAGTTGTACAATTTGAAAAAGCCGAAAATTCCTCATTGAATCTTGTGGGAAAAGCAAAAGGGTACGTTTATTTTATTCACACATTGGATGTACCCACATGAAACATCATATTTACATAAATGTTTCACAGAAAAATAGTCCGGCAGTCGATCATAAACCCCGATTGGGATTTCGGTAAAATGGGAATTGGTGGTCTTGACAAGGAATTCAATGCAATCTTCCGTCGAGCATTTGCCTCTCGAGTTTTCCCCCCGGAAATTGTCGAACAATTGGGCTGCAAACACGTGAAAGGTATCCTCCTCTATGGTCCTCCTGGTACTGGCAAGACTCTGATGGCACGACAAATCGGCAATATGCTGAACGCTCGTGAACCAAAGATTGTAAATGGTCCTCAAATTCTGGACAAGTATGTGGGCGAATCAGAAGCAAATATTCGTCGATTATTCGCCGATGCTGAAGAAGAAGAAAAGAGGGTAAGCTGCGTAGATAGTAGATTTCATTCGCAAAGGGTCTGACTGACTGATTCTCGTTTCCAGCTTGGTCCAAACAGTGGTCTGCATATAATCATCTTCGATGAAATCGATGCTATTTGCAAGGCTCGAGGCTCAGTTGCTGGCAATAGCGGAGTCCATGATACAGTAGTCAATCAATTACTAGCCAAAATTGATGGTGTTGAGCAGCTTAACAACATCTTGGTCATCGGTATGACAAATCGACGTGACATGATCGATGAGGCTCTCCTTCGACCAGGTCGGTTAGAAGTGCAAATGGAAATCAGTTTACCAAACGAAGACGGACGAGTGCAGATTCTGAATATTCACACAAAACGTATGAGAGAGTTCAAAAAAATTGCTCCAGATGTAGACAGTAAGGTAAAGATTGAAGAAATTTCCGGTGTTTAACGGTTGGCACTGAGGATGTTTTACATTTTAGGAAATCGCGGTTATGACTAAGAACTTTAGTGGTGCTGAATTGGAAGGTTTGGTGCGAGCGGCTCAATCAACAGCAATGAACCGGTTGATCAAAGCGGCTTCAAAAGTCGAGGTAGATCCAGAGGCTATGGAGAAATTGATGGTAAATCGGGCAGACTTCCTGCACGCATTGGAGAACGATATCAAACCTGTAAGTTACCATTCCGGGTACAAAGTTGAGACGGTAACATTTGAACTTCTTTAATTGCAGGCTTTTGGAACAGCTCAAGAAATACTCGATAATATGCTTTCACGAGGCATAATTAATTGGGGAACACCTGTTTCCAATCTGCTCGAAGACGGCATGCTGTACGTACAGCAGGCTAAAGCTACAGAAAGTTCGGGATTAGTTTCCGTCCTAATTGAAGGCTCACCAAATTCAGGGAAAACTGCTCTTGCCGCTAAATTGGCAAAAATGTCAGATTTCCCGTTCGTTAAAGTTTGCTCACCAGAAGACATGGTTGGATTTACTGAATCTGCCAAGTGCCTTCACATTCGAAAGGTACCTACGTCTGCATCTGAGAAATGACCTTTATCGCTTATTTATTGTATTTAGATCTTTGATGATGCATATCGTTCAACACTGAGTTGTATTGTGGTGGACAATGTTGAACGATTGTTGGACTACGGTCCCATTGGTCCGAGGTATTCGAACTTAACACTACAAGCGCTCCTGGTGTTGCTGAAGAAGCAGCCACCTAAGGGTCGCAAATTACTCATTTTATGCACCAGCAGCAGACGGTGAGTATACACAGGATTCATAGCAAGGATTCATTCTGAAAATGTTCGTTTTGTTTCTTTAGACAAGTTCTTGAAGACATGGAAATGCTCTCCGCATTCACATCAATTCTACATGTACCCAATTTGTCACATCCTGATCATGTGTCAGCCGTCCTCGAGGATGTGGATCTATTCCAGAAGAACGAACTACAGTCTATAAGCAAGAAAATGCACGGAAAGAGGTTTGGAAAAATTTCAATTCACTATGATTCAATGAGTTTGAGAGTTTTGTAAACGATTTTCAGAGTGTTCATTGGTATCAAGAAGCTACTCGGCCTGGTTGATATGGCTCGTCAAACTGAGCAACAGTATCGGGCCATCAAATTCCTCTCAAAGATGGAAGAAGAAGGTGGTCTCGATATGAAGTAACTACTCGGGAAAGATCTTAATATGTCTGTCGTTGTGCTTAATGACGTTTTTTAGACGAGACATGCAAAAATTAACAGCAAATATCTCAAGTAATCAAGTCAATATAAAGATTTTAATCTATCATACTAATATTCTATTCTAAAGTAAAAAATACGGCAGATGTTTACTTATAGTCGAATATACAAACATAAATAAGTATTTATTCATTTTAAAATGTTTCCATCGGCACGGATTTAATGGTTTATTTGAGATTTTTGAAATATTTCTTTCCTTAATTCCGTCATAAAATTATTCGTTTTTGAAAAACAAAACAAAGAGTTGATAAATCATGAAAATGTTAAGCATGACATAATGTGCGTGTGCGTGTGTTTGTTAATAGGGCGTGAAGTGTAATCTCTTCGTTTGCACTTATTCAGTGGGTTTTTGTTTCATAAAATTACATGTGTTCCCTTTCAAGAGGCAAAGGCGATTGTATATATAAATATGATGAAATGTATGCGTTGTTAGAAAATCCCTTAATTTACAACTGGACATGGACCTTTTGGGATTGTCTTCAATATTCAACATTCCATTTGTGGAGGATGATAACAGAATGAAAGGACATGCTACTATCAGTCAATCTTGTCGATAAGTCATTCCTTAACTAAATAAGGTCCACCAAGAGTGAGTGTCCAGTCTGTATTCTTTCAAAGCTCTCTCTGCGAGTCCACCACCCCGGGATATCTAAATTTTTCCTTTCAGACGATCCATTTCTTCTGCCCTACTTGAGAACATTCCACTGCCCCCAAGTACTTGATTCGTTTATGCAGATTTCATAACCTTTAATCTTGTGTGAATTCATTCAAAGTTTTCCATTCGATTATAAATCTCCTGAATCCTTCCAATCTTTGCGTTTTGAATTTTATAAAATGCATACATACATTAGGCAATTTAATTAGTTCCGTAGTTAAATAGATTCTAGTTTAATTCAAAAGCAAGTTACTACATTAATTAAATAATTAATTTAAGTGTGAAATTAGGAACGAAATGCATTCAATTACTAACGATAAGGAGCCATGTGTTTGAATATATTTTTGTTTATCCGAATATTTTGGTTACGATAACAAGGTCTTACGCTACCCAGTCAAATAATTGAAAAATGAGGCAAAATTGATTGAGACAACATTACCTGTGAATATTTATTCAAAAACGAAACAATGAATAGTAAAATGTATTGATTTTTAATGAGTAACCATGGAAGCCTATGTGAACTTTGTTAGGTTAGATAAAAAACGTTGGGGTTGCATTACAATTTAAATCTAATCAATTACGAGTTTCTAATTGCAAGTGTTGGTTAAATAAAATAAAAATGAAATTGTTAACGGATAGTATTGACCGAAGTAAAAACATGTTGTTATTTATTCTAATATATATACACAAAATTGAAGATTAACAAAACACATATATATGTATATGAATAAACCAGATATCGCTAAAGCTAAAGTCAACATAATGTTTTATTTGGCCGAACCATCCCTCGCTGCAAAAGGCACTGAATCTGTGCTCTTTCCCGGTGGAGATCTGGGGCTTGAAACGCTTGCTCATGTAAATCGTAGATGGTCTACAGATGGACACAGGATCACGCATCACTAAGCAACTACGTTCTACTATCGATCCAAACGCTCACTTATCCTGACACTGCGCGTTTGGAATTCACTACTCTAGTTGAGGCTTTCATTACAATGGATTTGCAGGACGAGGAGGAGGATCAACCTATTGCAAATCTCTGCAACTCAGCAATTTCAGTCCCCTTTCACTCTCCTCCTCCTATCGCTAAAGCTAAAGTCAATATAATGTTTTATTTGGCCGAACCATCCCTCGCTGCAAAAGGCACTGGTTCTGTGCTCTTTCCCGGTGGAGATCTGGAGCTTGAAGAAACGCTTGCTCATGTAAATCGTAGATAGTCTACAGATGGACACAGGATCACGCATCACTTCACAACTATGTTCTTCTATCGATCCAAACGCTCACTTATCCTGACACTGCGCGTTTGGAATTCACTACTCTAGTTGAGGCTTTCATTACAATGCATTTGCAGGACGAGGAGGAGGATCAACCTATTGCAAATCTCTGCAACTCAGCAATTTTAGTTCCCTTTCACTCTCCTCCTCATATCTATCTAGAAGACCACAATTTTAACAACCTGGCATTTCTTTGAAATTCTTATTGGGTACCATGCCCACAAGTTAGGGTTGGCCTCCGCTAAAACTTGCAGAACATCAGAGGACATCGACACACTGGTTAATCTGTTATGCAACAGCCGAGAACTGGCTAATAAACTCGTACTCCGTCAAGGAGTATCCAGAGAACCAACAACCTTGCCAATTTAATAAACTACATAAGTGAGCCTTCAAAATTTATGTGTATGTACACAATTTATCTTTTCATAGATGTAGTTTATGGCGAATGGCTACGCCCACCAGTCAAAGGTAGCTGGGAGGCACATTTTCTTGTCTTAATCCTTCCTGGACTGGCATTGAACAAATGACGAAACTGACGTCAATGAATGATTAGCTCATTCCTTGTGTACTACAGTCCGAGGAAAACAAGAGCCTCAACAAACCCACCAAATGGTCCCGGGAACTCTGCGCTTAGTCATCAACACCTAGCCGTTTTGCCTCCGCGATAACTTGATCTTCAATCTTTGTACCGAAGATTAGGTCTTCCTCTCCTTCTCGAACTAGGTTAGGCATGGATCAAAAATTATCTAAGTTGTCTTCTTCCGAGTCTCTGCCGATGCCTGGCATTAAACCGAGAGAACATTACCACACACAACACTAATGGTTGCTGTAGAAGCTAGACCCTAGTCCTTCTCGGACTGTCGTGCCACCGGTGTTATTATTAGCATAGACCTACCAATAGTTGCATGTCATCTTTTTGCTATTTTGCATAAGACGACTTCCTGTATTCAAGCAAACACCAATTACGGTAGCCCCGAGATACCTCTCCTGACATTCTGTCGTAATCATATCGACAAATCTTCTAACCAGTTGCTCATCCTCTTCTGAAATCCTCCTGGCCGAACGTCGTCCACTAGTCAACTGTATCTTATCTCTTTGAAATCAGCACCACACCAACTCCTCAATCGCGATTCGACACAATACTTCTAACCCTTAACTCTCAGCAGTCGTAGCCGTCGTCTATCAAAAAAATCATAAACCACTTTTAAACACCAACAGAATCAAACAAATTTTACCTCTGTGACACATACAGTCTTTTCATAATTTAATTAGATATTCAAAACGTAATAAAAAAAAAGCTTAACTTCATCTGGCTGAAACGTAAATGCTTTATGGTGCCCTAAACCATTTGGGAGCATCAGCAGGCTTTCGATCTTCTTTTGTTGACCTTGAATGATCGTTTCTTGGTCGCTTTGGTATAGCACCAGTTGATGGTCCGGGTGCGGTGCGATCTCTATTGACTTGCATCCTATCCTCTTCATCATCGTTTCCAATTATTGCACTCTCTGCGATCCTTGAGGATTGTGAACTAGAAAAAGCAACAATGACTCCAATTAGAAGACCATCAAATGTGAAACGGGAATTTGGGTTACCGCGATTTAGATGCCAGATAAAATGCGCCTTCCGCTGTTGTAAGGTTGTTCAAGAATTCCTCTTTAACATAGGGCTGCGCAGGCGACGGGGCATCCTCTTCATCTATCCCAAAATGCAGCACAGCCGTTGGAACGCAATTCAATTCGAGCAAAGTCTTGTCATTGGGCATAAGTGTCTTGGGTGGAATTGTAACTAAATCAAAATTTAACATTTTACACCAATGGATGAATGTGACGATTTGGAGTGGAACTTACACAAATAAAAGTCGATATATTGATTTGTGATGAAACCTTTTACAAAACTGATGACATCTTCAATTTTTTCAGTTGGTTTGAAAATGCCTTGCAAAACATGCCTATCAGGAAACTGAACTCGAATCACACAATTTTTGTACATGGCTATCTTTCTCAGAATTGTTTTGCTTTCCTCCAACTCTCTCAGCTTGGCTGTAAGCAGAGGAGTGTCTTCATTTCCTTCAACCACTCTCTTCAAGTCTCTCAGCACCAGTTTTAAGTCGTTCACAGTTAAATCGTAGAAAGAATCTGGCAAATCTTCCATTTGTTTTTGAGCAGAGTCCATTGAATACAGAACCGCTTCACGTGCACCTATCTGTGAACATTTTTGTTTAATCGATAGTAAATGAGATCATCAATTGTGTTACAAACCACATTCACAGTAGGTTCAACCTCCATTGTCTCAGGTACAGAGTCGTCTTCGGCATCAAGTGAAGTCATTGATTTAATGGTTCTACCAGCCCCTGGACCCCAATCATACACTACATTAGGCTTGCAAACAGCGGGCTTATTTTCATCCGATTTTGACGGAGGAATTTGTTCGTCAGAAACTTTTTCCGACAGAGGCTCCTTGTTTTTCAATGTTTGCACTAGCTCAGATGTGATGGCAAATTCTTTTTTTGGTAGCTTATTTGCCGGTTTACTTACATCCGAGACTGTAGGTTTTGAATCTTCTTTAATAACGGGTGCAATGTACACACCAGCCTGACTACAAGTGGGTAATCGAATTTTATTAAAATCTAGGGACTATCAAGCTTGATTAATATACGCACGTATTCATTTCTTCTGGCTTTTTGTTCACCAATCGAAGCATTGTTCTGCCACCAGTAATGCCCAGCGATTTCAGACTTGTTGACCCAAGCTGCGTTCCGTATATCTCTTTTCGCATGTAAACAAACACTGGACTTTTATCCGATTCCGAGTATTCGGGACAGATTCCAATCAGAACATCCCACAAACTAGAACTGGGAGCGTATTTACCGGTACGACGTGAACCATCCTCCAATTGGACACAGATATCTGCTGTCGATTCAACTCTTTTTTTTGCGCATTCAAACATTTCTACAACGCAATTATTGGGTAGTCCACTAAAGCGAAACATTTGTGATAAATCCATTTCTTTGTTGTGATTTTTAAGCCCATATTCATCACTCGCAAATCCATGTTTTTGACAAGCTTCCTCTAGAATCTATAGATGGGATTAATTTAGTTTTAAAAAAAATACAACGAAGGTATTTTACATGGAGGAGTGTCGTGTTCGGTGTTATTTTAACATTTTGACGCCTAGCGTTGGGCAAGAGAACAGTAACTTTCTTGTTTAGATCCATATCGTTCTTCTAAAACACCACGAAACAACTTACAATTTCATTGAAAGCAAAATCATTGGTTTTGACAGATGCCGTAAAAAAACATTGACGTCTTTGACACCTTTGCCGGTTTCAGAAAAGTGCATTCAGCATTTCACATTGATTCCCTACCGGAATGACAAACAGAATTGGTTAAGGTAAATGTTGGGATATGGGATCCCACTAAATGCTTCTGGATATAGCAAATTTCATTTTGTTGGCTTTTCTAAGATTCAGGGATATGCGCGATGGGAATTGCTTCAATTTGATCAATCAAGGTTAAGCTTTGCTGAACGCATCCGTTGCATTCATTGTTTTGTGATTACTCCCCTAACCTTGAAAATCACTAATGAACATTTTGCAATCCACTGTACACTCAGCTGATTTGTTGTGAAAATTTACGGAGTCAAAATACAGCGCATTTGTAAAAAACGATATTTAATCCTGCTATTTACCACCATAATAGCAGCGATCAATCTGAAATTCGTACGGGCCATTGTTAAAGCCAGCCAACTTCCATCAACCCGCAACATGGCTTGGAGATCAAATGGGACAAGTAATGAGGATTTAATCCGTCAGCTTAGAGGTATGCACTTCATAATATTTCGTAAGGATGCATATATCGATCACGTTTACATTTCACAATTAGAGTATGGTGTTATAGCTACTGAAGAAGTTGCTCGAGCTATGACAGCAACTGATCGAAAATTCTACAGCGAATTGAATCCCTACGTAGATAGACCACAAAGTATTGGAGGTGGAGTGACAATTAGCGCTCCACATATGGTAATTTAAATAGCTAACTTTTACTTAACCAATGACACAATTTCTTTTTTTCTTAAGCACGCTTTTGCATTGGAATATCTCCGAGATCAATTGAAACCTGGTGCTCATGTACTGGACGTTGGTTCTGGTTCAGGATACTTGACGGCTTGTTTCCTGCGGTATATCAATGCCCAGGGTGACCATCCTGAGACCAAAGTTGTTGGTATTGAACATCAATCCATGTTGGTTGAAAGAAGTAAGAAAAACCTAAACAACGACGATCCCACACTATTGAGCTCCGGAAAACTAGTTATTGTTGGTAAGTAGATACCAACCAACATGCATCACTTGAAGGTATCTGCTCACTTTTCCTACAGAGGGTGATGGTCGCCTTGGATACTCGCAACTTGCACCCTATGATGCTATACACGTTGGAGCTGCAGCACCAGAAACACCAATGGAACTGGTCAATCAGCTCAAAAATGGCGGAAGGTTGATAGTACCTGTCGGACCTGAGGGCGGCTCCCAGTACATGGAACAAGTTTGTGAACTCATATCAATGGAACAAAACCAGAATGGATTTAAAAATGTTTTCTTTTAGTATGACAAGGATGAAAGCGGGGAGGTGAAGAAAACACGCCTAATGGGCGTTATGTATGTTCCTCTAACAGACCTGCATCGATCCTGATTGGTCTTGATCCTGAAAATTCTCCTAGTATTGAGTCTCTTGATCTTGATTGTACATCGAATAGGCCGCATGATGGATCTATTTTAGTACGTTTCATTTTCATTGCAAATTGGTTCCAAGCACTTGAGGTATTATCTCAATAAATTATTTATTTAATCGGTAGTGAATGTTTGTTTTCTTCATTCCTAACGATCAATTGATTGGCTGACTGCAAAGAGTAGGCACACAAAGTGTTCATCGTGGTAACACGCGGATCAGGTAACTTACTTACTTACTTACTTAAGGTGGCGCTACAGTCCGGGGTGGACCTGGGCCTCAACCAACAAGCGTCTCCAGCCAGCTCGATCTTTAGCTAGCTGTCTCCAGTTTCGCACGCATAGTTGGTTGAGGTCCCTTTCCACTTGCGTGCGCCACCTGAGTCGCGGTCTTCCTCTACTGCGCCGTCCCTCGGGGGTGGATTCGAAGACTTTTCGGGCCGGAGCATTGGTTTCCATCCGCTCTACATGACCTAGCCACCGGATCAGGTAACGCCTAGTCTGAAAACCACTTTGTGCTGTTGATGAGGTGGTTAAAATAGCTCACACTAGCATTATTTAACTCGTCGGGGTAGTCGAAGAAATACCCTCCTAAGTGGGTTTTTACGAGTGGTGAAGGAGGAAAACCCTATAATGAACCGGGACTTGAATTAACTATACGCCTACTCCCACCCTCGTCTTTCTGCGACACGCCATCACTGTCTTAAGGAGTTGAAAGTTAAGAGTCTCAAGTCTTTGGAAACTTGGGTTTCCATAAATTAATCACATTACCACAGCTCATGCCATTTGAATTTATTGTAAGTGCAAGTACAGATGCATTGTATTTGTCGACTACACAATTAAAGCTCTTCATTTTCTTTTTGAAGTATTTATGTATATCTATCCATGGGCTTTGTTGAGAAAAGCACTTAAAACCGTTTAATGATGTTAACGTTGTTGAATGGATCTAGCCAACATCAAATCAAAACTTTAGTTGTTAAACTTCTCTTTCGATAACACACGCGAAATTAAAAAAGTCACATCTCTATAAAAATATATTCGCATGTCACCTTTTTTGAGCATTTTCATGTCAGAATGAAACAACCATACTCTAGTCGTAGCTCAGTCTGGCATTTCGTTTTCTTTGAGTCTGACATCGAGTACAATTATAGGTTTTTAATTTTAATTTGTAAGTTTTTTAACCATACAGCATTTAATGTCCAAAATGACTACAGTGAATATAAACTCGAGAAAAAGTCCGAACATACTGAAAAAACAAGGCACCGATCAATGGGTGAAATTAAATGTCGGTGGAACCCATTTCCTGACTACGAAAACGACATTATCCCGTGATCCAAATTCGTTCCTGTCCCGTTTAATTCAAGAGGATTGTGATTTAATATCGGATCGGGTATGTGCCAGTGTTTTGTTGAATATTATCATTTTTGTTCATCAGTAATTTTTTGATTTTGGTATTACCCATGAGTTTTCAGTGAATACTATGTCATGCTCATTGAAATTCCATTGAAATTGTTTATTTGTTTTCAATTCCCCTAACAACGAAGAAAAGGTGGTTGTTTTATTGTTTCTCATCGTCGTGCATTGAAGATGAATATGTATAGTGGGAGCGCTAAATAACATACAGTTGGTCAAACGCTTGATTCTTCTGTTAATTGTGGTCATACAAGAACTTATAAGATTTGCTTGATGCTTGGAGTAAATTAAATTTTGTTTTCTGAATTCAGTAATAACTACCCTCTCCTAGTTGAACTGTCCGCGAATCTTTTTCGTGAGTTTATATTTTCCCGGATCATGTTCAAATGTTGTCTTAACTCATATGAGATCACAATCATAAACTGGGTCAAATTCCTAATTGTGTTAACTTTTAACTGAAAGTTTATACACAGTTATTATGCACGTACGCAATCCTTCGATTATGCATTATTGCATTTAAGGCTCAGGTCAGGGATAGCCAAGCTCTGTCTAGACAAGGCTTCTTTTTATTCGTTCGTCGAATTTAGGTTTTATTTTGAGATCAAGTTATTTAGTAGAAAATACCTTTGGAATGGATCTCGTGTCTGGTTATATTCCCGGCTTGAAAGGCATAACTTGGGTCTGCTACTCACCGTTTTGAACTGCTGATCTGAACTATGGCGACAGATGAGTATAAACAAACACACTACTTTTTGCAACTAGGTCTCCCCTCCATGTGTAATGGGGGCGAATATACAATTGCTATTCGCATTTAAACCATTTTGCTGAGTGCAAACATTTTCTTATACGGACTGAAATTTGAAACGAAGGTCTGCAGGTTATTCACTGTTTGTGTGGGGCAATGGTGTGGGCTGCTTCTGGTCGTTACAGAAGCCATCACAATCGCTTCCTACTATGTTTTGAGTATCCCAAGGGCGACTGTAAGGTCTCCTCGTCTCAGTAGGAAGCACAACAGGAGTGCTAGCTGTGGAAGCTCACACAATTTGTCACACAGTTTGTAGCGTAGCACATGTTGTTATATTACATGATTCTCCTTTATATGACCCTACAACTAGAGGTAAATCAGGTATTTAACAAAGTCGTCCATATGTGGCAAATGTTATCAAAATGCTTCGACATCAAAGCGCTATTAAGAACTGAATCTCAAATTGAAGCAAGACAATTGATTCCAAAGAAACTTTCTATCAGTAACCTGATTTGTTTTCTGCTATGAAAGATCCAGCACCCTGAATAATCCCGTCAGTGCAGTAGTCTGTCAGTTTGTGCGTAGTACATCAGAAATGAAGTATGATAGAGACGCCCAACTTCTACCTCTCTTGCCCCTTAACATTTTTGAGAACGGCATTTACGTTAATTCGTGAATAACAGTCAAGAATTCATGAATAACCGTTAACATTTTCATGATTATCCATCTCCAAATCCGTCCAAATTCATCGATGGACTACGGGTCAATCAGCTGTGAAGTTGGATACTCAAGCTTGTAGACAACTGCGATCAGAGTTGCTTGCGAGAAAGCGCTGCGCGATTCCTACATTCATATTTTGACTGCAGAATCCAAAAATAACGAAAACAATATTGTTTATTTACATTTAGCGCGACCTTCTAACCGAATATTTAGCTGAACAGCAGATCATATTGAAGTGCTTACAGATTTTGACTGAACTCTTAAAAGTCCTTACATATTTATTAAATTCCAATGACCTACAATTTGTTTCGTGGACATACAGATAGCATGCAATAAAGTATTAAAACAAGCAATATGATCGACTATTAAACCTAAGATCCACTTATATGCACAGTTCGTTCAAACACAGAGCTGCTATCACGAACTAATGTTTATCCTAGAAATCAAACGATTTCAATTACTAGCATTTTCTATTTTTCTCGTATATTACATGTGAAGGATGAAACTGGAGCGTACTTGATTGACAGAGATCCTAGATATTTTGCCCCAGTGTTAAACTACTTGCGCCATGGCAAATTGGTGCTCGATGGCGTCTCAGAAGAAGGCGTACTAGAGGAAGCCGAATTTTACAATGTGACTCAACTGATAGCTTTACTAAAAGAATGCATTAATCATAGAGATCAGGTATGCCAGCATTATGACTTATGTTCCACTTAAGTGTTTTCTAACTGAATTGTTTTTCATTTTCGCAGAGACCGCATATGGATAAGAAGCGAGTATATCGAGTATTGCAGTGCCGCGAACACGAATTGACGCAGGTGATTTACAGACTTTTGTTCTTCCATTTGAAATATGCAAATTATGCAACAATATATAAAAAGGCCCTATGCATATAAGAAGAGTGGAAGAAGATTAGCAGGTATCGCTGTTTGCTTGGCAAACGTGTATTCATAGTTTTTATTAACTGCCACTTCCTTTTTGAGGGTAAAGAAGTAATTATAAGTTATTTGATTGTTTCCACATTATTCAATTTCAATCGAAGCATGAATGCGAATAAATTATCGTCTGAGTCACGTTCGTTAATTAATAACGCGATAGAGATAATGCCGAGAACGAGAGGGACAAAGCGTTTATTTATTTACCAATGCCTATAGGTACGTTCATATCGGTTGTATCTAAGTGAGTGTGTCAGGAGATTATGATTAGTCGCCCACTTTGCAATTTCTCTATATTCGCTGGTTAGGTTAGGTTGAAGTGGCTGTCTGCTGTACCGAAAGGCAGCAGCCACTCGTATGCCAACATAGGCGCTTTGTGCTAATATTGGTTGCTCATTGTTGATTTCTTTTGTTTTATCCTCGGCCCTTATTTGTTGAATTCAACAATGTACGAAGATAAAATGCATTTGACAATAAACTCGCGATGACAAAAGCTGTACAATTTGTCATATTCAATAGCCCTGAATGAAATCGCTTGACAATACTATGAATATGAGCAAAAAGAAATAACAACCAATTCGCAGTTGAATGCCAACGAGGAGACTCGTAAGACATTCCGCACTGCCATACGCTTTTTGTTATTTTGTTGTTTTTTATAATTTGCGCGCGCACAAGGCATTGTTAGTACCCTTAAGTGTCCGGGTTCAAGACACAGCACGGGCCGAAGGTGTAGAGAGAGAAAGGGAGAGGAGGTACCTGTGCACATTGGTTTTAAATATCTGCGGATTGTATTCTGAGGGAAATATTAGGCTGGGAAGATCATTCCATATTCGTGTCGTGCGGCTAATGAACGAGTCTCTAAATTTAACTGTGCGTCCGAAAGTAGTTGCAGCTCCTCCAGAAGCAGTGCTTGGCTCCTGAGTAAGTAGTGTACATTGACGGACGTCACTTAATTAACATTTCTATATGCGTCGAACAAAGATCGGTCAACCATGGTTTATTTGATTCAAATTCCACCTGCAGTGGATTATACTCTCTCTGATGTGAAACAGAAATTGTCGAATGTGCAGAGAAAACTTGGTTATTGACGCAAAGGTCTTGTTCTTCTTTTCGTGACAGTGCAAGAGGCCGCGCGATGTCTGTCTAGTTGCAAACCAATTTAACGACGACTATTATTAATTATTAACAAAACCCAAAGCCTATTATAATATTCTTCAAAACTACTAATCTCTCTCAACGTTCATGAATGAATGTGGTCTTCCTTCCTTCGTTTGTGAAACTTTTATAGGCTCCTCTTAGTGCTGCCAAGTCTCGACAGATTTAGTCGCTACACATACATGTTTGAGGTCCTTCTCTCACTCAGCGATGCCCCATCTTTAATTGGACTCGGTGCGCGTGCGTCGTGTGCTTATGACACACAAACTCTGAGTGGAAGACTTAAGCAGCCAAGTTTGCGCTCTAAATGGACCAGCCAGCTTATGTGTTGGATCCGTAGAAGTCTTGCTAGGCTCATGTCGCTATCTCTTTAGATGCTATTACATTCTGCATGTAGTGCGCGTCGATCTGTGCTTCTTCTGTTTTTATTTCTAGGGTTATATGATCTTTACCCGACTCCTACGTTTCGAGTTCTCTGTGGAAATCGAATGTACAACACGATTTGCTGTAGAATCTGGATCAGGTCCCCCTAGTATTCCAGCCACAGCCATTATTATTATAAAGATCAAGGACAAGCCATACTTGTTGATGATTTCCTCCGATTCCAGGGTTTGCCTGCTCCCAATAATTTGATCCGTTGCCCTAAACAAAATAAACGGTTTGATTCGTCAAATTACCTAAAAAATGTTTACTGTCTAAAATCGAATACTCTTTATAAAAGGCCCGAGTTGATATTCGCGGGGTGAATGTTCCTTTTTCAGCGAAATGAAGATAAAGACATTCTACATCACACAAAGAAAATTACTCCATTTGTACTAGACCTCGACTCAGCAGGAGTCTAGTACAAGGCATCCACCCTATCTTCAGCCTCTGATGTGCACAGATCCATTTTGGCTTTGTTTTGTTTCCTCAAACAATGACTGCTTATGGCTGAATATGAGTGATTTTGTCTGTATGAAGTGGAATGCCTTTATCATTATTTTGTCTACAGTAAGACTCAGAGACTTATGGTGGAATCCCTTGCCTTTTATTCTGTAAAAGTAACGTCGGTGTGAAAGAATAACCTTCCAGACGGATTACATATACATCTTGCTCAAAAAGTTGCCCTTGTGAAAGCAGTCTATCAAAGCAAAAATATTTGCGTGCATTTATTTCTGTTCACTAAGATGACTGCCGTGTTATCTGGGTTAAGACTGACTGATACGATAATTTATGGACACAGCTACAGATTGTGGAATGCATTGACCATAATTCGACTCAATGGAAGACTTTCCATGGACTATTTTGCATTGTTTCATCGCAGTTCCTATAAAGAGTCTTACAATCCTATAAACATGAACAATAGTGTTATTCTTATTATTCTATTGAACTGAAGCTATGACTTTTTCCGATCTTTCTGGCAATTTGTGGATCCCATCCCAAAGGAACTGCGCCGGCTTGGCAGCCAAGAATGAATCAGGGCGTTCTGCATCGACCGGAACAAATGGTAGTCAGAAGATGCAGGGTCTGGGCTATAAGGCGGCTGGTGTAAAACTTCCCATCCACTGTTTTCCAAATAGTTCTTAACCGGAGTAGCACCGTCGTGCTGAGCGTTGTCATAATTGAAAGTTATTGCGTCGTGTCTGGTCGCATATTCTGGGCGTTTTTCGGCTACTGCTTCCTTCAAACGGATTAATTGTCTTCGGTAGCGTTGTCCATTTATGGTTTCACCCTGTTTTAGCAGCTCATAATACAGCACACCCTTCTGATCCCATCAAATACAGAGCATTAACTTCGCGCCATGGATAGCACGTTTGCTCAGCTAGCTCATTTTCACCATAAACTGCCACCAAAATACGATGAATTTCGTTGGCCGTTTTCTTCATATTAAGTAGAACTCCCCGCAAAAACACTTTTTCAGTCTCAAAGTTCGACACATTTGAGTGGAAAAAAATTATTGATGTTTACGCTTCAAATGAATGACGTACAATGACAGTAGCTTTCCAACGCATGTTCGAATGGAATAATACAAGCCTTGTTAATCAGCCATTATCCATGAATGGCACCGGAAAGCTTTCCATCCTTATGTGTATCCACACAACACTTAGTTGGAACGGTCACATATTTGAGGTCGCCAAAAATGCTGCGAAATGCTTAGGTTTCCTCAATCGATGCAAGAAATACATGCAATCGATGCAAAGAAGGGGTGACCCTTCTTGATTTGATTTATAAGGCGTATATACGCCCCAAACTTGTGTACAACGCTCATATCTGGTCTGGTGCCCCCAAAACCACCCTGCACCTACTAGATAGAATCCAAAAGCGAGCGATGAAACTTATAAGAGACAACAATATTGCGGAGTCATTAGACTCGCTCGAACATCGACGTACCGTCTAGTCTCTATCGCGATTTTAACAAACGATGCTCAGGTGAGCTTGCCAACTGCATTCCTCCTCTCCATGAATTCACCCGTCTCCATGAATGCTCATCAGTTTACCCTCAAGCCTACTTCCGGACGAACAGTTAAAATTAGAGACTCGTTCATCAGCCGCACGACACGAATATGGAGTGCTCTTCCCAGCCCAATATTTCCCCCAGAATACAATCCGCAGATATTGAAAACCAATGTGCACAGGTACCTCCTCTCCCTTTCTCCCTCTACACCTTCGGCCCGTACTGTGTCTTGAACCCGGACACTTAAGGGTACTAACAATCGCTCGGGCGCGCGCACTTTATAAAAAAAATTAAAAACAAGTGTGGTAAAAACCCTTGAACTAGCTGAAGTATACTTTCTCCGACCAGAGTCGGGACTGCAAAGCTACATAATTGGTAGCAGATAATCTTTTATGTACAGATCAGTGGAAAAGACAGTTTCGAAAATGTTTCAAAGCCTTTTGTTTAAACCTTTTAAATATACGTTCAGTGAATCTGTCTGTACAAAATTTTAAATTCTTTATTTCAGATGATATCGACACTATCCGATGGGTGGCGATTCGAACAATTGATCAATGTTGGCATGCAGTATCCCAATTATGGTCCATTCGAAAACAATGAATACCTTTGTGTTGTTTCGAAGGATTGCGTCTCACCAGCTGGACGCGAATTGGAACTAAACGATAGAGCTAAAGTTTTGCAGCAGAAGGGCTCTAGAATGTAAGACATGACTATAAATATACCATTTTTTGTTTATATATACATTAATTGTAGGTTAATTTATCGAACAAATTAACAAATCGATACAATAATGAAAGTATTTTTCAAAAATTTTCATTTTTACATGAATGTTTCCAAAGCGTGGTTTGAACGGTTTTGTTTCTTTATTCGACTAACACTCATATGAATGTACAGAAATATCTTGATATGAACAACATTACGCAAATAAATAATTAGAAATAACCAACAGACAAATGCTGATAAATGGTGTAGTTCTTGGTAATTTGTTTTTCCCAAAAGTGAAACATGCTCTTCAAATCCAGTGTATGCTTTAGAATGGTGGTGAAGTGTTGATGTCTTTACTGTTTAAGAGTTAAGGGTAGGGAAACCAGTGAATGGTGGTAACGCAAGTACTTTGGCAGCTAAAAAAAAAGTGCTTGCGTTTCTGCCATAAGCGCTGTTCCCCACCCACGGACACTGAATTTGAAAATAGGCATTTTTGTTCATTTCGACAACCTTGAAACTACATGTACGGTATATTCAGGAATCCAGTCTGCTGCGCAGACCTTGCAGTTCACTTGGCAAATATTCAAATTTGAAGACAACTACGTGTGTCGACTTGAGTTCAAGTACTCAGGCAGGTGTCTCAGATTTATTTATCGGCCGACAGGAACAGTACGGAATACATTGTCTTTCTTACGTTCAGCGCCGTCTCTACACGATGCCACGACAAGGGATGGCGAGTAGGTAGACGCGTGTCTGACCATCCTTGCATACACATTTCTCTTGCCGCTGTGAAATTGTTTGCATCGAGTAGAGACTGAACTACTGTTGTCTTCTTGGCTGTAGACGTGCTGTTGCTGCTGCGCAACTGACTAAATTCCAGAAAGCAGCCATATATCCAGTCTCAAAAAATGTACTTGTACAAAAATAACGTGTGCGCCATATGTATAACGGCGTGATAAATTTAAGCAAGAAAATCAAGGTATTACTGTACGGCAGTGTCTTTAATTTATTACTCGTCGTAGACTATCCAAACGATTTAATAAGTCAAACTGGAATTGAATATATCATCCCAATCCCCACCGGCAAAATATTTGAAACAACAAAACAAAACCAATGTCGCTGAAGGTGGGGTAACTTGTGAAAATAACATTCGTGTTTAATAAAGTAAAATGTATTGAATTGCAATAAAAGTAAATACATACATTTATATATTTAATAGGGAAATTATAATAAATTGTACAACAAAATGAATGTCAAAATATAGACATGTGAAAACGCGCACAAATCGATGTAGTGTATTGTGTTTCACAACCCGTTAATCCATCTGTATTCAATGAATCATATCGTCATCAGAAGAATTGGCTCCAAACATACAGCTGAATAGTTATTTCTTTTTTTCAGTAGGTTCATGTTATTGAAAATCGAAATTCTAAAGATGACATGGACTACTTTGTTTCTGCACTGAGAAGAAACAAGTGATGCAAGCAGAATATTTTTTGTTTTTTATTTCGAAATGGTGCACTTAGGTCATTGTTTTTATTTCCATAGCGACGGGCAGCAATTCAATTCAATCCGATTGTTCGTTTCAGTTTGCATACATTTGATCCCTTGGACAAGCAATCCCGGACACTCTAAAGTGCTGTGCTCATAGACCGGGCTTACGACTTCAATTCAATCCGATTGTTCGTTTCAGTTTGCATACATTTGATCCCTTGGACAAGCAACCCTGGACACTCTAAAGTGCTGTGCTCATAGACCGGGCTTACGACTTGCTACCATTGATCCTTTGTCAGTCACAATGAAACATTCCCACTTAAATGCTTCGTCGATAGAGATCACAATTTGTGGATCGCGGTCTCCGTGGTCTCCACGCAAGTCTCCAAGAAAACGTATAAACACTTGAGGCATTTATCATAGATTGATATCAAAGTCTTTGTGATTGAAAATGCTTCTACGGATTAGAAATTATCTTTCAAGTCGGATAATTTGAGTTGTTTTCGGTTAAGTCTGATATAAACCTGGTGTTGGACAAGGCTCTGTTCTGTCTGTCAAACACTCTTTATAAATGATTCTCCTGTCTACTACTTCCAATCCAATCCACTCCTTCCCTTGAAGTCAGTACCTACAGCTTTTCGTATTCGTTCCAAGGCTCACAAACCTGCCCGTCGGCTGAATAATTGGAACGGCAGTACACCGAATTCCGACCTTGGCAACATAATCAAATCAGGTAACAACAAGAGAGTGTTGCCTCTAAATTCGATGGTTCTGAAATTGAATGTTTTCTCAGGCATGAGTAGCCGATAGAGTTTCCACAAGAAATTGTCACGTATTTGAGGTCGCCAAAAATGGTGCAAAATGTATAGGGTTTCTCAGAAATATTTCACCACCTCTGAGGGCTTAAATTTATACGGCAAGAGTATAATTTATCCTTCCATATCAGCTTTTCAGGGACAGTTAAATTGAGGTGATCGTTTTTCAGACGTCCCGGACCTCTATCTTTCTAGTGGTGTTGTGGGTCTGTGCGTTGACTCTTATTCAGCCCCACCTCTTGCGAGTCACTGAAAAGTGAAATAACCGTTTGTTTATAAAAAGCTTCTCAAACTTGGCCGTTCGGAGTCGGCATAAACCTTTCACTCGAGAATGAAGAACAGTACGAGTGGTTGCCGTAAACATCATCAGGCCCTGGCAATCTACGAGCTGTGGCGCCCTCATTATTATTATTTATTCAAGGTCAGGGAAGAGGGAAGAGAACTTGTGTCTCAATTTCTCCCTCTGCCTGTACGGTCTCTTGACTCTGGACGTTTAAGGGGAAGAATTGTTGTCATCATCACTGTCCGCCTATCACTCCACCACTGTAGCCTATTTTTTTGGCATAATTAGTTTATTCAGTTGGTTGCCCATTGAAGCACGATGAGCCATACGCCGCCTTCAACATTTGCTTAAACCGAAGTGATCTTAATTTCTTTGAGCTTTTATGATATGAATTTATCCTGTGCAATCGGAAAATGTGTAGAACTGAGCAAAAGAAGGGGTTTGCCAGGTTTTCTGGCAAAGACAAAAATATGATACTCACTACGATTAGCTTTAAATGTTTGCTTTTCACCAACAAACAACAATAACGCATACATTCGCTTAAACATACTCATCAATCACTGCATGCAATTCACATATAATGTAATGAAGAAGAAAATAAAAAACCAAAATAATTTCTTTTGACTAAAATCATTCTCTTGTTTATTGTTTTTAACTGTTCTCTTTGTTTTTTGCAGTCTCGGAATTTGAACATTAACAAAATGTTATTCAAAATATTTTTTTCGTAACTACACAAAAACACATGCATTAGAGTTTACTATTATTATTATATTCTTAGTTAAGAAATTTATAAAAAATACAATATGCGACAACATCTAATACTGACTACATAATTGTTTGTCATTAATAAGTGAACTCGGTGTTTACCATAAGTACAGGTTAATTAACTGTGAAATGTATTAAGTGATAATGACGATCAGTTCAGTTTATACTTAATTTTTGTCTTCAGTTATCCTATTTAATAAGATCTAACTCATTTTATATATATAAAAAAAAAAACAAAACAAAACACACAAACATACAACAATGGATATTAATTGAGAGTAGATTTCGTTCTGCTTGTCTGTAAACAAACACAAAACAAATAAAAAATACTACTAAAGAAATCCTAACTCGTGAGGAAAAAAGCATTTTTATGAACTACAGGAATATATATATAAAAATATAAACATCTACAGTTAGAGGAATGTTAAACGTTTCACACAGATTCAGAGGTTAGAAAATGAAAATGAAAATGAAAAAAAAAAATGACACCTTATTTATGCAAGAAACAAAATATATATAAATATACTAGAGTTATTCATAGTTATTGTAAAGGATAAAATTGTATTCATGGATCCACCAATTACCGATTTGTTCACTTCCTCTTTCATCCACAAAGCCAAAAGCAAACCCACTCACTTCCCACAACTCATCACACATCATACACCACTTTCATGCATCTCTATTGTATAAGTGAAACATGAAAATAAATAATCTAATTAAAGCAACTTTAAAATGAAGTAACTAAACTTGTACACATACGATTTGTCAAATGTGAGTGAAAAAATAAAACCAACACAGATACAAATACCTAGCGAGAATAGAAAGTACGAATAATAATATACTGTTGTTTAACAAGTAAAAGAACATAAAACAAACACTTTTAAAACTTATAACAATCGAACCTGGTGCTCCAAGCTTTCGATCATTCGCCGCTGATTGAAATATGTGGCGCAAGCGTTGTATTTCTTTTAACCATCGCGTCTTAACCACTGATTATTAAAATTTACAACAAAAATATATATATACAACTTTTTCCTACGGAATTAACCCAAAATAAAAAAGAAAACATTTTCAAATGAGAGCAAGTTTCCCTACGAAAAATAATATGTAATTAGAGTGAACAAAAAAAAAAAAAAAAAAACAGAACAGAACTTTAAACTAGATTATGAGCTTGTAACAAAAACAGAAAAAGATGTGACATTAATAAATGAACATTTTCTAAAAAACAAACCAGATTTGGTGTTTTTATTTGGTGAATGAAGGCCATCTAGGAACGGTATTCGAAGGACTAAGTTGGTGGTAAGAATCGCATACGACAGCAATTATCTCAAGGATCTGCTTTGGTGCAATGGCCGATTTCGGGATCCCGGGAAAACTGATCCGGTTGTGTCGCACCACGCAAACAGATAACAGACTATCATCTATAAATCGGTATAGCTGTTGGGTTATGCAGATGACATCGTCACGTTCGTACATCGCGCGTTCTCATCGTGCCACAGAGGAAGCATTCACTATAATTGAAGAAGAGGCGAAACTGAGCTTGTGGTCAATGGGACAAAACAAAATATACGCTGTCGAGCAAGAAGTGTTTCGTCACACACCATCTAGGACAAAATATCACGATCGACAACCTACAATTGGAGTGTGTCTACCACGGAGCAAACGTTAACTCAACAAACAACATCACAGTGGAGATCCGACGTATAACCGCCCTTGGCAAGCGGAGTTACTTCAGGTTTGTCGAAACAACTGGACTCAAAACTCCTGACTCGAAGGACCAAAATCAGCCGAAAGCTGGACGATAAACAAAACTGCAGAGTTGATTCTTGGTGCCTTTGAAAGAAAAATTCTACGTTGGTAGATATGATCCCGCCTGTCAGGATGGTGAATGGAGAAGAAGGCAACCGCGAACTCTACGAGCTGTACTAGGATGAGGATGTAGTCTTGAGACTGGAAGCAGCGTGCCCAGGACCATCACCGATGGAAAGCGGCCACTGCGGTTAAGGAAGCAAGTAGGAGTAACTGGCAGGACAACTATTGTAATGTCTAGGTAGGTAGGGAGATATTCTTGGACCTATCCGATCTGTTGGATTGCCACTCGGATCGCTTGGATTTGGGGAACCATTCCATTCACTAACCATCGATATGTAATAACACTACCAACAAGACCTACATATAATCTTTTGAATGGAAAACAACAACTGTTTAGATCAATCGGGGTCAAGTTTGGGCCAGATAATTTCAAGATCTTAGCATATGGTACCTGTTAGACATATGGGGTAAGTTCGGTGACTGTTTTTCGTAACAACAGTTTACAGGCGATGGTTGGTATCCTTTTTGAGGAGTAGGCAGCAGATTGGTTGCGTGCTCAACTATCTTGTCTGGCGAAGATTGAGCTGATCAGTCATTTCTTCTACAGACGACGAAGGCTGGTTTTGTGAAAAGTTGATTCTTACCACGGTGGACCAGGACCTTAACCAACAAGTCTCTCCAGCTAGCTGCCTTCATTTCGTCCGCCAAGTTGGTCGAGGTTCTTCTCCAACAGCCACTTTAGGCTGGAGTTCTGAACTAAGGAAAATAATGCCAACTGTATAGTTTTTGGCTAGATTGACTTGAATTGTTCAAAAAGCCGTTTGTTTGTGTTTTGGCAGACATTGTCCACTTATCATCAGTCATCACGTCCGGTATGTCTTTTTTTGGTTGGTTAAGATTGGTATTTATAAATGTTACCGAAAAGCGATGCGATTTTTAGAGAAGTCTATTTAAACAGTTGGGTTTAGGGAGATGCGAACAACCGCCTGAGTTAATTCGTTACAGCATCAATGGCTATTATGTCGTAAAGTTACAACAGTCTCTGATATGGTCTGTTATCGGTTAAGCGGTCTAAACCGTTTCTGGTATTCATTCTGTAAGAATTTAGCAACTAAAAGTAGGCAATCGTTTTGTTCACGTGCCGTATGTCTCTTGAGTGCCTACTTTATGTACAGCTCAAGGACTTATGTGGCCTTATTGGTGAATCTGCACTATTCTCACGGATAAATTATTTTCATTTTATCCAGAAGAAGTACCTCACAATGCAACAATGATAAGTGAACTTTCTGAATACACTCATGTAATATCATCCAACACCTAATAGTTTCGAGCAGCAATGAAGTATGATAGAGATGCCCATCTTCTACCTCTCTTGCCCCTTAAAATTTTTGACAACCATTTTTTATAGCTTTTCTAACTCCAAATTGAGCAATCAGAGAACGGCATTTACATAATTTCGTGAATAACTGTCAAAAATTCATGAATATCTGTCAAAAAGCCTCTGAAATTCGTCGGTGGACTAGGGGTCAATCAGCTGTGAAGTTGGGTATCATTTCTGGTTTCGAGTAAAATTTGACAGATGCCGTTTCACTTACACTTCACCCAATAGCATTTTGTCCAGTACTAGAGCAGTGAATAGATATGCAACAACGTCTCTTTCCCCCGATGAATTTTCAATACCTGATAATAATTCTTTTAAGGGCTTACAAACTGAACGAACAGTGTTCATGAATGATTTCAATCATGACCAATTTGTATAATTTCTCACACAAACGGCAGTGCTCAACCACCTTAACAAGAGTGCGTGAAAATAAAGAAGTATGAGTGACTTGGGAAGCACAAATGTCAAAATCTCTTATGAAATGTGTTTGACAGAGGGCCTTCCACTGGAAAGCCGAATTCGGTGTATGTGCTTTCTGGAATGTACTTGTTAATTAATTTCTGTTGAACGTAGAGAGACGTCAGTTTTTGCGATAGTAGTGAAAAGAAAATTTTAATTTGATTACAAGAACTATAAAAAATCCTCCCATGAAAATCTCTGTGTAGTTTTTATTTGTTTTTGCAATACTTCGAAAGTAAGTGAAATTTTGACCGAAAAGTTGTTGAAAAACTTTGCTTACGATCTCTGATAGTGCGAGTAATTGTTAAGAAAAACATTTTTATCTTCAACACGCAATAAAATGCACGAGTTATTCCGAATGATCGCTAATCGAGTAGCGAGATACTGTAATAATATCGAAGGACACGTACATAAAGCTAATGTTGTTAATTTTTTTTTACATTAACGTAGCTCAGTGGAGTATGTATGCGTACATGTATTTCCGGATAGATATATAAAAACAAATACACATAATTTAATGTTTTCATACTACAATATGTACATACATTTTTATAAAATTGTGCTATTATATCTCCCTTGAAGGTCATAAAGTAAGTGGACAAAACATCGAGTTGAATTGAAAAGGTAACAATGTCAGCTGATTTCCCATTACCTTCGGCACCTGACTTGCCGTCATCAGAATACACGATTGGTGCGTCAACTTCATCTAGTTCAACGAGCCAGCAGGCACCACCTATTGGTTTTGCAGCAATGGGCTCTACAGAAAGGGAGTTCAAACCAACAGCTGATGAAGCGACTAAAAAAGACTCAACAGACGATAAGTCAGAGGAAAAACGAGACGACTCAATGTTCGAATGCAATATATGTTTGGATACGGCAAAAGACGCTGTAGTTAGTATGTGTGGACATTTGTTTTGCTGGCCTTGTCTGCATCAATGGTTGGAAACACGGCCAACACGAAAACTGTGTCCAGTATGTAAAGCTGCCATTAGCAAGGAAAAAGTCATACCATTATATGGTCGCGGCAGCACGAAGCAAGAGGATCCAAGGTGAGGTTGTTGTTTAATGCATTAAGTCTCCCCAGGCAGAATGCATGTATTCATTTGGCTTGAATTAATTGTAATTACAAATTGTGTTTGGTGCAACATCATGTATGAAATTCTCGACGCTGAAAACTTAAACCAAAGCGAATCCAAGCGATTTGATACTAATGGATGTGGATATCCACTGAAGTAACCGCTCGAGATCATCCTCTGTGACCATGCATGATCCAATAGTGGCGGAAAAGCATTCGAGATATCTTCGGGCAACTCGACCTTCCGCAGTCGACTCAAATTCAGCAAGAGTTATGCCCAAGCGCAACCAGCTGTGTTTTTGGACTTGGTTTAAACACCTTGTCTCGGATCTGCTAAGCGGTCGTCTACCTGTTGGAATGGCATTCAAGGCACGCCTCCGCGGTCGTGACGATGGGCGGTAATAACATATGTATTGAAAAAAATAAACAGATGTGGTTGAAAATTGTCAATATTATTTATTATATTATAATTTATGGTAAAAAGTCGAGCAGACGCAGAGGCCACGTCATCGTTTAAGTCCTAATGGACTGTACAACCTCGCGTTATTCAGCGTATTCGTGATTCAACTACAACAACATATCGATATGTTTCGGTTTCACCGTGGCGTTCGAATTAGCTTTCAATTATTCAATTGCAAACCAAGAATTTCTTTCTTAATTACCATGTACTGTGGAAGAGCTTATTTCTACTGTTCCGCCTTGACAATAACTGCCGGTGCTTGAACTCTACGTTGGCAAGCACCGCTGAGATGGATTTGTTTATGTATTCCCTAAACAATATTAGCACATCGTGTAAACCGATCAAACGAAGAATTGTGTTAAGTGAGATACAAATAATAAGAATAGTTTAATTACCCGTGTTCTCGGGTAACTGCCGAAATGTACACATATCATTAACTAACATCGCCTTATCCGTAGCACTGCTCATCATACACAGAAGATCGAAGTAGCAGCCAAATGGACCGCTATCGTAATCCGCCACCCTTAATCTTTATTCGGTGCTACCAACAAGCCTCTCAAATTAGCGGAATCTCTGGCTAGCTGTCTTCCTGGTCGTTCCTGTTCAGGGGTGACACCATAGACGCGGGCGTCCTCTGTGGTCCCATAGGTTCGGAGTCGAAGACTTTTCGGGTCGGAACTGAGTTGTCCATTGGCTCCACATGGCCCAGCGGCGTTAGGCCTTGGATCAGTAGACGGCTCATGTAGCTGTACAGTTCCATCCGCCACCCTAACCTGACTTAATACTTTTGAGGTTGATGTGATCTCTGGCAAGCTGTCTTAATGGTCCTTCTCCGGGGGGCGACACCATAGACGCGGGCGTCCTCTGTTGTCCCATAGGTTCGGAGTCGAAGATTTTTCGGGTCGGAACTGAGTTGTTCATTGGCTCCACAAGGCCCAGCGGCCTTAGGCTTTGTGTCCGTAGACGGCTTATGTGGCTGTACAGTTCCATCCGCTACCCTAACCTGACTTAATACCTTTGATTTCAAACCCAAAGGTTATTCTGGGATTGACATCAATGCTGAAGTCATTGCTTTGGTTTAGCTCGTACCTAATATACACCAACTAAACGGGGACGTTCTAACTATGTCCTAGTCGGTGTACATCTTTTTCTTAAGGACAACATACTCTTAATGTTGTTACAGCCCACTTTACCCCTTCTTGGTTTAATTAACGCCTCATTGACTCTTCGCTGTCCTGTGGGTACGTCTGGAAAATCTGCAGCCTTCATTATATTCATTTTCCCTGACGTTTTTTCTTCCATCTTTGTGTTTGCATTATCATTTGTTCCTATTCATGACGGTCCGAATAAGCGGTATCAACATTTTAATATTATTTTGTAATTATAATATTTTTAGAAATAAGGTACCACCCCGACCTGCAGGTCAAAGAACTGAACCTGAGCAACAGCAAGGCTTTCAAGGATTTGGGTTTGGTGACGGTTTTCACATGTCGTTTGGAATCGGTGCATTTCCGTTTGGCTACTTCGCATCGTCTTTCAATATTGGCGAGCAACGACCAGCAGGTATGAGCGATTGCATTAAAATTCAAATTTACAGACTGCAGAGAGATTTGCATATCATTTCAGCTAATCGCGGAACAACGCAGTATGAAGATGAACAACAGCTATCCAAGTTATTCTTATATTTAGCATTCTTATGCATTGCATGGCTTTTGTTTGCCTAGCGTGGTTATATAAACATTCAAAACTTAATATTGATATTCACATTAAAATGATAATAATAATTAAAAAACAAAAACAAAAATGAAAAACTATACACATTAGAAATGGGTAAAGACGTAAGCAATGTTCACTTCTAAATTTCCATGGATTAATAATAAAAAAAAACATCCCCTAACAACGTTACTTTCGTTGACATCGACATTTGTGCAGTAAAAGCTCGTTAATTCGGAATGGTTGCGGGGAGGTCAGTCCGAATAAACGAATTTTCCGAATCAATGAGAGTTCTTTTCTGTATTGATGAAAATATGCCAGAACTTAAAGGAAAAATTATTTACTAATTCGACGTCTAACTGCGACAAACAAATTGACAACCGACTCTCATTTACTCGGAAAACCTCTCTTTTACTCGGAAAAACTTTTCCCCGAAATAAAGGGCTTTTACTGTACTTTGATGCCCGAAAATCAAAATTGTGTATTTTTGTTTGGACGAAGGTATACTTCGTGGAATTCTAACAGCATGGACACAAGCTTGGATTGTTTTTCCAATACTTTTGCTCATTTTTCAATGATTGCGCGGTATTAATTATCAGATTATTAATAGTTTATGTAAAATTTAATCTTTCGTTAGCACAGCAATTGGGATAGTGTGGGAAATACTTTACATGTGATTGTGATCGTACATATAACTTAAATTTATTATACATATTTTTATCTCCAAATTATTACCTCTGTACCCAATATGTACTTTAAGAACGCAAATGAGTTTAGCGTTTATTTTAATAAACCAATAAATATGAATGGTGTTTGAGAAGCTAATTTTTTTGCATTGGGGCGATGAGTTGCCAGCTACTGTCCCCATTCTTCTCAGGTACATATAATTTCTTCTCTAACCGGTGGACAAATGTGAAAGTCTATGTAATCGATGGCCAATGGTTGTAGATAGCCGGGATGATTATGGATAAAAATTCCCCCGAACGTTTTCTTTTTGCTTTCCAATAAGAGAAAACAAAGTTTGGGGGCATTTTGTGAGTACTCGCCGGGATAGGGCGAGAAACACGGGAGTACGCGAGGAAATTAATGTTGAGCAGCTGCTTCTTCGAACAAAATGGATTCACTTTGATGGTTTGGTTATCTGGCACGATGGACCCCATCATCACGATGGGAGACCCAGACCCAGAACACAGTGGTTGACCACAACTCGACTGACTCCGCTTGGGTATAACTGCCGAGAGTCATTTACGAAACACAGTGTGACAACTCACTCATTTAGCGGGATCTAATAAAAAAATGACAAACAATTAAACGAAGCCTGCTTCCTCTCAGCTTAAACGTCCAACGGCTTTGTATTTTTTCCTGATACAGCTAGTGCAACTACAAAACACACAATTGTGTGTAATTCTTTGATAAGAAAGACAGTTTGAGGAGTAAGTGTTTATTTCTTTTTTTAAGTGGTTCGTGCAACTTTTCTTATTGCTTTTTCTTTTAGAGTAAGTAGACTCCTTGCAGTCTTTCATATACCAAGCTCTTACTGAATATAAAACTTGTTTTGATAAATAGAGAGAAATTAGAGATAGAATATGTATTTTTTTTTGTATTCATTACACGGAAGGTATAATGGTTCAGTGTTGTTCGAATTGAAGGCCATATTTTAAGACATTGGAAAACAGTTTTTTTTAGCAATAAAATTGCATTTTCACTTTTTGCGAACTGGTGCGGTATTTAGATTTCGAACATCAAAATTAATCGCTTTGAGGCTGTTTAAATAATATATGATTTTCTAAGGACGCCAATAAGTCAATACAGACAACCTTGAGAAACTTATGCTTGAGGTTTGACTAAAATACGGTCCAAAGTGGTCGTCATCGAGATCGCTTCGAAAGCATTAATTGTGCGGGGTTGAGTGAAACCCTAACACTACTACAAAAAGTTCTGGGAAAGCGTGGTAGACCTTGTTAAACTACTCCATTTCTAAGAAATTGCACATACTACGAGGGGCGTTCAATATATTCTCGGTATCGGGGTGAAGCTGTGGTTGTACTATTATTTTAGTGCATTCATCTATATATAAATGTGATTATTAATTCGCGTTTTATCCCTAGTTAAACAGAATCATAATGGCAACTGAGACGATGATGGTGAAAATTGAGCATCGCGCTGGAATTAAATTTCTCACTAAGCAAGGAAAAAGTCAAAAAACTATTCATGAAGAGATGGTGGCTGTTGGGTTCCGCACCTTCATTATCAACTGTGCAAAAGTGGTGAAGTGAGTGCAAGAGAGGCAGAGAGAGCATTGAAGACGATCCCCGCTCCGGCGCCCCGGCTACTTCTTGTACGGGAGAAAGCATCAAAGAAGTCGAAAAACTTGTTCCTGAGAATGCCCGAATAAAGGTGAAAATGATGGCAGAGATCACCAAGCTTTCAATTGGTACCATTCACATCATTCTTCATGACCATCTTAACCAGCAAGGTGGGTGCCACGAATGCTCACAGCGCCTCAGAAAAAAGTGAGAATCGCATGCTGTAGAGAGCTTTTGGAGACGTGTAGTGAGAACGCGGACGGTGTTATAGATCGAATTGTTACTGTTGACGAAACATGGGTCCACCACTATGACCCTGAAAGCAAACAAGAGTCCATGCAGTGGCATACAAAAGGAACAGACCCCCCGAAGAAGTTCAAAGTCACTCCGTCTGCCGGGAAGCTCATGGCCACAGTTTTTTGGGACTCAAAGGGAATCTTGTTCATTGGGTACAAAAAAAAAAAAAAGGTGAAACTATCAACGCCACCTCCTACGCTTCCACTTTGCATAATTTGCGGGAGGAAAGTAAAAAAGAAAAGACGGGGTAAACTCGCAGCGGGTGTGTTGCTTCTTCATGACAACGCTCCTGTTCACACGGCGCGAGTTTTTGAAACACAGTTGTAACTAATAAAACTAAATAAACTTAAATAAACTTAAAGTAAAGTAATTAGAAAATAGACGACTGAAAACGACAGTTGACGTTTGTGCAGGACTAAAAACGACAAACAGAATACGAATTTCGTTCTGTCGTGTCGCTTGTTGTCGTTTAGGACATAACGAATCAGCAATGTGTCCTTTGAAATTGTGTTTTGAGAAGGGTTTCAGAAACTGAAAGCAACAACAGATAAGACTTTCAATGTGTGGTCGATTTTGCACTTTGGGTAGTAGATGTTGTAGATTTGAAAATTTCCCCAAAAAGTGGTAGATCTACCACAATTGTGGCAAAGGTCCGACACGGATTGGAAGACCAAGTCTGTGTCCCAACTAGCAAGGTCTTACGGATTAAGTCCTACGGTTTCTATGTGATGTCACTGGATACTATGTATGGTATGTATACTTCATACAGGTAGTCTGCAGACTGGATGTAAAAGCTTGTCGGCTGAGGGACTAAGATGGAAATAAACATTCTAAAAAAAAAGATTTAGAAGTGTAACTGGATTATTGGTTGAAATGCCAACCAGAGATAAGGGAGGGTACTTTTCCTAGACCAATTACTCTAGCTTTGGGGATTTTAGTAGGATCTTAGTCGCCTCGTACGACAGGCAATTACTAAACAAAAGTTGCTTGGCTGGGATTTCTGAAGTACATGTCGCCCAGAAACCCCTCCATTATCTCTGATGCCAACTCAACAGCCTGGCAATACTAACGATAGAAACAGAGGTTGAAGATTTTTTGAGATAAAGTAAAAATTGCCCACACTACAGGAATGGATTCAGAAATCATCAACAAGTTTCATATAATCTGACAAGCGCTTAGGTTCCCAGTCGATACAGATGACTTTGAGAGTTATGCAAAACAAACCATAAAAGTACTGTACAAAGTTTAGGGAACTATTTACCACAGTCTTGTTTTATAAAAAAGCACTCCTACACACTTATCCTTCCAATCGGACAACTTTCGGAAGAAGCCAAAGAGAACTATGTATTTACAGATTAAACAGATTGCTTATGACCTCTGATCCATTTTTAGCAAGTTTAATGCTACGTTCCGAATGAACCGCGAGTCCGGCGCGTTATGATTAGTATGGGAGATATGTAGATTCCAAAAACATATAACAATTGGCCGAGAAACAGACGTCACTTTTGATAATGCAGGATACTTCAGGAGCACTCTGTGCCGCCATCCGCTATCCTAACCTAACATTCAACAACCTGGATTGGATGCGGACTTAATTTTAGTACGAAAATTCACGGCTGGCGGATGGTGAAAGAATAAAATACTTGTGTTAAACCATTTGGTTTGTTGATTCGTTTCAACGTGCTAATTCTCTGCTCAAGTCTTAAAATGTACTAATTCTCTGCCTAAATGTGTTAAACGACACATTATGCAATGAATTTGCAAGTCGATGTGCTCTTTTATTAGATATACTCTAATCGGGTTTCAATAACCCTCAATCACTTAGTCATGTCATCCAAAAATGTGTCACTGTGACAAATTTGTATTCACTTAGTCACTTTATAAAACATTTGCCACCCTCCCTTATTCATATTTCATGAAAAAGTGAGACAGAATGTACATACGAGATTTTGTCACTTACAATTTTGTGATGAAGTTCAACGTGGACAAATCAGAGGTTATGATCATCTCCAGAAAGTAAATCTACGAAATGTCAAAAGGAAAGCATATTCAAACTATGTTTCAAATAAAACGAGTTTAAATCGTGAACGATTTTTGAGATTCAGGAAAGAGTATGAGTTCTTGAATAGGTTTTTATATAAACAATACATCTCGTCTGTAGAATCTTCGGTAAGGAGCAATGGTACATCATTTTGGAATTACGTTAATTCAAAAAGAAATTCCTTGGGCTTGCCCAAGATAATGGAATTTGGTAGGGTAACTTCAAAAAACTTGGATGAAACCTGTGACCTATTTGCCAAGTTTTTTGAGTCTGTCTATAATAGGTCTCCGGTCCAGACAACGATGAACCATTACTCTGATATACCCGAGGTTCTGGATATAGGCGTATTGAAATAAATGCCTTAACTAAACTTAAAGTAAATTACAGCCCGATGGGGTCCCGGCTGGTATTTAAAAAAAAAAGTTGGACTTCGCTTTATCGTCCACTAAGAATTATCTTTAATCAATCCCTAAAAATGGGTGAATTTTCAAATGAATGGAAGTATTCTTTTCTGACGCCTATATATAAAAGCGGTTTAAGGCAAAAAGTAGAAAACTATCGACCAATATCCAAGCTTTCATCGATACCAAAGTTATTTGTAAAAGAAAAATTATATTTCATGGTAAAAGAAATTATTTCTAATAACCAGCATGGCTTAATGCAGGGCAGGTCATGTACAACTAATTTATCATTATTTTCAAATTACATTTATACCAATTTAGAATATCAATTACATACAAGTTGATGTACTTTACACCGATTTCTCGAAAGCCTTCGATAAAGTACATTACACTTTGCTTTTAAACAAGCTAAAGTCTTTGGGATTCCATTCGTCAATGTTGGAGTGGTTTTCCAATTACTTAAAGGACAGGAAGCAATTGGTAAAGATCGATAATTTTAGATCTCGAGTAATAAAAGTTAGGGCGTACCACAAGGCAGCCATGTGGGGCCACTACTCTTTCTTTTGTTTATAAATGATGTTCACGAAATTTTCAAATATTGTAAAATTTTTACATTCGCAGACGACTTTAAATTGTATTTATCTATAAATAGTTTAACTGATTGTAATAATTTCCAATTGGATATCCATGCACTAGTGGAATGGTGCAAGCGTAATGGACTAGAGCTGAATATTCAAACGGCATATCGAATTACATCCCCGATTGTCTATGATTATTTCATAAATGATCATAGACTTAGTCGCCTAGAAGATGTTAAAGATCTGGGTGTAATTTTTGATACTAAATTAAATTTTGCATTACATTATGATTATACAATTGCGAAGTCTAAAAAACAATAGTCTAAGTCCATCTATTGCTCGTTAGTCAGACCGTATTTAGAATATTCTTCCATCATTTGGGATTCCCCATATGATACACAAGAACTCAGAGTACAAAAAATTTCACGAGATATGCTGTCCGTAAATTGTATTCCTTCGAAGAACTCCCTAAATATGTAGAAAATCGGTAGATGATCCTTAGTCGCGATGATCCTTAGAGAACGTAGAGTTTTGTGTACTCTGTGATGGAAAAAATACTTAAAAAAAAAGCCTTGTTCAATGCACTCTACAGGGGACTCTAGTGGAGTCCCATTGAAGCAGGTGGAGAAGTTTAGGTATCTATGGGTCTTTTTCACGAGTGATAGAAGGAGTAACGCTGAGCTTTCGTGTAGGATTGGTCAAGGTGGGTTGAAACAGCTTGGTAGATCTGTGATCAGGTCGAGCTTAGTGTCAGAGCCAAGTTAGCGGTTTTCAACTGAGTAATTGTTCCAACTCTCACCAAAGGTCATGAAATTTTGGTAATGACCGAACGAATAAGATCGAGAATACAAGTTGCTGAGATGAGATTTCTCCGTGCTGTTGTGGGAACTACTCGCCGAGATGAGTGAGAAACACGGTAGTGCGCGAGGAGCTCAGCACTGAGCAGCTGCTTCTTTGATCGGAAAGGACCATGCTTCGGTGGTGGGACGAATGTCTCCATATCGTTGAAGCGATACCTTCAGTTAGGCGACCTCTTGGCAAACCCAGGACGAGGTGGTTAGACCAAATCTAAAAACTCGCTTGATTACGCTGTGCATGCCACCTGATGAGTAAGAGTCGATGGCGGAGGATTAAGTTGCCTGGAGATCTTTCGTGTGAACTTTATATTTATCTTGGATGACTTGTCAAAAGAAAATAACAAAATAGAAGAAGATGTAAAGGAGGAAGAGAATACATCAAACAAATATAACACAATTGCAAATTAAAAATTTCTATTTAAAAGAACATCATAGTTCCCTTCGTTCTGCAGACTACCCCGATTGTTTTCTCAATCCGAATCTCATCCCTTTCTTTAATGATCGCCATCCACTATCGAACCCTGAGCTCATGTGGTCAGTCCACTTCCTTATCTTTGACTTTCCTTGTAAATAATCTTGGACTATGAATCCTTATCTCTTGGGGTTTATTCAGGAGTAACCCATGGACCTGGCACATAGATGATTACTGGCGTTGACATATGTTTGACTTGCGTGGTTTACCTCCGAGATGATGATGATGATGATGATATTTTGCTTTTGCCATCAGCAATGGTTTCAGTTAACCGGTTGCGTTTGTACATGCCATGAATGTTATCCTTTGCTTAGATGTCTTCGTAGGTGCAGACGTTTCTCTTAAGATTTACATTGGTTGCAAATATCGAGTGTTGCAGAAATCGAAGTTGCTAAAATCGAGAGATTGCTGAATTATTCCCACATACAATAGTACAACATATATATCGTTTCTCCCTCATTCAGTTCCAGATCCATTTTGCCGCTCGTGCCTTGGTCCGCGTGTATCGTCAATTGCATCGTTCTCTAAGTATACTAACAGCTGAACGTTCCTCTAGTGTTGACCGGTGAGTTTTCAACGATCTTCTCAAGATAACATTTGTTTTTTTTTACTTAAATTATAAAATATATCCAGACCTCCTATGGGCTGAAATCTAATCAACGTATCAATAAATTGGGCATTGGCAGTCAATTTAATTCCTACCAACACTACGCTCAAATCTCAATCTTCGTTATAGCACGGCGTTATACCATGGAGATTGTTCTAATAAATAATGAAAAATCCAGTGTCACTGGCTATCGGTTGTTATTGTCTGTTTAAATTGCAAAATTTATTACAAAGCTTATTTAAATTACACAAAGTGTGTATTGATCGACAAAAGACAAGGTAATCTAACCGATGACTAATACTGATAGACTGCCGAAGAAATCAAAAAAATCAAGGAAAGTATGTACACGAGCTTGTCTGAAACGAAACTAATAATTTGACGTACCTTTTATGATCCATTTTGATTGATTAATGAAACAAAAGATACGTCAAGTGACGCAGGATGAAATATAATGACGTAAACGATGCGCTTGCTGTTGACGTTAATACTGATTTAAGGAAAGCGCGTATAAACAAAATTTTATACTTATTGTGGCTTCCATTTGCCCTTGAGATCAAATTAATGGCACTATCAGTGGAGTGGTCAAACAGTGCTAGTAGCCTGACTGGGTGTATCACAATGGACTCACATGGCAAGTGTGCTGGTGAATCCACTAGCAGAACCGTCTACCTACGTACTAGTGATGGGACTCGAGTTGCGTACTACTCGAGTGACTCGACCAATTTCAGATTGAACTCGTACTCGAGTTACTCCATCTGAACTCGAGTAGAACAGCCGACTTCAGTGATAAATTCAAAATAGCGTCACTGTCTCACACTCGTAAGAAAAATAAGAATTATTTTTAGATCTATGAGATATATTACAAATTTCTTCTTTTTGGATTAATAATATTTTTGTTTATTGCAGTATTCTGTGAGATACAAAATCGGAAGATGATCCGAAGTCGCGCAACAAACATTTATTGTGTAAACCGCTGCTGAGGGCTTACACTAAGAGAACGTAGTGTTTTGTGTTTGATGGAAAAAAACGAGGTCATATAGGTAGGGTTCCCATTTCTTTCCCGTATCTGATAGCTGTTATCATTTTTAATTTTGGTTCTTAGCTTTTGTTTTATTGGTAAAATTGTTAAGTCATTGCATTAATTTGAGCAAACAGAAGTTGGGTGGCAAGGTATTCCATATTTAGCTTTGATTGAGAAGAAATTAACGTCTTGGGCTTTTTGTGATAAGAAAGACGGAAGGGCCAAGTTGTTTGCAATTTGTAGACAAAATAATATGTGACTTTCGAAACACCTTCATTGGGCACATATAAAATCTGCAACCAAGGCATTCATCAAAAATCAAGAATGGAGAAGGAAAGTGCGATCGTTAGGAGTCTTTGCTTGATCACTAGAAAACGTCAGCGCCTATAAAAACGGCATTTTCAACAGCTTTCGTTGTCATCACTCACAACGAGCCCTTCCAAACCTCTATGTCTATTTTGTATTGTTTAATACAATTTTTATGGAAGCTGGAATGAGCTTTCAATGATTTCTTTTACAGGTTTTGGAGCACAATATAGTGTTCTGCGTCTTTTACTCGATTTTAGTTCCAATCGTTTGAATTTTGGTTTTCAAACTTCACTTTTTACTTACAGCTAATTTAACTGTTCCTACTCGAGTAGGACTCGATTTTTTGAAAATGACACGAGTTACTCGATTGAAATAAAATCACTCGAGTCCCATTTCTACTACGTACCTATACTTACTGTTACGCACGAAGATGGGGATTGAATTATCAAGTTTTTCTGTCGACTGAAATCTCAACAGTAATTACTTAAAATTGTTTTCCACGAATCAATCATTCTCTTTGCAAACTGTCAATAAAATATACTACATCAGTCTTACAATATTTCATTCAATACGAATGACAAGAGCTAACATTATTTGTACATAATTTCTTGTAAATATGCATTTTGTTTGAAAGTAGTCGCAAGAATTCCTCATCAAAAAAGTTTCACACAGCTCTGGTTTTTCAATTTGTTTGTGCGAAGAATGTCACAGAGTGTGCAATTGTCTAGACTTAATTTTGTTTTGTTTAAGTGAAAAAACCCTTTAAGCACCTACTTCACTATGTGGAAGGCAAAAACATGGGAACATTTCTTTCCATCACCAATTCTCATCATATACAAAATTGTACTTCAAAATCTTTGCACTTTTAGAAGATATTTGTGATATATTTATACTTCTAAGTGATCTGCACTCTAAAGCTAAATTATTTCATTTTAAGCGATTAAAAATGCTGGGAAAAATTTTCATAAAGTTTGGACGGAAATGTTTAAAATTTCTTCAGAAGCTGTTTGAATTTTCCTTAAAATTATTGGGTCCAACATAATTCGTTCGGTTTTTGTTTTTTAAATTTGAACGTTTATATAAGAAAATCATGTACAATAGTATTATTCAAATGCTACGACATTTTCCCATCTTTCTGGCAATTCGTGGATCCCATCCCAAAAGAACTGCGCCGGCTTGGCAGCCAAGAATGAATCAAGCCAACTTTTGATATTCTGCTCTGATGTGAACCGTACTTCAGTGAGGGCGTTCTGCATCGACCGAAACAAATAGCAGTCAGAAGGGGCAAGGTCTGGTCTATAAAACTTCCCATCCACTGTTTTCCAAATAGTTCTTAATAGCAACGTGGGGCCGAGCGTTGTCATAATGGAAAATATTTGCCTCGTGTCTGTTCGCATATTCCGGACGTTTTTCGGCTACTGCTCTCATCAAACGGACTAATTGTGTTCGGTAGCGTTGTCCATTGATGGTTTCACCTGGCTTTAGCAGCTCATAATACAGCACACCCTTCTGATCCCACCAAATACAGAGCATTACCTTCGCGTCGTGGATATTCGGCTTTACCGTTGATTTGGCTGTTGGCCAAGCCAAAATGACCACTTTTAAATCGTGCAAGACTTCTGGCACTTTCGCTCAGCTAGTGCATGTTCACCATAAACTTCGACCAAAATACGATGACTTTCGGCAGCAGTTTTCTTCATATTAAAGTAATGAACTCCCCGCAAAAACACTTTTTCAGGCACAAAGTTCGACATATTTCACTGAAAAACATTATTGTTATTTACGCTTCAAATGAATGACATATACTGAAGTGACGCACAATGACAGTAGCTTTTCAACGCATGTTCCAATGGAATAATACAAGTTACGCTAGCAAACCGCACGAATTAAGTTCTAGACCCAATATTTATTTCTTCTATATTGTGTTCGGAGACATTTAATTTTCCCTCTTTTCGAAGCTGTTGTCCTTTATCCCTTTTCCTTTTTCCCTCTTTTATTGAAAAATCCAGAAAAACGGGGAAAATCCCTCCACCTAGCATCGCTGATTGTACCCATTGCTCCTTGCGAATGAACAAGAACTAAAATGAAAACACAACAACATTTCCATGTCAAAGACTTGATTTTACAAAAAGGTTGTGGTACTTGGTTGGTTGATGTTAAAATGCCGTTGCCTAAAAAATGTTTGAAAAAAAATGTCAATAAAAAGAACTTCATAAAAAAAGTAAAGAAAACGACATGGAAGTACTCTTTTTCAAAGGCCAATGTTGCAATTTTGAATTTGTTTACTCTGTCAAAACAATTACTGGACAGACGTATGTCTGCACAGGCATATGACGTCCGATTTAAAAAGCTTGTCTTTATGTTTGCCCTTCATGATAATGGTTATATCGACTGAATATCCGATGACTGTGAAGCCATTACTATTGTATTAACCGCATAGAGAAGTTCGTCGACTAGAATTGATACCTATCTCAGCCCTGTGGTTCTAAACGGTTTGTTGTGCAATGTGGCTTCTGGCCAAACGAAAAAGTGGCCCCGAAATGGGTTCAACGTCTCAAAAATCTGTAACTTTTGTGGTTTTAGAGATAATGGGATGAAACGTGCTAGACATAATCTTGAGTATTTAGGCTTTAAAATAGTGAAAAATTGCAGTGCAAATTCATCGGCCAAAAAAAACAAAAAAACTGGACTGGAACTGGGTCCTTTTGCTTTTATAACTTTCTGCAATCTTCTGTTAATCGATCCGACCAGGTTTTTTGTTACAGCCGATGGAATTTTTTGCCATTCTTCATACAATGCTGTCTTTAATTCTTCAGTGGTACAAATGGTTCTTTTTCGAACTTCGAACCTTTTCTAAAACAGCCCAAAGGTGCTCTACGGGATTAAGATCCGGACTTTGGTGGGGATGTGGCAACACCATTTTTTTGTTCCAAATACACCAATCTTTTGTTATACCGGCTGTGTGCTTTGGATCATTATCATGCAACAGCATTACACCCGGCGGTGGTCCCAATTTTTCTTTGGTTTCGGGGATACAACGTTTTAGGATATCAACGTATCCAAACTTTGTTAAATTTCCTTCAATTACATGAAGAGAACCAACTCCATTTGTTGCCATAGAACCGCAAACCAATATATTCCCACCACCGTGCTTAACTGTAGAAGTGACATTTTCTTGATGATTTTATTTTCTATAAAATAAAATATTTTAGAATAAATCTTAAATAGTAAGTTATAACAGAACGGCAGAAGATGAATGATGGAAGGTGTTTCGAGAGGAATATAATTTAAAGAAAATATGATACGTGGCTAGGCAATGGAGGATTTAGGTACATAGCTACGATTAATAATTATTATACAGAAAAAAATTTAATATTTCTAGGAGACGAACAGATATATGACTCTGATTGAAGATTGAAAAATTATTTGAATAGAAAGAAAGCAAAGTGAAATGAAAAAACGCTAAGAAACGCATAAGTAGGTTACTATGATTAAATATAAATAAAACAAAGTGGCTCGTTGACAATTGGCCTTCCGGAGCGTGGTGCACCTTTGACAACGAGATCACCGGAACGTAATCGACGGAACCAAAACTGCGCATGATTTACTGTCACGGTATCAGGACCATAAACATTGTTCACATTTTCGGCAACCTTGGCTTGCGTTCTCGCCTTTATCGATGAAAAACTGTTAAACTGTAAAATATGGCGTATTTTCTCTTTGCTGGTGTCAATCTTTGACCCAAGCAAACAAGACTCAAATAAAACTACATATGTCAATCAATCAGTACGAAATCTTATCTTCCTAACGGCATTTAGTTTGGTCCGATAGTCGGCAATGATGGATTTCTTTTTACCGCACCTAATAATTTATCAGTATCAACCAATAAGTCCATGATTTTTTTACCTAAAAACATGAAGAAGGCAAATCTAGAAGAAGGCCAGTTTTTGCCTGCTTTTATGAACTGTCCCACTGCTACATGTTACCATAGTCATTTCGTAAAGCATTATATGTACATACTCTGGCTGCCACAATTCGGTGTGGATCATTCTGGTTGCATGGAGGTCATTTATCATTTGTATTTTGTGATCATAAATGCAAATCTGTTCATGCGTTAATTTGGGAATGCGAAAATGACTGGGAATCACCGGTGTTGTACATTGTTGTAATTCCTTTAAAGGGAAGGTTAGAACATAGCACCTTAAATTAGTCAACCTTAGATCAATTATTCTTATAACTGATAATTATTGCCGACAAATGGACGTTTTTGAAGGGAAAATATTTGAAAGTCTTAATGTGTCTGTTCCCAAAAAACACCAGTTCAAGGAGTTATTACTCTCCCCCGCTGTATTCTGAATTTAATAAAAATGAGAAATAACTCAGGCGACAATGGCATAGATTTAGATCCCCAAATGACTTAAGAGCCTTAAGAGCAAAATCAAAGAATTTCGAAACAACCAATCGAATAATAGGCTCAGTCGTCTTGCTTCAAACTCCAAACCATTCTGGAATGTTGTAAAACCCTTAAGGAAGTAACACAATACACCTTGCAATCTGTAAGGCAGAAAAATCGGAGTTACATTTCTCTCTAATCATACCCTAACGATCAACAAAGGGAGTTCAATTGAGAATGAGGTCGAAAGAGAAATAGAACATTGTTATGCACGCGTCACTGCCCCGCAACGAACCAGTATGCGTCTGAAGATGACATTAAGTTCATTATAAGCAACTTTTGGCATAAAAACTATCCAGGCTTCGACAAAATAAATAATACAATGCTCAACTTCCGAACAGGGGACTGGATTACCTGACTCTAATTATTTATGCTTGGCTTAAGCTGCAGTATTTTCCATCTAAGTGGAAACTTGTAAAAGTAGTTCCAATACTAAAGCATGGTAAGTGGAAACTTGCAAAAGTTTCTGGAAATGCTAAAGCATGGTAAGACTCCTGACAGCCGCTCCTGATATCCTGATAGTTATAGACCTATCTTTTTAACTCTATAACTTAATGAACTTTTGTAGCATAATCCTTGAAAATGTTATCAGGGACATGCTACAGAAGCACATTTGGGCTTCGCAGTGAACATAGCACATCGCATCAGATACTTAGGTTGACTAATCAAAATGAAAAGGGCTTTTCAGAGAAGTTATCTAAATGCCTTGTATTGTTAGATATTAAGAAGGCTTTCGACTCCGTCTGGCATAATGGGTTAATAAAGCCCGGAATATATTATTTTTTTGGCTTCGAGTAATAATGGCCCACCGTTAAAGACTCCTAGCTGGCGTTCCGCAAGACTCAGTACTCGATCCAATATTATATAATAAAGGGTGGTAAAGGGCTGATGTTGAATGTGAACCACACCTAAACGTCAAGTTTTTTTCTGCATTTCATTTGACATTTCTCAATTTCAGACTAACTCAATTTCAACTATGGAAAGATACACAATCGAGCAACGCGTTAAAGTTATCCAGGCTTATTATGAAAATGGGCGTTCAAATCAAAATGCATATCGTGTACTTCGTGATTTTTTCGGTCAATTTAATCGTCCAAATGTGCGTACAATCGTGAAAATCGTGCAAAAATTTGAGCAAACCGGGTCTGTAGGAGATGTGAAAACACCAGTGCATGCTCGTACAGCTCGTACTGCAGAAAATATTGCTGCTGTTCGCGATGGTGTGGCTGAAGAGCCGTCCACCTCAACTCGTCGTCGTGCCCAACAATTGCACCTCTCACGCTCGTCGTTGATGAACATTATGCATAAAGACTTGCATTTACACGCTTACAAGGTGCAATTGACTCAAGAACTAAGCCCTCTTGACCATTTCAAGCGTCGTCAAGAAGAAGAGAAGAAAATCATCTTCAGTGATGAGGCATATGTTCACCTCAGTGGGTTCGTCAATAAGCAGAATTGCCGCTTTTGGGCGAAGATAATCCAAGAGTGATTGTCGAAAAACGAATGCACCCATAAAGAGTGACTGTTTGGTGCGGTTTATGGGCTAGCTGCATCATCGGACATCATCCCCCTTCAAATTGCGAAATAGATACGTTTGTCGATGCTTTAGCTATTTAAACCTCTGATGATCGTCTTTCTTCTATCGAAAATATTCTTCAGAGAGCATTAAATTAAATCTTCGAATACTATAAGCATTGGAAGATAGAAGCTAGCGCAGGCAAGAGCCATGCAATCTTTTTCACAAGAAAAAGAAAGACTTGTTTCATGACCGCAAATAACTTTAAATTAAACATGAGTCTTGGCATTCACCTAGTTAAAAAGTTAACATACGGTGAGCATATTGATAATACTTGCAACAAACTTAACATTGCTTCAAGAATTCTATCACAGATCGTAAAATCGTGAATCTTCGCTTAAAGAGCATAAACTGAGCTGATCATAAGCTGATTTTTTACAAGATCGACTTTCAGGCAATGATGACGGTTCGGCTGTTTCGGGTAATTGCGCTAAGGCACACATCAAGAAACTTCAAATCACTGAGAATAAGATTCTGAAAATGATGTTACGCTTTCCTTGAGGTTTCAAGCATTGAAACTATCAGATGCCGGAGGGCTGCAAGTCCATTTATTAAGATTTAATTTCACTTAAAATAATACTTGTACATCAAAATAATACTTGACTTTTGTACTTTTATTGTGGTGTATTTATGACTACATGTACATTTACTTGTACACTTAGTACTACTTGTAACTTAGGTACTTATTTAATTATTTATTCATTTCTTTCTTTATTTATTTATTTATTTATTCATATTATTTATTAATTCAGCGCATTTGCCATTTACCTGTTCAGCTGTACAGTCCCAGTTCTATTCTTTTACTTTTTTGTGTTACAAAATGATGTAAATATGTTTTCTAAATATCCTTAGATTTACATTGTTTTATCTCAAATTGTTACCCTTCCGGTATACACAAGTTAAAAAATATCAGCAATCAAATGGGGTTTTTTTCCTTTAGTTTTTCGTCCAATGAGCATTTTATCGATGCTTTTTTTTACGTTTTAAATTGTTTTCAGTTGTAAGATTTTATAAAGTGTGTATATATCTCTGTGCATAAATGATATGCATAAATAATAATAAATAAATAAAAAACTGCATTTTTCGTTAATTTCCGAGCTGCTTTTGATTTGATCGCATGTGTAGCTCTTTATTTATTAGTTATACAAGCTGGGAATTTAAAGCAAAATTGTAGCAAAATTGTATGTCTTTTAATGGCAGTGTTTAAAAACAATGTAGCGGTAGCACTCTGGCCAGGCGTGCCAATTCTATGCGACCTTTGTAACAGAAAGGAAAGAGAAGAATGGTCCACTTCATTGCCAGATGCTCCATTCTAAGTGAGATATGAGTGAGTTATTCTGCAGTAGCTTCGATGGAAATTAATGAAGTTCTGGACAACAACTGCACTGATTTACAGACTTTCAATCAAACACAAATTATTAAATAAATAAACCTATAAATTGTCAATCTAGTAGACGGGCTTTAGCCAAACCATATTAAACTTAACTTAAATTTAATATTATGTTTTGATTAATAAAGTTTGCAACTAACTAACATACAGACAAAAGTTAACACAATGCAGTAAGAAAATAATGCGATTTTTTGGAAGAGAGAGGGTATTTCCATTTTGCGAAAAGAGACAAAAAAAAAACGTATAATACATAAACATGAACATAGGTGAGTTATATTTAATGAACAGCAACGTGACTGCATTTTTTGGGTCTAGGCGATAAAGAATTGACAGGTTACTAGGAAGACTGGCTGGGGGAGGTGACAAATAACTTCAAGCTATGGCAGATAACATCTTGAACTCGCTAATATCTTTCCACCAAATAAAAGGACTTTCCGATACATTTGTCTTTATTTTTGCGATATGACGCTTATTTTGTTTTTTGTCTGATCTTTGGAGAAGATCTCCATCTTCACTTGAAGAATCTAGCATCGCTTCCAGATCACTTTTTAAACAGGGTTTCCTAGCGGTACCGGACGTGCTTGCTTGTTCTGAAGAACTGTAAATCGATTGCAAAAAAAAATCCAATGAATCTCCCATTCTCATTATTTTAGATTGGTTGTAGTTTGGATTTAGAGAACATGTGCTGTCATGATCATGATTATGCAGACGATTTTTGTGAGCTCTCAGTATTTCTTTTTTAATATTTTCTTCTGTCAACAGTTTGAAAAATTTGTGCTTGAAGCATGGGTCTAAATAAGTGGGTATAGGACCAGAGTTTTTCAAACTGCGGGTTGCTACTCCCTGGACTTCCGTGGGGGGTCGCGGTCACTAGCCGTTAGAAAAAAAAAAAACAGAAATACTGTGCTAAAAATAAAATATAATAAGTTTGATTTTTAATAAACGTATGAAATCCTGAATTAATTTTTGACACTTTTACAATTAAATCATTCTCCAAATTTAGCTTGTTTTTCTTCTTAGAAGTTTTCTTCTAGAAAATAAAGTGACTTCACACAGGTATGAAGTGGCGAATGGCAGTAACAACCTTAAAGCCTCGCATGGAAATCTGTAACTCCCGATAATGACCAGCCAGCTGCAGGTACACACACTTGCTTTGAGTCTGTCGATGAGTAACAGAGTTGGCAGAAACACGTTGGAGATTGCGTCAATAAATATTTTGAGAGAATACGATAAATAAAGATTTGGTTATTGAACTCTGGAGTGTAGTGTTTGATTTGATTTAGATAGACCATGGGTCATTACACCTCGTTTGCCCGTTTTTGCTTCTCTTTTACTTATACAGAAATTGTCAATACAGTGGAATCGCCATAATAGGTAAAATCAAACACTCGACCCGTTGAAAAAATCGCACATATTTCATATAAAAACCATTTGTTGCGGTTTCGGTTTGACAACAATATTGCAGAGTCATTAGACTCGCTCGAATATCGACGTACCAATGTGCACATGTACCTCCTCTCCCTTTCTCCCTCTACGTCTTCGGCCCGGGGTGTGTCTTGAACCCGGACACTTAAGGGTATTAACAATCCCTTGTGCGCGCGCAAATTCCGACGCTTTCCAAGTGACAATTTTATAGGTTACAACTCAAAGAATGATTCAACAGAATGACAGACCTTCTGTCAAAAACAAGTAGGGTTAAAAACGTGAACAGGGATGTGTTCAACAACAACCATGCTTGCCACTTTATTCAATCTGTAACAGCCATCTTAAAAAAAGACTGATTCCACCGCAGCTCTTGTATCGCCACAGGTTGATTGGGACCATATATTGCACTATTTGCATTTCTTACCACACCCATTCGTCTAGAAATAGAATTCGTCACTGAACCCAGTGGCTGCACGGCAAATTTTGATAATTAAATTAAATAATTAAATATAAGCGCTTTGCTGCTAACTTCTGTCCAAAAGAGAAACAAAATAGCAACCAATTCAAAATACCAATCAGGGTTTTATATTAATATCTTTATGACGGGCATGGGGGGCTGTTAACTACAAAGAAAATATTCATTTCCATCAATGATGCGAACACCAAAAAGCTCGCATAAAGACCTAAACATATGAAGCCAAGATATTTTCCCAAGGTAAAGCTCGATATACAGAATGCAACGTAAAGTATAACCACGGATGCCAACAATGTCACCGTTGCGTATCTCATGCCAGCGGAATGTATGCTCAGACACTGTTCACCTGGTACAGCGGAAAAAAACGATGCCTTAATCAGCCAGGGAATGCCAAGGCAAATGAGGATGTCAAACGTATTCGAACCAACTGAGTTGCATATCGCCATTGACCCATGACCTGGAAGGAAGAAATTGAAATTAAGTTCTGTGATAAGTTCTGAAAATCATATTTTACCTCGGTTTGCAACACTTATACCAGATACTGCTTCGGGGATACTGGTTCCTATAGCTAGCACAGTTATTCCCATGACAGAATCGGGAATTAGAAATGTGTCACCTATAACAGGAAAGTTATTTTTGATCAGTGAGGACAAGTGGGTAAAAATTACTAATCAAGGACGTTGATAAACACAAGTAAAACTGAGACTCCTTGTATTTTGTTGCGATCGTATGTGATAATCTTCAAAAGACATAATGGGAACCATTATCTCATAGCGAAGATGATCGTTGCCCATTGAAACCATGCTATACTACAACTATGTTTAAGTTTATACCCTTGATTAAGACGTGTTTTGCAGGGGATTCTCAACTGAGAGTTCCTGCTAATACCGCAGCTAAGAGCAAGTTTTGCCCTTTGAAGACGACGGAAATAATTCATACCTTTTGTTTTTAGAAAACAAGCAATACGTTTGCAGTTCGAGGCAATGTGTAGTGCCTTGAAGAAAAATCCGGAAATGCCAAAAACTTCTCCAAGAAAGACCCTGAATTTATTCAGTGAATTTGGAACAGGCCTTCTCGGAGATTCCGAAAATCTCTCTTCAACTTCATTTATATGGTCTTGTATTTGTAAATCTTCATCGTACGTAATAAATGCGTAAGTTATGCAGTGCAGAGCTAATCTGTACCTAAAGCCTTCTTTGGATGATAATGAAGCTGTCTAGATGCAAGGCAGCATCGGCACCAATTTTTTTATAACAGCCTTGGCTATGTCTAATATTAAACCTCCTTTTTCTAGTACCAACACCTGCTTTTCTGTGCTAAGCCGTGGCGACAAAACATACCCAGCATCTCCTTATTTCAAGGAATATGATGGACGATAAATATCCTTAGCCCTACTTCTTATTTTCCAACGAATTCCTCGGGAATCATTTCCTTTTCATTTAAAAGCCATAAAAAGCCGAATTCATAATTATTGTAGTTGCTCCCGCACTGCAGAAAATATTGTCTCAATACATTTAAGAACACAAAGTCTTGTCAGTTGATTTTTTTTTTGTCACGCGGCACGAACTTCATCACGACTTCCGAGGCAACACACCATCTTTGGATGCAGAGACAATGACAGCTGTTAAAAACCGCCATTCTTCGAAGTCGCTCAAACCTTCCAGATATGTGCCTTGCAAAATTTAGCCTCAACTCACTGATCTGTTGTTTCTCACACCGTATGCGTGTAACCACTCTTGGTTTCCGTCTCACTTTATCTGTGAGGTTGTACTCTGTACCTCACACCAAGTGATGATCAGTTGACAGTTCAGCCCCCCTCATCACAGGAACGTCACAAACCATCCGTTTGACACAGGATGATCCCACAAAGAGGACGGTACCATGTGTATGCCTTTGTGTGGAGTTCATTATGGACAGGCCATTTGCACAGCAAAAGTCTAACAACTTCTCTCCGTTCGGGGTCTGGTGCGGGTCACCGTACCTCCCAATTACACTCCCCCTGTCCTTACATCCACACCCACGTGTGCATTGAGAGCACCAATTAGGATATAGGAATCCGTCCACGCTATCCATCTTCAACTAGGAAAGCCGCGGACTCTGACTCTACATTTGGTGCATACACCTGCACTATGGCCAAAGTTGATCTTTCAAGCTTGGGCTTTAAGATCCCTCCTAATGGTATTCACTCCAGCACCTTGCCTGCCCACCTTGGACTTGTGAGTATCCCCACTCCCGCCTGTGCAGATATATGATGTCTTACAACAGCCCTCGATGCTACAGGCAGGCTAACTCGCTTTCCAATCTTTATTAGGAAGATAGCTACCAAATATGCCATCAAACTGCAGCTAGAGTATGTGGAATATTCAACTCAATTCCCAAAAGACGTTTTGTGCAATGGCGGATATTATGGTCAGGTAGCAATATTTCGGCAGTCTCTTTATTTCGTTCACCGACGGATCAACTATGGCCTCTGGAGTTTGGGGCCGGACACAATATAAGGCTTTATGTACCTATAGCGTCGAGTTGTAGCGTGCTTCAAGTTGAAATTCACTCCATCGAGATCTGCGTCAAACACACTCTTCTCAAAAGGAGCTAGAATTAAGTTCTTCTCAGAGAGTCAGACAGCACTGAAGGCACTATCGTCGAACCTAAAGAGCTCCTAAACGGTCAACAAGCTACAACCAAGTGAAGCTAGTTCAAGCTCGCTCAAACCTTCCAGATATGTGCCTTGCAAAATTTAGCCTCAACTCACTGATCTGTTGTTTCTCACACCGTATGCGTGTAACCACTCTTGGTTTCCGTCTCACTTTATCTGTGAGGTTGTACTCTGTACCTCACACCAAGTGATGATCAGTTGACAGTTCAGCCCCCCTCATCACAGGAACGTCACAAACTATCCGTTTCACACAGGATGACACCACAAAGAGATCCATCAAGGGCTTCTGTTGAGGACTCTGACGGTACCATGTGTATGCCTTTGAGTGGAAAGAAGGAGTTCATTATGGACAGGCCATTTGCACAGCAAAAGTCTAACAACTTCTCTCCGTTCGGGGTCTGGTGCGGGTCACCGTACCTCCCAATTACACTCCCCCTGTCCTTACATCCACACCCACGTGTGCATTGAGAGCACCAATTAGGATATAGGAATCCGTCCACGCTATCCATCTTCAACTAGGAAAGCCGCGCACTCTGACTCTACATTTGGTGCATACACCTGCACTATGGCCAAAGTTGATCTTTCAAGCTTGGGCTTTAAGATCCCTCCTAATGGTATTCACTCCAGTACCCTGCCTGCCCACCTTGGACTTGTGAGTATCATCCCGCCTGTGCAGATATATGATGTTTTACAACAACCCTAGATGCTACAAGCAGGCTAACTCGCTTTCGAATCTTTATTAGGAAGATAGCTGCCAGATATGCCATCAAACTGCAGCTAGAGTTATGGAATATTTTGTGCAATGGCGGATATTATGGTCACGTAGCAATATTTCGGCAGTCTCTTTATTTCGTTCACCGACGGATCAACTGTGGACTCTGGAGTTTGGGGCCGGACACAAGATAAGGCTTTCCGTATCTATAGCGTCGAGTCCTAGCGTGCTTCAAGTTGAAATTCACTCCATCGAGATCTGCGTCAAACACACTCTTCTCAAAAGGAGCTAGAATTAAGTTCTTCTCAGAGAGTCAGACAGCACTGAAGGCACTATCGTCGAACCTAAAGAGCTCCTAAACGGTCAAATGATCACTACAGTCAACAAGCTACAACCAAGTGAAGCTCGGGTGGGTCCCTGGACACTGGGGGATGAGGCAGATAAGCTCGGAATCTGCGTTCATAGGTCCCGAACCGGACTGTAATGTCAACAGAACTGCAGCTACAACAATGATTAACGAACGGGAACACCAACTTCGCCTAGAGTAACCATCTAATGGGGATGGGCTTGGGCAATTCAAGCGACTAATCAGGCCTTATTTCGATAAGGAAATACTTTTGCCTCAACAAGGAAGGTAGAAGCTTTCTTACTAGCTATTGCGGTCTTAATTGCCTCCTTAACAAAATGAACCAGTACCTGGATGGGGATGAGTTATATGAGCACTTTTTATGTATAAAGAGTGGTACTCAGTTCATAAAGACAAATCGATGGGGGCAGCACTTAAAGCCAAGCGATCATAAAGTCTGCTAGACCAGAAATGAAGTATTTTAGAGATGCCCAATTTCACAACAGATTCACCCCTAGTCCATCAACGAATTTCAGAGGCTTTTTGACAGTTATTCATGAATTTTTGACAGTTGTTCACGAAATAAACGAAAATGCCGTTCTCTGATTGGTCAATTTGGCTTTGGAAAGCGATATAAAAAATGGTTGTCAAAAATTTTAAGGGGCAAGAGAGGTGGAAGTTGGGCATCTCTATCATACTTAATTTCTGCTGTTAGACTATGGTCTAGAGTCTAGGCGTCAGGACCGGACAATAAATATTATTTATTTATTTTTTGATAAAAAAAAGTACTTTTTTTTTTTTAAATTTTCGAGGTGACGCCTCTTTTTTCATTCAAAAATGCCAGTACATTTTATACAGTTCTACTCCACTCTACCAATGTAGTTGAAATCTTGAGATCGATGCCCGTGGTTGGCTGGCGCTTCTGTGCAGATTCGACGATTGGCACCCGACTATATCCATTGACGCTCTCCATGACGATCCACTTGATGCTATGAAAGTAGTCTTGAGGATGTGAGTGCATACGAGTCAGAGTGCTTCACGAGTTGAGGAGGTGATTTGTGGTTTCTACATGTTGTGGCGATCGATCCACAAATTTGTTGCAACTGACTTTGTTTAATCTATCGACTTCTGGGAATATGATCCGCCTGCGATTGAGATTAGGATTCTGATGAGGTTGGGGGGAATCTCAGCTGGTTCCGCCTGTAGATGAGTCCCTCAATCCAGACCGTATCGAAGGCCTTTTCTACGCCCAGGAGGCAGGCGACATGGACCTCGTTATTGTTCAGGGCAGTTACAACTTCGTGGTGGTACTTCATTAGAGGGTATAGCGTTGATTTTTTTCCTTAATCAATATCCGGAATTAGGTCGGTAGACCATCGCTTTTCGTTCTCCAGGATCTTGCTTATATTGCTCAAGAGCGATATAGGCCTGTATCCTGAAAAACTGGCAGCGTTCCCCTTTTTCGGTATTGCCACAATTTTTGCTATTTTCCACTTGCTAGGAAAGGAGCAATTGTTAGTGCAATTGTTCACGATCATCACCGCTTGTGGCATTCGCTTCAGGACGAAATTCGAAATATTGTCAGCCCCGGCTGCTTTCCTCGTTGGGCTACGTTCAATAGTTCCCGCAATTTCTTCGGCCGCTGTGAGGTCATCATTTCCTGTCGGTTCGACCGTTGGGTTGGTTTCGCTGAAGATTATGTCTGGTGCGGATAAAGTCTTAAGTGCATTGGCGTTGCTGTTGACTTCTGTGACAAATTCCGGATCATCGGGCGGTGATGGTTGAAAATTGCGTTCGAAAAAGGAGGAAAAGGCTTCTGCTTTCTGCACCGGCGTGCTTGCGTCTCCTTCGCTTGTCGTCAGTGTTTGTGGCAGCTTCTTCCTCTTAACGATGATTTGGTGGATTTGTCGGAATGTGTCGGGTCCTGGCTGTATCTTGCGGAGCCTGTTCTCCAGCTGTATGTAGTTGTGCGCCTGCACCGCGTTCCGGCACATGATGTTCGTGCAGTTCAACACACTGAGAACAGCTTGGTAGTCTCTGCCTCGTGTGTTCAACTCCCGGTGGTGTATTCGCTGGAGTCTTTTCCTCAGCCTTTGCCTGTGGTTATAAAGGTTTTGGATGTGTACGGGTAATTGACTGTATCTGTCCCTGCTTGTCCTGGACCTTTTTTGCTGGTCGAGTCCTTCAACCGCTGTGTCAATCTCCGCATTGGTGAGGTTCCTTGTTATTGGCGGTATGTGGATGTTCTCCAGTTCAATGATGTAGGTTGACGAAGTCCCCTTCTGGTCGGCTGTTGGTAAATACCGGATTTTCCAAGTTAATTACCAGTACCAGCATCAACATATCCGTGTTCTGAACCAAAGGCATCCAAAAATTAGGCAAATTATCAAATGCAACCACCGAATTGAAATCGATCCCACTTGAAGACACAAATCTGCAGCATACGTTGCCAACTAGTTGAATTTTTTTGGGAAGATTGGCATTTTGTCACTTCACTCGAATTTAAGAATACAGATTTCGATGTGAAGTGACAGAATTGAATGCTAGGCGAGAATTTGTCTCCTCCTTTAAGGTAATAATCTTCATTTGTAACGTGTGGATTTAGCAGTGTTTTCAGATTTTTTTTTTCACATCTTCCACATAGAAGCACGACTGACGTTAAATTGACATCTCAACTACATTTTGACATTTTTTCTACGTCTTCTACTACATTTGATTAGGTATACTACATTAACTACCACAAGGAGAAGCAAACGTAAGAAATGTAGTTATTTCAAAAAAGTGACATTTCTGTCGCCTGTGCTTAGGACGCATAGTGAATAATTGAAAGTAATGTCACAACAAATTTGGAACCTTCAAGAAATAGGCAAATGTTTGAGCATTTTCTTAGATTATACATAACTTAGATAATTTTGATACGTTGTTTTGAAGAATGATCAGTTTTGCTTATGATTTAACAGAAGTTTGATGTACAAAATAAAATATATTAACGGGATATATTACCAATTATAGTTAGCGTCCATGAAACTAAATAAGTTAAGACTGCCATCCAAATGCAACACATGATGAACGATATGCAAAAGCAATTAGCCAGTCTTGACGCACGACAATTTGGAATTGTTAGGAAAAATAGAACGTGCAGTGGCCACTGAATGCTCCAAGAAATCTTCTCGAAGCAACCCTCTTTCGAAGGGAAGTCGAATAAATGCGACAATGTATTTTCATTTCCCTCGAACTTTCCAATATCTTCATTTTCAATGTCACTGGTATTCTTGAAGCATGGCACCTTTGCGCATAATTGACTTTCTGTAAAAATAAAGAATGTGATGTGTATTCAATAAAGACAATTTCAAGGACAGACTGCCTGCCTTATTCTGACGTATACGGATTGCTCGATTTTTCATCTTGCAAAACGTATGAATATTTTAACATCATTTTCTTACTTTACGTTTTAAGTTAGAGGTCTCGAACAGGGGCAGGTGGGTGCATCACTTATATGATGTAGTATGATGCAAAAAAAAAAAAACATAGCCTCATGTAAAATGTAAAAAACACTCAACGCTGCTGCAACGTTGAATGTCTCACCCTGCACCTTATTGCTGGGGTAGACTCAGTTGGGATTTTGAAATAATCGATATAATCGAAAAGAAATATCAACTGCCCACGTTTTAATTAGTCCACTTTCATACCGGATGAACTTTTACGGAAACCTCAATAGGCCGTTCCCACCGAGCTTGAAGTAGTTTCGCTCTCAACTCTCAAGTCACTTGCCCTCAATTTATACGTGCCCGCCCAGAAATGAAGTATGATATAGATGACCAATTTCATAGCTGATTAACCCCTGACTTTGAGAAGCTTTTAGTCAGTTATTCATGAACTTTTGAAAGTTATTAGCGAAACAACGTAAATGCCGTTCTCTGATTGGTCAATTTGGCTTTGGAAAACGAAATCAAAAATGGTTGTCAAAAATTTTAAGGGACAAGAGAGATAGAAGTTGAGCATCTCTATTATTCTTCTATCATACTACATGCCCGCCAAAAGAAATGTCACTCGCTCTCAATTTCTAAATGGCCGCAAGAACAGCTGTTTGTTGACAGGACATAATAGTGTGGTAAAACCAGAGAACAGAAAGAGACAAAATGGGAAAAAAAAACGTACCAAAATAAACTGAAATTCACGCTGTAGGCTTATCCGGTTTCGCAACCTCTCATGGACTGATAAAATCGAGGAGGATTTAACTAGGTTTGTTGGAAACCGCGAGGTTTTCAGGCCCCAAAAATATATGGTGGAACCTGGTAGTGAAACTGGTGGAACCTCGAGGTTTCGTCGTTTTACTAAACCGACACAAGGTGTTTTAAGAGTCGCGCCACACTTAGGCGTTTAGGTAGCTACGGTAGGGAGGTGGACTGTTGGTGAATTCACCAGCATGTTGGTCCATTGTGATACCCACAGTCAGACTACTAAGACCGATCGATCACTCCAGTGATAGTGCCGGTAATTTGACACCACCGGCAAATGGCGTCTGGACCAGATTTGAAACCGGGGACACCAAGGGCACTTAACAAGCTGCACCATCTTGTCGTCAGATTATTCAGTCAGATGCACCCAGGCTGACTCCAGCTTACGGAGTCCGCATTTTCGTTGCCCATGGTCCCTGTGAATCTTTTTATCCGAGAAAGAGGAACATCATTTTGACATGTCTTTTCAACTGTTCACCATCATTTGAGTGATAAAATGCACAGATAACCATAAATATATGGTAATTTAGGCAAATTCGTGAGTAGAGCGGTGCTTCACCTGTTTTCTGCCCTGCAGTGAATGAATAAAAAAATGGGTGGCGCTACAGCCCGTAGACGTACAAGACCTAGCTTCTCAGCAACCAGTCGTGTTGTGCGTGCCACTGTCCTCTCATGAGTGGAAGGGCTTACAATTTTATGCTGACTCTGAACGGCCAAGTTTGAGAAGCTCTTTCTAGACATTTATTACTCTTTGAGCACTGTCAGTACCTCGAAAGAGGTGGGACAGTAAAAATTATATTTGTTTTTATAATTATTTTGTTTTGTCGTACCGGGAATCGAACCCAGGCAAGTAAATTCGATTGCGTAGGTGTCGACGCACTAACCCACAACGCCACGGCCACCATGGAGTGAATGAATAATTTTTTAAGAACTTGATAGGAAAAGGAAGCGATTGTTTTGATGGAAAATGCCCTGGGCTATTGGCTGCGGCTTAGGTATAAACTCTAGCAAGACGCAAACAATTGAAATTATGCCGCGAAAGCGACAATGTCAGACTTTAATCTTCCCTGTCGGGATCAATACGAGTGGCTGCTGTAGAAGTTAGCTGGGATACCTTGAAGGCATGATCTCCTATCGACCGACCAGCGGCCCGTACAGACTACCCTCAATCTAGCGTTATCATGGCGAGGTCGATTGTACTCAGGACATATTTTGCTTGATGTAGCCCATTTGCTGTCAACGAGAAAGGACTCCCAGCACTGACGTCTCGCACAGAACGTCACAGTAGACACGTATAACTTTGAGGTATACTTTGTCTACCTAGGAACCGCTATAAATTCAGACACTCACACAGCGCTGAAATCAAGCGAAGAATAACTCTAGCAAATCGTTGCCTCTTTGAGCTAAGAAAGCAACTGATAAACAAAGCCCTCTCTCGAACAGCCAAATTGATCCTCTATAAGACCTAAATCGTCCCAGTCCTGCTATATGGTGCAGAGGCATGGACTTTGTCGAAAGCGGACGAAGGTGCTCTTGGTTACTTTGAGAGGAGATTTTCGGTCCCGTCTGCATAGATGGTGAATGGAGGAGGAGATACAACAGGCTATACAGTTTGTTCAGCTATATCGTCTTAGAAAGAAGAGTGAAGATCCAACGATTGAGATGACTAGGTCATGTAGAGCCAAGGTCATGCAGAACCAATGCCCCGGCACTGAAAGTCTTCGAATCCACGCCAGAGGGACGGCGATGTAGAGAAAGACCACCACTCAGGTGGCGCACACAAGTGGAAGTGGGAGGATCAGCAGCTAGCTAAAGACCGAGCTGGCTGCCGACGCTTGTTGGTTGAGGCGCCATCATAAGTAAGTAAGTAAGCCCATCTTGTCAGTAAGGAAGTGTCTAGAGCAGGACCTGCCCAAGCCGGGTATGAAATGAATTCATCTGCCATCCGCACGAATACACAAAATCGTGCCAAGGCTGAGCAAATGAACAGGCCCTCCAACGATGGCCCTGACCTGGAGATATCAGCTTTGACTGCTTGTGGTGGGATGTATACCTCCTCTGCAAGCGAACACTGAAGAGCACATCCCTGCCAAACTAGTTAATCGGTCTTCTCAGTTCCCTGGCTGTCACTGCGACCTGGAACCCATCTAAGGAAATGAGCAGCCCTCTAACGACGCTGTCTCAGCTCGGCATTCTTGTACTAATTTTGAATGTGAGGCAAGGGGGGCAATAGCTTTGATGACTGCTTGACATTCAACGCATCTGTCTTGGCAGACATTTGAGTGTGATTTGATTTCACGAAGCTTTTGGTACAAAAATATTTATTTTTGGTCGTACGCAACAAACATGGTAGATGAGGTTTACTAGACGAGAATTCCATCTCCCCGGACTAGACCGGTCAAGATAGCAGCGTCGAAATTGAAATCTGGCATACCTGGTAAGGCGGACGAGTGGTCTCTTAAACTATTTAAATCAGATGATCTGGGCGGAGGCTTGCTTCCGCTGGCCTGTAAGATTTGGTCAGAGGAAACTATGGCTGACGCGTGGATTCTCTGTACTCCTGATCTTTTTGACTGAACCAACTAAAGATGGATAATCCTCTTTAATTAAGGGCGCGGGCTTTCAATTTCAAGCTTGTGGGACAACTCAGCGGAGCGGAGAACCACGTTTCTTGGGTGGCGCACAGCAATCTGCTCTTTAAGTGGAGGGGCTCGTTGTCCAGACCGGATTGCAGAACCAGATGTGGGACAACACAGATTGGAGCACAGTAATCTGCTCTGGAACTGGAGCGACTCGTTGATGCACACGTCCAGTCCGGATTGTAGAGCCACATGCTTGTCAATTATTCTAAATGTCCTGCCATAAAATGCCGTACCAAATACAAACTCCGCTTTACATACCTCGAGCACATGTACTCAGTCTTCTGTTGTTGTACATGAGCAACAAGTAGAAGAAGTACAGGACACAGAGGTATGCCGCTTCATACCAATAAATCAGCGCATCGTCCAGTATTACAATGAGTGAAGTGATTGTGAGAAAATACACGAAACAGTCCCTAGTTAGCGCCCACCAATCCAACTGTATTGCCTGCAAGGAGAACACAACCGTAAATGGAATGACATGGCACAGGTTTATGTAGTTCTTACCACACGGGAAAATATGCCGCAAATCGCAGACACTCCCAGCATATTAAATACAGCCGACCCGACAATCGTACCAATTCCAAGGTCACCTTCTGTTATAAAAGTTCCAATTAAGTTTACAAAGAATTCGGGCGAAGATGTTGCTACAGCCATCAGTGTGGCCCCCGCCACGTCAGTTGACGTGTTTAGAACTATGTCAAGCCAATTCATTATTCTCGGTGTTTTTATAACGATCTAATCTTACCGCGGCTTATCCTCTCAACGGCGGGCACAAAGTACTCATCGCAAACAATCGCCAGAGCTACGAAAATGTACCAACTGATGAAAATGTGAACTACAATCCAGCCTTGTGATCTCTGTTCCTTTGTGAGTCCATCTGCTGGGAACTCGTCAATGGCAGGACGGATGCAATCTGGGGTTAAAATTAGACAACTTTTCAAGATTTCTCAATGATTTCATTATTTAACCTGTCTCGTTGGTCATATTGACTTGTAATTGATTGATCGACTTTCAAGCAATTTATCTGCTTACGTAAATTTCAATGCAAAATTTCAAAATTCAAAATTTCGGGTATGAGGTGAAAAGGGGAGTGATTGCAACAATCACATATTAGCACTGCGTCCACGATAGATCTATTGCGCCCCCCTTTCTTGATCCAGGACTTTAGAGCTCCCATGGGAAATTTGATAACGTCTGAAGGTAGAATGTCCTGATAGTCTGTTGATGCTAGGTTAGGTTAGCTGGTAGAGGCTGACTGATGTACTGAGAGACAGCAGCCACATTCAGGCAAGCTGCCAGGCTGATCTATGAGTACCCATTCCAGTCAGTGTTGTCAACCCTAGGTTGGGCAGCTGGGCCCAATCAGGCACAATTTAAGTTTGAATATGTGGAAATAATCAATAGGGCTGAAACTACCTGACTTCTTGGGCTGATGTTCGCTGAGCACGACGAAACCATATTCGAGACCAGTTCGCGAAGAATAGATATCTTTGTGTGTGAACATAGAAAAGGAACGGCTGGGCTTAAGTAAGCCCAATGTAAATGTTACAGTATCCTGCCTGCCTTGGCACCACTCCTTTTCATTGTACACATTGACTCGAGGTTGCAGTGCAGCCTAGGTGAGGAATGTTTCGAATTGGGAGAGTTGAGGGTGAGCCACATTCTTTTTGCAGATGACTTAGTCATCCTCACATCTTCTCGGGGGGAATTGCAGCGCGGGCTCGATAGGCTTGTGGCCGTATGTGCTGATGCTGGAATGAAGGTTAACGTGGACAAATCGGAGGTTATGGTAATTTCCAGAACGCCTGTTCAATTCACTTTACATGTTAGTGAAGTCCCATTCAAGCGGGTGGAGAAGATTAAATATCTTAGGTTAATTTTTAAGAGAGATGGGAGGAGTAACGATGAGCTTTCCTGTAGAATTGGTCAATCTACGTCAGTTTTGAAACAGCTTGGTAGATCTGTAATCAGGAAAGCTTGGTTTCAAAGCCATGTTAGCGGGTTTTAACTCTCACCTACATTCAGCCCGTCCCTAAAAAGGGCGAATCTTCGTCACCCACCTCGTACCGACCCATAGCACTTACGACCCTTCTTTCTAAGGTCATGGCAACGTTGATAAATCGTCAGCTTATGAAATATCTTGAATCGCTTCTTAATGACCGGCAGTACAGTTTCCGCAGCAACAGGTCCACTGGTGATCTGATAGCTTATCTCACCGAAAAGTGGAACCCATCTTTACACAATGCAGGCGAAAGCAAGATCGTTACGCTTGATATTTCTAAGGCATTTGACAGAGTTTGGCATCAAGCTCTCTTGTCGAAAATGCGTGCCTATGGTGTCGATGAATCTCTTCTTCAATGGATTAGAAATTACCTTTCAAACCGTTCAATTCAAGTTGGTTTGGATGGGTTCAAGTCTGATATCCACCAAATAAATGCTGGTGTTCCCCAAGGCTCTGTTCTGTCTCCGACACTCTTTCTCTTTTTTATAAATGATCCACTCCTTCCCTGATGACAGCACCCTCAGCTTTTCATATTCGTTCCAAGACTCACTCCCCGCCCTTCGGCCGTAGCGTATGATAAGCACATTGAATTCCGATCTTGACAGCATAATCAATTGGGGAGAGAACAACCGAGTGGAATTCAATGCTTCAAAAACTCAATGCTGTCTGCTGTCACTCAAGCGAACCCTTGTTAATCAGCCATTATCCATGAATGGCACCGCAAAGCTTTCCCTCCTTGGTATGTGTATCAACGCAACACTTAGTTGGAACGATCACATATGTGAGGTCGCCAAAAATGCGGCGAAATGTTTAGGTTTCTTCAATCGATGCAAGAAATACTTCACCCCTTCTGATTTGGCTTTAATTTATAAGGCGTATATCTGCCCCAAACTTGAGTATAACTCTCATATCTGGTCTGGTGCCCCAAAAACCACCCTGCTCCTACGAGCGATAAAACGTATAGGAGACGACAATATTGCAGGGTCATTAGACTCGCTCGAACCTCGATGTACCGTCTCGTCTCTATTTAACAAACGATGCTCAGGTGAGCTTGCCAACTGCATTCCTCGTCTCCATGAATTCACCCGCAATACCCGTCTCGCCAGGAATGCTCATCAGTTTACCCTTAAGCCTACTTTCGGTCGCACACAGTCCCACATAGTTACATTTTGAGACTCTGAATGCTCTTCCCAGCCCAATATTTCCCCCAGAATACAATCCGCAGATATTTAAAACCAATGTGCACAGGTATCTCCTCTCCCTTTCTCCCTATACACCTTCTGCTGCAAACTGGGCGAAAGAAACAGCATCTTTCAGGCGGAGTTGCTAGTCATTCAGAATGCAGCAGATAGCCTGATTTGCAGCGCAAACCGCACTCGCAATAATATCTCAAAGCAGGACCTCTGTAGTAACAATGCAGTCTATCTCCTATGGGTCCCTGGGCATATGGGAAAGCAGAGAAACGAAACAGCTAACGATCTGGCTAAGTGTGGCGTCACAATGTCAACCGACAATCTAAGCCTCACAGCTCGGATGAAATTCTTCTCGATAATGAACTACTAATCACAGCAAACAATGCATGGAAGCGTACTAGTTCATGCCTCAAAAATAAACTCTTCTGGACCGAATACAATATCGCCAAAAGCTAATAATCGCGCTCGCAAGAGTTAACTGCAATATATGTATTTGTGGGGATCATAACCAGCCACTGGTAATATACTAGGCCTGATTCCCACTGATTGAAGCAGAAACTGCAAAGAAACCGCGGTGGTCGAAACTCAGGGACAACTATTCTTTAAGCCCCTAAATCATGTGGCCGTGGTGAAACGCAATATCTCATACACTTCGCAAATACAGTGGCAGTGACAACTAGGCTTACTCTGTTCATTGGTAGGTCTATGTGAGCCTAAGCCGCAACCTAATCCAAGTTATTCATACAAATCAAGACAAAAAATTGGCTTTGCCTGTAAAAAAAATGAAAACAAAGAATAGCTCTAGCCAGATTTGAACAAAGAACCTGTAAAAAGCGTGAGCAACGCACCAACCCACTCCGCCAGAGGAGCCGATAACTTCCAAGGTTTTATTTTCTTTCCAACCTACACCAGGTTGTGACATATTTACATACTTTCTTTTTAGGAAATGTCACAATGCGCAGTGACCCTTAAAAAGAGAGCATTCTTTGTAATCGATGTCCTCTCCTATAGTATCGGTAATCGGTGTATTCTAGAAGAACTTAAATGTGCTGACGTCGTGTCAATAGAAATGAGTAGCGATAAGTAAAATCTTTGGGAAACTAGTTAAAACTGTGTTCGGTTCCCAAAAAGGCAGGTCAACAGAAGATGCTTTCGTAGAGTTTGTGGCAGAATCATGCCGAACCTTGACAAGAAAACGCGTACATCTTAATTATTTATCGAAGCTTCGTAAGCTTCAGGCATGGTCGACCATGACTGGCACTCGTGGATTCACGGTTTAGGTCTTATCTGACATGAAGAGTCGCTGAAGGGTACATTTAGACCAAAAGTAGGTCCGTTGGGTTACCACAAGATCTAATGAATCCTAATCCGCGAACCATCGGGAGCTGACTGATGCTAATACTGTTAAGATCTGATCTGTATCTTGTAGAAATATGGGGCGTCCAATTGGTGTGAAGGTCCAAGCATGGTGTGAAATGGTTTCTTCTTCCTCTTCATCCCTCGAACTTCTGCTGAAGTCGTTATGGGACATACCCAGTCTTGGGGCGTGTATTCCAATGGCACTATGCCCGATTCAGATCTCTTTCTTTTCGGCCTACTCATTCTGATCAGATCGTGTGAACGCTTTGGATCAACAGTAGGCCATAATTGCTTTGTGATGAGGCATACATTTGGTGTAAGCGTTTCAAGCTGTAGTAGATGTTTTGTAGTAGCGATAAGCGTGGACGGCAGTTCGCCACGAAGAGTGTGCGTGGTGGTGCCCTTTCTAGCGAGTTCGTCTGCTTTGCAATTTTCTGGAGTGAGGACGAAGTAAGGAGTGATCCTCTTTCCCTTAATTTTATAATATTAACAAATTCGACATCATCATGTTAACATAGTAATACCATCTAACTCGACCTATAACGTTTTAGATATCGCACTATATCACGCCCTTCTTCACCTGACATCATTAACACACTATACGAATGACCAGCGATGCTACAACATACTCGCCATAAACAAACCGCTAGAAGACGAGCCCAGAAACTTACAAAGTATACGGACAACAAGAGTTATGGTAATGCTATGGTTGGCGCTACAGTCTATGGAGGGCCAGAGCTTAGCTTCTCAGAAACTACTTATCTCGTGCGTGCTATTTGAGCGAATTTGAGAAGCATCTTTTAGACAGTTCTACTCTTTGTCGGACATCAACAAAAATGTTGCTCGTACCGGGATTTAAACCTAGGCAACCTAGGTTCAAGTGCGTATGAGTCGTCACAGCAACCCAAATCGCCAAAAAAAAAAAAAAAATTAACACAAATAAATACAAAACATAAATAAAATAAAATAATAATAATATGGGTGGCGCTGCAGCCCGCAGAGGAACAGGGCCTAGCGTCTCAACAACCACTCGACTTGTGCGTCCTATTGTTCTCTCACGAGTGGACAATTTGAGAGTCAGTGGCCACAAAGAGGTGGAGCCGTGAGTAGTATTTTGCACGTACTGGGAATCGAACCTCAAGTGCGTAGGCTTTGACGCACCAACCCGCAACGTCACGTTAATACATAACATAAAAAAATATTAAATACAATTACTCACAATTTGAAATACAATTTGAATCAATAAATTTTTCAATAATTTCATAAAACGACAAATAAAATGTAAAATGTAATTAAAATCACTTCACGAATCAAAATGAAAGTTAAAGATAAACAAACACCTGCAGATAAGCTCCTGATCATAATAAATGTATCTTATTTTTGTAAATAATAAACACACACATTGAAAATTGAGTTCACCGGTATTCGCTCGCAATCAGTTTCAATCTTTGACATTTTCATTGGGTCTTATTTATACATCCTCGTCGTCATTCATTTATTATCTATATGCGTCAGGCTTATGCCGCAATTGTGATTTTATATTTACTCTGACGTAAAACTACCGTAGATCCAGAGGACAAGATAATTCAATCGAATCTGCTAGTGATAACATTATATTTTTTTTTTGTTTCAACTTGTTGTTCATCTATCACGTGCGTAACCATCTATCATTGTTTTGAGTTGAAGGCATCAAACTTAATTCTTGCAGCTCTACTACTGGAACACGATGATCTTGCTGTCATAGTTGCATTTGGCTGTGTAGTCAAACTTGTCGTGGTATAAAGCTAACATTTGCACTGCTCTAACGACACTGACGTACGACGATGGCAGCGTGTGTTCACTCTCGTGAATTTATTCATGCATATGTAAATATGTCAGTATGAATCATTTGATTTGAATTGGTAGGTTTCACTGGTATTTGGAACCAGTAAATTGCATCTTCGTTGTGTGGAATGGGACTGCGAATAAATCAGTAATTCTGTACGACACACGACAACTTTGAATATTTTCGATATTCAATCGATTGATCGTTGGGTTATCGGCTTTGGTGAGTGAACTTAATTGAGTTGAGTGTAATTAAGAGATTTCGATTTGAGGCAGCCCCCTAAAGCGAGGGTTGCGAGGTGGTGAGTGTTGGTAGTTTTATTCCAAACATTTTTGTTAAGTCACCTCCTCTTTGTAATCAACGACAATGCGTAGAGTATACTTTAAGTGTTCCCCCTCTCAACAGTTCGGTGTCGCCATAAACAAAACTTTTCACATATCTTTAATCTTACCTTTTTTTTGGCTTCCATAGGATCCACAATCTAGAGCAGCTCGATTAACAAGCAGAGCAAAGTTAATACGCTTTTATCTGGTTTTCAAATCTGGTCCAGTCACTGTTTGCCGATAGGATCAATTTAAGGCACTATCACGGAGTCGATCAGTGTTAGTAGCTTGACTGGGGGTATCACAATGGACGAACCTGGTCTAAGTGTGCTGGTGAATTCACTAGCAGCCCGCTTCCCAGCGTAAAATTTAAACGATAATTATTTGATATTATTGTTAAACCATAGTTTTTTTTTTTTGATTACTGCCTTCTTGAGGTGCACTCCTGAAAAGTACAGGCTTCCGATGTTTCTTGAGATGTTGATCTATACATCAGTGTTCCCCGTCATATATGGGGGAGATGTTGTTCACTGGGTTTATCGGGTCTTTTCGACTGTTGGCACTTAAAGCCGGTCTAAAACCCTTTAGTGGATCATAATTTCTGCTCAAGACTGTACAAAAACTGATTCACCTACACATTAGCAGCAGCACAGTGTCAATAAACAAGATGTAGACATGGCAGCATGTCAACATCAAGGACAAATCCATAGAAACGGCCCTTTACTCCTTGTGCATTTCACGCTCACTGCATTGAGGGAGCTGTTAAGCAATAACCTTAACACTTAACATGGACGGGATCGAAAAGTCCATAGTGGCTTGGACCAGGTCCTTAAGAACAGAGCCATGGACTCCAAGTTTGGTGAGGCCGAGATCTGGGGAGCGATTAACAGAGGCACACCACAGGGCGGAGTGCTCTCCCATCTCTTGTGAGTGAGTGAACTTTTACTGATCCTTGAAAGGACAGGGTGCAAGATCATTGCCTATGCAGACGAACGAAGACGACTCCGTTTGCCAAAAGTGCAGACTGAAAAAATGTTTTACAACTATTAACACGCGTGGGGAGAGAGTAGCTCTACCTGGAACTAGATCTGTGAAATGTAAGAGCGTGACCGCTGCATGGTGACATGATTGATCCCAGTTAAAATGTCACGGTCCAAACGCCTTAACGTTGCCTACACCGTGAACTTCAGATTAATGGTAATTTTGGTATTAATTTTCTCTCTCTCTCTTTCCTTGTTCTCTCACTCTTTTATTTCCTCAGCAGCTCACTTAGCTCCGGAAGCTACCATGAGACCTTCTGCGATTCTAAACCCAGCCAGATTCATGTGCGAGGGAGGGTTTTCAAACCAACACCGCTGAAGTTCTCTAGCTCCGGGAAGAAGTATTTTCCTTGAAAATACCATATTTTCGGGCTGGGCACTCGCAGAGCAGATGTTGGATAGATTCTGTTTCTTTCACGTCTCTGTAGCTTCTGCAAAAATCGTTGTGCGGTACGACCAGTCCCATTGCATGTGTAGCTATGGCACAGTGTCTGTTGAGGACTCATATTGGCGTACATACGTCCGGTCCCTAAAGCCGATCACTGATGTTGATTTCATCTTGTTCATCGTTGGCTCCAGTATTCAGGCTGAGTCAAGGATAACCAGGGCCTTCTCTTCTTGTTTATGGAGCGTGACGCATGCGCGTACGGGATTGCCAAAGATTCTGTCCGCCCTTGCATTACCTTGGATTCCCATACGTCAGGGTACTCAACAGAGGGTCACTGAGTTTTCCAAGGATATCACGTTGCCGCTTTGTCCGCAAAGTCCAACCAGCTTGAGAATGCCGGATTCTATGACTTGTACTGCTACTTGGCTGCCAGAAAAGATGGTGATCGATTCGCCGGTAATGCCTTGGTCCTTCAGCGTGAGCGCAGCCTAGTTTGTGGCAGCCACTTCGGCTTGGAAAACGCTGCAGCCGTGCCTTAGACAGGGATTTTTCGAAGAGGTCATAGAAGATGTACCAGCGTTCCGCAACTCTTTTCCGGAGCCAAGGTTGGTGGAAGGTAATCGGTTTGTCCTATGTTCTGCGCTGCTTTCGGCCGAATGACACTTTGAAAAGCGTCACTGTACCAATTTGGCGTAATGTTGCTTCGCACAATGTCTCAGCACCTTCACCAGATTATACAAGAGATAGTTCTGTCAAAGTAGCAAATGTCCATCATCTCAAAATAATAAACACTGGATTCATTTGAGTGATCATTTGAGCGGTATGATATTTCCTCGTCCACTATACAAATACACCAAACCCTACCAAGGCTGAGCAGGATAAATTCTCCTACAAGCACTCAAAAATGTCCATCTTCTTCTTCTTAGAGATCTACAGTCCGGGGTGGACTTGGGTATCACTCAACATGCCTCTCTAACCAGCCCGACCTCGCCAGCTGTCTCCAGTTTCTTACACCCAGCTGGCTGAGCCACGTTGTACGTGGACGTCCTTTGTTGCGTTGTCGCACAGGCTCAGAGTCGAAGATTCTTCGACTGTTAATACTCTCTACATGGCCTAACCATCTTAGTCGTTGGATCCGTAGACGCCAGACTAGGCTGGTGTCGTTGTACAGCCCATACAATTCGCGGTTGTACAACAGGACCAAAGATTTCCCTCGAAAATACCATGAGCCGCCCCCCTCTCATAAGCTTTGGATATGGTCCAAGTCCCTGCACCATAGAGCAAGACAGACATGATCAGAGGGTTATATAAAGTCAGCTTGGTGTTTCGAGAGATGGCTCTGTCACTTAATTGCCTCGTGTGCTCATAGAAAAGAAGATTGGCAAGAGTAATGTTGCGCTTGATCTCGGTACTGGTATTATTATCCTTGTTCACTGCAGAGCCGAGGTAGACAAAGTCCTTAACTACCTCAAAGTCTCTGCTGCCCATTATGACGCTCTGTCCGAGACGTAAATGTCGTGCGTCCTTCCGTAATATCTGCATATTCTTTGTTTAGCCGTGATTTACTGGCAGAACCATTTTAGCCGCTTCCGCTTCAATGCCAGTAAACGCCTCATTGACGGCTCGCTGTGTTCGTCAAATCCAGTCAATGTCTGCGAATGCTAGCAATTGTACGGACCCTTGGAAGATGGTGCCTCTGTGTTGGCGAGTGAGTTCTGCACAACCTTCTTAAGAATGAGGTGTAGCCTTGTGTAAGACCTTTTTTGACATTGAAGGTCTCGGTGAGTTCGTTACCAACCTTGATGGAGCAGCGAGAATTTTCCACCGTTAGCAGTCGTTACCACCGAGTTTAGCAATAATGTCAAAACTAGACATGGCGTTGTAATGCACGCTGTCATATGCAGCCTTAAAATCGGGGGATAGATGGTGGCTGTCGATCTGCATCTCTTGGGTTTTTTCCAGGATCTAGCGTAGCGCCCTGAAACTGCACTGATAAGGACCTCTCAGCTTATTAACGCATGGTTTCTGGCGCCCACACCGAACGACAGAGGCGATCTTATAAGCGATGTTAAGGACAGCTATGCCACGGTAGTTGGCGCAGTCAAAGGGTTTGTATTCCTTACTTATATCTTACAATATGACTTAATTCAGAATTACTGTAGACCGTCGATTATCTGAACTAATTGCGACCGAGGGTGGTTCGGATAATCAAATTTGATCCGAAAATTCGGATAATCGGACACTCAAGCGAATCTAATAAGAGTCAGGTTAGCAGTCCGTTATCAAGTGCCCAGTCCTTTTTAATTTTAGTTTTCATATTTTTCCAATCTCTTATTAATTTCTTTCTTTGTTCCAATTCATAAAACATTATGGTGCCGTTCGTGCCGTTCATAAAAACTGTATTTCTTAACTGTATTTCTCACAACTAAAATGTTGACGTGGATACTAGGCACATTCGAGTACGCTCGTATGCATACATTAAAGAGGACCGTTAACTCATTAACAGTCCGTTTGGTTCAGATAATTGAGTTCTTGATAATTGACTTTGCGGCTGATTGGAGTTCGGATAGCTGACGTCCATTTGCTTCCACGTCCATTACGCTTGGATAGCTGACGTTTCGTTTAACGTTCGGATAATTGGCGCCCTACTCTACTATGTGCATTCAATACATTTGCCATAAAGTGTATGTCTTTTGTAAACCTTGGCCTGACATATAAACTATTTGATTATACGAATTTTCTGCTGGGAAGAGATCTGGTGTTTGGTGTTAAGCACAGAAATTATCCTGCACAGGCTTCGTGTATTCCACGCTCGGCCAACCACGCTCTTTTCCTTCTTGGGCAAGATATCCCAAGTCGCTTCATTTCAATAGGCGTGGTTTTTGTGAATCTGTACTCAGATCAGTTAAATTACTGAGCAGTATCCACTCAGTGATATTTGACAGTCAACACTGACTAGAGCGCATTGAAGAACCCTCCTAGGTGGCGCCTCTCATACGATTCAGATAACAGCACTGATTCACAGATGAGAGGAAGAGCGTTTTATTGAGGATCAATGCTGAGCTGAGTACTGAGTTCTCAATAAAACACGCCTAGTGCTGGCTGCGACAGAGTCAACATCAAGAAGCGGGAAACCAACCACCAATCAACGAAGTAGATCTCACTCAAAGTTTCACCTTCACTTACTTTTCCTTGGATTTTTGTGCCTCTGCTAGATTTTTTCACATCATGTTCATGATCCGAGCATGGTTCATGTCCGGGGGAGACTACGTGTAAGAGCTATGTTGTTGTATATCCTGCAGTGGGTCCGGCCCTGATTTGTGGATGAAAGTTACTCTGACCTCACGCCATCTTTTTGGAACATTTCCTAGCGTTAGACAACCAATAAAGGTGGGACACCGAGAGCGAAAACACTTCAAACCCGATGGGAGTGGGCTATTGAGGTTTCAGTGAAAGTCCATCCGAACCTCGCAGATTCGGTTCCGTGGGAGCATAGCATTAAACGATTAGTAGACTGCTTGGCAAGTTCAACGCCTCCATAAAGAATAAACCTTGGAAACTCGGCGGCCTCTGCAGTCACTGACAAGGATGCTAGAAAAATAATAAGAATAAACTAAATCGACGGCGCACGCTTCTGGCGTCTGGTCTCTGGGATGCTTCACTAATACGACTTCGACTCCCTCTAGAAAGACTCGCAGATCTTATGACAGCCGACTTAGATTCAAACATGCTTCTGCTCGACAATGCTTCGAGTGTAGCAAACAACATACATCGATTCACAGCAGAACTGTCACCTCCAGACTGTGCTCAAGTGCAGATCGCTACTGAGGGGTCGTTGACTTAACCCTGAATAGATGAACCAGTCGCAGGTGCAAGAATGGTTCGCCGAGGTAACTCACAGCAGAACTGTCACCTCCAGACTGTGCTCAAGTGCAGATCGCTCCTGAGGGGTCGTTGACTTAACAAAGAAAAGCAATATTGTCGCCACACATGGTTGGAAACGTTAATGAACTGGAAACATCTTCGATTAAATCTTTAATGAGAACGTCAAGTTCTTCCCTGCGGCATATTTTCTGTATTTATTAATACATACAAAATAAGAACTGAATGAACATTCCTTCGCGTGTTTTCAATGGAAACGGCCGCCCTTAAGTTGACTACCAATCTGGGTGCCCTTGTTTACACTGCACACAAATGCAGCATTATTGCACTTTAATCAATAAATAAATATCATCTTTCACAACAGCTGAACAATTCAATCTTCTTTAGCAACCACCAAGCAGGGAGCACGTCAAACTAAAGCTCGCTTAACTACACCTCAGTTCAATATTTTGAGTTTAAGGACTGTGTTGTTGCGACTTGACACTTACTCTCAGGCGGGGCAAGGCGAACATATTTTCGTGAATACTGAGTCACATACGCACTCTTATCGCCTCCCTTCAAGTGGTCGAGTGTAATCTTCGGTGTGCCACTTCGCAGGTCCACATCAAAGTATTTAAACAAGGATAATGCTGATTCGGCCGTACGTACTCTACTGTCTTTGAATAAGATTTCAGTTCATTGCTGTTAGTTTCGAACGAGATTTGGAACGAGCAGCTGGTTGTGAGAGGTCCATTTCGTTGAAACCAAGCTCACGTTTTTGGACACTTTTCGAGTGGGAGAATGTACAAAGTTTCAACCAAATCGAGCGTAACGTTGCAACAGCGTCGGACAGCGATCGCATTGTGGATTCGTTTGGGGGTTTTCTTGAGTGTGGTTAGCGTTTATTCATTGGCAGTGATTTTAAACGGCAGCAGTTCGGGTATTTCCAATTGTAAGTAACTTACGTAGTGTAATTGTTCTCTATTAAATGATATTATCGACATTTAATATTGTTGCATTATTTCGTGATCGACGAAAGAGTGTTCTTGGTAGAGGTACGTATCTGTGGTGGAAGGGGTGAATCGGTGGAATGTGTGAATGCGACTTACTTGCTATGCCTGAGGCACATGTAGGGCCTGAGTCTGAACAAACGCGGTTTTCCATCTTTGACTCATCTAGTTATGCCTGAGGCATATGCAGGGCCTGAGTCTGAGCAAGTGCGGTTCTCCATCTTTGACTCGTCTCTGTCTTGCAGTTGATTTTTACGCCGAAGGTGTGTGGAAAAAGCCCTAGCTTAGTTCGGTCCCTTTGTCTAACGCGTGATCTTCCATTTCCAAAACCAACCAGCAACTTATACAAATCTGAATTCGTTCCAGTTTAAATTATAATTGTCACCCGAATTCTCCGCCTTGCTAGGAAACAGCCCTTGCGCAATACATGCCGATCAGAATCCAATACTTCTTCCTTGTTCGTCTCTGCAACGTCTACAAAAGCCACTGCGAAATAAAGGGTGGTTTTTTAAAAGCTATAGGAAAGTTTAAAAAAAAAAACACACAAAATTCAGAAAAATGCATGAAATCTTTATTTGAATCGATAGTACGGTCCACATAATTTAATGTTTGAAGATTATTTCATGCAAATGTTGACCTTGACTGCACCTCAAATGGTCCACCCGCTTAGTCCAATTTTGGCATACTCTTTCCAACATTTCGGCCGGTATCTCACGAATAAATGCTTCTATGTCGTCTTCCAATGCGTCAATTGAAGCGGGCTTGTCTTTATAGACATGAGCTTTAACATAGCCTCACAAAAAATATTCTAATGGCGTTAAATCGCACGATCTAGGCGGCCAATTGACCGGTCCCGAACGTGAAATAAAATGTTCACCGAACTCGCCTCTCAATAAGTCCATTGTTGCGCGTGCTGTGTGGCATGTGGCACCGTCTTGTTGAAACCACATGTCATGCAAGTCAAAAAAGTTGGATATCATCTCACGGTATATAATAATTCACAGTTACGTTACGTCTCGCATCATCTTTGATGAAGTACGATCCAATGATGCCACCAGCCCACAAACCGCACCAAACTGTGACTTTTTCTGGATGCATTGGTAGCTTGCAATGCTTCTGGCTGATATTCACTCCAAAATCGACAATTCTGCTTATTTACTCATACGTACCCATTGAGCCAAAAATGAGCTTCGTCGCTGAACACAATTTTGCGCGCGATGATCTTTCATAACAGAGCACGCATTTTGATAATAAAATTCAATAATTTGCAAGCGTTGTTCGTTTGTAAGACGATTCATGGTTAAATTATAGACCAAACTGAAGATGTTTGACAGTGAAACAAAATACGAAACGTGCGCCAGCTGTGTAAACCAGTGTTGCCGAAAAGATAATAGCTAAAAAATCACCCTTTACTTCAGACCAGAGGTAATGGAGGGATAGAGATATCCATCTTCGGCCATTTTTGCCTCTAGTCCACACCGGACATGTAGTGGTTTTACCTTGTATTTCACACATCCTTTTACACAAACCATTGATCCACCACGCAATGGCGGCCAATTCGTAGATTTTAGTGGGAATGTCGCAGATTGATGAATTTTATGGGGAAACATGGCGACAGATTGCCGAATTTGCCCACGATCCATGTATCGTTGTGCGGAGGGTGTTCAAAAGTTGACTCGTATTCTTAAGAGCATGTACTTATACTCGTATTTATTGTTATAAGGAATCTCGTGAACAAATATGTAATGCAATGTCCACTGAACTGGAACTATTTGACCTCAATTTAATTTTGAGATTATGTACCTACAGCCTGTCTGACAAACTGTGCCAAAAGTTAGTTCCTCTCTCCATACCCATAATTAATGAGCTCTGAAAACTCATACATTCAAATTACATTTTGATAACAACAATGACAAGATATTGCAATTATAGCCAATGCATAAAAAAGGTTGTCAAAATTTTATGTTAAATCAATAGTTTCCCAAAAGGCGAAATGAGCAAAGAACTTTTGTTTTTAAGTGATTCATAGACGGTTCAATGTTATTGTTATTATTAGTAATCTGTACGCATGATTCGTGTGAATGTATTTTATCTGCATAACTCATATACAAAAATACGTATACTAGTAGTGCATTCATTTTGTCCTAGTATCTCAGACTATTACTTGCTCAAATGGGAGCTTAAGGAATCGACTTTATGAACATAAGCTTTGTTCGTTCGTTTACCCCTCCATACGTGTTGAAATTTAACGCCAAAGCTTGAAATAACGTCCAATTTATGAGAGAATTTTCATCCCTCTACTAGGTTGGGGTAGGGTATCAGCTGTTTGCCTCCTGATCTCAAGAGCTCGCACGTATTCACAGCCATGAGACAAAAAGCGTATAAAAAACGCTGTCACATGAAATCAAGGGGCAAGAGAAGAAGAAGATGGATATATCTATCCTTCCATTATCTCTGCTTCAGACATCGAATGAATGAATACAAGTAAATTAATAATTCGTCACATGTAGATGCTGCGCTTTTGCAAAAGAGACTGTTTCAAACAAGGAAAGGTTATCTGCTACATGACTCTCATCCGGCCAATGCTCACCTATGGCTGTCCCGTGTGGTTCAACGTGAGCTTGATGGAAAAGATTCGGTTGTTTGAGAGCGCTTGTCTTAGGGCTTGCCTTCGCCTTTACAGAACTTCAGAGTCCCAGTACAACAAATTCTATTCCAATGAGATCTTATACAACAGGGCGAACCTGATACGAGTGGACAATTTCCTAGTGAAGTTGATTCGAGGTCATACTGCCAGAGCGATGAACTAAGTCAATAACTTGATCTCGGGGGCTTACTACCCCAATTCATTATACTACGAGAGAGCACGCCACAACGGCTTTGTCCCCCCTGAAGCATTTCTCCATCTAGACAAGCACAGTCTGATACAAGACATAAATGCGGTGCCGCTCATCTACCACATCGCGAGATCAACTGTGGGCGACTCAACCACGACCGTTCCGTCGCACAACGAGCTGAGGTGGGTCTCCTCCGGTTTAGTACGGGAAGCGAGGAAACTTCCGCTTCGTATCAGGTTAGGTCGAAAGACATAGAATAAGATTAAGTTTAGCTTAGAGTGCCTGACGAGGGCCAGTAAGTTAGAATTAACAATGTTCGTTCGTATGTAAGTTGTTAGAAATTAAACAATAAAATTGGATAAAAAAAAGTAATGCCGTGATGACAATTTCAAAGAGGCACTTTCAAAGAGATCACCGGCAACTTTTACATTTTGAATTGGTTCTGAATATTTTATTCATCCTTTCTTGTCTTGCTTTTCTTTTTACTGTCTACACAACTAATGTTCTACATTTCGTTTGCTCAAAAATGTTTGCTGTTTGCGATGTTATATCTGTCGTTTGATACCAAACCTTTGTCATTGAGACGACCTAGATTTTTGAATTAGTAGGAAATAGTAGGTTTAAAAAAAGGCGTATTTTCATTGCATTCCATTTCATCACATAGCCTGTTTTTTTTATGTAAAATCGCTTTTGATAATCGCAATTGACCTCATCAGAGGAAAGGCTGCAAAAGTTCGTTGGCGTTTTTGTTTTTTTTTTTTTAAACCTGCACCCAACAGTCGGCCTATGATTTAACACGCCTACAACTAGCAGCTACCTCTGTTACAAAACTTCCACCAATTATTTTTATTTATTTACTATTTAGCTTCGTACTTTCCCCCTTCTTCTTCATTCTGTAAATTCTGAAAATCTCTTTAACAGCGGTTTCATTTCGAAATGGTCGAAAAATCTTAAGCACTGCCAATGATTACCAAAGCAGCGCATTTGCCGAAACATTTGCACATCCAACTGCTCACGCCGTGTTCGGACAATCAACGAATGATAATGACACAAGCACGAAAATCTCAGCAAATCCTACTGAAAGTCAAGAAAACTGCACTCCACCAGCGATTGGTGAGTTTCCCTCGGATGGATTTACCAGATCGCAACGAAAAAGTGGCTACATCGCGATCCACATTCTGCTGGCCTGCTACTGCTTTTGGTTCCTAGCGGTGGTGTGCGACGACTACTTCGTGCCCGCAATCGAACAGATCTGCCTAAGTAAGTTGAACAAAACGGACGTGTGAACGCAATTGACGTGTATTTTTAAGGACTACAAATGCCGGAAGATGTAGCCGGTGCAACATTTATGGCCGCCGCTACCTCAAGTGCGGAGCTGTTCATCAATTGCGTTGGAACATTTGTGACAAAAGGTGACATCGGCGTTGGGACTATAGTCGGGTCGGCTGTATTTAATATACTGGCGGTTCCAGCTTGTTGTGGACTCTTTGCTGGACAGGTAGGTAACTGGTCGCTTGCACTCGCACTTGTACTTGACTGTTTCGTGTGCAGGTGATACAATTAGACTGGTGGCCAGTTTCTCGTGACTGTTTGATGTACTGTCTGGCTGTTCTGGGACTAATAGGCACCCTCTACGACGGCATTGTGATGTGGTATGAGGCGTTAATACTGGTCATGGCCTATTTCTTTTACATAACAGGTAAGGATGAGAAGGAGAAGGAATGTGAGGGAATTTCAAAGTGTATTCTAATTTAGCGATGTATTGGAACGATGTGATGGCATGCAAAGCCCGGAAACTAGTCTCGAAGGTTAGACGGAGGTCTACAGTGCGTCCATTTCGACAAGTTGCCGAGATAACACCGCTTCTTGGGGAAACATCAAACTGCAAAAATGTTCAGCACAGTCCCACAGTGAACGGTGCGGTGGGTGGTGGTTACCAAACGAAACCATTCGTCTCGGATAGTGATGAGAGTGGTAAGTTGAGTGCTATGATTAATTAACCGCGAGTGTAAAACATTTGTTCATAGACTACGCCGATGTTCCCTGCACTCGAAATAGTAGCTGCCTCGTAATGCACTTGCTGAGATGGCCGATGACACTGTTGCTGTGGCTATCAGTGCCTGATAGTCGACGACACCCAAAGTGTAGGTTCCTTACTTTTGCTATGTCCATAGCGTGGATTGGAGGTGTATCATACATCGTTGCGTATCTTATAACAGCAGTTGGTAAGTGCTCAGATAAACTTCACAGTGAGCAGGTGCTCACAAAAGTGATGTGTGAGATATCACCCAAATTGTTGGGTTGTTTCTAAGACTCATCAATTAAATTGTGCGTTGAATATGTATGTCCTAGTTCAATAGCAACAAAAGTGGTTCAGTTGTTGAAGGCTCCGGGGCATACACAGTGCAAGCTCCTATTAGGGACAAGTGTTTTATGCACACAATCCCCTTGAGCGGACAATTTCTCACGATCGGGGATCTTGAATTGAAGTCAGAGCTTATGGAGGATAGGAGTATCCATCTTCGGCCATTTTACCCCCAGGTCCACACGGGAGATGTAGTGGTAATCCTTGAAGCTGCATACAGTTTATATTCCCTTTAGCGGACACTCTCTCACCCGGACGCGGACAGGGACTTTAGCCCCGATGTGGTAAATTTAATTCTCTTAAGCGGACAACATTAGTTTTAGCAAACATTTCGTGGTACACGAACCATAAATACAAAAACAAAAAAATAGCAACAGCACTAGAGGTCTTGATATCCGCACACCCGGGTATTGTTCGGGTACCAAAATACCGGGTGTCCGTATGGTTGTGGGTACCCACGATATTTCGGGTACCCGTTTAAACGAAATTAATATTGTACTTAGCATGAATTCAAAGGCATTTCCTTCTCAATGCAAGCTGAAAAGACATTATTACTACTTCTGTTACTTTTGAGGAGTACTCCAACAATGACTTAGGCTCTCATCGGTGCTTTCGATCGGTATTCACAAAAGAAAAGTGTACTTTATTCATTTTTGTATCGAATTTGAGAATTTGTTGGCCTGGGTACAATGCCGGGTACCCGCCTTCTTGGGTATTACCCGCTTTCCCCGGGTACTCGGGTAATTGTTGAAACGGGTACTGCCTGTGTAAGATCAAGAGCGCACAGTATGTGTGATGCACGTGCCATCAAATCCTCATATGTAAAAAAAAAACATTAGAAATCACATGCAGGTTTCGACCGACTTGCAGGTCCTCGAACCGAATGGCACGGTGCACACAATCGCATACATTTCCGGGAATTCCAAATTTGCCCTTCGCATCGAATATTTACTTGCCATGAATGCTGTCGTATGCGGCTTTAAAATCCATCAAGAGATTGTGTGGCTCGATTTGAAACTCGCTGGACTACTCCAGCATATGCTTTAGTGTGAATATTTGCTCTATAGTCGATTTGGGGCCTTAAGACGCACTGGTAAGCGCCAATTATTGCCGCGGAAACTGGCCTTAGACCTTTACACGGAACGCCGGACGGGATCTTATAAGCGAAGTTCAGCAAGGACATACAGCTTTGTTTAGCAGGAGGTAGAATTGTTGATGGGTATCTGGCGCTGATATTCCGTTGGTAATGCTTTCGTCTTCCCAAATACTGCAAATGATCTGGAGCATGTTCCCTAGCAGAACGTCGTAAAAGCTGCTGCGATCTTACCGTTCTTTAGCTTCTTGACAGCAGCGTCGACAACTCGATCGGTTGGAAAATAGGGAAATACCATAGGCTATGACGACCAAATTCTTAAGTCCCGGCTGAGGTGCCATAAGTTAAAAAGTTGTTTATTCAAAAGCAAAAAAAAAAATATTTTTATTTGTGAGGAAAAGCCTCTTCCCCACTTGACTACAAATTACAAAAAGCAAACATTTCTTATCAACTAACTTATTTATACCCAATGTCAACTGCATCGGAATTCGTAGACGCAGCGTCAGCATTCGTCGTCCAGAGCGTGGTGTCGTTTGCCGGGCGTGTGCAAGTTGAAGTACTGCGCGTGTCTCGTTGGAAATTGACACTATTGTGAGAGACTGCGAGTGGGCATGCATTCGTTGCAGATTTTCCCACGTTAACTCATGTGATGCCATTGATATAGCATATCGCTTGCAACGACCGAATTTTCGGTTTTGTTTTAAATGAAATATTAGTTACATCGAAGTAGCTGCTGGCGCGACTCCACTTCTTGTTCTGAAACGGGAAACTATTTCTCTTCCGATGCGACGCATCGCATCTGTGCACATAGACTTTTATGTTACAGACTATTGCTTGTTGAAGCGCCGTTCTTTTTGATTTGCGATTCAAGATATTTCATAAGCTGACGATTTATCAGCGTTGCCATGACCTTAGAAAGAAGGGTCGTAAGTGCTATGGGTCGGTACGAGGTGGGTGACGAAGATTCGCCCTTTTTAGGGACGGGCTGGACAAATGCTGTTTTCCATCTGCTCGCAAAGAGACTTAAAGTGTAGGATAGATGAAAAAGCTGACGCAGTGGTTTTTCCAGCGCAGAAGAACACCTCTTCAGAAGAATAGGGGGAATACCATCCAGGCCAGCGGATTTGTGCACGTCGAAATCTTTAAGTACTCTTGCAAACGGTACGAGTGCCGAAGTGGATTTGCCCCATTGTAAAACAACGTTCTCAAGTACAGGTGGCGACATATTGGAATCTGGCAGTGTTGAGCTGGCTGCAAAATGCGCCGCAAGCAGATTCGCTTTGTCTAAAGAGCTGACAGCTGGGATGTCATTGTAAATGAGCGTGGGAATTGAAGACGAGGCGGAATTTACGTTTTTTACAAATGACCAAAAGGTTTTGCTACCCTTGGGACATTGTAGCACTGTTTGCTCATACGAGAATTTCACACGTCTTATAATTGCATTACAGTCATTTCTGGCCCGTTTAAACCTATTCCGGTTTTCCTCAGTAGGGTTTGCTTCGTATATGCGGAAATTCATCTCCCTCAACCTGATAGCCTCTTTACAGCTCGAGTCATACCATGCGCTTGCTTTGGGCTTGATACACTTCACTCTATAAGGATCTCATGCCGAGCAGAAGAATGTTTGTGATCATATCAGCAGCGGCATCCACGTCACTATCGGGGAAGCATAGCCGGTATCGTCGATCAGTTCGACCTCTGACTGCCATAATGGCCCTATACACCAAACTATGACTTGTGTACACCTTTGGTGATGTTTTCGTGTGTGTATTAACCGCAAACCAGTTAAAATTCCTAAAGAAGTTGCTTACACCGCTCCAATCGGCTACAGCCATACTGTTCTTTTAGGCATTTGTTCCCTAACTGTTTGTGGCAATAACGAGAAATTACCTGATACGACACAATCGTCAGACGAGCCTAGAGGTGACAGAATGGATGAGGATGAGAGGTGAGAAACGGGTCCAGGGTGTTAGCGGAATGATCAGCAATTGCAGGTATTCGTGTTGGCTCATTTACTAGCTGTGTCAGATTATTTACCTCAGCAAAGATTTCGACATACCTTCCTTCGGGTGTTGTCTGGCCCGAATGTCGAAGCCAATTCTTGAGATGGAGTCGGATAGCGCATCAAATTCGTTAACATTTGAATTGCTATCCAGGTGTGGACTTCTATAAATAAAATCTGGGTCTTTCAGCAAGATAATGACCCGAAACATACCAGCAAAAAAGCCAAGGAATGATTTCGGGTAGTGGATTAAATGCTTGCGGACATGGAGTTTTAAAAAAATTAAATTCCGGAGCAGAGGCCATATTGAGGTTGAAGTTGGTAAGCTACATCACTACGCACGTAGAGCGCGATGTAAAAAGAAATGCGACACCAAGCTATATCCAGGCAGGTTGAAATCCGATAAATTGGTATTCTCCCCTACCTGTGTTTCACTCAGCGCCAAGACAGCTGGTTTATAGAGGAATAGGTGGACATACACAGCGAAGAGATTCACTCTAAGCCCACGCACATTGCTTAAAATGAAGATATCAGAAAAAACCAACTCCGACTGCGAGTGGTAAGAGCAGAGATGAGAAGTGTAATTTTCAAATTAGCTTCCCAGCAACAATCGATGTACAGTTGTGTTCAAGATAATAGTAGTGCGCCTAGTTATATTGGTTATTTAAGCTTTGTCGAATGACAACAACTTATTTTTACACACAAAGTTTTTATTCTTAATTATATATATAAAAGGTGTATTTTTAACAAAATAATTCATTCTTAACTGACAACATTTATAGTTTGGAAATTAAAAATAAAGGGTGATTTTTTAAAAGCTATAGGAAAGTTTTTCAAAGGCAAACACATAAAATTCAGAAAAATGCATGAAATCTTTATTTGAATCGACAGTACGGTCCATATAATTTAATGTTTGAAGATTATTTCATGCAGATGTTGACCTTGACTGCGCCTCAAATGGTCCATCCGCTAGTCCAATTTTGGCATACTCTTTCCAACATTTCGGCCGGTATCTCACGAATAAATGCTCCAATGTTGTCTTCCAATGCGTCAATTGAAGCGGGCTTGTCTGTAAAGACATGAGCTTTAACATAGCCCCACAAAACATAGTCTAAAGGCGTTAAATCGCACGATCTAGGCAGCCAATTGACCGGTCCCGAACGTGAAATAAAATGTTCACCGAACACGCCTCTCAATAAGTCCATTGTTGCGCGTGCTGTGTGGCATGTGGCATGTGGCACCGTCTTGTTAAAACCACATGTCATGCAAGTTGGATATCATCTCACGGTAGCGCTCACCATTCACAGTTACGTTACGATTCGCATCATCTTTGAAGAGGTACGGTCCGATGATGCCACCAGACCATAAACCGCACCAAACTGTGACTTTTTCTGGATGCATTGGAAGCTCTTGCAATGCTTCTGGCTGATATTCACTCCAAAATCGACAATTCTGCTTATTTACGTACCCATTGAGCCAAAAATGAGCTTCGTCGCTGAACACAATTTGTTCACAATTTTCTCAACAGAGCACGCATTTTGATAACAAAATTCAGTAGCTTGCAAGCGTTGTTCGTTTGTAAGACGATTCATGGTTAAATTATAGACCAAACTGAAGGTGTTTGACAGTGAAACAAAACACGAAACGTGCGTCAGCTGTTTCAGCCAGTGTTGCCAAAAAGATAATAGCTAAAAAATCACACTTTATAAAGCAACAAAAAAACTACAAACAGAATTTACCTGTTCAAAATAATAGTAGTGTTGAGTGAAACTAAAAAAAAGAAAAAAAATTATTAGACATCAAACAAAAAAATGGGTCTTAAACAAAAGATAGCCCCTTATTCTCTAGGACTGATTTGCACCGACGTGGCATGGAGTCCACCAAATCCTTGCATCTCTTGGTTGCAATATTCTGCCACGCGCTTTGCACTACTTGCCAAAGTTCTCTATTATTGGTTGGCTTTGCGTTCCCCACTGCTTTCTTTAAGTCACACCCCAAGTTTTCTATGGGGTTAAGGTCTGGTGACTGTGCGGGCCACACCATAACATTAACCCGAAATCATTCCTTGGCTTTTTTGCTGGTATGTTTCGGGTCATTACCTTGCTGAAAGACCCAGATTAAAGGCATTTCATATTTTGTGTAAGGCAAGATTATCAACATATACAGCCTGGTTCATGATCCCAGAAATAAGATGGATAGGCCCAACACCTTGATAGGAAAAACAGCCCCAAACCATTATTTTTGAACCGCCGTGTTTTATGGTCCTTAAATTGTATTGAGGGCGATATTCCGTGTTTGGAGGACGGCGAACATATTGACGGGACTCACATGCCCCAAAAATAACATTTTTGCTCTCATCAGTCCATAATATACTGCGCCATTTTTCACAGGCCAGGTGATGTGTTCTTTGGCAAAAGCTATCCGAGCTGCTATGTGCTTTTTAGAGAGTAATGGAACCTCAGCATAGTCTGCGCGATCCATAAAAAAGGAGGCCCTTTGAACTGCGCCAACTACAGAGGCATCAGTCTCCTAAGTATCGCATATAAAATCTTATCCGCCGTACTGTGTGAACGCCTAAAGCCATTCGTCAACAACCTCGTCGGTCCATACCAGTGTGGCTTTAGGCCAGGAAAATCCACCATCGACCAAATATTCACAGATTTTGGAGAAAACCCAGGAGCAACAAATCGATACCCACCACCTTTTCATCGATTTTAAGGCCGCGTATGATAGCATTTATAGAGACGAGCTATACAGAGCAATGTCTGGTTTTGGCATCCCTACCAAACTCGTCCGTTTGTGTAGGATGACGATGGAGAATGCACGCTGCTCCATCAAGGTCGGTAAAGACCTAACCGAGACCTTTGATGTCAAAAAAGGATTCAGACAAGGCGACTCGCTGTCATGCGACTTTTTCAACATCGTTCTTGAAAGAATTGTTCAAAACCCGAACGCCAACACCAGAGGAACAATCTTTCAGAAGTCCGTCCAACTACTCGCATATGCCGACGATATTGACATTATCGGAAGAACACAGCGTGATGTCAATGGCGCTTTTGTGGGTATTGCAACGGAGGCCGCGAAGGTGGGTTTAGCGGTAAACGAGGGTAAGACCAAGTATATGCTGTCAACGAGAAAGGACACCCAACACCGACGTCTCGGTCAGAACGTCACAGCAGACAGATATAACTTTGAGGTAGTCAAAAACGTTGTCTAACTAGGCACCGCTATCAATTCAGACAACGACACCAGCGCTGAAATCAAACGAAGAATAACTCTTGCCAATCGCTGCTTCTTTGGGCTAAGAAAGCAATTGGTAAACAAAGCCCTCTCTCGAACAACCAAGCTAACGCTTTACAAGACCTCGTCCCAGTCCTGCTACATGGCGCGGAGGCATGGACTTTATCAAAAGCGGATGAAGCTGCTCTTGGTTGCTTCGAGAGGAAAATTCTTCGTGTGATTTTCGGTCCCGTCTGCATAGATGGTGAGTGGAGGAGGAGATATAATGACGAACTATACGGGCTGTTTAGCGACATCGACTTAGCCAGAAGAGTGAAGATCCAACGATTGAGGTGGCTAGGTCATGTAGAGCGGATGGAAACCAATGCTCCGGCCCGAAAAGTCTTCGAATCCACCCCCGAAGGACGGCGTAGAGGAAGACCGCGACTCAGGTGGCGCACGCAAGTGGAAAGGGACCTCAACCAACTATGCGTGCGAAACTGGAGACAGCTAGCTAAAGATCGAGCTGGCTGGAGACGCTTGTTGGTTGAGGCCCAGGTCCACCTCGGACTGTAGCGGCACCTTAAGAAGAAGAAGAGAATGGTACCTTGCGGGGACTCCGAGCGTATAGCCCTTCATTTAACAGGCGCCTGCGGACTGTGACAGCACTAATACTTAGCCCCAACTCCTTTTGGATGTCCTTCGGACTGTGACAGCACTAATACCTAGCCCCAACTCCTTTTGGATGACATTTGAATGAGCAGAGGGGACTCCGAGCGTATAGCCCTTCATTTAACAGCCGCCTGCGGACTGTGACAGCACTAATACCTAGCCCCAACTCCTTTTGGATGACATTTGAATGAGCAGAGGGGTGCGTCTTGCTATATCTTACAATTCGCCTGTCCTCCAATGCTGATGTTTTTTTTTTTGTCCACGGATTCGGGTTTAGGATGGTGCTTGCGATCGCACTCGACACCGAAACACTACACTGCACTTTGCTTTGGTTGTTTCCCTTGTGGGGCACTCGCGGCGTTGTTGTCGGTGGCGGGGCAGCGTTTACGTTCTTTACGCGTAATGCACGCATCGGAGGATGGCACAGAACTTCAACAAAGCTTGCCGGATGAAAGCACCAAGTTCCTTACACACTGCGGTTGAAGGCGCTCTGCTAACGTAGTTCAAGACACAGAGAAGTACCGGTATATCCATGAGATTATATTATTCGAAGGTCGGCATACCCGATTTTGACTGCAGTTAATCGCTAGTCGAACCGTACTGTTAATCGTTGAAAAAAATCTTCTTTTATTTTTTCCGTAGAGGTTTTTTTCCCAAAAGCGTCACCACGCAAACACTTATTGTTGAAAATACCTTGCAATCCTGGCCCGCAAGCTCAGTAAGTGTGCTCTTATCTCAAGTGAAACCCCTCAGACATCTTCCACGCGACATCAAATTCAAAATTATTACAAATAAATGAAATAAGTTGTTCGTCAAACGATAATAGCCAGATAGAGAATTGCCAATTGATTGCGCAAACGATCAATCAGTCGGCCTTCGAAGGTGTATGTCTCCTGGCAGAAATGTTCATTTACGTTTGTCGCACTTAAACCTGTCAAGTGAGACCAATTCGAATGATATCTCTCGAGACTTATTACTTGCTTATATCTTTTCAATCAATTGATTGCTTATCAGACATCAATCAACTGGCGAACTCATCGAATGTCTGCAAATATGCTAATCTTGATCTCGTGATATTAAATCAGCAGTAGTTCGCAATTTTGTGATTAGATTTCACTCGAAGCATACGCAAAGGGGTTTGAAATTCCCAAAACTACCTGTCACAAATTATTGTAACCATGTTGCTAGGAAATATCGTACATAATTCGAGAAACATAGCATTAACGTAGAATGCGCTACGAGCTACGGGTACTTGGGGCTTTTAACATGTTCCCACAAAAGTCACATGCAGTGGTGAACACATAAATAGGACACGAGCAAGATAATCGTTTGTAAGATGACAGATTAATAAGCCGATGACGTTTTTAGAGAAATGTGCTGTGGAGGGATGAATCTACGTAGTCTAGGTTCGTGCACCTAACCAACAACAAGCAAGGAGAGTGCATAGAAAGCTAAGCTAAGGCACAAATGAAGGACGAAACGAAAACGATCTGGACATCTTGCTGGAACTGCATCAAGTCTGGAACATGGATGATAAATTGGCCGCGAGTGTAAAACATTTGTTCATAGACAACGCCGATGATCCCTGCGGTCGAAATAGTAGCTGCCTCGCAATGCACTTGCTGGGATGGCCGATGACACTGTTGCTGTGGCATGGAGAAAGTCAATCAAAAGTTGAGACTCTCCACTGAGGAATATACAAGGTGTTCTGGCTAGTTCAGGATCAAAGAGCGGTGCTATTTCCACAGTACACACCACCAGGGATCGGTGGATAGATTAAACGATATCTGCTGTCGTGTGGTTGAGATATACATATACGCCACCATCAACATTTTTTGCTGGGCCTCTATGACTCAGGCAACAGCGCATATGACGCGGATTGTTGAACTATTCACAGACAGAGTATTTATACTTCTTTCTTTGGCGCTACAGTCCGGGGTGGACCTGGGACTCAACCAATATGCCTCTCCAAGCAGCACGACTTCGCCAGCTGCCTCCTGTTGCGCACACCAATTTGGTTGAGGTCCTTCTCCACTTGTGTGCGCCATCTCGTTCGAGGACGTCTCAATGGCAGTGTATTTACTTTATATGAGGAGTTACAATGCTAGTTGCTAGCAATATTTTTGTATACTGCCACACCTGCTGCTCGATCGTTGGGGCGCTTGAATCGTAAGACGCAATCGACACCATATTGTCTTCATCCTTCAGCCAAGTCTTCGAGAGAAGCAATATGATTGACCACGTCGAATAGGTGAGATCCGCTTCGAGAGACTTTTGAAATAACATATACCCGAGGGGACTGTCTAATGAAATCTAGGAGGAGTGAGTCTACTGTCATTAATCGGCTTAAACTGAGTCTCTGCAGCTCCTCTTACGAAGTGACCATCGATGCTGTTGCTCTTCGTCCATGATAACATGTTGCATCGTTATCTCGTGACTCTGGAAGGTCCTTCGATACTCGTTACGCGTGATAGTACGATTGGCACAGCAGACCGTTTGACGTTATTCGCCATCATATGTGCAGCAGCTTGTCTTCTAATTTTCTCGCAAGTTTTTGATGACTCAGGGAAGGCTAATCAAACACGAGTTACTTCTTCCTCTTCATTCTATTCAATCCGTATTAATTCACCCACTGCACCGTTCGCTAGCTCATCCGACGTCAATGTTCGTTGTTACGAATTATGGTACAATTTTTTTATTACATCAAATGTAATTTGTGCCCTTTGACATCCAACATATACGTCTTCGGCGATTGTATCGAATGTCTCATCTGCGCGACACCGACTCCGCCAGATTATACTCGTTTACAGAGTTATTTGTCAGATACAGACGTTTTGCATGTTGTCATCAGAAATGAAGTATGATAGAGATACCCAACTTCACAGACCCCTAGTCCATCGACGAATTTGACGGATAATCCTGAACATTTTGACATTTATTCTTAAACTTTTGACAGTTATTCACGAAATAACGTAATTGCCGTTCTCTTATTGGTCAATTTGGCTTTATAAAAACTGGTTGTCAAACATTTTAAGGAGCAAGAGAGGTAGAAGTTGGGCATCTCTATCATACTTCATTTCTGGTTGTCATAACCAGCTCCTTCTGCTGTGAAGAATCGTGTTTCAATTAGATGTAGAACAGATATCCAGTCGTCACCAATTTCGGACGAAAATTGTCCCCTGACTTGTAGAAAGACTTGTTCCAATTCGTAAAACTTGTTCCGGGCTCTGACTGGTGAAAACTGCCGTAAGTCCTGCGAAACTCATTTCAAAATGTCCAGTGATTTGTTCCGTTCTTGAATCAATTTGTGATACTGATGCAATCATGCTGATTTCATCGATGATTATTTTGAGAGGCACTGATGTTGAGATGGCACTGTCGGTCGGATGGAGGAAATCACATTCAGAGAGTGGACAGCTCTTTCTAAATGACCACCAACCACCATTCTTTTCTTATCTCCTCACCTCATACTCAAAAATCATTAAATTTTTCTGAAGTTATGAATACCAAACATCGGAACGGATTGGCCGGCCGATTTAAATAAAATTTGCGAGATAAACTATTCACATAATGTGTTACAACATGGGTTCCTTTTTTCTTAGTTCATGAAATTTGACTTCAATTCGCACAACATGTGCACATGGCACGTAGGTAGACGGACTTTCCAAGAACCCTTTTTCATGAAACTCCACTCCGAGCCGCTGAGTGAAAACTGGGTTTATAACTTCAGGCCAGACCATAAAACGAAACCACAGACCTGCTGTTCTCAGTAATTGTGGGTGTCCAGCCACACTAGAGTTGGATTTGTGTGGAAGTCCTTCTATTTTCATTTTGTTTTTGCTCAAAATGGCCTAAAAATATACATGTTTCTTGAGGAAACGATTTTTGATGACTTTGAACGCAAAAATGGATAAAATCTGTCATGTCAAAGTTTGAACGACTTCAAGACGACTCACTCTCCGAGACATGGGTTAATGAAGAAGCGATCATTGACATTCCGAACTTTAATTGCTGTCTCCAATACAAAGGTAAAGACAATTAAAAAAAAATCAGGATTGGGATCATTTTAGAGACTTAGCACTCTCTCTCCTGGTATTGTAGGTTGTCGAACTTAAATGTGTTGCTGCCCGTTCTTAAGTTGTGGTAGATAATGTTGTCACGGTTATCTACAATTCTGCCCATCTCGTACAGGTTTCCGATGTGGCTTGTTGTGAGGAAGATGTCGCAAGGTCGTGTTTTAGCCAGTTTGGCTATTCTTTTGAATAGCCGAATTCTTGCAGAAGTTGCTGGTGAGTTGGAAGATGCGTCTGTCATTTCGATCTATCTCGGCACTGTTGTAGAGGATGGATGACTTTACGTATTTGTAGGCATCCTGTTGGCAATGGAGATTGGTTATGGTCGGAGTTTCTCCATTTGGGATGGTGTAAGGTGGAACCATACTGGACACGCGCATGTCAGTGATGGTCTTATGATCTGCTTGTACAAGAGCTTCTTCATCTTGGTGGAAAGAGCGTTGGGTTTGCACATGACTTTCCTGCAGTAGCTGAGTTGAATCTTGGCTTTCTGAATACGGTTGGTGATGTTCTTTCCGAAGGAGAAATTTCAAGTGAAAGTAACTCCTAGTTACTTCATCCTTGCCTGGTTGTACCGATTCGTTGTTGGTGATTATGCGAACTCTTGTGTGGTGCTTCTGGTTGTTTGGGACTTTGATTGCCAGCAGCTCTTGCACTCTGTCTCTCTTCAGAGTCGAATAAATCGTTCGCCTTTTGAAATTGTGTGGAAGTCCCTCTATTTTTATTTTGTTTTTGCTTAAAATTGCCTAAACTTTCTTGAGGAAACGATTTTCGATGTATAAACACCATATCGCTCGCCCCTGACACACGGATACTTGAAAATAAATGGGACGGAAGTCGTTACCGGAAATGACATAGTCGCGCGAGAAAAGGAAAACACTGAATTAAAACAACAATTAATTTTTCTTAATCGATGTTTATTTGTCTGTTTCTCTAAGTACACTGACTGTGTTTCTTTTTATGCAACACACCTGACAATGTTACAATGAATATAAAAAATGCTGACTATTTATTGCCGCTTCCAGTCGATAGCGATTTTCGCCAGAGCCGCTGATTTAAGCATTATTGCTGAACTTAAATCAGGTCGTTGGACATCCGGTGAACTGCTGACTGGTGTTGATGCGGTTGTTGGCACTGACATAACTCGCGCAGCCAACCGTTTGTGATGAGTGAGTGTAACGTTTAATGATTATAATAAAACATTATAATAATTATATCCAATGCGACGTCTGTTGTATGCTTGAGTTTAATATTTGCATGTTTATAAATAAGTGAAGTGTTGAATTAACTGAAAAGATTTATCAAGGATAAAATCTCGTGCCCTCGACTGTCAAAGTTTGAACGACTTCAACGACGACGTAACGCACAAATGACATTACTCATGCTCTCCGAGACATGAACTAATGATGAAGAGATCGTTGACATTCCGAACTTTGATTGCTGTATCCAATACAAGCGACCAGAAAGGCGCGCTGTTGGTGTTGCTATTTATAAAAATCATGTAATTACTCCAAATATGGAAATTAAATATCGCGGACTAGGTATTGCAATTCGAGATATCGGGGATATGTACGTGCAGCTGAATGCAATCTTCCAAACGGCCAGAGCGTTGTCTGTTGTTGCCAACATCTCTCCTAACCAGTCCATTGATAAAATCATCGACTTCATTCACTTCGTACTTTTGCCATTCATAGAAGGTGGTGCAGCTCTACTGGGAAAGAACTATCATCTGTGGCCAATGATTCTAATCGGCGATTTTAATATAATGCTTCAATGTTGTCTTCCAATGCGTCAATTGAAGCGGACTTGTCTGTATAGACATGAGCTTTAACATAGCCCCACCAAAAATAGTCTAAAGGCGTTAAATCGCACGATCTAGGCGGCCAATTGACCGGTCCCGAACGTGAAATAAAATGTTCACCGAACTCGCATGTGGCACCGTCTTGTTGAAACCACATGTCATGCAAGTCAAGCTCTTGCAAAAGTTGGATATCATCATTACGTTACGATTCGCATCATCTTTGAAGAAGTGCGGTCCAATGATGCCACCAGCCCATAAACCGCACCAAACTGTGACTTTTTCTGGATGCATTGGTAGCTCTTGCAATGCTTCTGGCTGATATTCACTCCAAAATCGACAATTCTGCTTATTTACGTACCCATTGAGCCAACAATGAGCTTCGATTAAACTGCCATAAAATGGAAGAAGCGCGCTATGAACTTTTTTAACAGACCACGCGTTTTGATAATAAAATTCAATAATTTGCAAGCGTTGTTCGTTTGTAAGACGATTCATGGTTAAATTATAGACCAAACTGAAGATGTTTGACAGTGAAACAAAACAGGAAACGTGCGTCAGCTGTTTAAACCAGTGTTGCCAAAAAGATAATAGCTAAAAAATCACCCTTTATTAACGTTACCATAAATTGATCCTGATGAATATAAATATTCGTTACCAAATCATCCATCACAACTCATACTTGTATAAACTTTGTATCCGGTGAAGGTTCTTGTCCGTTCGTATATCATCCATTGTGGGGACACTGCGGTGGTAAGATGTTTACACATGGACCTCTAGTACGTCCACTGCTCGCTCCTTTATTTTTTAAATTGTTTAAATTTGTTTCTAATTTTTTAATAAAACCTTGTTTATGTGACTCATTCATCGAGTTTTTAAGTCCTTTTTCGGAAATCTTAAGCCACACACACACCTTAAATACAACAGATTTGCATATTGGCGCCTGCCTAACAGTTTTTGGTATACACACACACAAAAGCCAGATCTCACTTAAACTGGCAACACTCCTCTCAACTCTCTTAAACAGCAATCCCCACCACGATTGCTGGAAGGCGTACGATTGTTTGGGTGCTCATTCATAAAAAAGTGAACTCATGTTACCCATACACACCCCAAGAATCGAATCCCAGGCGTGTAGTTAAACGACAATTTTTTGCAGTTTTGAAACTAGTTTTTAGAACAGGCGGGTTTTCATTTTGCTATTTCCCTCTTGCCTTCACAGCTGATTGACCCCTAGTCCATCGACGAGTTTTAGAGGCCTTTTGCCATGTAGTCTTAAATTTTTGACAGTTATTCACGAAATAACGTAATTGCAGTTCTCTGATTGGTCAATTTGGCTTTAGAAAACGATATAAAAAATGGTTGTTAAAAATGTTGAGGGGCAAGAGAGTTAGAAGTTGGGCATCTCTATCATACTTCATAGAATATCAGTGTAGGATGGAGGGAAATAGCAAAAAAGTGCAAGCAGTGGTGCACGTCTAGCGCGCACAATGGAAACCCGCCCCATTTTAAAAACTAAATTTAAAAACTGCAATGAAAATAAGTGGGCTAACATGCGATGAACTACCGGTGCTGTACATATGAAATTCCTTCTTCAATCCTCGCATTTCACCAAAGGACTATCTCAATAAATTGCCAGGTGCTTCCGTCATTTTATCGGTCAAAGCCAAAAAAAAAATGCAACCACTTCACCGGCGGCTTTTAAAGTGCAATAAATCGATTGTGACGGCAGTTTTATCTTGAAACGTTTAGACGAATTTCATTTTTGGTGAATTGGTAGAGAAATTTGCTCACCATAACAACAAGCAATAAGGCCTCAATCGTCATCTATAGCTTTAATCTCTTATTCATCAGGTGTTTAAAGTCCAATGAATGGAATTAGATTTGTCGGTGTATAATAAATTATAAACAACCCATGTGGTATTTTTAGCCAACAAAACCGGAGGAATTGCTGATAGAAGAGTCAGCTTAATCAACTCTAGTCAGCTGATAAGACACCCAGAAGAATGCATTCGCATTCTAAAACTTTGATCGATGATGATATTGATCGCAACAGAAAGCAGCTTTGTTTGTTTGTTTTCTTTGTGTCGCACAACACCTGGGGCTTAATCAACGACCTCTTTCTAGAGGCGTTCAATTGTGTATCCTTCTCCTTGTTCCACTGCATCGGGGTCGACTACAAGTTTTATCCGCCATTGGCGTTGAAACGTTAGACACATCGCTGGAATCGTGTCGATTAAATGCCCCTTGTTGAATCTGAAGTTGATTAAGTCATTCGCTGTCATTGGTGTTCACTCGTCTGTCTCTGCCTTTAAAGAGAGGGCTCTGTTATTCAATTGCATCTTAAGTGCAACGAAACAGCTCATCCAGCAGCAGTATTTTTTTTTCAAAAAAAAGTCTATCCAAATGATTGCTACATTGACATTCAAAGCATTTGACAGTTAGCGCACCGATATCAGAAATGAAGTATGATAGAGATGCCCAACTTCTTCCTCTCTTGCCCCTTAAAATTTTTGACAACCATTTTTTATATTGTGTTCTAAAGCCAAATTGACCAATAAGAGAACGGCATTTACGTTATTACGTGAATAACTGTCAAAAATGCATGAATAACCGTAAAAAATTTGCATGATTATCCGTCAAATTCGCCGATGGACTAGGGGTCAATCAGCTGTGAAGTTGGGTGTTCATTTCTGATCGATATTAATGGGTCTCGAAACAATATGGAAAGGGAAATGCAAAGTCGTTTCGATTCCACGCATACCTATGATTCCAGTGCGGCTTCCATTTGCAAGGTCAAAGTTGAAACTGACTGGAATATATTACTATGCCGTCAATGCTGACAGAAATTCACAGAATGTCGGCAGTCCGCGACATATGTATGAAGACCAAACCAAAGAAACGAAGACCAAAAAACGCAAAAGACTTCTAAATGTGAACTACCGGGACTACCCCAATAGACATTCTTATGATTTTATCCGACTTCTACATGTTTGAGATCAATCATTGCGTTATTCAATTTTTGCTAATTTTATTCAATTTTTATCTCATTTATTTGGAAAAATATCTTTTATGATAGATAGAGAGATAGAGATAGATTTATTGTACCTATTCATCATTGCAAGTTGTGATGTTGATCAGCTGTATGTTGATCATATTAATACAATCTTTTCCATATTGTTCGTCTACTTTGGAGATAAGTTCGTAGAGCATAACTTTTAATGACCTGAGGTTAGTCATCGTGAAATGGAATTGCATCCCACAGTAACCGGAAAGCTCTAAGTTTTCAGTTTCCAAAACCAAAGATTTCTTTTTTGTATGGTTTTCATAGCGACAATTTTTGGCAGTCTTTCATCAAACATCTCAAGAACTTTCAATATATAATCAATATGCAGCTTCAGTGTCTTGACGAATAATGGCGATATTCCTGTTTCTATTATTACCATATAGTTAAGCGTCGTTCTTGGTAAGCCAAAGGTTCGTTTGATGTAATATCTTAGAAGTTGGTCTACAGTCTCATATTGCGTATGTCCCAAAGATTGAGCTGCGTACATCAATACCGATTCTGCAACACCAACGAAGACTTTATATTTAACGCTATGTCGAAGTGCCAACTTTCATTTCGACACAGTCTACCACCTCCCTGTTTGAAAATCATCACTTTTGATTTTAATAGGTTAACCGTTAAGTTCCACCTTAGACAATACATATAGAGACGGTCTATCATCATTTGCAGCATTTCGGCTGAATTCGCTAGTAAAATCACATCATCAGCAAACAGAAGCGCTTTTATTGTCACCCCAGCAAACTCAATTCCGCCTGGTAGAAAGTCCGTTAAGTCATTGATATACAAGGAAAACAGTTGAGGGCTTAAAGGGCATCCTTGTCTTACTCCCATATTGGTCTCTTTTATGCGGAACATTTTTTTCCAAATTAAAGGGCTTTTACTGAAAATATATAAATTAAGATCAATCGTGGATTCTTTGTTAAGCACCGGGTGTTCTGTTCTGCTGATATATTCTTTGAAAAAAAAAAACGTCCAAAGAAACGTTCCCCTTTGAAATCGAGAACATCATATGCCTACGATACGCCTATGAATTGAACTGTCGGAATTTTGATCTTATATGCTCTCGGTGGAACTGGAACCAAGTGTTTAATATCATTAATGTTGACCAGGATTCAATCGCAAAATGGAATTCAACTTGCAATTGCTTCAAGCGGCCTTGAAATCGACGTATTGGTGGTTGGTTCCGATTTGCATCCCAGTTGAAGGGGTTCTTTTTTTTTGGAGGTCAGCCCAACGGTCCTCTCGTCGGACATGCATTCCTTCGACCATATCTTACATGAGTTGCATGTACCCTAACAGCTCATCTCCAGCTGACTCAAAAAGCATTACTGTAAGATTTTGAGATAATTTTCTTCGTCATCATCATCACCTTCTTGTCTCGTTAGCAATGAATGAAATTTAGCCTTTTTTGAAATCATGTAAATCTTTGCAGTCGAAACCCTTCATAAGTCGCTGTATCAACCACAGGATTTTCAGTTTGTTTAAGGGTTCTTCGCTTCGTTGCAATCCGTTTACGGCTTAACTTTCAGCAAACAACTTTACAATTTTGTCTGTATTTTTTAAAATGTCTTGGGCTGTTTGAGCGCGTATTTTGTATTTGTCCACCAAGATTTGCGCAGGCACATGTTCATTTATTAAATCCACTTTTTCTTTTATTGGTAGACCTTTATGTGATCTCTTATTTGCACTTTATCACGATCATCTTGTAAACCCGCATGCTCCACTAAAAGGGTCGTGGGGGTAAACCACGCACGAGAGATCTCCAGCCAACTCGATCCTCCGCCATCGACTCTAACTCATCAGGAGCTATGCCTAAGCGTAACCAGGCGAGGTTTTGGACTTGGTCTACCAGGCGGTCGCCTACCTGAAGGAATCGAATTAAACGCCCGCCTCGGAAGTCGTGATAAAGGGGACATTCGTGCCACGTGACCAAACCAACTTAGCATAGCCGTCTCCGTTTCACGAATCAGCTGCTGAACAATGAGTTCCTTGCGCACTGCCGTGTTCCACAACCTATTCTGGCCTGTGATTCTCACAACAACACGGAGAAATCTCATCTCAGCAGCTTGTATTCGCGATCTTATTCTTTCGGTCATTACCACAAGTTCATGACCATAGGGGAGGGTTGGAATAAGTACTGAGTTGAAAACCGCTCACTTGGCTTTGACACCAAGTTCGGCCTTTCTGATCTTCCAAGCTGTTTCAAAATTGACCCAGCTTAAAAGCTCAGCTTCACTCCTTCCATCACTCGTGAAAAAGACCTCGTGATAATTAAACATCTCCACCCGCTTCAATGGGACTCCACTATCGTGTAGAGTACATTGAGCCGATTTGTCCACGTTAACCTTCATTCCAGCATCAGGACAAACCTATCGAGTGCGGGCTGGAGTTACGTCTGGGAAGATGTGAGGATAACTAAGTCAACTGCAAACAGAAGTTGACTTACCCTCAACTCTCCAAATGTGAAACATTCCTCGCCTCGGCTGCATTGGAACATACAGTCCATATATACAATGGAAAAGAGAGGTGACAAGACGCACCCTTGGCGAAGTCCAACGCCCACGGTGAAAGGTGTTGATTTAGCACCGTCAACCCGAACACAGCTGCTACAGTTTGTGTAGAGAGACTGAATGGCCTTCAATCCCATACTCCTGCAGAACACTCCAGAGTTTACCTCGATGACTCGGTCATATGCCTTTTCCAAATCTACAAGACCACAGTAGATGGGTTTCATACTTTCGAGCCTTCTCAAGCACCAATCTTAGAGTGGTCAGTTGGACTTCTACCGGGACTGAAGCCGCACTGTTCATTCCCCCTCCTGTGCTCGGCCATAGCTCTAGAACGCGCTTCCAACACCTGAGCATAGACTCTCCCGGGGAGACTTAAAAGAGACATGCCCCAGCAGTTGGAGCAGTCCCTTTTGTCCCCTTTCTTGAAAAGAGGAACAATCACCCCAGTTTGCCAATCGCCAGGTGTTTCACCACGTTCCCAGGCCACTTTAATGACACGAGGAAGCCACAAAACTCCCTCTTTACCCATTGCCTTGAGCATTTCTGGTCGGATTTCATACACATCGGCGGATTTGCCAACTTTTAGCGAATTAACCGCCACAATGACTTCCTCTACCGTTGGACTATTCTCCGCCCCACTCAGGACTTTGGGTCTGCCATGCTCAGTGCTCTGTTCGGGACTGAGCAGCTCCGAAAAGTGCTCGCTCCAACTGCGCAAGATGTCCACCTCATTGGAAAGCAACACACCATCTTTGGATTTGATTTCTTCGATGATGTTTGATTTCCTTCTTCAAACTTGTTGCCCGCCCCTCACCTCGGCGGGTTCGAATTAAGAGCTAAAACAGGACAACGTCTGTCGGGTCAGCTAGTAAATAAATAATGATTATTGACCATCTTCGTCTCCGCGATATTTCTTCACATTGACACAAATATTTAATATTCCCTAGCATCAATGCGAGGTGAACGACACTTCGTTAAGTTTGAAATCAATCTCCTAAGAATTCGGAGGACTTGTGCAACTCGAACGGCGAGGCTCGATCTAGTTTAGACATTCATCAAATATCCCACACTCATGTACCTACAGCTCCGAATTAATTTGTTTCTTTTTCTTCCCCAGGTGACACCTTAAGCATCCCAGATTCGGTAATGGGTCTGACGATTCTTGCAGCAGGCATGAGCGTTCCCGAGGCTGTTTCCGGTGTGATTGTCACAAGTCAGGGGCACGGAGCAATGGGCATTAGTAATTCAATTGGATCGAATACATTCGACATTCTGCTGTGCCTGGGACTGCCATGGTTTATAAAATCATTCTTCCTCCCAACAAATCCCGGAGAACATTGGGTTGTTCTTAATTCGTCGGGCCTCACTTACTCGGCTATATCGCTCTTAACCACGTTATTTGGACTGTATATTGCCTTTGCTGCTAACAAGTTTCACTTGGACTGGAAGGTGGGGGTTGCTTGTTCAGTCATGTACATTGGATTCCTGATTCTTGCGTCGATGATTGAGCTCAATGTGTTCTTTGATGTCAACAGTCCCATTTGTGAACATTAATCCAAGTGTCCTCAAATATTATGTTTAATAAACGAAAACGAAAAAAAAACACATTTGAGTAGTTTCAATTTTATTAGTTGGACAAGGAGGGAATTAGCGGACAAGTCGCTTTGGCCGGCTTCTACACGCGGTTAAATAGTCGCGGGACATTGGTAATGTATTGGCAGGGGAGGTAAGACGCGATGGGGGTAGATTGAGCCCCGTGAGAATACGCTATTGCGATTGAGGCTAAACTGTCAGACATGGTCATTGATCTTACTTACTTACTTAAGGTGGCGCTACAGTCCGGGGTGGACCTGGGCCTCAACCAACAAGCGTCTCCAGCCAGCTCGATCTTTAGCTAGCTGTCTCCAGTTTCGCACGCATAGTTGGTTGAGGTCCCTTTCCACTTGCGTGCGCCACCTGAGTCGCGGTCTTCCTCTACTGCGCCGTCCCTCGGGGGTGGATTCGAAGACTTTTCGGGCCGGAGCATTGGTTTCCATCCGCTCTACATGACCTAGCCACCTCAATCGTTGGATCTTCACTCTTCTGGCTAAGTCGATGTCGCTAAACAGCCCGTATAGTTCGTCATTAAATCTCCTCCTCCACTCACCATCTATGCAGACGGGACCGAAAATCACACGAAGAATTTTCCTCTCGAAGCAACCAAGAGCAGCTTCATCCGCTTTTGATAATGTCCATGCCTCCGCGCCATATAGCAGGACTGGGACGATTAAGGTCTTGTAAAGCGTTAGTTTAGTTGTTCGAGAGAGGGCTTTGTTTACCAATTGCTTTCTTAGCCCAAAGAAGCAGCGATTGGGAAGAGTTATTCTTCGTTTGATTTCGGCGCTGGTGTCGTTGTCTGAATTGATAGCGGTGCCTAGGTAGACAAAGTTTTTGACTACCTCAAAGTTATATCTGTCTGCTGTGACGTTCTGACCGAGACGTCGGTGTTGGGTGTATATACTTGGTCTTACCCTCGTTTACCGCTAAACCCATCTTCGCGGCCTCCGTTGCAATACCCACAAAAGCGCCATTGACATCACGCTGTGTTCTTCCGATAATGTCAATATCGTCGGCATATGCGAGTAGTTGGACGGACTTCTGAAAGATTGTTCCTCTGGTGTTGGCGTTCGAGTTTTGAACAATTCTTTCAAGAACGATGTTGAAAAAGTCGCATGACAGCGAGTCGCCTTGTCTGAATCCTTTTTTGACATCAAAGGTCTCGGTTAGGTCTTTACCGACCTTGATGGAGCAGCGTGCATTCTCCATCGTCATCCTACACAAACGGACGAGTTTGGTAGGGATGCCAAAACTAGACATTGCTCTGTATAGCTCGTCTCTATAAATGCTATCATACGCGGCCTTAAAATCGATAAAAAGGTGGTGGGTATCGATTTGTTGCTCCTGGGTTTTCTCCAAAATCTGCCGCAGTGTGAATATTTGGTCGATGGTGGATTTTCCTGGCCTAAAGCCACACTGGTATGGACCGACCAGGTTGTTGACGAATGGCTTTAGGCGTTCACACAGTACGGCAGATAAGACTGATGCCTCTGTAGTTGGCGCAGTTCAGAGGGTCTCCTTTTTTATGGATCGGGCAGACTATGCTGAGGTTCCATTCATCGGGCATGTTTTCCTCCGACCATATTTTACAGATGAGTTGGTGCATGCTCCTTACCAAATCATCGCCTGCGGCCTTAAAAAGCTCGGCGGGTAGGCCGTCAGCTCCCGCAGCCTTGTTGGATTTTAGTTTGGATATGGCAATCCTCACTTCATCTGGGTCGGGTGGACGGAATGGTTGATCTTCATCGTCCCTTTCATTGGGGTTGAATGGTTCGTTCTGCCTGACAGCGGAATTTGGTTCTTCGTCGCCGTTATACAGTCTGCAGAAATGGTTTCTCCATATCCTCAGCATCGACTGTGACTCTACTACGATGTTCCCTTGATCATCCTTACAGGCTTCGGCTCGGACTTTATAACCTTGACTGGTTAACTTTACCCTTTGGTAAAATTTCCTTACCTCATTCCTGCAGTAATATCCCTCTAGTTTGCCGATCGCGCGCTTCTCATGCTCCTTCTTTTTTCTCCTGAGAAGCCGGTGTTCGTCTCTCCTCTTCTGCTCGTAGAGCTCCCGAGCAGCTCTTGTCCTTCTTTGCAGTGCCGCTTTGTATGCTTCTTGCTTGGCTGCATTCGCCTGCCGCCACTCGTTGTCAAACCAGGGGTTTCGTTGTGGTGGCGGATTGAAACCCAGCACATCAGAGGCGGCATCTCTGATGGCTTTTTGGCAATGCTGCCACTGATCTTCAATACTTGATGTTGGCGGCGTAGGATTTCTTAAGAGGTTAAGGGAGACACGATCGGAAAAGGATTTGGCAATCTCTTGCGATTGTAGCCGGCTGACGTTAAACTTCCTCACAGTATTTCTTTGTCTTGGCGGTGTTCGGGATATCCGCAACCTTATCTTGGCTACAACAAGGTGGTGGTCCGAGTCAATGTTGGCGCCTCGGAACGTTCGAACATCTATAATACTGGAGGAGTGACTTGCGTCGATCGCAATATGATCAATCTGATTGACGGTTGATTGATCAGGAGATCGCCATGTTCCTTTGTGGATATTGAGATGTGGGAATCTTGTACTGGCTACTACAACATTTCGCCCCGCAGCAAAGTCGATCAGCCTAAATCCGTTATCGGATGTGGTGTCGTGTAGGCTGTGCTTTCCGACCGTACTACCAAAGATGTTCTCTTTTCCAAGCTTTGCGTTAAAATCGCCAAGAACAATTTTAATGTCGTAGCTAGGGCATTGCTCATAAGTTTTGTCCAGGAGCTCATAGAACTTGTCTTTGGTGTCGTCATCTTTCTCCTCTGTGGGGGCATGTGCGCATATAAGGCTTATGTTGGCAAATTTAGCCTGGATGCGAATTGTCGTGAGGCGCTCGTTCACGGATCTGAACGATAAGACTTCTTGCCTAAGTCTGCCTCTAACGACAAATCCACATCCAAATAGGCGCTGTTTTTGCTGTTTGTAGCAGTTACCGTAATATATATCACAGTTTTTCAGCCTTCTTTTGCCCGGTCCATCCCATCGCACTTCTTGGATGGCGGTTATATCTGCTTTGCAGCAGTCTAGGGCTTCCGCTAATTGTTCGGCTGCACGTGGCCTATAAAGGGACCTTCCATTCCACGTACAGATCCGAAGATCGTTGTCCGTATATCGTTTGCTGGGGTTGTCATCAGTAAAATCCTCGGTTTCCGAGGCTTGTTGTTGCTTCGTAACTATATATTTTCTTTATGTGGCCGGGCAGTTACCCCGACGGCACAACCCCCAACATGGAGGGCCAGTTCCTTTTTTGTCACCCCTAGGACAAGAGGTCGCACTTATAAGTTTGGCAAGTTGAGCTCGGGTGAACTACAACCAGTACCCGATGGCTACCACTTGGAGGTAAAATAAGCACAATTGGTGTGTAGAAAAAGTTACAACACTGGGCATCGCCAGGTTGACGCCAGTCAGTGCCTACCCGATTCCCGCAACACCCAACCATCATAGTCATTGATCACGTCCTCAAAAATCAAGGGAGTCCGCTACCAATCTTCGACTCATCCGAGATCGTGAGAGGCTATCGGATGATGTAATGGGAGGATCACTACTCGAAGGACTTGTCGATAAGTTGCGTTCACAAGATAAGTGACGCCTGGAGTGGCTTGAAACGCATCCTAATCCTCGCCAAGGACATTCCTGGCAGACCACGCATACGAATCTGGTTGCCACTCACGACCATAGATGATGAGAAGCTGGTACACTACTTCCAGCTTCACAATCCAAACGTGCAAATGGATGACTGGAAGGTCATAGAAAAAGAAGAGACCAACATAACACCTTCTGCTAGTGACCGAAACTAGTGCAAACGTCCTCGAAAAGTATGGTTGCAAGCTCCGCTTCGGTATTCGACACGCCAAAGTAAAGACGACTTAGACGCAGTCGACGATGCCGACAAACTGTTGGCAGACTTGAGGCTTGAGAAAACACACAAGCTGACGCACGTTTCGTGTTTTGTTTCACTGTCAAACATCTTCAGTTTGGTCTATAATTAAACCATGAATCGTCTTGCAAACGAACAACGCTTGCAATTTATTGAATTTTATTATCAAAATGTGTGCTCTGTTAAGAAAGTTCATCGCGTGCTTCTTCCATTTTATGGTCAGTTTAATCGAAGCTCATTTTTGACTCAATGGGTACGTAAATAAGCAGAATTGTCGATTTTGGAGTGAATGTCAGCCAGAAGCATTGCAAGAGCTACCAATGCATTCAGAAAAAGTCACAGTTTGGTGCGGTTTATGGGCTGGTGGCATCATTGGACCGTACTTCTTCAAAGATGATGCGAATCGTAACGTAACTGTGAATGGTGAGCGCTACCGTGAGATGATATCCAACTTGCATGACATGTGGTTTCAACAAGACGGTGCCACATGCCACACAGCACGCGCAACAATGGACTTATTGAGAGGCGATTTCGGTGAACATTTTGTTTCACTTTCGGGACCGGTCAATTGGCCGCCTAGATCGTGGGATTTAACGCCTTTAGAATATTTTTTGTGGGGCTATGTTAAAGATCATGTCTATACAGACAAGCCCGCTTCAATTGACGCATTGGAAGACAACATTGAAGCATTTATTCGTGAGGTACCGGCCGAAATGTTGGAAAGAGTATGCCAAAATTGGACTAAGCGGATGGACCATTTGAGGCGCAGTCAAGGTCAACATTTGCATGAAATAATCTTCAAACATTAAATTATATGGACCGTACTATCGATTCAAATAAAGATTTCATGCCTTTTTCTGAATTTTATGTGTTTTTTTTCTTTTTGAAAAACTTTCCTATAGCTTTTAGAAAATCACCCTTTATGTTAATTGTTTGATGAAGTCGAAAATTTCAAAAAGATTTAGTCGCATTAGTTGAATGGTGTGATATCACTATTTCTGTTTTCAATATTTTGTTGCCAATTCTATTCGAATATACTTTATGTGGGATTATGTGGACCCTATTGAGAAAAACTGAAATTAAAGATCTTGGAATAATTTTTGATATGAAATTGACGTTCTCATTGTCTATTGGCCACGTACTTGGTAAAGCAAAATATATGCTTCGGTTTCTTAAACGTTCTTGTTATGAATTTTCTAATCCGTATGCTTTGAAGTCAGTCTACGTGTCTCTTGTACGTCCGTATCTGGAATATTGTTCTGTTATATGGTCTCCCTCGTATGTAAACCACGTGTCACGTCTAGAAAGGGTTCAAAAGTCCTTTACGAGATTCGTAACAAAACACATGATTCTATGCCCCCTTATCACATAAGATGTGCCTTAAGAGGACTAGATTAACTAGAAAAATACGAAATATTCAATCTATTATGTTCTTTTCGTACCGTATAAACTGTCCTAATATACTTCAATGAGTTAGACTGTATGCCCCAGAAAGAAATCTTCGATCAAGGAACCTCTTAAAGCACTTAACAAATAAAACGACTTTATATTATGATTAAATACAAAGAATACGACCGTTTCGTTTGTACCTCAGACATCGAATGAATGAATACTAGTACAAATTAATAATTCGCAGCATGCTTGGCGATGACAGTTTTAATGGGGCTTAAGAGTGCCTCAGTGCGGCAGCTCTTTCCTTATGAATTGGTTCTTCGAATTTTATTCATCATTCTTGTCTTCTTTTTCTTTTTACTGTCTACACAAGACACTTATACAATTATGGTTTTAATGAGCCGCATTCTAAAGTTTAACTCTGCCTGCATTGAAATAGATCTATGTCAAACTCGGTTGATAAAATAAATAATACATTATTATTGGGTATATAACTTAATTTGTGCGGTTTTTTTTTTATTCGAGAAAAACATGCACAATAGTATTATTCAAAGTATTGCCCATCTGAAGCTATGACTTTTTCTCAGCTTTCTGGCAATTTGTGGATCCTATCTCAAAAGAACTGCGCCGGCTTGGCAGCCAAGAAGGAATCAAGCCAATTTTTACATATTCTGCTGTGATGTGAACCGTATTTCATTTCAGAAACAAATGGTAGTCAGAAGGGGCAAGGTCTGGGCTATAAGGCGGGTGGGGTAAAACTTTCCATCCACTGAGAAGAAGTTCCATCAAAAACACTTTTTTAGGCACAAAGTTCGACATATTTGAGTGAATGATTTGAGAGTTTGATGATTGTTGTTTACGCTTCAGGGATGATGAGGAAGAGATATTCCTCTTTCAACCCAAAGTCCATCGCCGTTATACTCTCAAGTCACGCATTCTACTTTATTTTCACGCACACTTGTTAGAAGTATAGACCAACGCAATGGTGTTAGGCGGGAGTAATCAGCTTCGCTTAGGTTATAAAAAACGCTGTCAGATGAATCTGAGCAAGAAACTTAGAAGTGGCTCATCTCTTCCTCCATCATCTCTGCTTCAAATGAACGACATATACTGAAATGACGTACAATGACAGTGGCTTTCCAACGCATGTTCCAATGGAATAATACAAGTTACGCCATCTCTTAGCAAACCGCACGAACTAAGTTATAGATCCTAACACACTCTTTTTCAATAAGACCGAAAAGAAAACAGGAAAAAAACGAAACACAAGCCTACCTATGCAGAAGACACAAACATGTGAGGACAATCGATAAGAGGCTGGCACAGACGGTTCCATGCTAGAGAAGACGTGAAGATGTATTTTTTTTTTTTTTCTCAAAAAAGAGACGTTGTAATGACATGTGATTGACTGAACCATTCACTGTACACTCACCCTACTGATGAATGATAGATGTGTAAAAATAAAACGAATTAAGTGCTTGAACATTCGCTGCAATCTCAAATTAATCAATTATTGTAAGATTGTAAGATAAGTTGCGCGTGCAATCTTTGGTCCCATTCACATTTTCAACAATCCTCAGAAGGAAACCAATCTCGTGCTCGTTTCCTTAATGTATAGATAAGCGGCATGTGGATATTGGACTATAGACTTCTGAAAATAACTAAATCGAAAATGCTATTTTTGCAGATAATTCGGACTTGTGTCGACCTGTGATAACATTGAATCAATTTTTTTTCCGATTAAGCTCCTTAACACGACATTTCACATAATCATGCATGACATTTGGACATTTTGTTCCTTATCTTCCTCTAAGTGCTTTCTTTAAATTCCACAACTCTGTGGTCAATGCAAGTACAGGGAGTGTTTTATTTTCCGTGAGTTTGATGTGGGTGTCAACGATTAGATTCGGCAAGAACATTAATTGGCAACAAAAAAAAAGCAAGCAAATTAAGATTGTGCAATTTGGACTATTATATAAAGAGGTAAAGGTTGTAAGTTTGTGAGTTTGTAACTGGAGCCAGCGAACAGATTTGGACAAGTGGAAAGACACATTATTTCTCCGTGACGTGGGTTCAATATATGTCAATATATGTGTGAACCAATTCACTAAAAATCAGATCATGCATCGCCAGCGGAGATCACAGTGGTTATCAGGGCGTAGGAGCATAAGACCTCGCTTTGACATGATTTCGTATTTTGTACTGTGTGTGAGTTGTGCTCTTCTTTGAGTGAGCTCATCTAGTGGAAATTGGAAGAAAATAGTGCTTTAGGAGTACCACAGAGAGAATGATAGATCGGCAGAAAAGGAGTTCATATGTTAGATTCGCTCTTTTGGAGAGGTCAGCTGCTTCGAATTTAGAAACTGCCGTCCGTTCGGCCGACGGTCGTTTACGTTTGCGACTCGTTGACGAAATTGAGTCCATTTTCGAAGCGCAAATTTTTCCCGAAATTGTTTTGCTCAATAATTTAAGATACAATTTTATAAAATAATACCAGCATAAGGCACTGAGCATAGACGTTAATATTTAATGGACATCATAAGTAACATCATTACAAGTGAAGATCATAGCTCATATTGGGTGGTTAAGCCAATGCATTTGTCGCGCAAAAGAGCCATTGTTTGTGTTTATGTATATTGTGCCATTGTTGTCGTTTATCACGAAGTGCACGATATGCATTTTGATTTGAACGCCCATTTTCATAATAAGCCTGAATAACTTTAACGCGTCGCTCGATTGTGTATCTTTCCATGGCTGAAATTGAGTTAGTCTAAAATTGAGAAAAGTCAAATGAAATGCAGAAAAAAACTTGACGTTTAGGTGTTGTTCACATTCAACATCGAAAAATTTAACCACCCTTTACAATCACCCTTATTGAGGCTGGAGTTCAAGTTGATCGACTCTTGTCGTTTTTTGTGTCCTGGCGGTTAAGTGGCGTTTTAGTGTGGGTATTACGGTAGCGAAACGCCTTGAGTGTCGTTTTTCTTATGTTCTACATACATTCCACAGAACAGTTTTACAACTGACAGATTTCTATTTTTCTGGATTTGAGTGCACAAATAAGCCGTCGGTAATAATGAAAAATAATTTTGTGAAAAATATGGACAGCATATTTGTACACAGCACATTTTGTGTTCCTTGATGTCTAGTTGCCTCCTTCTAATTTCTAGATCTATCATTTTGAATTTATTTTCCTCTACTCGTTGCTTTTCCTACCTTTGCAGTTGCATTTCGTACAATTTAAGCCGCTTCTATTCCAAATAGAAACGCTTTCTATCATATCGGGAGCTTTCTTTCAACTGGACCTCAATACAGTTTAAAGAGTCTTACCTCGTTGTACTTGTATATTCTTCGAAATGATTTTATCACAAGTTTTTGATTTGCTTGTAAATTTGGAAAGTGTTTGTGGTGTAACATCTATAATTTCATCTTCCAAGTGCATTACAGGGGATGTAATTGTTACATCGGAGTCACCAATGATTTCTTCAAATATCTCTAATTCGTCGTTTGTTCTTGGTGTGATTGAAAATGTTTCGGCTGTTGTTGTAGATGTTGATGGAAGTGTGGTTGGTGTTGATGTAAATATTTGTGCACTCTGTGTAGTTTGTTTGACGCCAACACTTTTCCCACAGGGTCGACTAGATCGTTTAGGGCAAGAAGTCATCTGTTGTATTCAAATACTTTTGCCCCTAATTCTTTTTTGTTAAAAACGATATTTTTTTGCTTCAAATTTAGCATCGGACCAAACCTCGGTATGTATAAATGAAATAAATCTTAGTGTTTGTCTATAGTTTTTTCTTATCTACGAGTAGTATTCATATGTACTTTTTGCCACTCTTGACCGTCCCGTATTGCTGGTCCTAAGCTATTTAATATAGCAGCTACCTCTTCCCACTCATTTTTCAGTGAAGTGAAGTTTTTCAGTTGAAGTCGTTTGTGGAACACACCTTTTGGAACACCCTCTATAAATTAAACCAAATGTATCGATAAATTTAATAAATCTTACATTTTAAGTACATAATACACCCTCTCCACTGGACATACTTCTGCCCAACATCACGACCACAATCTGAACAGCCATCCGGGCTCTTCTCTTTCTTGGGCAAGATATGCCAAGTCGCTTCACTTTGATGTTGGCTGCGAGAGAGTCAACATAAAGAAGCGTTTAACCAACACCTAATCAACGAAGTAGATCTCACTAAAAATAATGTCAAAGCATGACATTCAGTAACACTTCTACTCTTACTCCCAATATTTGCCACTACAATCAAACAAAATCGCGAACAAGAAAAAGGGTTAAGTGCAGTTTTCTAAGGTCATTAGTAAGGTCTAAGGTCAAACAAAAAGAACGTCAGACCTCATGTCCAACTCTTGAACAGAGCTCATGCCATGTCGTAAAATCGAGATTCTCCGACACGATAGGTTTGGACATGGATTTTTGTGGATCTACTAGATTTTCATGTTCATGACCCGGGTATGGTTCATTTCCAGTGAAGACTACATGTAAGCACGCATCATTTCCCTGCAACAGTACATTGTGACACTATTCAGAAAGCAGCTACTAGAAATCAACAACCATACTAACGAGGAAATCAGGACCCTGAGAAACAAAATCCCCGGACAACGCTACCTCAACGCGTTAAATCTGCTAAAAGAGGAGAACTTTCCAACGACGTCGAACACGAGCGATAACAGCGATAGCAATCACCATCGGCTAAACATCACCACCCCATCCCAAAAGGACCACCATGGACACACGGACTTGAACAACCCGATGTAAGCACCAGCCATTGTAGGACATACACAAAAAAACCGACAAACATTAAATTGAACAAAGTTCATCAGCTGGGCTCCTATTGTTGAGCCAACACCCTAGACGTTAGTTTGTAAGCCTAGTTGTAAAAAATAATTGCGATCAAATACATTTTTAAATCGCTTTAAAGCATATGTATGTTGCCAACTAGCTGAATTTGTTTGGGAAGAGAATTAGATTGGTTTTTGGTCACCTCACTCGAATTCAAGAATATACGAGGGGCGTTCAATCTATCAATTCGCGTTTTATCTCTAGTTAAACAGAATCTTAATGGCAACTGAGACGATGATGGTGAAAATTGACCATCGCGCTGTAATTAAAATTCTCACATAGCAAGGAAAAAGTCAAGTGTTTACCAGGTTTCCGCACCTTCATTATCAACTGTGCAAAAGGGGTCAAGTGAGTTCAAGAGAGGCAGAGAGAGCATTGAAGACGACCCCCGCTCCGGCGCCCCGGCTACTGCTTGTACGGGAGAAAGCATCAAAGAAGTCGAAAAACTTGTTCTTGAGGATGCCCGAATAAAGGTGAAAATGATGGCGGAGATCACCAAGCTTTCAATTGGTACCATTCACACCATTCTTCATGACCATCTTAACCCTTCAAAGGTCTGTGCAAGGTGGGTGCCACGAATCCTCAGAAAGCGCCTCAGAAAAAAGTGAGAATCGCATGCTGTAGAGAGCTTTTGGAGATGTGCAGTGAGAACGCTGACGGTGTTATGGATCGAAATGTTACTGGTGACGAAACATGGGTCCACCACTGTGATCCTGAAAGCAAACAAGAGTCCATGCAGTGGCATAAAAAAGGAACAGACCCCCCGAAGAAGTTCAAAGTCACTCCGTCTGCCGGAAAGGTCATGGCCACAGTTTTTTGGGACTCAAAGGGAATCTTGCTCATTGAGTACAAAAAAAAGGTGAAACCATCAACGCCACATCGTACGCTTCCACTTTGCATAATTTGCGGGAGGAAATTAAAAAGAAAAGACGGGGTAAACTCGCAGCGGGTGTGTTGCTTCTTCATGACAACGCACCTGTTCACACGGCGCGAGTTTCCAAGGCTGCTGCGCGAGATTGTGGTTTCGAAGAAATCCAACACCCACCCTATAGTCCAGACCTTATATCGCATGCCACTTAGCGGTGACGTCGACAGTGACCCACGATCCCCTGATCCTGTTGCTTCGTCCCCTCTGAACAAAATACTTACATACTTACCCGTAAAGGGCCATAGCCTGAGTCACGGCAGAGCTCCATGCACGCTGCTTCCAGAGATCCAGACGAAGCACTCCGGCATTCGCAATAGCGTTCAAAAATATTACATAATTAATTCACGAGTATTTTTGTCAATTTGATAGACAGCTTTTTCAAAGACCACTGATCATATCATCGCTCACATCGACCTGACAACCAACAAGAATGCGTGAAATAAAGAAGATGGATTAGACAGTCAAGTATTAATAAATGAACAAATGCGTATATTGTTCTTCATTTTTCTTCTTCACACATCGGCCAGTTGACGGCCGATAAGCTATGGGAACGAAACAGACTTATTTCGTTTAAATAGCTTCGGACAGTCGTGTTTAGATTATTTAATTGAACTTTCATACTTACCTACAAATTTTCCATGGTACGCCCTCTCAATCAAAGTCGGGAAGGGACTTCTAGCTATGTTTGTATGCATGTGAATGCTTTCAACATCTTTTTGATGAGAACAGCAGCAATCCCAGGCTTCTCTAATATTGCAAGGCGTTTAAATGGTGGACAACTTATGAATCTCATAAGTGACAGATTTGTATGGCCACTGTAGCATATTGGGTTTAAGATTTGAACCCGTGGACCGATCTGAAGTTTTGGAAAAATAGTACATATGCCACGGGAACATAATATTTATTTGTACCAAATGATGTCGTTTGGAACGCACTGTTACAATTTATTAGAGCTTCTTACTCTGAAAGTAATGCATTCAGTGCTTCAGTTGCTGTATTCGCACAACACAATCCGGGAGGTTCGAGTCGAAACCTTAAAGCATTGCAAGATTGGCAAATAGTGCTCATTGTTCCAAAACGACAACCATTCATATGCAATTGTTACTTGTTATCGACTGTTTTTGTCAGCTCTCTCTTGAAGTCGATAGTATCGGATCTTTTGGAGTCGTGGTAGATCTCGCTAGAGAAATTCATCTCATTCTTTTTGTCTCCAAACATTGCCTACGTTCTACATCAGCCTTATTGGGTGGTGTGAATAAAAACTATGGGAGCTCTCCGAGTGAAAACACACGACTCAGGTATTTTCGTTAAAGGGAACACTCAATTTGGTGTGAATAAAAAGTTTCCTCGAAGTAGGGTCTTTCCCTCAAGTTGACGTTTGAAGACAAGGCCATGGGTGGGTGCAAATGTGAGTAAAGGTGGGTGCAATGTATGGGCTGTAATAACGACTATAATTAACGACGTTTCGCGGACACAGGGGATAATGTTAGGAACCTGTATAGATTCAAGTTTCATAACGTGGAATGGTGGCATGATTTCATGCATTTTTTTGAATTTTATGTGTCTTTTTTTGAAAAACTTTCCTGTCCTTTTCACCCTTTTCTTGTGGCACGGGATCTTTTTGTGGTTGATGTAGAGCTAGGGTAGGGAAGGGGGCTGCTAGGGAATAGAGCAGCCCACTTAGACCACGTCATACCCACAGTCAGACTACTGCCACTGATCCACCACTCCAATGATAGTGCCGTTAATTTGATCCCAACGGCAAATGGTGACTGAACCAGATTTGAAAACCAAACTGAAGATGTTTGACAGTGAAACAAAACACGAAACGTGCGTCAGCTGGAGAAAAGACGCTTGTGCTTTTATTCTTGATCAAAAACATTAAAAAATATTAAAAGCTCACTCTAATTTGCATAAAAATGTTGCTAAGCAATGCAAACATAGAGGTTTGGAAAGCCTAAATCAACCAAAGTCTCCTTACCATCGCACATTCCTCCTCCATTATTAATTTTTGATAAATGCAGTAGACGCTGATTTTGTATGTATCAAAAATGAAAAGTGTCAAAATCAAAATCAAAGTGTTTCCAAAAGTCTTTGTATTATTTTTCTTCTTTCGCCTTTCTTGTCAAAAAGCCAAAGCCTCTCTCACACTTCTATTTGCACAAATTAATACAATCGAATTTTTCATTCTATGCCGACTCTTCAAATAAGGATGTTCGCTAGAAGCTTATAGCAATAATTATGAGCGACTGAATAACCAGAGAGAGAATTGCAACTTCAATATTTTCGCCATCACAAATAAGATGAGGAAACACGTCGGCGTTCGCACGGACAACAGACACGCGAAACTTAGCAGACTTAGCTGTCGTGTCTATTATTATTTGTGATTGTGGTAATTCCCCTGATTATCTGACAATTTCTCGACTCGCGTTTTTCTGTCACCTCACATCAAAATCTGTATTCATGAATTCGAGTGAGGTGACAAAAAACAAATCTAATTCTCTTTCCAAAACAAATTCAGCTAGTTGGCAACATATGCTGCAGATTTGTATTTTCAAGTGGGATCAATATAAATTCGGTGGTTGCATTTGATAATTTGTATAATTCTTGGATGCCTGTGGTTCAGAACACGGATATGTTGCGTATATGATAGATTACATTTCAATGAGTGGCCAAGATTTTGTGCTAACTGCAACTGGCCCTAGCCACGTTCATCTTCCAAATATGCAACGTCTAAAACGACTGCGCATAATCGGATACAATATTAACTCATTGTACAGTACAGTCAGACGATCAGCATTTAGTCTGTTCCTAAAAGCTAAGCAACCTGACATCGCCTTAGTTAGCGAAACCCGTCTGACGAGCAAACGTAACATATCTTTTAAGGATATCTCTATTTTCAGATCCGACGGAACAATGGGAATCGATTGCGCCAAGATCGTGGTTCCGAACCTAATGGTACTTGAAGCCACCGCAGTCGTAGTCCATGTAACATCCACGGAGACGCTAATGGTACTGAGCATCTACACCCGTCATAAAAGCAATGGTGTCAACATATGTCAGATCTTGATGTGCTTAATACAGTCTTATCAAGGCATACTTACGGGCTCATAGGTGGTGACTTCAATGCAAGACACCCTATGTGGGAGGACACAGGGTCAGATCGACAGAGGGAAGCCATCGTCAAACGGCTAGAGGAAAATGCGGCCAGTCACTCCCTGATCGCGATTTCCCAGCCCAAGCCTCCCTACCCAAGGACACTATCGATACTGGATTTCTTTCTGGCCTCAAACCTGGTAAACATCCTTCCAGAGATCCGGAACTGTTCCTGCGAGACGCTAACGAGGGATTCCGATGATGAGGTGGTCAAGCTGGTAATAAAATCCAATATTTACTAACAGTCGACCAGAAGGGGACTTCGCCAACCTACATCGGCTGGATGTAGCTAAGCTACAAGAAGATATACTGGAGAAAATCCACATACAGCCAATAAGAAGGGACCTCACCAATACGGAGATTGACGAGAACTCAATCAACAAAGCCTTAGACCAGCAAAAAAGGCCCAGGACAAGCAGCGACAGGTGTATAGTCACTTACCCTTACATATCCAAAACCTTTATCACCACAGGCAAAGGCTGAGGAAAAGACTCCAGCGAATACACCACCGGGAGTTGAACACACGAGGCAGAGACTACCAAGCTGTTCTCAGTGAGTTGAACTGCACGAACATCATGTGCCGGAACGCGGTGCAAACGCACAACAATATACAGCTGACAAATCCACCAAATCATCGGTAAGAGGAAGAAGCTGCCACAAAAACTGTCAACAAGCGAAGGAGAGCAAACACGCTGGCGGAGAAAGCAGAAGCCTTTTCATTCGAAAGCAACTTTCAACCATCACCGCCCGATGGCCCGGAATTTGTCACAGAAGTCAACAGACACCGACAGGAAACGATGATCTCACAGCGGCCGAAGAAATTGTGGGAATTATTCAACGTAGCCCAACGAGAAATGCAGCCAAGGCTGACAATATTTCGAATTTTGTCCTGAAGCGAATGTCACAACCGTGATGATACTTCTCACAATCATCATGAACAATTGCATCAAAATTGTCGCAACTCCAAAAAAGGCCTATATCGCTCTTGAGCAATATAAACAAGATCCTGGAGTACCTGGTAGTTCGAAAACTAAAGCGATGGTCTACCGACCTAAACATCATTCCGGATATTCAGTACTGATTTCGATAAAAACTTTCAACGCTACATCCTCAAATGAAGTTCCACCTCGATGTTGTAGCTGCGCGCTGAACAATAACGAGGTCACCGTCGCCTGCTTCCTGGACGTAGAAAAGGCTTTCGATACGGTCTGGATTTAGGGACTCATCTACAAGCTGAACCACATGGGATTCCCCTCCAGCCTCATCAGAATAATTTATAGCTTTCTGCATTCCAGAAGATTCTACGTCTCAATTGAGCGGACCAACAGAGCGGACCACCAATGGGACCGCGGCTTTTCAACATCTAGGCATTGAACTGGTGTCTATTTGCAGATGACCCGCTGACTTATGCCAGATCGACGTCCCCACAGATAGCCACGCGAAGGGTCGAAATCCAAATAGCGAACAAATGGGGTATTCGTATCAATGCTGGGAAATCCGTACTTATGTGCTTAGGGAGACCATCCAGAGGTGGATGCAGATGAGCAGCCAAATGTCGAAGGATAAAGGTAGTGCTGCCTAACGGTGCAGAAATATCAACACTAGAAAAGGTCAAGTATCTTGACATTAACTTAACGGGAAGTTTGAAGTTCCACAGTCATTCGAAACTGACCCTTAAGAAAGCCAACCTAGGCTTCCATCGCATCTATCCCTTGATGCGCAAGCAAAATGGACTAAGCCAGAGGACAGAACTGCTGCAATACAAGCTGCTTATACGGCCGATCTTAACGTACGGCTTCCCAATATGCCACACCATCTCTGAGACCAGCATGACGAAGATCACAATTTTCGAAAGAAAAATACTGCGAATATGTACCGGACTCTCCTTCGACAGGGACCGTCAAAGGCACCACAGCAATAATAAGCTTTACGACCATCATTCCCCTGCAACAGTACATTAAGAAAGCAGCTACTAAGCATCAACATCCATCCTAACCAGGAAATCAGAAACCTGAGAAACACAATCCCCGGGCAACGCCATCGCAACGCGTTAAATCTGCTAAACAAGTTAAACTTTCTAACGACGTCGAAGAACGAGCTGCATGGATTCTACCAGAGCAGCGACAGCAATCACCATCGAGGCTAAGTCGGTTAACACATCACCACCCCATCCCAAAAGGACCACTAAGGACACACGGCCTTGAACAACCCGATGTAAGCACCAGCCATTGTAGGACAAAAAAAAAACAATAAACCGACAATAACAATAAACATTAAATTAAACAAAGTACATCAGTTGGGCTCCTATTGTTGAGTCAACGCCCTAACCTTTAGTTCGTAAGTCTAGTTGTAATCTCAATTGTAAAAATAATTTTCCGTAAATTTAAATTTTTAAACTTTTTTTAAAATTACATTTCCATGAGTGCCCAAGAAAAATGACAATGCAAAAATGACAAATGTTTTCTTTAAAAAAACGTTTTTCTTGGTATAGTTGGAATGATTCTCCATTAAAGAGACCAGGCACTCGAATTATTGTTTTCTTGTCATTTTAACACTAAAAGTGAACATATTAATCAACTCTTATTTCTATCAATAACAAAATTTGAGTTAAAATTTACAAACTCATCCTACGTCGTTTGGCGTCATCCACAAACATTCAGGCGACAAAATCTCTGTCATTCGATCTCATTTCTCATGAAATGTGACTAAGGCTACACACAATCGTCGTGCAAGTGACAAATGTCACATAAAGTGACTAAGAGAATACGATTTTGTCAAAGTGACACATATTTTTGGGTGACACGGCTAAGAGAATAAGGGGAATTTGGTTTCAAGAAGAAGGAGGAAAATACTCCAAAAGAATAAGAATAAACGTATGTACATCGGAAACATCGATGCATCGCTAGGTGTTGATCGAATATTTCGATATTTTTTTGTATAAAAATTTCTAGGTCATTGTCTTTCTTTCTACGACATCGCTTGATGTGCCGTTGTGTTTTGAGAGATATCACGCAATCTGACTATGTGATTACAGGTGACTCATTTTGATGGTTCTTATTTTTGAGATTACCGATGTGACGGATATCCGGTATCCGGAGTACCCGGCTTCTTACATAATATCCGACCGGAACGGAATAATCGGTCGAATACTCATTTTTTAGTAAAATAAACAACAAATTATTTAGTTTTATGATCGGATTAATTTTATTTAACATACAGTAAATAGGGGGCTTATCTAGCAATTTAATATTGGAAGTTTACCAAAGCCAAATTATGGTGAATGAAATTTTGTTCTTCTCCATTCATGGGTAATAATTCATTTCGTCTGCTTTCGTGTACGTTGCCTGCTTCAGAAATGAGTCTCTCACTGTAACACATGGACATGTAAGATAAGTTTTGGCAAGTGTGGGCCTATCTTGTCATGTTTTTTGCGACGGCTGTGACTTGTGATACATCGCAGAGGTATGCCAAAATACGGTCATTATCCCCCGGTTTCTTTGCGAAACATAAGCATTAAGCAGTCTGAGATGGCGCGTCGTGCGGGTAAACATCGGCAGGAAAATGTAACGAAAGTTGCTGTTAAAAATAAGAATCTCGTGGAAAAACATGTTTAAGTTGGTCTGAGTTGAGTATCCGACCACCAAACGAATATTCTGATACCCGACCTAGCGGCAGGCCGAATATCGTTATCCGTCATCCGACCAAATCCCTATTGGGTACAAATCTACTTGAGAGAAATTCTAGAAATTGGGAGCCATAGGCTCCCAATTCTTAGAAACGAGGCTGGAGTTAAACGAGGAAACATCGACGCAGTGGCTGCAGTTTTATATTGGGCAGCTATAACTTGGAGATTGTCAGAGAGTTCATCGACCTTGACTTCACTGCAAAAGGCGTCAAAAGTCATCATTACCCGTACGAAATGCAGAATTAAAGCTCAAACAAAGTGGTCGTTAGGTGGCTTATGCGATTGAGCAATGAAACGAATACACAGAAATGTTACACTGTGCCCACAATGACTACTAAATGTCACAATGACAACGTAAATGACATTCGATGGTGAATTTGTTCAGCTTCCAGAAGCAATGTCCACTTAAATATTTAATATAGATTTCGGTCGACTGTGACTTGTAGTTGCGTTTACTTAACTTCATTATTGTTATGGCCTTAGTTCTTGCCAAGTGCTATTTCTGTGGGCTTAAGAAGCAATCATCCCAGTTGTACTCTACATCGCACAGGCGTATAGGGTAAACTATCCCCCAGTGGAGTAATTTGCGTTTGACTTACTGTATACTGTAGGTCCCTTAAGAAAGAACAATAGCACACACAACACGGGTGGATGCTGACAAACTTGGCCCTCTACGGGATGTAGCGCCATCCATTTTATTTATTATTTAATCTTTAAACGAGTTGAAGGCACTTCGTATTTGCTTTATTTATTAGCTGTGTATTTAATAACATGCAGCCTAAGAAAGGATCATAGAAAATAGTAACACGCCTCAATGTGTTCACTGTGTACTAGGGGTGGACACAGTGAACCGCCGAGTAGGTCACAGTGAACCAATAGTGTTTACTCATTTTTTATAAGAAAAATAGAAAGCATGTAAAAAAAAAAATCAAAATAAAATAGTAAAAAAAGAAAGCATGCAATTGATAAAAATCTATTTTTATTCAACATTAACATCAAAAAAGTGAGCAACGACAAGTAATAAACACAAACAAACGAAAAGTAACAGAAAGGAATTTCAAGAACTTCAATAATATTACAAAAGTTGTAACTAACGAAAAATAATACAGCGGAGCGCCGATTAAACGAGGTCCGATTAAAAGGTAGTCCCAATCAACCAACATATTTAAAAAAATCTGTCTATAAATATATCTTTAAAATTCTGTTCTTATTGAATTTCGAATTTCCTATGATATTCGAAGAGCCTCTTTTTATTTCCTATTCCTTGACAAGGTTTGGCACGAAGGTTTGAAACACAAGCTTCGACAGTTCCTCCCGAGAAGATTTTACACAATTTTATCGAATTATCTAACTGATAGAATCTTCCGTGTGAAATATGGGAAAGATTTCTTTTTCTATTTAAGCCTATACAAGCCTATACTGGAGTACCACAAGGAAGTGTCCTTGGTCCCCTCCTTTACTTACTTTATAGCAGCGATATACCGCAGGACGTAGGCATCGTGCTAGGCGCATTTGCTGACGACACCGCCATTTTAGTAACTGCCAAAACGGTCGAAGAATCAACCAGAAAATTACAATGTGCTCTAGACCGGATACACGAATGGACGAACACTCAGCGAATTGAGCTTAACGAAGCTAAATCATATAAATTGTTCGTATAAGAACGTGAATAACTTGCCCGTTTTTATAAATAATGTTCAAATACATTTCGGTAATGAAGCGAAATACCTCGGAATGACTCTCGATGTAAAGCTTAAGTGGAAGGAGCATGTCAAAAAGAAACATGAAGAGCTCCAATTAAGATACAAAGACATGCACTGGCTTATTGGAAAATATTCCAAGCTAAGTATTGACAACAAATTGCTTATATACAAGCAAGTGCTAAAACCCGTCTGGACGTATGGTATACAACTATGGAAATACCACAAGCATTTCAAAATAAAGTGCTAAGGGCCATCGTCAACGCACCCTGGTATATACGAAACAGCGACATCCACAGAGATCTTGGAATTCCATGAGTCCATGATGAAATTACGAATTTCGCTCGTAAGCATAAGCGTTGTCTGGAAGAGCACATAAACTCTGCTGTCCTTCCAACCAACGCTTTCCGCCGTCTTCAAAGGACTAAACCCCTTGACCTAGCACGGTGAATTCAACCCGCGCTTAGCTGCGGTGATAGCAAGAACTCTCAATGGAGAATTTCTTGCCAAATGCGCCTAAACCAAGAAAGTAAAACTGCTGGATAAGTGTAAGACTTAGTTGTAGTGGAAGGGAGGTGTTTTTACTGGGTAAAAATACCTTTCGCTATGTGAGAACGGTCCCCATAGTGTCTTTTGAAGATTTTCACCTACCCTCGCAAAAAAAAAAATCCTATTCCTTTCCTATTAACCGGAGGAGCGTCTATTATCCGGGATACAAGCTAAAGTCAAGTCAAAACAAAACACAATCGTATTGCATATGTAGGGACATGCATAGATTGATTTCTGTGCATCATTGGTGTAGCTTTAACTAATATTCCAAGAAAAAAAAACACCGCCGTTGCCTTCTTAACAAAATAAAAAGTTTAATTAATTTTTTATTTTACAGAAAAAAATTCGTTTAGCCGAGTTTTTCGATTTTCCGTGATGAGCTCCATCCCGAACATCCCGGTGTAGTCGAAAATAATAAAAAAAAACCGCAAAACCATTAACGAATGTTAAATGCGGAAAGGTGAAGCCTAGAAGTGCTACCATGTTCATGCGGCTTTGTTAATATCATTTTGAACACAGAAGTCATGCCTGGACATCCGGCAAAAAAAGATGCAGCTTTCATCAGACTTCTTTCTCAAGTTGCCATCTTGATACTCGGCTTTTAAAACCATTCCGATGTAGTACAGCATATGTCACGACAACAGATGTGTCTGACGTATGACTAGTGCCATGTTTCACTGTGTACGGCTATCATCTGGCTCACTGTTGGGCATAGTAGGTGTGTTCCCGTACCAAGAATAAACAGTACAAAACAACGAAAATCTACGAAAGTCTGTCTCCGTATGCCAAAAATATGGGTTTTATGTCAAGCGCTCCCGTGAAAAATGTCTCTACTCTGTCCATTTAAACACAAGAAATTTCTGTGGATAGTTTGTTATTCTTCTGTCAAATCAATTGATGTCTAACTGCGTACCCGAACGTTCTTGAGATTTTGCCTCTCTCTCAAGGATCCTTACCCCCACTCCTTAAATATGACAGCCATCCCAATTTGGTGCAGAAAGTCCTGGAACAGACATATAGACTTTTTGGAGAAAAAACTGTAATTATAAAAAATTAAACTATTTCACAAATTTGATTGCCATACTAAATTATGAACATTTTAAACTGTACCCCACAAATCTCGCCTTTTTTTAAGTGGAGCAAAAATAAGACGTACGATTTTTAATTTTCACTTTCCCTTAAGTAAAGGGTGATTTTTTAGCTATTATCTTTTTGGCAACACTGGTTTAAACAGCTGACGCACGTTTCGTGTTTTGTTTCACTGTCAAACATCTTCAGTTTGGTCTATAACTTAACCATGAATCGTCTTACAAACAAACAACGCTTGCAAATTATTGAATTTTATCATCAAAATGCGAGCTCTGTTAAGAAAGTTCATCTCGCGCTTCTTCCATTTTATGGTCAGTTTAGACGAAGCTCATTTTTGGCTCAATGGGTACGTAAATAAGCAGAATTGTCGATTGTGGAGTGAATGTCAGCCAGAAGCATTGCAAGAGCTACCAATGCATCCAGAAAAAGTCACAGTTTGGTGCGGTTTATGGGCTGGTGGCATCATTGGACCGTACTTCTTCAAACATGATGCGAATCGTAACGTAACTGTGAATGGTGAGCGCTACCGTGACATGATATCCAACTTTTTTTGCCCAAAATGCAAGAGCCTGACTTGCATGACATGTGGTTTCAACAAGACGGTGCCACATGCCACACAGGACGCGCAACAATGGACTTATTGAGAGGCGATTTCGGTGAACATTTTATTTCACTTTCGGGACCGGTCAATTGGCCGCCTAGATCGTGCGATTTAACGCCTTTAGACTATTTTTTGTGGGGCTATGTTAAAGCTCATGTCTATACAGACAAGCCCGCTTCAATTGACGCATTGGAAGACAACATTGAAGCATTTATTCCTGAGATACCGGCCGAAATGTTGGAAGGAGTATGCCAAAATTGGACTAAGCGGATGGACCATTTGAGGCGCAGTCAAGGTCAACATTTGCATGAAATAATCTTCAAACATTAAATTATATGGACGGTACTTTCGATTCAAATAAAGATTCCATGAATTTTTCTGAATTTTGTGTGTTTTTTTTTTTGAAAAACTTTCCTATAGCTTTTAAAAAATCACCCTTTACAACCGACGCTACTTCAACTGCCTGGCAATTTCATAAAGGATCGAAAAACGCTTTTGTTCTCTTTACTTCGTTTTTCTCTTTTGTAAATTTAAAAGATTCACTGTCAGACGTGAGCCGCTGTTGGACAGTTTACCCTGCAATATGATGAAGACTTTGGCCTTTGAAAGAAACCAATTCTGCGTGTGATCTTTGGCCATGTTCGGCAATATGGATAACTCAGATTCGGTGCTAAAAACAAAAATATTTTGCTACCGTGTCTACCTAATGACACTAGCATACTCTCATTACTAATGTTGCGACGGAATTTTACCAAATGCAACCAATTAAGTGACTAATGCGATGCACTTGATCCATTGTACTGCTGAATAACCAATTAAGTTAAATAATTGAATCCCATTCAATTGAGGAATTAAATATTTATGAAGAACGGGTGAGTATATAAATAATACACATATAATGTGAGCAATGTTATTTCAAAACAATTAACTGAACTTCCCGACAAAATACTTGTGTTTGATTTGCACTCTATTCGCATAAGATGACGCAAATGCATACAACTTCAGTTGAAGAACAGGAAACAGTGTTTTCAGATAGATACAAGCAGTTTATCAGCAGTGAAAGTATTGCAACTGATAAAATACTGCAGAAAGTCGCCTCAAGATAAAAATAAAAGTCGTTATTTTACTCCAATTCGTGCTGTGGATGTGACTTCCTTGACATGGGTACGTCAGATTGGATTGTCATCTGACAGTATACATTTGAATGTGTTTAGTTTCATGCAGAAATCAATGATCAAGAAGGTCCTTGATTTCGAATGATATCGTTTTTTATACCGTTGTTCGTGTGAGCTGCGAGGTGATTTAGAGAATTTGGCGCCAAGAAATAATAACGGTATTTTGTAGAGGGGTTAAAAACTAGCATACTGTTACTTTTTTTAAAGTACCTCATTTATAAGTGTTGCCGTGTTGTTTTAATATATTTTTTTCCATTTTATGTCAATTTTTAAAGAAATTGCCCCTAACTCCTAAACGGGGCGAGATGGAACCCCCTCCCACCCATGGTAAAAAATACTAGTTTTTAGCCTCTCTACAAAATACCATTATAATTTCTTAGCGCCAAACGAGACACAATCTTTCGGAAGTCTGTCCAATTACTCGCATGTGCCGACGATGTTGACTTTATCGGAAGAACGCAGCGTGATGTTACTGGCACTTTTGTAAGTATAGTGACGGAGGCCGAGAAGATGGGTAAATGAGGGCAAGACTAAGTGCATGCTGTCAAGGGGAAAGGACTCTCAACATCGATGTCTCGGACAGAACGTCACAGTAGACAGGTATAACACGTTTGTAAGAAGATGGGTAAATGAGGGCAAGACTAAGTGTATGCTGTCAAGGGGAAAGGATTCCCAACATCGACGCCTCGGACAGATCGTCACACCAGACAGGTATAACTTTAAGGTAGGCAAAGACCTCGTCTACCTTGGTTCCGCAGTAAATAGTATGGGATCAGTACCGCGATCAAACGCAGAGTAACTTTTGTCAACCGCTGTTTCTATGGGCCCAAGAGGCAATTGAGTAATAGAGCCATCTCCCGGAGGAGCAAGCTGACTTTATATAAGACCTTGATCATTCAAGAGTTGCTTCGCGGCGCGAATGCATGGACAATCACCAAAGCGGATGAGGAAGTCCTTGGTCTGTTCGAGAGAACAGCTTTATAAGTCAAAAGACTTGAGTCTTCCCATTTTTTGAATATTGACTAATCTTTACACCTACTTTACCAATAACAAAAAGATGAATCGGTGATTTTGCTGTGTGGTGGATCGTTCAGGAAATGCTGAGGCAGCATTGGGCGATGTGGTTTGCGAAGGAAATGCTTTTGAGCAGTGCCCGATCGCTTTGAGTGATCGTGACAGCTTTGGGTGTCAGCAGAAGTATTGAATGAGTTCTTCTTATTAAATTACCTGTAAATTAAGCATAGTATTCCATTTATTTATTATTCGCGCAAGTCCTTATGACACAACTTGTGAACAATTTATACAATAATACGGGATTGCGTACAAATTGACAAATTCTTGACATTTGTCACCGGCAAATCTGCGAATATGTTACCATTATCGTAAAGGTAAGTGTGAAATCCGCCAACCCAGTCGACCAAGAGCTAAGATATGCCTCAAGTCCTGGATGTGCAAACATTCAGGGAGGCTAACGTCGACTCTCATCATTTCTTCGTAGCAGCACGATTCAGAGCTCGACTTTCCAATGTCAGAAAACTGCATCAGCCAACAAAGAGGAGTTGTGACATTGGTCGCCTGGGCACACCGGAGATTGCCAGAGCCTACGTGAGACACTCTCCGGTATGCCCACAAACGCCAACGAGATGTGATTGCAGTGCCGCTCGACCATCAAAGACGTCGCTGAAACTACTTTCGGCTACCTTAGGCAGTGAAGTAATTATAACAAAAGTGGGAATAAGTTAAAAAAGTAAATATATTCAACAAAGTATTGAAATATTTTATCAAACTAAATTTAATCACCAGTCTCTCTCTGCTGCAAATACATCAATTAAGTCGTCAGTATCTACGTCTGTCTCCCGCTGAACCAGCAAACCGATCCGATCACCGGTAGAGTTTCTTAAACTAGTTTTTAAACGTTTCATCGCGGACACGTTTTTTCTGGTGTACATGTCGAAACTGGTAGGTAAATAGGTAGCAAGTGGCGTTAAAGATGCACTTAGGCCATAGCAGGCCCACTGCCACGTGGGTTAACCAAACAAGGGATTACTTCGGTGTGATTAGTTGACAGCCAGCCAGTCCCAGTGAATTCCAGTAATAACTTAAACGGTGTTTAACTATGGTCGAGTAGATTGTCAGAGATTTAAGGACCCATGGCGGCTTTCCTGGTGTGGTCACAGGTGTTCTTAACATTCCTTCTCAGTTCATCCAGACAGCTGCTGCAAAAGTCATTTGAGAAAAGCCCTCTTAGTCTAGGGAATGCCCGGTTATTATTCCCACTGATGTCCAGATTTGCCGGTCTTCCATCGGGCATTGAAGTTTTTTTTTACTCATAATGTTCAGCTGTAACTTGATGGTGTCTAAGGGAGTCCGAATGTTCAATCAACTGGCAGTGTTGTGGCGATTTTTGCGAGATTTCACAGCTTCACAGTTCCCCGTAACGCCTCGAAGGCCTGGTACCCAGCACAGGTGAATGTGAAACTGTTCGGATATCTAGTCAGGAGATACTGGTGCGGTGCATGTATGTATGTTGGGAAAAATATGTTTACTGCAGTCTCCTAAAGATGTAGGGAAAGCTGTGTCTTTGGTGGTTCATGCCATTTTGTCTTCCAGAGCAGAAACTCAGCTTTCAACGCATCTTTGTTCAAAAATCTTTCTTTTTTTCTCTTGATGGGATGAAGTATATAATATAATGATGCTAGAACGCTCTTATGTTCCTCAAGCCGCGTTGTAAAAGTTCTCAGACACGTTTACTGTTCGTTTAATTTCAGGGTTTCAGTTCCATCCACCACCATGCAATGCTGTAACTTGATTTGAATCTTTTTGCATTCAGTTTAATGGGAAATTAATGCAGTGTGGCCGATTTTGGCTCATTTTTGTTTACCAGAAGTTCTTGGCACAACATCTTGTGAACTAGTTATTACTTGGTTCTCATTTGGGCAAACATCCCCCCCCAGTTTCGACCTTCCTCTGTTGCCTTATCCGACAAGGGCGGAAATGATATCTAGAACGGATCATAAATGCTTCAATGGCCGATGAAGACACTCGATGACCTTAACAATTATCGCTGAGATAAAACAAAAATAAATTAAAGACCTTAAGACCTTCGAATTTCTTATTTTATTTCCAAATGTAAGACGATTCACAGGATAGTGTATGTCACCAACTAGTCCTATGCACCTGCGATAACAATAATAAATAATTCATTTCGTTTCATTGTTTGACTCTTTATCGTCCATGGGTTCTTTCTTCTCTTTGCGTCAAAGCTGGTGGCCTTGATGTTTGAATTCGTGAACATCGTCCTCCTCACTCTCAGCCAACAGACAGGGACAAATAAGTCAATGGACTTACCGCCTCATAAGTATCAACGTCAATTCGGCAAACACGGGGAATCAAATAGAAAAATCTGTCCATAGCTTGTATTTTCCTAATATGCACGTAAAAGCAAGTTAAATGAGAGATAAGACATGTTAGGTCTTAACTGTTAAGAGCCACTGTGTATCTAATCAAATGTGAACCCCCCCGAACATTTTTGCAAAGAAGAGCCAGCACCCACCATTTTACCACGCCGATCGCGATGGTGCGAATAAAACTAAGTGTCATTTTGTGCTGAAAGGGGCGATAAAGTGATTAACCGGTTGACTTAATTGAAAATAAAACATTTCTGTTCTCCTTCTGACACAAATGCCTTACGGATACACATTCAAAATTATCATAAATCAACACAACTGAATATAGATACATAAACAAAATCAAGTGCTAGGAAAACCTACACGCAGAGCATTATCAATCTCTCGCCGCTAAAGTGAGATTTCTTATCAAATTATTAAACCAATGTTATAACAAAATAACATAAATACAGATATAAATAATGTAGCAAAAAAAAGGTGTATAGATATTATTAAGACCGTTGTCGATTGCCTCCAGTTAGTAAACGAAACTCATTCTTCGTGTTCGGACGGATTTTCCTATTTGCTCCTTTATTTTGTTTTTTTTTTCGGTTGATTTTGTTATTTTTCTTCTCTGAAACGATCCGACGAGTCTGAATGCAACGAAGGAAGTGTTTGATATTAATGGCTGCATCGATTTTAGCTGAAATATAAGTGAAAAGGATTTTACATTTTTTGTGCGGGTTTCGATTTCGATTTCGACACACAAGTATTCTTGGCGCGGGTAATTTCGAAAGCATTATGGTGACAAAGAAATTTGGGTTTTGTGTGTTATTAGTTCTCGCAATCACACAATCGGCAAATAGCGACATTGACATAGATGGTAAATATATATCAGTCATATTTGTTTGCATATTTTTTACTCAATGTGACCATCGATTGCATGGTTTAGGAAGTGTATGCTTAGATTTATTACACGACCATTACAAGGCACAATCAAATGTATATCAGTGAAATTCAGTAACAGTTTAGTTGTGGTAGATAACAATGTAATCTACTAAGTGATTGACCGTGAAAACACAAGTGTAGCAAACAAACTACAGCATGGCTTCGCCCTCTTGCAGGTATAGTGGAATCAATGACAGACACAAATACAAGATCATCTCAAACTGGATTTAAATCGTCTGCGGAGAGAGTCCCTGTCTTTGAAAATTTCAAAAATGATGCCAGTTAAACGGCGACTGGTACATCAAAATCGAATTCAATCAATGTTATGTACGCTCTAAATTGTGCGATGTATGTAACATGAAGGTCCCCCTTTGCCCAGTCCGTTGCCAAAGACTCCCTGAAGACATCAGGAGACACGCTTGTCATTTGTACATGCTTTCATGCAGCGACTTTTGTTGCAATTTACGAGCAATTCGGAGATTTGTGATCTAATTGTGTCAAAATTGGGCCATAAATGAAAACAGGTGGTTGTCGATAGTGTTGTCCAAAGAAGAATACACTATCTTCCCGTGAAACTAGCGGTTAGTGTCTCGTAGACTTCGCAGTTTGTAGGTCCTTCAGCTGATGCAACCAACTTTATGTGGAACTCTGTGCTGACTTACAACAGCACTTAAAACAAAGTCGCGTGCAGAGTTACCGGACCACTACCCAGGAATTCCTAAATTTGAATCAGTGTTCCCAAGATGCGTCAGCCGAGGCGAACGCTCCCCTAGCTGACAACGATTTGAATATGTTTATCGTTCCATATGAACTTTCCGAAACAGAGCATGACTTAACCACAAAAGCAAACATTTGTTTCGACGTCATTGCAACAACACATGCTCTGACTGCTCTGAAGTAATGAAATAAAACAAAGACAAGCTTTGGACTCATTCTAAAGAGAGTGAGACTACGTTTATGCCGTCTGAACGCACCTAAGCAGAAGGACAAATTACGGTTCGGCAATTCTTGCTGCCATTAAATCTGTTGGCTGATACCTATTCAAACCGTCGCCATGTATTAAGCCACTATGGGATAACATGCTACACTTAGACCAGAAATGATCTGGGTTAAATCCATTCGCGACTGGTGGGGAACTCGCCTGAGCTGACGGTTGAAAAAGAGGGCTCTCGAGAAATAGTACATGCAAGACATCACAAGATCATGTTGCATGCTTCCCACCTTTCGTAATCTTCACGCGGGTCCTGAGAAAATCGTTAGAGATAAAGCCTATCCTGATAATGGCTTCTGGCGTGCAATCCCAAATGCTCTGTCATGATACCAACCATTCAATGGAAGCAGCTGTTCAAGGCGATGGGGATCTAGTCTAGCCCAGATAGTACTTGACTATGCTTAAGGAGTATAAAAAAAAATACTTCTCAAATTTGCCGTTCGGAGTCTGTATAAAACTGTACGTCCCCTCCACTAGTGAGAGAACAGCAGCACTCACAACTCAAGTGTTTACTGAGGAGCTAGGTCCTGGCCTTCTACGGGCTGTAGAAGCCACCTACATTATAATGCTTGACATCTCATGTTAGTCCTTCGTAGGAAGTTTTCAGGTGACGATGGTATTTCTACTGAAGTCAGTTCAGTCAGGTACGGTTCTGCGTGCGTGCACTTCTTTCCGACGGCACTCAGTGAATGTTGAGCTGCTCAACCATTACGTAGAAATATGAACGGCAGTTTGGTAACTGTTGTAAGTTAAGAGAAAAAAAAATTTCAATGCCTGGCAGTCTCAAAAGATGCTAATATATAGAAAGGACATCACAAAAAAATCTTTCTAATATCCACTAAACATGAACTAAACATGAACCCTTGTGTTTTTTTCCACTTTAAAAGCATAAAAATGCCATGATACAGAGGAACTTCTCTTTAGCGGACACCTGCGGGAGCATAATAATTTTCCGTTGTGTAGGGGTAAGTGTCCGTTCTAGGAAGGCAGCGTAAATTATTTCTGAAATTGAGGAATAAAATTCAATTACTGGACTCATGTTTACATGTTTACAAAACTAACGTAGAAATACAAAACTGCCATGATGGCGTATTCTGAAAGCATTTGAGTCTGGTGAAGAGTAACCTAAATTAAAGCGAGATTTGAATTTGCCGCCATTTGTGTTGTGGGTAAATTGTTGGCAACACTGAACTAAAATTGACAGCTGATAATCACACTATGCAACAACCTGTCAGCGTTTAGTGCGAATTTTAGGCTGGAGCATTATTGGATCATATTTTCTTCAAAGTGAGGTTTGTCGAGCAGTAGCTGGTGTTGGATAACAGAGTTATTTAATGTGCTTTGAGCAAGGCATGTCATACAGCCCGTGAAACATAATTTTTGTTGTACCGAAATCGATCGTAGAAGTCAACGCAGAGAATGGTCATGTGAAAATTCGACAGAAGAGTGCTTTTGTGCCAATGAAGACGTGGTCCCGCTTGGAGACCGTCGAGCGGCTGCTTGTAAGGGGTAGTAAAGCATTTTAGAACAGCTTCGCCCTTTACCTAGTGAGAGGCATTGTCCAAATTGGTAACTGAAGTAAAGGCGTTAGTTCACCGTCTCATGGGTAAGGGGATTTCTTGGTATAAGCCTTAGAGATAGCTTGGCCCTTCCAAACTCCGTTGTTTCTTCTGACGACGTTAATGTCCACGACATAAGGCAAATTGATGCCTCTAGTGAAACGCATGATCGGGACTAATTTTAAGTCGTCGTATGTTGCCTTGTGTAAATATTTGACAAGTTGTTAAAAATGCACAAAAACATATTTATTAGTATCCATTTGTGGTTTCCAGGGCCATAACCCATTACTCCCCACTGTCCTGTATTTTGACACTATATTCAATCTTTTTTACAAATTAAAGGAACTATTTAAATAAAAATAATAAATATGGGGCAGTTAAAATGTCACTTCTTGGTAGCATTGAAAAAAAAAAATAACATTCCGGCAACGATGCGGTTGAGGATATTTCCCCGATGAGTTATTCCACAAATAACCCTATCCTATGTACAATGATTCAATAAAAGAAGAACTTCTTCTATGTTCCCACACGAAATTAAGTAATTTCGGCAATTTCCCTAGAAATTGCCCAATTTTCCAACAATGACCCAGTTTTAAATCTGACTCAATTACCTCGATTATAACAAATTATGACAGTTTTAGCATAGCCATGCCAACAAAACAAGCCAGTTTCTAAACCATTATACCAGTTAACTACCAGATTTCTCACCATTATGCCACTTGCAGATTTCTGACAAATTGTTTTGTTTGAAAAAAAGTCAAAGTCGACGAGAAGATATTTCGCTGTCAAACCAAATTGCAATCAAACTGTGCGCAATTCGAAATTGCTACGCCGAAATTGTGCAATTTCGCGTCTAGTGGGAACATACTGTAAGACTAAAATCTTCTAATTTCTATTTAATTCAGAACTCAATTTTGGGACATCCTTTGTAACAACAAACACTGCGTTGGTTCACTTTTTTTTCCAGTCATGCTATATTTGAGCTTCATATTATACTCTGACGTATTTGCTGACCTCGTCAGTCGACGATACTCATTGTCCTTCAAGTGATACGTTAGCACACAGGAAATATCGCCGGCAATTAGATCTGATCGAGTATTTCGAATTATATTTGTGTTTTTTTTGCAATACCTATCTGCTTTCAAGTAGCGTTGCATAAGATGTTGTTTTGCCTTTTTTCAAGAACAATACGGTGACTCATCTGAAGAAGGCACTATAAAGGAGACTACTTACTATCATTGACTGCTCAGTCTTTGACTTTTGTCCTAGGACTGTCTTGGTGTAATCTATGCTTCATCTAGAGCTATGCATTGTTCGATTAAACAACCAATGATCAGAATGCGCGGATTGTCGTAAGGCCTGGCACATATAACGATCATCTTCTTTTGCTTTGAACATCCACTATCACTGAAGTCGTGACTCTGAACTTTTGGCAAATCTGTTCAATGTTATTTCTGTTGGTCAAAGTCGTAGGGCGTCCGACCCTCACTATCAACTAGTCTTTCAACGACTGGATGACGCAGCTGGTTAAGTGCCCGCCTTTGGTTAGTGGGGTCCCAGTTTCAAATCTGTGTCCAGGCACCATTTGCCATTGAGATCAAATTAACGGCACTATCACTGAAGGGGTCGATCATTGGTAGTAGTCTGACTTTAGGTATCACAATGAACCAACATGGTCTAAGTTTGCTGGTGGATCCTACTTACCTACGTCCGTACTGCCTGTATCTTGTTTTCTGCTTCGGGTCTAATACATCCTGGGATTCTGGCTTCAAATTCGAGTTCTAACATTCTACTCGTACTTGACAGTGCACCAACAAGACCTTTTGAGTACCCTGAGTCCATGTTCGATACTCGTATGAAGAACAATATTGACCCTGTACTGGTTAACTTAGTCGAGTAGGAAGAACGCGAATTGTTAAGCACTGAACGAGAGGAAGCGCGACAATTAGAACGAAATGCGATAGATAGGATCCACACGGAAAATCGTCACATGGGAGAGTTGGAACCTACAAGTGCCACGAGATCTTATCGCGGTCGAAAAATGGTTGAAGTACCTCAAGGAGTGACGATGTAATAAAAGTTCAAAAATAAAGAAACTCGCGTTTTTTTGCTTGAAATAATTATTTTGTTATTGCCAACGACTCTAACTCAGGCCATAAAATAACAAAATGCAGTCACTATTTATTTAAATAAATTAAATTTTACAAGAATTGCTAACATTTAACAAAAAAATAACAATGTTACCTTTTCGGCTGTTGTTACTTTTGCTTTTATCTGCGAATGAATAGCTTTTTTCTTGACATTCGTCCAATGAATCATTCAGCTTTAATTGTTTTAATTCTGCTTTAAAATTTCGGAACATTTTCCCACTTCCAGTTATCCCTAATATTTGGAAGAATTAAGTGTCATTCGCGCCGTTCTAATTTCTTGGGTCCTTTGTAACCGAAAGAAAAGAGAAGAATATACCACTTCATTGCCACATGCGACATCCTAAACTAGATATGAGTGAGTTATTCTGGAGTACTAATGAAGTCCTTGACATTTTGAATGGATTGAATGGACCCTCGTCCCTGGCCCGTCTTTTCAGGACATCTTGGGAAACTCATTCTCCCCAGTGTTCCCCACAATTTAAATAATTTAATCTTTGAATCCGCCGCCAAATATGTGGAGCAGATGTTAACACCGCATGCCCGCACTCGCAATTAATTCTGAACACCTTTAGAATATTAATTTCGAATGAGTGCACGCCTTTAATCGGGGAACATCTGAGTAAATCCACAATTGCAGCAATTAATTCTTCAAATGGAAAAAAAAAACACCACAACTCACGAAAGAAAAACCCTCCTATTCCCGGGAATTCACCTCGGAACAATCAAAGGTCGTACGCCAAGAATCTGACTGTGAATAATAATTCTGGGATGAGTTCCTAAGAATCAACTGAAGTGAATATTTGCTTGCTGGTTCATTAGTCTTTACAAAATAAGTTGTGGAAAAGCCAATTGCTGCTAACGACAACCCATGGATACCCACAATTAACTACATCCAATTCTATAATTCAGTCTGAAACTATTTTTGGAACACTGATCGTTTCGTGGTAGCTTCTTGGAAGTGTATGACGGTCTATTAACGGATGCTAATTGCTTGATAAAGCTCAATCATAATACGTAGTCCGTAGTGGGTTTTCTTGATTTTGTTTAACGATCTTTTTTTCGTTTTGGGGAATACATATTCACAAGCTGGAGCTACTAAGAATGTAATTGCAGCTGAACATGTTTATGTCACGTGGTTACCTACTTCCACTGTCAGTCACACTCGAAATGTAGTTCTGCAGCGTCTTGTGTTCGTCATCGCAGTACATATCAGTGAATGAGTTGCATCGCATTCCGCTGCGTTACAGAAGTCACAGCATTAATAGCATTAAACAAACAAGGTGTGATGCGATGAAAATTTACTTTTTTATTCAAGTCTGTTTCAAACAAAATCATCACTGGCTGTTTCAACACTGGTTGTTTCAGGCGAACTCAGAATTGTAGGCAAATATTTTATTGCACTAAGAATGCAATCTTGAGCAGGCGACTGTTATTATCAAATATCTATCCTAATTCGGGCATAAGTTCACCGGGTTAACTACCGACGCAGAGTGGGGTCACTTATACCGAAGCTATCAGAAAAACTCTTGTCTTCTGTTAAACCAATTGCCAACAGCGACATTCCAAAGTTAAGTGTTTCTCCTAGTTCACGTGTTCAGTTTAAGCGGTTTGAAACATAATTTTAGAGGTAGGTTAGCCTTCGCATGGCTGTACAGCTTGTCATGTCCCGGTCCGAAGGCTCTTGGGAAGTAATCCCTATGAGGAGACATGAACCTAAGTTGCAACCATTCCCTCCCTCCCGTGCTACCTCATTCCCTGTGCATCTCATTCCCTGTTTTTCCTATACACTTCCTATCCCGTGGTAGGGATCAAGGTGTCACACGAACAATTTCGATGATCAGCGTGGCTGGAGGAGCACTTGAAAAATAGTTCAGTGTGCCGGACCCACCTGGCGACCCTGGAGTTTTCATAAAACTGTAGACCCCTCAACTCGCGACGAAACTATGCCCCATATTCTTTAAGTCGTGTCACATGTCACTGTGACAAATTTGTACTGATGTGACATTCAAGTGACTAATCGAATACAAATTTGTCACGGTGACATGTGACACGACTAAGAGAATAAGGGGTTATAGCACGCACAACACTAGTGGTTGCTGTGGAATCTAGGCCCAGTTACACAACGCGCTGAAGCACCACCCACTTTAATGTTACTAAAGCAGGTGTGTGACAACAAAAAACAAAATTGAGAATTTTGAATCAATTAAAGGCTTGACAATTTATTCCCTCCCAGCATACTGCCAGCATGTTCACTGACTAAGGCCGGTAGATAATTGTATAGCTTGAACCTTCTATTTATTTATTTACCGCTGATGACGGACAAGATTTTCTGGACAAGTTTATCTCCATTTGAAAATTATTGTGGAACATAGAGTATCCTGTTTACAATTATGAATAGTCACTAGTCTCAATTGTCCTCTGATTGCCTTTTGTATGCTAAGTCTTGTGAAGACTCGCAGTTAACCTTTGGTAAACCTTGGAATATTATCTACGAAGGTGGTGTATCTGTCACCGAACTCGGATGAGAATTGAAAAATCATTCAAAGGGAATCAAAAGTAACTTTGACGACATCAAGAATCATAAAATGAGAGGATGAAAGCAGTTAAACACATCCGATGAACCGTGTGACTTTCATTCGACACGCTAAGGCACATCATTCACTGCACAGTCTTGAATTTGAGACAATGGCGTACACTCACGTGCTAGCAAGCGCATTCCATCCATCTGAGACTCGCAAAAGTCATTAAGTGACAGTAAATTATCCATAATCGACATCAACGCCCCAAGGGATGGCTATGTTACTATAGACACGTCTGATATGGTATCAAAATTAAACGTCTTATCGAGTCGCATTTCCTCTGATAAAGGTATGATTTTTTTATGGCGGGATTCGGTTTGTTGGCACCAGATAAATTTGTCTACATCTGCACTTAATTTGTTTACCAATTTTTTTTTGTTCTCGCTACGGGTTATGATAGATAAAGTAAACTTTGCCAAATGACGTACCGGTGACGTGACCAATTTCGAAAGAAGAAGTATCAATCAAGAGCTGTAGCACACGCAGAGACTTGTCTAGTTTCTACAGCAAACACTCATGTTGTACGTGTTATTGTTTTCTCCCGAGTGGGTGAAACCTAGAAGTTCCATCATGGGAGTATGCCGACTTTGGACGGCGAAGATTGACATGTGACAGTCATACCGTGGAGGAAGTACACGGAGGTAGTCCATTCAAGCGAGATGATTTTGTGAGTTCCTTGTGAGATTTTCTCTATCAAAGCGATCAGAAAGTGAGTAGCATATAATGGCACTTTCACATTTTCGCCAGGCCGCGCAACCTTGACAACATTTGTTCCATGCTAACTGATATCAGATAAGGTCCAGCGGTTCTCACGTCAACGATCCCCACGCCTCGCCAATCTCGTCGCCAACATATGGGCGACAGAATAGTGCCAAAATCAGTTTGGCTTTTCGAGTTAAGCAAACGCCCAAGTAAAGAGGACGAATTCTCCGGAAATGCGGCGAAAATAAATTATAAATACAATAACTGAAGGCATTTTAGTGTCGCGCGCGTCGGACAGTACAGTGCTTATCTATGTACATAAGCCGAAACTGGCTTCTCCGGAAACTTCTGTTATTTTTCAGACTAGTTCAGTTGTATGTCTGCTCCAAGCTTGACAATTCCCGAGTGACAAACTCCCCGAGTGTTATCTGTCACCCGAATGAAAGGTGACCGTCCGGAAACCCACTTAACCTTCGGAACAGAAGACGGCTGGGATGAGAGAAGCTTTTCACATGACTTATCGCAGCATGCATCTGAACAAGTTACAATGATTCTAGGCTAGGTGATCAATTTAGGTGTAAAGTAAGGGCCTCTTCATTAAGCACTGCCCATCTTTAAATTTAAATAAAACAAAGTATGTCAGCAGCAATCCGTTGTGAACTTAATGTTGAGAAGCGGCACGAATGCTCAAGTCAACCCGATTTCCGGGGCGGGTGTTGAATGCAATTCCATGAGGTATCGCTTAGCCGGCCCAGGACTAGGTGGTTGGACTAAGTCCAAGAAATCGTCTAGTTGGGCATAGCTCCTGATGAGTCACAGTCGATGGCGGAGGATGGAGCGGCCTGGAGATCTCTCGTGCTTTACCTATGCGACCACCTTGCTGGATCACGCTCGCTGGTCAGTAGATAATGGTGATGATCATGATTGAAAGTGAACATCGTTCACATGTCCGCTGCGGCTTCTCTGGGTGGCGCGCATTCGGTATGTCAAACTTGGACACCTCTGGCGAATAAATCAGGCTTCAATTGAGCGATTTCATGGGTTTGAGAGGCTTTGAGGGCCTCTGTGGTTGTGGCTTATACGCCTAGACCTGCAACTTCTGAAGAGTCTAACAGGGTCAAATCACACGATCTCGGTGGCCAGTTCACATCCCCTCCACATGAGATGATCATGCCTCCGGCTCGCTTATACACAACGTAACAACGAAAATATCAAACTTTCCTCCTTCCCGTCTCAACGATCAACCGTTCTCTCTATCAACCCTTGCTTAGTACCCAGACATCACTTTAGATTCCAAGCCCTGCTGGAAGCTAACCATAGGCCAGCTAAGAAAGAATGCAGAGCCCACAATAGAAACATCTGTAAAATGTGGTGGCTCCAAAAAATGTTGATCCTCATGCGGATCCCTAGTGTAAAGGCCGGCCCTTAGGAAAATGGAATATCACAAATCTAAACATGGTGCAGACAACAACATGCATAGGTACCACAGGCGCTCTATTAATGCTAACGATTCATAATCTGGACTTACACATTAAGAGCACACAGCGCCATCACGATCAGAGAGTCTGAATGCTGGTCAAACACGTGTCAAACGGCTATGACACCCTAAGGCCTAAGATAACATAATGACATAGCGGGCAGGGATTTAAAATGGGCCATCTACAATGGCGGCTCTAAGATGGGCTGTGGAGTAGTAAAAAATGTCCCTTATCTGGGTTTCAGGTCACATTCCGGAAACTGAATGTCAGTGCTAAGTGCTCAGTGTTCAGTGCTCGCTTTCAGGGGAGGTATCTCTAGACCAAGGCTGAAGCCACGATATGTGCAGGATATATCTTAGGGCGCATCTTGAAGCTGATCTGTCCACACAGGATCATTTGAAGGCCTGTGGGAGAAATTATCGTGCTCAGCCTTGGTAGAATTTTGTATATTTGTGCACATGGCAGATGAGTTCATTTCACACAAAATAAATTCTGCATGTTTCGCTGATATGATTCCAGAGACACTTGATAAATTGACAAAATTGTGACACGCATTGAAAGTCCACCTCTTCTGCGATCTGGAAACGACCTTTACTAAAAAAAAAAATAAGAAGGGGCCGCCAAACGTAAGGCTTGCACAGGACGCTCATTTGGCTAGAGCCGGCCATGAATTAGCTAACCAGGCCAGACTGACAAGATGGACTACATTAATGAAAATATGGCCTGAGCAAAACTGATCTAAAACAAATGATCGACCTCGCCATGATATCGCTAGATTGGGGGACAGTCTGTACGGGACACTGGTCGATAGGAGATCATACCATCAAGCAACCACTCCTGTTGATGCCGATTCCAAGTTTGATAAGCCTTTTCTAGGCGCATCAAACGTGTTTTTTTTTTTGGAGATACTCAGAAAGGTGGGTAGGAAATTGTCAACTCAAACCAACAACAACATCTACTCAAACCTCTACTGGAAGACTATTCTGCCTGCAGCCTCTACTCAAACTAAATGTGAAACGAAAAAGAGCGTTTTATGGAGAATCAATGCTGAGCAGAGTACTGAGTTCTCAATAAAACACGCCTAGTGACTCGAAAGATGTTGGGCCGTGAAAATTGTTTCTGTTTTTGGCGTAGCTGGAGTCGAACCCAGACACAATAGGTTCAAGTGCGCAAAAGTCGTCGCACAGACCCACAATGCCACAGCCGCTACATCAAGGAACTGAAGTCCTTCTTAAATACCGCCAGTTGGATTTCGAGATAAGTATCTGGCATCTATTAATAAGGTGATAGAGCTGTGGCAGTGCTAAGCCTAGCACTAAGCTTGAGGTATGAGGTGATAGGTTCTCAGCGGATGAGGATGAGTTGTTGAAAATGTATAGAAGGGCAATCAATAATGTGACTACTAGTGACTTTACTAGAAGTGGAAGACTCGTTCACAAAGGCAACATAAATGACGGCAAGTGGTTTCGTATACTTTATTGCAATCATTTCCTTGGCAAACCCAAAGTGTAGTAAACATTCTTACGGTTCCAATTAACCAACGTGCCCACTAACAAGACCCCTTTAGCAATTTCTCCTGTTTTCCTCGAAGTGTCTCGCAGAAGCTCATCCAAATTGTGTACAATTTCAAAATTCACGCCTTAACAACTCGGTTCTGGCAATTCAAGATGTTATCACACTTTTTCATTCACAAGAATTACTTCCCCAATGATAAGTTTAATTGAAAGCTCTAGTCTTAAGCCAACAAGCCGATAGATAAATGTCAAGCGAAACAATTAAAGTCACTTGCTCCGACAAATTGATAAAACTAAAAGCAACAAGATCCGATTAACCACATTAATCATTACTCAGTAATTTTAATTGCCCTTAAAAACTGGAAATGTGCCATTTGCTATTTTCGTTTCGGTTTCTATTTTTTTTTATATATTTTTTCGACTGCCTCTTACCACTTATAATGTTTACTTCCTCAGGCTGGGGAGTCTATGGCTGGTTTATTTGACGGTTTTATTTTTACGACCCGATAAGCGCTGGGGAGTGATAACGGCGCGTCTGAGAGAGGAAGATATTTCCATATGTGATTTATATCAGTCACTTTTGATAAATGCGACTTTACTTACATTTATGAGATTGCTTCAATAAACAAATAAATACCAGCTTATGAACAAGTGAATGGGGGCTTAAGAAGTTTCGATTCTTATCACATGACTCGATATTAAGACGATGTAATTTTTATTAACCGTGTAAATTGGTATTTTTGTACACTGCTTAATAAGTGTGTTTCCGAGAACCATAAAAAAATACTGACTTGTGATGCATTCGAATGAATATTCGAGTGATCCTCAAAATTATTCGAATGTACAGTAACCAACTATTTTAGATATTTTACGGTAACTCAAAGCCACCAACTGGCTATGAAATGGCCTAGTGACATCACACACGACTAGGTCGACGAAGAAACTGGAAGGCGAAGCCGTGTAGTGACAGCACAATGTACCAATTGGTCTAAGTGGAGCGGGACTTACAGAATATTCTCGCAGTCACTGTACCTACCTATCTACCTGACCAACTACAAGTTAATAAACACAAGAGAACTCGATAAATGCCTCAGTCCAGAAATACTTGAATTACCCTCCTTTGAGTTTTCCTTTCAAAAAGAACTCCTTGTCACTTGGTCTCGCGCTGGAGTGAGAAGAGAGATGTTCGACTAATCGATTATGGTTCCAATGCGCCCATCTCAAGTCATTAATTGATTATAAAAATATCTCGTTTACTAATGTCTCGATTCTTAAGGCTCCGGCACTTAGAATACATACTTAGTAGCTTGGCGTCAAAACATCCGTTCACGGTGAAGTGCCTAAGTTAGGATAAGTCGGTGGGTACACGTGGTGGAGCCACGTCTCACTTAGGTCCAGCTGGACTCATTTTGATGCCCATGGGGAGGATTTTATGCTTCTAACCCTCCCTCAGATGTTGTTGTGCCCGTCCAGTCCAGCCCTCCAGAAATCCTGAGGAACCTGAAAATAGATGTTAATGGGATTCTCGCTATGCCCTGGAGATTCTAGAAAAGACTGGATCATTGCCAAAGACAGTGAGGATTATCCTCAATTTCATATTGGTCCCCACAGCCTATGCATATGGTGTCCTGGGCAGGTACCATTTTGTGTTCCAGACATCTCAGATGATTCTGAGCAGTTACCGCTCCGACTATTATCCACATCGGAATCTTGCTGTTTGATAAATTGTGTCGGTCTTTGCGCCTAGGCCATAACATTCGGGAGGTCTCACGGGTCTGTAGAAAGTTCCACCTTTCATTAGCTAACTCCATGATTTTGTCATCCAATTTTTTCTTCATATCAGTAAGAGGGCGATCAATACATGGGATTGCCTGGGATAGGTCGGTTTCGGTCGCTTTCCTGGCAAGTTTATCTACTCCCTCATTGCCGGTACTGTCCCTATGACCTGGGACCCAGTTCTTCGCTGCAGCCGGCGACCAGCTAGGACTAGATTTCCATGGCCAAAATTGTTTTAATGGTAATATCAGCCAGTGGTAATTCCAACAAGCTTCCTTGACCGCCAAAACTTCCGCTTGAAAAACTCTGCCATAGTCAGGTATTCTAATTCAGAGAAAATGTGCCTTTTTCCGTCTCCGATTCATCCGTGTAGACGTGGATGGATTGATTTGTTGATAGGTTCATTAGAGTTTCACTCCTCCCTTGTTGAGAGGTAACATCGGAAGGGTATTTCGAAAGGAGGGAGAAGTCGCTCACTGGCATGACCATTGGCGCTTGTGTGCCAGCTTTTGGATTGGATAAGCCTTATGGCGCTCTTTGCAGCAGTCTTCGGCATATAGAGAGGCCAAGTGGAAGAAGATCCAGTAGACGCTCTATGTGCGCTGTATGAGTAGCGGCGATTGATCCAGTCACACCAAGGCATGCAGGTCTTATTATATGATTATTAACAGCTTCAAGTGGTAGTATAGCCTGCCACTATACCACGCTGGCGTACATCAAGATGTCCAGAGTATTGTGCAGGGGTTTGGACCCTATTTCCGAATATGCTGTCACACAGGTATAGGGCGCAGGCCGCTTTCGATGCCCTTTCTTTGACGTTGAGTCTCTAATTTAGCGTGGGCCAGAACCTAGCTTCTCAGCATCCACCATCCACCATCTAGGGTTAGACCAAGGTATTTCACTTTTTCGCTTAGGATGAGGGTTGTTCCCTCAAATGATGGAAAGTTGAGATGCGGAATGTCAATTTTGTTGGCAACAAGGACCAACTCTATCTTTTGAGGATTAATTCCAAGGCAGCAAGAGGAGTGTTTTTTTTTTTTGCTCGTTCGACTAGTTCACCAAGAGCCAGGAGGAATTTACCACAGGCAACAACGTCGAGACTTTGACAGTCATGACAAATTCATGAGACATGAACCATGGCCGGTTAAAGAGGGCACAACAATCCATGTCCAAAACTACATGTGTGTGCCGGAGATGCATGTGAACATGGCATGAGCTCTGTACAAATGTTAAAAAGGCGATTTGACGATTTTCCTATATGTGCACGATTTTGTTTGGACGTTGAAGTGAAATGGCATGGGATATTTGCCCGCCAAAGAAAGGACGCGGATGGCTGTTCAGAGTGTGCTTGTGAAGACGGCCAGTGAAGACGGTGGGTTAATGATTCTTCTACTAAGTAGACTAATGTAGAGACCAATTACTACATTACTGAAGCCTGCCTCGATATCTAAGAATGCGGCAAGGGCATTTTCCTTCACCTTTAGGCACCTTTCAACGACACTAACAACGGCGTGTAGTAATAAATTTATAAAAAAAAGTACTAAAGGATTTTACTACGAAATAAAATGTTAAAGTTGTTCAGAGGATTTATTAGCAACTGCCTCTCTTCAGATCTCCAAATGAACATGTTAACTCAATAAACTTCTCTAACTGCTCATACATTAAAGGGCGTATAATTCGTATGGACTATCAATGGTATTAGTCAGCTGTGGTCCCATTTCTATTACAAGCGTTCTGGACAATGGCAATTTTGAAAACACTGCCAAGAGAGACTTTGAAGAAAATCCCCTGAATATAATAGGTTTCGATAACGATTTTGAAACCCATTTACAACATCAATATAAGCCTGCTTACTCATAGCAAATTCATCGAAAGTGATAATTGCTGTTGCTGCGAACACAGTCACAAACCGAGCTCTTTTTCGAGTACAACACGTAGTTCCGTAATGGGCACTTACACTTTAAACGACTAGTTCGACATCAATTTAGCAGAGTTGGAGCAATTCCAGAAACGATGTGAACAAGAACGATAATAGCGTCTGAAGTTTGTTAGCAAATCAATGACGTTTTATACCTGTTTCTCCAAGTGCTTATTTCCCCCATTTATCTACACTTACTGTTATTTGGTTGGAGGGGAATTCCTTGATTTGCATTTCCATATACATTCTGTTCTTTTGAAGATTTTGTATCTGGGTTGCTTTGTTAAGCAACTTTGATGTCGCTCGGAAATCCATCGCTGAACAATAAAATGATTAGCAAAAGCAATCTTGATTCCATGCAACTCAAGCAACTGCCCAATGGTCAGTCGATTTTGTTTCTTCCGGGGAATCCTTAAACACACCAGTCAACCCTAATGGCATGTCCTTGGAATATTTCCAGCTAGTGTGCAAATATGAAGAATATTCACATTATCCTGGAAACCCCTCTTATGTTTGACATACGGTACAGCCTCGCTAGTCCGGACACATAAAGCGTCCGAAATAGCGAAAAGTCCGTACTATAGAGAAAAAATAAAATGAAGTGAACAATCGACGAACTTTTCAAAAACTTCTTATTAGAGATAGAGGTACTAGGTATTGTCGTTGAGAAAACTTTCAGCGATGAATTCAAACCCGAACCACAAAATATACGTCTTATCCTTAAACGGTCTTCAAAAAATGACAACTTAACGCAACTGAGAAGGCTTGCTATGAAATACATACATTAAAAGCAGGAACTATCAACAGACACAATGTCTAGACTCAAGAGCCAATCGCAAGGGACACAACTCCAGTAGAATGCGACCACTCATTGGAGACGAATTTCTAAATTTACGTCACTCATTATTGAGTGGGAAACCAAACTTTAGCTTTTAACTTCGTCGTTTTAACCGAAATGTAGTTACAACCGAGGTCACTATAATCGAATTCTTCTGTAGTAGGAAAATTCCCAAAATTGTATGAACACATGTGCGTGTTAACATTGAACAGAGTCAAAATATGTACGCATTTTAATACTCTGTCCGAACTGTAGAGGCAATATTTTGAAAGTGTCCGAAATATAGAGGTGTCCTGACTCCGGGTTCGGGAGTGTCCGGACTAGCAAGGCTGTACTGTACTATCTTTCATAAGGGAAATGGTAGTTCCTTTGGATCAACTTCAACCCATCGGTACAATAAAACTCTTCAGGTCACGGTGTCGTTGCCTTTACGGAATAGGCTGTATAGAGCGAAAGTGAGTCAAGCTTTGACATATATTTTCTTTTGTAAATTCGAAATTTCCTATTTTTGCTTGACGAAAGTCAGTTGATTATCAAATGGTAAATTAAACTAAGCACAAATCAGCCGCCAAACGACAGGAAAGAAGAAACAAGAAAAATGTCGAAATTATATTCAAACAAGCATATTCTTATGGAACGAATTTTTCATTCTCCGTAAAGATACCGTGTTTTGATAAACCCTTAATCAGATCAAAGGGTACTCATCACCAAACGATTCCTTGATTAATTCCACGGTCGTGACAATGAATTTCTCCCTATCGGTCATAGCTTTTACAACGTCTGTAAATGATAAGCATTTTCGTTACTCATGCTCTTGAGGAATACTCTTGGACACATGACCGCGTGGGGCTTTACAAGAGGACATATAATGCAGCATAAAGCTATTTTCAACAAAACACAACCACCATAGCCCAAGCTGCATAGCATACATGGCAATTGCTACTGTCCAATTAGATTTGTAAGCACTGATTCCATGTGATGGATAAACCGCATTTTGCACGTGCTACTGAAAGTCATTGTACAGAGTATGTGCTTTTATAGGCGTGTGCCAAAAAACCGGATTTTGCGACGCGTTGTCTTCATTTTTTCTTTTCATTGGAAATGAGTAACCGCTTGCACAGTAAGCAGCATCTGCGATTCGGGTACTTACAAGCCACTTGTAATTCTGGTGTTTACAGACATTTATTTACGAACAGCTAATGATGCTGATGTTGCTATTAAGTGACGCGACTAAAGCTTACAACACGAACGATTCGAAAAAAAAACAATCAACTACACTCCTCGACTTGCAAAATTTAAATGCGAGTGCTTTGTTTCATCTAGTCATGTATAAAGAGTTATGAATTTGGAAAAGACTGTGGGAACTGAATGCAAATTAATAGTCCCACACTGAGGAAAACAAGTATTGGATTACAATGTTTAAGATTACATTTTATTAGAACTGAAGGACGACATGTTTAGGTTGGGTAAGGTTAGAGTGGCTGACTACCTTAAAGGTAGCCCCACTTAGGCCAAAAGTCGGCCCGTTGTGTTACCACCAATCGGCGAACCTTTTGGTGCTCTTAATAAAGCGATAGAGCTGATTGATGCTAATATAGCTTAGATCTGTCCAGTCGTAGAAATATGGCGAGTCGAAGTGTCTAAATTTGTGAGATGAGAGGGCACTGCATTGCAGAGACGGTGTGAAATGGTTTCTTTTTCCTCTTCATCCCTGCAATTCTGCAGAAGTCGTTATAGGGGACACCTAGTCTTGAGGCGTGAATTTTAATGGCACAATGCCCGGCTATAACGCCGATGAGAGTTCTCATTCTGATCAGGTCACGTGATCGTTTTGGATCGATAGCAGTGAAGCATCCATATACGTTTGGTATGAGTAAGCTTTAGTAGATGTTTAATAGTAACGATAGGCATGGACGGCAGCTCCCCGCCAGGAAAGAGAGTTGAGGTTGTGCCCTTTCTAGCTAGTTTCTTTGGTACGCAATTCTCTGGGATGTCACTGTGTCCCGGCACCCACATAACATGGATGTTAAAATACTTGGCCATCTCGTTAAGAGCTTGAGGGACCTCTAGGAGATTACAGTGACTGCACTCAGAGCTTTGATCGCTGCCTGGCTCTCTGAACAGATGACAATCTCTGTACCTAATAATACATGGCAGAGTTTTTTTTAAACGTCATAGTCTCTGCCTGAAAAACGCTGGTAAGGTGGTCTGAATGACGGTTGGAAATTCAGAACCTTAGAGAAGACTCCCACACTCACTCCTTAGCCCATCTTCGATCCATCTGTGAAAATTCGCAGAGGACCATCCAGCGTTTGCTGTTCAGACGTCCAGTAAGATCTGGGGGGTACGCTAGTTGAGAAGTTTTTCTCTAAGATGAGTGAGGTCGGTGTTTAATGGTAGGGCTCCACATTTATCGAGGATGCTAGTGTCCGGAGTTAATCTCCATCCTCATACGCAGCGATTTCAATCTAATCGTGCTGGCAGCAGTTGAGGAGTGTATTTAAATCTACGGATCGGGAAGTTCACAGTGCTCCGCTGATGCAAATGCATGCCACCCGCCGCACTGTTTCAAGCGGTTTGCAGTTGGTGTCATTGCCTACAGTCAAGAGTAGTATGCGTCTGACTCCTGATACGAATAACCACAGAACAACCCGCGGCTGTAGATCCCATTTGCACTCTATAGCTTTTTTACAACAATATAGAGCAGTACAGGCTTTTCTGAGGAAATTCTGTAAGTGCCGATGTACAATGTGTTATTTTCCGAATCTAGTGGAACTTAATTCAAAATTCCAAGAGAGATGTATTATTCTTCGTCTTCGACGGGCGCTACAGTTCGGGGTGTTCCTGTATCCCTGCCAACAAGCGTCTCCAGTTGGCACCATTTTTAGCCAGCTGCCTCAAAGTTGGTTGAGGCCCTTCTCCACTAGTGTGCACCATCGGTTTCGTGGACTCCCTCTATTGTGTGGAGTCGTGTGTCCATGTACTCTACATGACCTAGCCATCTTATGCGTTGAAGCCGTAGTCGCCGAACTATGCCTTAATGTCAATGCGGTTCGTGGTGGAATATTCTCCTCCAGCACCCATCAACGCAAACAGGACCAAAGACTGCATGCAGAACTTTTCTCTCGAAAATGCCAAGGACTTCTTCATCCGCTGCTGAGATTGTCCATGGGATGATCGATCTTCTCCAGGACGATGTTGAACAAGTCACATGACAGCGCGTCGTCTTATCTGAATCCCATTTTGACATTGAAGGCCTCGGTAAGCGAGAAGCAGCCAGCATTCTCCCTCATTGTCTTGGATAGCTCGTCTATATGCACTCTGCCATATGCGGCCTTGAAACCGACGAATACATGGTGGGTGTCGATTTGAACTTCTTGGTTCTTTTCGAGGATCTGCCGTAGAGTGCTTCCTCTCTAACCACAATGAAATGATGCTAAGGAAACTTATTCTTTTATAATTGGCTTATTTAAAGGGGTCTTCTTTGTGGAGGATCGGGTAAACGAGACCGAGATCCCACCCGTCGGGAATGCTCTCTTCCGACCTGACTTGGTGCATGTGTCCTACTAGCTCATCTCCAGCTGATATTCTGCAGACCAGAAGTTATGTAAGACTTCAGTCTTGATATTGCTGACTTCCTCTAGATCGGCGGGCGGGATTCTCTTCTTCATTCATTTGTCCATTGTGTGGAGTGGAACAGACAGATGTTGCGCTACCTTCAACTTGGTTAGCCATGTAAATAAATTATTAGCGAAATGTGAAAACGTGAAAATATGAATGAGTTTGCTGATCTCTGAATGATTTCAAAAATCTCCATCATCTCCGTGAAAGCCTGAGGGGATTCATAAAACACAAAACTCACTTCTCTCACTTTGTTCACCGTCTTCCATTTGTATTTGTAGGTTCTTTGATGTTTGCTGCTCTTGCTTGGTCATGGCAACTTATCAACAGAGCATTACAGACAGTTCTAGGAAACCTGAAAACGTTAAGGAATAATAACGCATTGAAATGGTTTCCCCAAGAACCATAAGTCATACAATCAATCACGACACAGACTCTGTCAAAACAGTGTCAACACTTAAAAGTAAACCCAAGCAACTCGTTCTAATTGTTGTGGTCAACGAATGTTCTTCTCATTCATCCCTTCAATGTTGCCTTGGGTATCAGCAATCAATATTTTCTAATTTTATATGATTTTAGCATTACCTCAACTCATATTTTAACACAAGCCCCCCCCACGTGCACAAAGCTTAGCAGCAACGCTTCAGATTGTGTGTAAATTCAGTTACCACTGCACAAAAGCAAATAAGTATGAAAACCTGTTAATTTTGTTTATTTATCCATTAATAAGCTTTCCAGTTCCAACGAGCTGGAGATGGCGCAATGCCGATGCCGGCCAACTTTGATCTGTGGTTTTGCGGTTATGTGCTCGAACACCGTCCCACAGTGCCCAACATGAGCCACATAATTCTCCTCTGAGTTTTGTTCTAGAATATATATGTGTGCTTGGTACATTTCGAGTGTCATTTATCATCGCGATCATTAATTAACCAACATTCAATACCACCATTAAGCTCCCTAGTGGTGAAGAGAAAAAAAAGGTAAATAAATCTAGCCGTGATCAGTGATCAGTGATCAGTTTAAATGCTGGACTATGACGTTGCGGCGGCATTCGGAATTTCCATTTTTTGAACACTTCTACTTTTATTCGTTTTCGTACATGTTTTCGGTTTTGTTTTGGTTTTTATTTTCTTCCAAAATGGAAAAGCCCCATCAGTGGCAGTCTCGATCGGCCAAAAGTGAATTACCCATCGCGCGAAAAGTGTGCGCTGTTGGACGGCCGCACTTGTACGAGTACGTTCAATTGATCTGAAGGCGGATTGATAATCGTTAGATAAAGTTTTCTCGGTGCCTCTGAATTAAATGCATATTTATACAGAGAGATTAGTTAGAATTTGTGTGTTGTTTTTGTTTTTCTTATTTCTAATCATGGTTGCGAACATTACATGGCAAAAATTCCCCGGCGGCGGCAGCGGCTGGCGATAGGTAATTGGCGTTCGATATTAATTGAATTCAATATATACTTGTTCCTTACTTGGATACTTATCAGTATGCTTCTAATTTCGGTGGAGAACAAATTTCAAAAGTTAAAAAACGAATACATTTTCGAACGGTTTCAACGCGGGAATATTTTATTTATTTTTTTTTTCTGTTCTGTTTAACGATCAGCGGAATGGGTGAGAGATTTTTCCTTTTCAATTTGTTGTGATTTTGTAAGATTAACTTACGAGGGTGTTGTGCTGAAGATGTCCAGTGTTTTCATCGAATCGTTCAAATATCGAGAGCCGAATCTAAATGTGTTGCTACTAAGTGCTACTAAGTGCTGTTGCGTATGAACAAATATGAAGAAAAACAACTTCCTCTCGGTGGAAAAATATGTCCCAAAAGTGTAGAGTTGAATGACATATCACTCCTTCCAATCAACACAACTTGGTGTATAACTTCTCAAAGTTGCAAATATTAGATGTGAATAACAAGTGTGTGGAAAACCACGTAATACGTCTCAAATTTGTCGTATCCACTGTAATCGATTGTTATGTGAGCACAAGTGTCTTCATTTAATTAACTATACGCAAATCGTCGGCCGAAAAAGGATCGCCTCCCAAGAGCTCGAGAAAATAACGAAGATGAATAGAGGCGGTAATGCAAATTTCCTAAGTAATACTCTACTGCTATTGCTAGTTGACTGTTGATTTTATTTTTAAATAAATATAGCCAGTTGGTAGAAGTGAAAGTAGATAATTTAAAAGCGATTGTCTGAGAACCTCCCACATTTATTTATTGTCGTGATTCACATTCTGTAAGTTCAATGTGCATGCAACTGACTCTGGTCGATGTTAAATAATCAACAACACAATGGTTTCAGTGATGATGATAAGTCAAAGACTTCTTGATTCAAATTCGGGCATACTTTCGAAGAAACACATCAGTGAACTGTGCTCGGCAACGGGAGTCTGTAATTGGAATCGAAGACGTTCTGTATTTTTACAACATCTGACAAGATGTTACGTATGATATTGTGTAGGAGGGTGACTTGAACGACTGAAATGTGCATTGTCCTGCCTATTGTGGTGCACCTTTGTTATTGACGGCACTTCTTTGCCTACATTAATTACGTTCTTCGAAATTCTAAGTTCTACTCGGCGGTACACAATTGAAGAATACAATGTTTCTTGGAATTTGCAATTGCCACAGCTGTCATTATAGGAGTCACCTAGTAGCCACCGCTCAACTTACAACTTTTGATATACAGTGTAATCTCTCCCAACGGACACCTCTTGTAAGCGGACACCCCTCATATACGGACAGATTTCAAATAACGGATTTATTTACACATTTTTTAATGTATATGCATAAACGTAGTCCAATTTTCATAACCGCAATAGAATTATCTTCAAAACGCATCTTGCACACTTCGTTATCTCTCATTTTGTTTGCTTTGTTTTCCTGCCCTAGCGCTTTGCCCTAGTTACCCAGTAAACAATTAAAAAAAAAACTTTAAGGAATGTAAACACAGCAGGTTGCAGATTCGGTGTATTTTTTCTCATAAGCGGACAGTGAGAGAGTTCACTTATTTTATAACTGGTAATGCTATATGATTTCAAACTTCCAAAAATGTCTCGAACACCTAATTAGCTCCATCCTTAAACCAAAATAATCAATTCAGACCACATGAGGTGTGGCGGCCATGGCGTTTTGGGATGGTGCGTCGACCCCTGCGCACCACGGTACGAGTACAAAACTTTTCACGACCCCACCTCTTTCGAGGCACTGTGTAGAAGAAGCTTCTCAAATAGGCCGTTCGGAGTCGGCATAAAACTGTAGGTCCCTTCAACTTGTGATAGAACAATAGCACGCACAACACGAGTGGTTAATGAGAAGCTAGGCCCTGGCCCTCTACGGGCTAAAATCCATGAAATGAGTACAACCTCTTCTTATTTACTGGGTCTAAACCAATAAGCCTTTCAAATATGCTCTATCTCTGGCTATCTGTGGCCCGGTTGCGCACTTCAATTTGGTTGACGTCCTTCTCCAGCTTGGTGCACCACCACCGGTTTGTAGTCTAAATTGAGTTGGCCTTAATTTAGATCTATTTTGAATCGTGGAAGTCGATGAGTCTTATCTCACCATCTCATCTTCAGTGACCCGCATGATCCACTAAAGGGGTCGTGAGGGCCAGAAATTTGCAGGCCACTCCTATGGGCAACTACTTCGTCCTAGATCGCCATGTGGTGGCTCACCTGCTGGCTTCACATTCAAGGCACGCCTCAGTCGTGACGATGGGAACATTCATGACACTTGACCAAACCAGTGAAACACAGCCCTTTCTGTTCGGAAAAGTAGATGATTAACATTGAGTTCCTCGCGTATTGTCGTGTTCCTCACTCTCTCCCGAGAAATGACTAGAGAAGCACAAAGATATCACATCTCAGCAGCTTGTATTCGCATCCTAGCTGTTTCAAAATTGACCCAGCTTGATCGATCCTACCGGAAATCTCAGAATTCCTCCCATCACTTCTGAAACAACCTAAACCTCTGATTTGTCCTTGTCAACCTTAACCCCCAGCATCAGCATACGGCCACAAACCTATCGAGTGCGCGCTGGAGTTCCCTCCGGGAAGATAACAAATTCATCTTCATGACTAACACTAAACTCTCCCAATTTGAGGCGTGCCCATATATATACAAAAGAAAGTAGAGGCGACAAGACGCATCCTTGACGAAGTCCAACGCCCACAGCAAAAACTGTTCACTCGGAACCGCAAGCCCGAACACAGCTTCTACAGTTGGTATATAGAGACTAAATGGCCCTCAAAAGCAGACTTACTTACTCCAGCAGAACACCCCAGAAATCACCTCGACGAACTCGGCCGTATCCCTTTAGTTGTTAAATTGAACTCAAATCACTAAGATAAGAATGCGCAAACGGGCCTTAGCTTCATAACTCGACTCTTGTCAAGTGATTCTCTGTTTATTGATTCAAAAAGGTAAATCGTTGGGCAACTGTGACAGTGACTATGACTGTCAAGGAGAACATTCGCTGCCCATTGTAATTAAACCACGATCATATGTTTATCGTTGTTATTGTCACTGCTTTCTGCATTTTGTAATGCAACTGAATCAATGAAAAATGTTAATTGACAATTTCAATTGGAATTTGTTTCAGCCCACACGCGGTTATTTCACTCCCTCTTCAATCCACTAAACCAAGAGAAAACCTTGCCACTGAACGTGACCGAATTTCAAATTGAGGAGCTATTTTCAAAGCAAGATTGATTGAGACACCAACGAGTTTTTTTGTTTGTTTATGCCTCTTAATGACGGGCAATCAATTGTCAAACACTTGGGGATATAAATGTCAAAGAACTGTCACAAATGTCATTTTTTCGAATTGGTTTGAGTGATACCACCCCCTTACGTGCTGCAAAGATATAGCGTGTAAATCTGTAAACAATTTGTACTCACATCGTACGAAATCCAATTTCGTATACGTACACATTTGTATGTCCATCTCTGTCTGTATCTACGGAATCCCTGCATCATTATCTGCATGTTTACTGCTATTTGGGTTTTCTTATCCTACGCCGTTAAACTTTTATTACGTCTCTGAAAACAATTCTGTTCTGAAACAGCCGACATAGATTGAATGTTTATTATTGAATAATGAATTACTTATGACCGACCATGGGGACAAATCACAGCAGTAATTCTTCTGTAAAGTTCAACAATCAACATCGTAAACTGTTATCTCAGCTTATCTGAGTAGAGAGTAGAGAGTTTCTAACCCAGACACCATAATAAACGCGACCTATCCTAATCGGAACTTATTTGGTTTATTATGTTATTCCTATAAAACGATTTCGGTGGGAATTTTTCGAAAAAGTGTACGAAATGTTTTTGAATGACTAATGCCGGTTTCAATCGTCGATCCATAGATAATCTCAAAATCAATTCAAACAGAGTGGACGCTTAACGATAAATTCCACTTAAGTAGTGGACATGAATATTTTGTCTGGCAATACTGTTGAAGAGAACGGAACCAGTGATGTGTCAACTCGGGTCAGCAAACCGAGTCAAACCGAGGTAAATTTACATCAATCCGAATTGGCAGAACCGATGAAACGAATCGAATACATAAAAAAAACTTCTGACGGTTCAACTCGGTGTGAGCACTGAGCATATGATGCCGAACCGAAACAGATGGAATTTGACAGTACAACTGTCGTGCCGCTAACTTGGCAACAGGCTGCTACATGATCAAATATGAGCCTGTGTGGATGTGAATGCTTACAGGAGCTTGAAGAGTTGAGCAGGAGAACAGAGTACTACTACCTGCCCATACGGGGATAGAAGGCAATAAAATGGCCAACTCAAAGCCGAATTCAAATAAACATCGGAACCCGTCACAGGCCCCGGATCACTCTGCGCTGAAGGAAACCATGTCCTCAGAGCTGCAGACCAAAATAGTCTTGGTTTGATTAATTAGTTTAATTTGAGCAGAGAACAACCTCCGTATCCTTCTAGGCTTCTTAACAGAGCACTACAGACTCAGGGGGCACCCAACGAGGTAAGGGATAGCAGAAGAAGTTCTCTCTCAGACTCTGTTTGGCATCTACTGAAACATGTACTGGCACTTTGTGAGGCACTAGCCCACCAAAGGATATCTGAGAAAAATAAGAAAAAAGAAATGAAGTCACTAGTCTCATCCTCAGATCCCTAAAGGAAACTGGCCTAGAGAGGTTACTCTAGAATAAATCTCTTCCATGTATGCGCAACAGGAGTCCATAACCATGAATACAACTCCGAAAAGAACTGCATGTGAGGGGAAATCGTAAGAGAACAAAAGTATCAATATATCTAAGGCCCAGATTGCGAGTGTCGATTATCAATCGATAGTCGATACACACCGATTGTCGATTTGTCGCTTTGGTATTATGAATATCGACTTTCAATGTTTCCGTTCACAAATTTCCAATCGCCGGTTTTCGTGCGCCAAAGAATCATGAAATGAACTTTGTTTTCGTGTTGCAATTGTAATTTACTTTATTCTGTTGTGTCCTTAAAACATTTATATTGTAACTTCAATTTCAACCACAGAGAGTGGCACATAAAAAAATCGAACAAATCAACGAATAAAAAATGTCCAGAAATGTATTATTTCATTCAAGTTGAAGTTTGTTTTGATACGCACCCGAGTGCCTGTTTACACTGTACCGGCGCAGCCCACATCCCTCTCTCTAACTCATGGAATCTCACACACCCTCTCTATCTAATATTCCTGTGCCTCCCGTCCATGTGAACATGAATTAAGAAATTTGACACTCTCAACTGTCAGACGTATACAAATTTGTCATATGCACGTTTTTAATTCACAATAATACGATTCTCAGTCGACTGAGTTACACAATACCAAAATAGATTTCAAGCGATAGATTGGTCGACTATCGATTCGTCTTTTGTTTACCAAAACGAGATAAAATTACCAAAAGTCCCGAAAGAGAAAACAAAAATACGAAATTTGGTTCCCAAAGTGGGAGAAAGTGCAGGAAAGTTGCGTTGCGACTTGCGAGTAGAAGAAAATATGGAGAGATAGGTTGGCTATCGATATAATACTTAATTTCTAATAGAAACCAACTCGTTTTGCCCCATTCCATAATCCATATTGTTTGTTCATCCGAATTCGTCAACCCGGGTTACAACTCGGTTTGTAAAACTTTCTTGTTGGCACACCACTAAACAGAACGCATACGAATTTATTAAATATGAACATATTATAACTACATCTTTAACTAGATGAGTCTTGAGTTGGCGTTTTCTCTTTTTCTCTCTTCAGTTGAGTGCTGTAGTCTGACACGTGTGTGTTCAAATCACGATCACTACATTTTTCATAAATTGTTCACAATGGCACTCAATTCAAGGCTAACATAAACCTCCCTTAAATACTGTCTGTGAAAACGAACTCTTCTTAAGTGAAGTTTGAGTTCGATCCTACTCTTAGCTAAGCCAGCAGATAAGCTTACACTGTGAAGACGGTCTTTATTGTTACAACGTCGACTGTCCTCGTTCACTTCCTAAGACCAACTACCCGCTATATTTTCAGCGTACCATTCATTCTCTCTTGCTTCGGTATTATTTAGGAGTAGAGTCAAAATCGGTTATAACAACCTTCAAGGGCACTGACAAATTTGGTCGTAATAACCGGTATGTCGTTGTACCCGATATCAGGTATGTTCATTTATCTGAGGGGCTTACCGGTACTTCTCCGTGTCATAAACCATTTCAACAGAGCCTTTTCGACACCAGTGCACAAGGAACTCTTTACCTTTTTCTTGGTAAGGTTTTCTTCGTCACGATGTGAAACGCTTCCAATCTAAAAATTATGCCGATAAAAAATTAAACTGTCAAACAGAAAAATCTGCTCTAAATTGAACAAACGAAAAACGAACATAAACACAAAACAAAAAGAACAGCGTGTCAATAAGCAGCAATGCAAAGTTTCTACCCAACGAAACCGCGAGGTTCCATTAATTTTCTCCGAACCTACCAGGTTTCGGCATACATTTTCGAGGTCTGGAAACCTCGTGGTTTCTGATAAAACTCGTTAAATCCTCCTCGAGTTCATCAGTCCGTGAAAGGTTGTGAACCCGGATAAGCCTACAGCATGAACTTCAGTTTATTTTATAATTTATCTTCTCATTTTGTCTCTTTTTATTTTCTGGTTTTCTCACACTATTATATCCCGTCAACAAACAGCTGTTCTGGCGGCCATTTAAAAGTTTAGAGCGAGTGACATCTCTTTTGGCGGGCACGAATAAATTGGGAGCGTGTGGTTTGAGAATTGAGAGCGAAATCACTTCAAGCTCGGTAGAAGCGGCCTATTGAGGTTTCAGTAAAAGTTCATGCGGACCTCTCGGTTTCGGTTCACTGGAAACGTAGCATAATTTGAAATTCGATGAACAGATGCAAGATTCGCACCCGCACACAAACGGTTTGCCGTATCAGAAAAAAGGCAGTCGCGCCAACAGCTGCGTTGATTCTAGTCGTTGAAGCCAGTATTTTATTTTAAAAAAAAATAGAATGGAAAAATCGGCCGTTAATAACATTTTTGACTGTACTGTTTAGTTTTAACCTAATATAATATTTTAGACACCATTTGAAACAAAACTTTAACATATTTCTTTTGTATTTTAGGAAGCAACGAAAATGTGTTACGAGAAGTTGTTACCTACATCGAAGGACATTTCACATTATTAGCAGTCCCCCGAGAAAATCGTTCCACTGTATGCGAGGAAGACACAAAATCCCCACTGGATGAATTTCCAGAAATCTTCACCGGTAAGTGATATTAGTACTACATCAAAACTATGTTTCTGACACGATCCGCTGGCAGATGCATATGTTTCCCAGATAGTGGTCGATTGTCTCCAACTTTCTCATCCATTAAATGTTCAAAGCAAGTTGAACTGACTAACTTTTCTATTGGAAAAGGAAAGTCTTTCGTAGTAGTTGCGGATCTTAGAACATTTTGTCTTCCGCGATATACGAAGCCACCTTATCTTCACAAAAGACTACACAGTACAGCCGGGAAATGCTGTACCTCATGTTCCTGTTCAACATTAATTTCATCGGCTCAGTCTCACCTAGACTTGTCGGTCCATAGACAGAGTAAACCTAGTTGCAGCTGTATTTAAGCAAAATGTTCCAGTGGCTTTTGCGGAATGTGAGAAATGTTGTGGTTGACGACCACTTCATTTAGGGATTTAAAGAATGGTTGACCTAAAGTCTAGTCGAGTTTTGACTAAAGCCGAGCAAAACCAAAGAAGATGCTCCAGAGTTTCTTTTAGCAAGCAACTTATGTGGACATTGAGAAAGCAGCCCTAGTGGCGTGCCTTTAACGAGTGAAGGTCTGCCATCAATGCCTATCGCTACCGCAAAACATCCACTGAAGCTTGACCGGACACAGGGTACCTCATCACGAAACTAGTATGGACTAGATTCTTGGCTCAAAATATTCACACAGCCCGATCAAAATGAGTGGCCCGGTTTCATAAATGTCACCGGCCATCGCGCCATTTGAACTCACGCCTCAAGGTTAGGTCTGCACTTCAATGACTTCTGCAGAAGCTATCTAAGGCACGAGGAGGAGCAAGAAGAGAGCCCTCTCCTCCAGAAGAAAATAACACTTAGAGGCCTAGTTTTCAAGAATGCCTCAAGAAGTATTAATGTCAGTCATCTTCATCGCTTTATCAAAAGCACAAACCAGTTTTCGGAATCGGAATATATGACGAATTGTCCAAAGAGAGGAAAGGGCAATGCTTCGGTGGTTTGGTCCAGTAGCACGAATCCCTTCATCACGACTTTCGCGGCGGGCGTTGGATGCGATTCCATCAGGTAGGCGACCGCTTGGCAGACCCAGGACGAGGTGGTTGGACCAAGTCCTTTACTACATCGATTTGGAGCCGTCGATCGTTATGTTTTGTCTCATCTGACCTTGGACCAGTTTGATTCGCCTGTTCTTCAATCGTCGTAAAATCTTCCACTACGGCACGTTGGAAATGCGCGACGATGTCGATGTCATCTGCGTACCTTAACAGTTGAACTAACTTGTAGAACATAGTGCCTTCCGTGTTTACAGCTACCCGCCGCGCTATCTTTTCCAGTAACAGATTGACGAAATCACCTCACAGGGCATCTCCTTGCCGCAATCCGGTGCAGATTTCAAACGGCTTGGAAGTCCTTGGGCGGAACTGCATGAAGTGCAGCATAACCGGGACCCCGAGTTCGGCCTTCGTATTGAATAGTTCCGTGCAATGACTGCTGTCATATGCAGCTTGGAACCGATACGATGGTGATGGTGTGTAACGATTTGACACTCGCTCGTCATCTCCATGATTTGCCTTGGATCTATAGTCGATTTGACACTGGTAGGTGCCGATTAGTGCGGTGCCGACTCAGTACGCTGGACAGGGTATTGTAAACGTCGTTGAGCAGGGATATACCTCTATAGTCTGTTGCAAGATGTAGGATCTCCTTTTCCTGAGGATGGGGCATATGGAGCTGATATTCCAGTCGTCTCGCATGCCTTCGTCTTCCCAAACTCTTCAGATGATCTGGTGCTTGCTCCCTATAAGGGCGTCGAGCCATCTGAGCATGCAGCTTTATTATTCCTCAGACGTTTAATGGCTGTGCCGACTTCCTCAAAGCGAGGAGGACTACCTCATCGACTGGTGTTGGGATCCCTTGCGGGTCAGTATCTAGGTCACCCTCACAATTTCAAAGACACACCTTTGACATGCTTTGGGCTTTAATGAGAGTCACTTTTAGGATTAAATTCCTTTTAAATGGATTCGCTCTAATTGTGAGTACATCCTGTCACAAATATGAGATTCACCTGAACTTGAGTTTACTGTGAAACTGGCCAGCGATGGGAAGATAATTGGAAGTCCACGGGCCTCGACAGTTTAACTGCAAAAAGTTGAGCGGAATAATGTGTATTGCACATATGGAATAAAGTAAATAAAGGAATATCAATAAAAGCTAATTTCATCAAGGTTAGGCAGTATCTACACATTACTGTATCGTAAAACGGTCAAGATAAAGCTTATGTTAACCTTATTGATCTGAGGGAAAAGAGATTCTCCGATAAATATTTCACTGCAACTTACATAGAAGTGGCCATAAATTTGACTGATAGAAGAGTCAAGGAACCACCTTATCGTGCATACAATTCATACGAAACTCAAACGAAAGCAATCGACAGCCATAAGGTAAATATTGCACACACCGGCAGTACGAGTTTAGATTAAAACCCAAAGTCAATGTCAGCTTTGAACAATTTCATTGGGCAAAACTTGTGTGCAAAAACTGAGCTCGGGAGTTAATTGGATGTGCAATGCCTTATCAATTTACCAGATTACCCCTGTCTCATGAACACTTCAAGGTAATCTAAAGTAACAGGTATTTCCTTTTTTTTACACACTTACACGTTGATATATTCGGTTCCAGTTATCGTTCACCTTATCCCCTGTATCTAATTGACAATGAGAGAAACACGTGCATCTTGATAATGGCTTGTGATAGCTGTAATGCCAGCACAATACACAAAAAAAATCTGATGAACCCTAAAGGCCATAATCAGTCATACTTGAAAATAAGTTTCACTTCAGAGGGCTTATCGATATTATGTAGCCAACAAGTGCGCACAAATCTGATTTGTGGCTGTACTCTTATCAATTTAACGAAATTTATGGTGAGGGTATAGCATGTACTACTAGTGCCATTGGTGGTAATCGATTGCAAAAAATAGGCAACGTAATTAAAAGTAATGGAAAAGAGATATCCGTAATTCAAGCCTAAGTGGAACATTTTACTAGTTTGATCGATGAATTGTTCACATTGGATTTCCATTGTTTGACTATAGTGCAAAATGGCCCCGACAATGGGGTTCCTTTCACTGTTTCACTTCCGTTCAATTGTCTCTGTGTTGATCGCAAGTACGTCATGAAAGAAAAACGCCAGCTTTGTTCGTGCTACATTTGCCTCTGTAAACCCCCTTCGGAATCGTGTGCAACTATCCTGCCGTATGTCCAATTGTATCGTATTCTTACTTACTACACAAATCATCACATCAATTCCTTTATCAAGTGTATTGTCTCTTCAAGTTTTTTGCGAATTCACCGCCATAGCCAAAAACCATTGCAACACACTGTATACACTCAAGACGACTGTACAAACTCACTGCGTCGTTTTTAGACACTACGACGATATTACGACGCCTAGCGTGTTGCCACAGTAGTCAATACCACGTAATGACAGGACAATTTAGGAAACAACATAGTGAACTTCTTGTAGTGGGGTCCCAATCGACGCTGAGAATTTGCAGAAATCACTTCTATTCTTGAGCCGCTGTCAAGCAGAATCTTCCACTCGGTGCGAACTTTTACAGAAACCTCAATGAACTCAATGAACCCCCGTCGAATTTGAAGTGTTTTCAAATGTCATTAGCGTCAGTTTTAAAGTGACCGGCAAAACTACAGTTTGTTGACAGGCGTGCTGGTCCTATTGAGACCCTGCGGGAACTTGTATGTCAACAAAAACTAAAAGGCGAAAACAAATAAATATGTTTACACACTTAAAACAAAAACACGAAATTACTTTTCAGCATTTTCCTATTTCATATCTTTCGAAGAGATTCACCAGCCTTGCCTTGACGAACTTGAAGAGGTTCGAAGGTTTGTCCACTTATCGATCTGCTGCACATCAATTGGACTAAGGCACTTGAAAAGTTGCAGACAAACTCAGAGTCATAGTCTATAAATGAGTAAATAAATAAAATGTACACGAGTTGTTTTTAAGCATCTAGACAATGTCCCTTCATAAGTTGTAAGCTGCTTCGCAATTGTTTCAAGTGGCAATTGAGAGTTGTGGAACCCCCGTTTATTTGATAATACTTACTCTGTATAAGTCCTAGAAAGCGTTTCTCCATAAGCACTCCATGTACTGCCACTAGGTCCAAAAACCGTGATTACACAAAAACAAAAATTTTCCTCAAAATTCACCATGCGCATAACAAGTGTGTCGTCCGCTCTAAAGTAAGGGTAAAGTTCATCTTTACCTTACAGGTGTTCAAAAAATGTAGATAAATTAAAAAATTTAACGCTAAGCGCGATCAGTTTGGCTGAGATTAAATCACTAGATAATGATCACCGAATCACCTAGATTACGCGACATATTTGCAATCATGATTAAACTCAAAAGTAAAATGTCGGCACACAACTAGTGAGTCATTTTTTTTTCCGATGACGTTAGGTAGAATTTTGCTTTGTTGGCTGTCAAAGATTCTAAATCAAGTGAAAAGATACGAGCTAGAGGTTTTAAGTGATTTCAAATGTTAACCGTTGGGTTTCAATGCAAACCATTCAACCGACCCAAACCGGTTTCATCCGAAATAATGCGATACTGCGAACATGGTTTTCGACCGCTTAGACGATGCATTACTCACATTCGGCCCTGTTCTGAAATAAGTGAGGAATTTTTATGTTCACACACCCACCGAATATTGGCTAGCATTAAGATCGAAAAGTTTATGAACAAACAAGATTTGCTTTTTTCCAACAAGCTCTCATATTCGCTACGGTTCAGACACCATTTGCCGTTGGAATCAAATTAACGGCACTATCACTGGAGTGGTCTCACTGTGGGTATCACAATGGACCAACATGGTCAAAGCGTTACCTAGCAGCCACCTTCCCTACCCTAGAACGGACGGTAAATTATTATGAAACCAGTCTGGGAAAATGTCTGCTGTCATCCGGGTGTTTTGCTCGACTTGACTCGAGGGATTTTATGACATTCCTATTAAGAGAGGTTTTAATTTGTTTATTCCAGACGCATTTGATAATCTGAAAGTAATCACATGTTCCCTTGCCTGGTGCAAAGGAGATGTTTCCAATATAGAGCAGTCTCATCGACATTATAAATCTGTTCCCGAGCAAGATCATTCTCCCTGTCATCGCACTAAATGACGTTCTGAAAGCTCTTGAAGGCAACCGTCACTCACAAATTGACCGTTCAAATGATTTGCTTGATTTCTTTGATCTCTGAGTAAGTCAATCGAAATTGACACATTTTTTCAGGGCAGCTTATATTTGAGTCCACTTCATTTAGGGATTTAAAGAATGGTTGACCTAAAGTCTTAAATCGAGTTTTGACTAAAGCCGAACAAAAACTAATAAGATGCCCCAGAGTTTCTTTTAGCAAGCAACTTATGTGGACATTGTGAAAGCAGCCCTAGTTCCGTGCCTTTAACGAGTGAAGGTCTGCCATCAATGCAAAACATCCACTGAAGCTTGACCGGACACAGGGTACCTCATCACGAAACTAGTATGGACTATTCTTGGGTCAAAATATTCACACAGCCCGATCAGAATGAGTGGGCCGGTTTCATAAATGTCACCGGCCATCGCGCCATTTGAACTTACGCCTCAAGGTTAGGTCTGCACTTCAATGACTTCTGCAGAATCTCCAGGGATCTTAAGGTTTTTCAAATTTTTCATGGCGTTTATTGCGGATTCTTTAACCCCGTACTTGTGTCTTAGACCTAACCTTGAGAAGCCAGGTTCCAATTTTCTCAAAATTTGATTGTGAGGAATCTGTGTTGCTTTTGCTTCGAAGGAGCCATAGCCTTACAGCACAAGGCAAGGACAAACATAAATGAGCACGTGCGAGGTACATACATAGATAAACTCTATGTATGTCACCCATCCCTAAGTCCATCGTCCATACATCGAACAGCAAGAATTCATCCGCTCATATATGCTCAAGCTGAAACGGGCAGACTGTACAGCAGAGCTTGTAACCCAAGCCCAGCCACACTTGCGGACGGTTATGTTATTTGTTTTTCAGCATGCTGCGCAGACTGTACAGCAGAGCTTAGCACCCAAGCCAATCATGCGAACGGCTTTGTTATTTGTTATTCAACATGCTGCTAGCCCAAGCCAAGCCAAACATGTCGATCAGGTCGTTGGGGGGTGGAGGTATGATGGGTGGCGTTGTTTTTGAATGCTACAGCTCTGTCGATAGCACAGAAAATAGAAAGGATGATCAGTAGTGGTGTAAGGTAAGGTAAGGTTGGTAGTAAGGTTGTAAGGTTGTTTTAAAAAATAATAAAGATTCCAAGGGAAAAAAGTTTTGCTTCTCATTTGCTCCTTCAAAAAGGGTAACCATAATTTGCGCGAGTAACGTACAATGGGTCTACTCTGGTATAGCGCCATATTCATTTAATTTGTTCATCGTTTCAAAACCATTTGGACTTTGCAAGCAATCAAAAAAGAAAGAGAGACGAGATTAGCAAATGCACCTTTCAAAATAGTCACGAGTTCACATTTTAGAGTGAGCGTTATTGTTCCAGTTCACATTATCGGGGTTCACATTATCGAGGTTGTGATATGAGCTTTGTTGTATAGAGGAGGTTGGGTCGGATTACGATTCGTTTTAACAAGGTAACCTCAACATATGAACAATTCCCACGAACACATGAAAACACCTTTTAATCAAAAAAACACAAACAGTTGGGCTTACATAACTAACCATCCAACAACAGCCTTTGTTTTACGAACAATTTAACGTGCCCTCTGGATGCATTATTGTGGAATTGAATGCCAATAATCGACTAAGTTCGTTAAGTAAAAGTTCTAAGTTCAGGAAGTTCGTTAATTAGAAACTTATATTCCGCAATGATTGACAACCTAAAATGATGAAATGTGTTGTCTACCCAATAGGTGGCGCTCTTCAACCCTGGAGAAGGGAGATGAGCTTGAGATAGTTCGTTAAAAAGAGCTTTTTGACGAATGCATTCGTTTTGTAAAGGTATATTTTGCATTATCTCTTACAGGTAGTTGTAGGGAATTTAGAGAAAATCGTTAGATCAATAAAATTGTTTCATTGAGGTCCGCTTTATAAAGGTTGCACTGTATTTGGTCAGAATTGTATTTTTTTTTCTGGTATGGTTCAGTTATGTATGGAACAAATTATCGGCCAAATGGCCGCCGCGATGGTCCAAATGTTCGATGACGCTGAAGCATAATTGAGGTTCTATGCCGTTAATGTGGCGAATTATCTCACCCTTTAGCTCTTGAATTGTTGCTGGCTTATCGACGTTCACCTTTTCTTTCAAATAACCCCAAAGAAAAAAATCCAACACTGTCAAATCACATGATCTTGGCGGCCAATTGACATCGCCACCACGTGAGATAACACGGCCATTGAGGTCGTAGTGCACGATATGCATTCTGATTTGAACGCCCATTTTCATAATACGCCTGAATAAATTTAACGCGTTGCTCGATTGTGTATCTTTGCATGGTTCAAATTGAGTTAGTCTGAAATTGAGAAATGTCAAATGAAATGCAGAAAAAAACTTGATGTTTAGGTGTGGTTCGCATTCAACATCTTACAATTTAACCACCCTTTATAAAAACCAATGGGAGCGGCAACAAAACAAGCAAAACATATAAATTATGACCCTAAGAGGAAATTACGAACACCATCTTCTTGAAGAAGGAAGATGTCTCACCGTTTCAATTGTCTCTCATTTTTGTGGTGGTGTGCTTAACCTACTCAATGGCGTCTTATTATGTATTTCGAACTCTGTACAAAACCGTCGACACACAAAATAGCAGGAAAAGCTTCTAAGGTCTCCATGGTACTATCTTCTTCTTCTTTATTTGGCCACAGGAACAGCGGTTGGCAAGATTTACTCTACGCTTGATCTCGGTACTGATGATAGACGAAGTCGTTAACTACCTCGAAGTTATAGCTGCCCATTGTGACTATTTGTCCAAGACGTCAATGTTCTGCGTCATTTACGCTTGAGGACAGCATATACTTCGTTTTGCGCCCATTCACCGCTAAACCCATTTAGACGCTTCCGTTTCAATGCCAGCAAATGTCTCATTGACCACCCTCTGTGTTCTGCCAATCACGTCAATGTCATCCATGGAAGATCGTGCCTCTACTGTTGACGTGTGAGTCCTGTACGATCATCGCCAGGACGATGTTAAAGAAGTCAGATGACAACGCGTCGTCCTGTCTAAATGCTTTTTTCACATTGAATGTCTCGGTGAGTTCGTTACCGACCTTGAGGGAGCCGGGAGAGTTCTCCATCATTGCCTTGCACAGCCTCAAGAGGTTTGGCGGGAATTTCAAAACCAGACATAGTTCGCCTCTATACCCGCTGTAACAGGCGGCATTGAAATCGACGACGTCATGGGGGTCGTTTGAACTTCTTCGGTGTTTCCCAGGATCTGCTGTAGCGTCAAAATCTGGTCTATTATGGTCTTGTCTACCCTGAAGCCACACTGATGAGGATGAACATGGCACCATCTTTCTTGAGTTTGTTTGTTTTGTTAAGCAGCAATGGAGGGTCTAAGCCGGAGCAATCTCTGCCTTCATCGTTGACGGTCCTGTGCATGAAGCTTCCAGTTATCAAGACAAAGTTGTCTTACACCCGCGATGACTTGGCCGATATACCGGAGATTTAGTTTTCCTCTCCTTCTCGAGGACGGATCTCTGTCTTCCGCATCCTGGTGCAGCTTGTAGTCTGAAGTCTTTCGAATAACGTGCACTGGAGTTTCGAGGACCTTGCGCACCGTATTTCATTTGACCCCAGTCTTATGGATATGCCGTCTGATGCACGGACACCAGTACTTCATTTGCGGGGCACATACAAAGTCGACTTTCCCTACACTCAGGATTGGCTTTGGCTAGAATCAGAGCCAGGAAAGGAATGTAGTCGATTCTTTACAGATGGCTCCAAAACCAATGAAGGATCTAGCGCTGGCGCCTTTGTGGAGGGCGACAACATTAGACTACACACCTCATTTGGTAAATTTGCGTCGGTTTTCCAAGCGGAAGCCTATGCGATCCTAATGGCAACGAACTATATTTTGAAGAACGGGTGTATCTGTATTGCAAGCTATACTTAAGGCCTTGCTTCCAGGACAGTTCCGGAATGCAAGTCCTCTCTGAATTTGATCGGCAGTCATAATTCACAAAGAATTGGCTCAGGTCACCACGGGATCGCTGGAAATTAAATCGCAGAGGAAACATTCTCAGGACCTGTGCTGGGTCTACCTGCGTCCTTGGTAAGAGCTTAACACAATAGGAGGTGGCATGATGACAGACAGACCAAGCGCATGCTCCCAAATGTCTGTAAGAAATCTCTTGTTATCCCTTGGCAGAGAAAAGACTGCATTCGACTTACAGGCGTACAAACGGGCATCTAAGTGTGCTTGGCCTAAGCGAGAAGACGACGACACTGCCGAGCACTTCCTCTGTCACTATCCAGCCTTTGCTCGGATCAGGTGGCAGGTCATTGGTGCCGAAGTGGTGATGATGTAGGCTCCTCATCACCGAAGGGCCAGCAAATTTAAGTTGCTGCCTGGCAGTACAATGAACCAGTTTTTGAGCCTGAGTGCTCCAGTGTAGTGTTAAAAACCTTTGACACCCTCCCCGCAGACAGATAAAAAAAAACAGACCATAAATTGGACTTGAAATTTTTCTTTCAAACGCACCAAGAATAGGCTCTGCAGTTTTGAGTAAAGAAGTTGTGCAGTTCTGCGTGAAGACAATCGAATCCCCTGAACATCAACGTCCTCTGCTTTTATCGGTATTTGATCTTTATTTTATCGTCCCCTGCAAAAATTCTCCCATGAAACTCGTTTCATTAGAAATCATTCGTCTTGTTCAGGGACTCGTTGTCTACCCCACACTGATCATCATCCCAACTCCTCGCCCATTCTAACGTTTAATTGTCCAAGGCATATTTATATTTATTTATTTTTTCCTTTCAGAGGATCAACTCAAGCAAGGTTACATTGCCTTGCATGTCTTTGCGACAGTTTACTTTTTTGTGCTCCTGGCTACCGTGTGCAATAGTTACTTCTTACCCACCGTCGAATGCATTTGCGAAGATCTGCATGTTTCCAAGGATGTTGCAGCGGCTACATTCATGGCAACAGCAACGTCAATGCCTGAATTCTTCACCAACACCATCAGTACCTTGATAACACAATCCGATATGGGCCTTGGCACAATTATCGGTTCGCTTATGTTCAACACCCTGGGAGTTGCAGGCTTAGCAGCGCTTGCTATTAATAAGGTAAGCCAATGCTGAACAAACCTACGTCCGCACTAACACTAATATCAAATTATTTTGTTCAGCCAATTCAATTAGATTGGTGGCCAATCGCCCGGGACTGTTTCATCTATATGCTCAACACAGTCATTTTGATTATTGTCGCATGGGGAGGCAAGATCACATTTGTGGATACTTGCGTTATGGTGTTCTTCTTGATTGTGTACTATGTCCTCACATTTAACAACAACAAGTTCATGCCACACATACGAGTGTTCGTTGAGGACAAGCTGAACTGCTGCTTTTCAACACGCTACGGTAAGAGGCTTTATGAACCACTTGCAATTGACGTCTTAATTGCTTTCATATTCTCCATAGATCTCACACTCCCGCCGGAAAATAGTGCTAAAGCGAAACTTCCCCTGAAGAAGGAAGACATCAACGGAAAAGGTGTCTTTGTGGTCAATGTTCCCGACAACACTTCGTCAATTGCTTCCAACATTAATCTGACCCACTCCAAGAGCTGTGAGTCTACAATCAATTTCTGTGGGGATAAACATCGTAACTAATTCTCTCTTTTTGTTTTCCAATTTCAGGGAATGACGGTGATGAGAAAACCATTGAAATGCCGGACAAATTATTTGCACTACCACATGATCAATCAGTTGGCATGAAAATCTGGTGGGCGTACACATGGCCAATTAAATGTCTCTTAGCTTGCATCATCCCGAATCCAATAACGATGAGAAAATTGTATCCACTGACATTCATAATGTGCATTCTCGTAATCGGATGCAATGCGTACATGATTGTCTGGATGTTGACTGCCGTAGGTAAGAGGTCGTTTCAATACCGCAGGTTTATCCAATTTGTGGGCTGGGTTTGAAATTTCTGGTTCAATGTGTCACGACTATGTGCGTGTAGTTTAATGTTTGACAGTTTAAATCAAGAACTTACTACTGCATGATCTATGGCGAAACACACGACCAAGGAGAATGCGACGTTGCTCCGAGGCATTACCGAATTTTCGAAGGTTAAAGCCAGTCGCGTTGATTGCTCTCAACAATCGCAGCCACCGAACCCTAGGTGGGATAGACACGATTGTTAATTTTATAATTTAATTTATTTTACAAGGAATTTATGCACTAACTAAGTTTCACCAACCAAAAAATAACAGTTATGAAAACAGAGATGCTATTGAGGTTGCTTTCGGTCTTACGTAGCTTATACCACGTTTTCACCGAACGGACATCGAGTGAATTTGATGAAGTTTACTGAAATCTCAATAGGCCACGCAGTTGGAATGATTTCAAATGACGTTCGCTGTCAAATTTCAAGTCATTATCTCTAACTTGTAAAATGGCCGCCAAAACTGCTGTCTGTTGACAGGAAAAATATTTTGAGAACACCAGGAAATAGAGACAGAAAAACAGAGGTAATCTGACTGACTAAAAAAAACGGATGTTCACGCTGTAGGCTTGTTCGGTTTGGCAACCTCTCACGGAGGGATGAACTCAAGGAAGATTTAACCAGATTTCTATGGAACCTATAGATTTGAAAAAATCGATAATGTATGGAGGAATGTAGTAGATTCGGGGAAATTTGATGAAATCGTTTGATTTCTTCCTGTAGACACGTAGCAATACACTTGGTCTCTATTTTAAAGGACTTACCACTGTTCTCCATTTTACATGGGCTTACACCACAAGTGAGTTAGGGACACAAGTGCTTTAGAGACGCATATACCTTCGACACTACATTGTCTATATGATCAGTCTTTCTTATGCTACGTTCCCACCTACCCGAAACCTCGAGGTTCAGATGAACTTTTACTGAAACCCCAATTAGCCGTTCCCACTGACTTTGAAATGGGTTCGCTCTCAACTTCCAAGTCACTCGTTCTCAATTTATAAGTGCACGCAAAAATAAATGTCTGTGTGACAGGAAATAATAGAGTGAGAACACCGGAAAATAGAGAGAGATAAAATGAGAAATTGAACACCAAAATGGACAAAATGAACTGCTCACGCTGTAGGCTTGTTCGGTTTCACAACCTCTCACGGACGGAGACATTTAAGGATGCTCCAACTAGGTATCGCGGAAATGTATGGCGAAGCCTGGTAGGTTTGTAGAAATTTGACGAAAACTTGCGGTTTCGTGCGGTAGTAACATGAAATCGGTTCACTGCTACACATTAGTCCTAGCATTTTTAACACAAATTACCTATTCGAGTGTGAAGGAAATGCAAACCTCCATTTCCTTTTTTGGGGTTCATTACAGGTAGGATGGATTCGAAGACTTTCCTTGCCGGAGCATTGTTTCTCATCCGCTCTACATGACTAAGCCATCACAAGCGTTGGATCTGCACTCTTCTGGCTCAGTCAGCGAACAGCTTGTACAGTTCGTTGTTATATCTTCTCCACCATTCAACGTCTATGCAGACGGGACCGAAAGTCAGCGTGATAGATAATCAGCACACTTCGTAATTGAACACAAATCCTCTTTTAATTTAGCAACTGAATCTTCAACCATACCAAGAGAAAGTAGATTTGTACATCATCTGGGAAGGCAGCTTTTACATGTGCGATTTTTTTACTCACGTAAAATTCCCAAGTCTCCCATTTCTGCAAAATTCTGTCCACCCTGTCTCACGCATGGTCTATCTCTTTTTCACACATTACCTTTTTTCTCTTGCCTTATAAAAGTTGAGTCATTAATGAACAGTAACGCAGCAAGAATAGAACCTTGCGGCACACCAATGCGGACATCACAAAATGCCGACAGTTTTAAATTATATAAAACAGCTTGGACACTGTTAGTAAGGTACGAGAAGATTAACTTATTAGTGGAACTACAGAAGTTGAGTAAGGTAGCAACGTTGTTTCAGCGTCTTCAGTAGCTTTTCGTATGTCGTCAGTTACTTTTAGCAAGCCTGCAACACAGCCAAAGTGCAGAGTACGTCGAAGTCATGATTATGGCATCGAAAATGTGGGTGATGTGTAGAAGCACAATTGTAAATCACCTGAAAGTACTATAGGCAAAACTGTCAAAAACTAAGAATAGACAGAGCCTCTGTTACAGATGTCTTACGGCGTATCTAGCATCCAAATGCAAGCCTCTCAGAAAATTGTTGAAGATGATCCAGGTCTATCGATTCAACAGCGACTACAATATCACTTACATCACACTAGGGTCTTAAGACGGTTAGCATCCTGAAGAACCGACGTCCGTAAGCCACGGAATGCGTAGAACATTAGCCGATTTGCTGCCTACAACATCTCTGCTGCGACTAAGACATCTCTTACATCACACTAGGGCCTTAAGATGGTTAGAATGCTAAAGAACCGACATCCATAGGCCACGGAATGCTGCCTGTACAACAATGTTCGGATGATCAATTTTCACATAACACTTTCTTCAGCGATGAGGCTCATTTCTCACTCGGTGGATACGCTTACTTACTTATGTTACTTGCCAGTCCTGCGACACATTTAGAGTCTGATCTTGAGCAATAGTTGTCTTCTATAGTTGACGGGCACGATGCTTCCAGTCTGCAAGAACAAACTGACTCTGCGATAACTTAGTTTTTCTACCGGAGGTTCGGTCTTCCTCCTCTTCTCGAACCAGGGCGCTCACATTCGAATACCCTCTTAGCTGGAGCATTGGTGTCCATGCGCGTGATGTGGCCAAGCCAGTGCAATGCAAATGGTATGCAAATTCCTTTCCAACCTCGAAATTTCAACTGGCGGTTGTGCTGTTTTGTCTTGATCGACTGCATATTCGTTGTATACACATACAGTGAAACTTCTCTAAAGCGGACAGCCACGGGACCGTCAGGGTTGTCCGTTATGTAGGGGTATCCGTTCGAAAGAGGTTGAAATACACGAATATCATAACGTCCGAACCATGACGAACTATCCGTAAAGAGAGGTGGCCCCTATAGAGGGGTGTCCGCGAAGAGAAGTTTCACCGTATCATGATTGTGTTATATTTGAATCTACATTTCAAACAACAAAATGGATGGCCCTGTATAAGCATGACACACACGAAATTGAAGTTAACTTTATGCTTATGGTATATTTCAGGTGTTACACTGGGAGTTCCTGAAATTGTAATGGGTCTTACATTCCTTGCCGCCGGATCGACAACCCCAGAAGCAGTTTCCAGTTTGATATCGCTGCGAAAAGGTTTGTGCCCCTATCTGAGGTGGTTGAGATCAATTGTATAAAAGTTCTCTTTTTTTTTCAGGTGAAAGTGGAATCGGTGTGTCAAACTCTCTCGGTGCCAATTCACTTGCCATTCTCCTTTCACTCGGCGTTCCATGGTTCATCAAGAACTGCATGAATTTCAGCAAAACCGATGGAACCAATGCAATCTTTTTGACATCACAAGGCATCGAATACACGATATTCATCCTAATGGCATCAACAATTGGTCTATTCATTGTCTTAACACTAAGCGGATACAGACTAACCAAACGAGCTGGCATCGCCCTGTTCAGTGTCTATGGAATTTTCATTGTGCTGCAAATCTTGATAGAGATGAATGTGTTCTTCCCGAAAACATGTTGATTGCAGTTGCCAAACCTAAGACTGTTTAGTTTCTAAGATTATATAAAAACGAAAACAATGATATTGTTTACGCTAGCAGTATTGTTAGATATTAACTAAGGAAAAGTGCTAATGCAGTCACTGCGCAAAGTGTTCGAAGATACCTTCCCTGTTCATTTGATGCACCAGCAAGATTTTCGCATACAGGTTAATTAATTGATATTATTAAGTAGATACACGCATTTTGCTGAGGAATGTACATTAAAACAAACAAAAAAAAAAACGCAAAATCCTCAAAAACTAAAAAAACAAAACAAATTTGTCCAATCCGACTGCATTGGATAGTGTACACAAGTTTATGTTCAACAACTCCTTGCAGGAAATGCGATCTTATAATTTGAATAAGTATACTCTGTACAGTGATGTGAGTGATGATTATTAAGCGATTGTGATTTTCGTATGCCTTTTCAGTTTTGATCATGTTATAATGAGCACTTTAAGGTTCTAGTGTCCTCCCTCGAAACAAAATTAGATAAATACTTTGTTCAATTTAAGATTTTTGTATAACTTGTACATACATGTATCTACGTAGGCATTTTTTTATCTATTTTACTTAATTTATATAGTTAAGTAAAACGAGGATTATGTAATAAATGTATTACGATAGCTTTAAATTCTTGTTCTTTAAATTCTTGTTCTTCGTGTTTTATTTATTTCCGGCTGGGGACATGCACTCTGTCAAAACACGGCTAAAGCTGTACAACGCGGCTGAACATATTGGGCCTACAACTTAATTTGTGCTTTTTTTCCCCCAAAATTTGAACGTTTATTTGAGAAAAACATGTACAACAGCATTATTCAAAGTATTGCCCATCGGAAGCTATGACTTTTTCCCATCTTTCTGGCAATTTGTGGATCCCGTCTCAAAAGAACTGCGCCGGCTTGGCAGCCAAGAATGAATCAAGCCAGTTTTTGATATTCTGCTCTGATGTGAACCGTATTTCAGTGAGGGCGTTCTGCATCGACCGGAACAAATGGTGGTCAGAAGGGGCAAGGTCTGGGCTATAAGGCGGGTGGGGTAAAACTTCCCATCCACTGTTTTCCAAATAAAGGGTGATTTTTTAGCTAGTATCCTTTTGGCAACACTGGCTCAAACAGCTGACGCACGTTTCGTGTTTTGTTTCACTGTCAAACATCTTCAGTTTGGTCTATAATTTAACCATGAATCGTCTTACAAACGAACAACGCTTGCAAATTATTGCATTTTTTATCAAAATGCGTGCTCTGTTAAGAAAGTTCATCGCGCGCTTCTTCCATTTTATGGTCAGTTTAAGAGGAAGCTCATTTTTGGCTCAATGGGTACGTAAATAAGCAGAATTGTCGATTTTGGAGTGAATATCAGCCAGAAGCATTGCAAGAGCTACCAATGCATTCAGAAAAAGTCACAGTTTGGTGCGGTTTATGGGCTGGTGACATCATTGGACCGTACTTCTTCAAAGATGATGCGAATCGTAACGTAACTGTGAATGGTAAGCGCTACCGTGAGATGATATCCAACTTTTTTTGCCCAAAATGCAAGAGCTTGACTTGCATGACATGTGGTTTCACGCGACACACAGCACGCGCAACAATGGACTTATTGAGAGGCGAGTTCGGTGAACATTTTATTTCACGTTCGGGACAGGTCAATTGGCCGCCTAGATCGTGCGATTTAACGCCTTTAGACTATTTTTTGTGGGGCTACTCGTATGTTAAAGCTCATGTCTATACAGACAAGCCCGCTTCAATTGACGCATTGGAAGACAACATTGAAGCATTTATTCGTGAGATACCGGCCGAAATGTTGGAAAGAGTATGCCAAAATTGGACTAAGCGGATGGACGATTTGAGGCGCAGTCAAGGTCAACATTTGCATGAAATAATCTTCAAACATTAAATTATATGGACCGTACTTTCGATTCAAATAAAGATTTCATGCATTTTTCTGAATTTTATGTGTTTTTTTTTTTTAAACTTTCCTATGGCTTTTAAAAAATCACCCTTTAGTTGTCAAAATAGCGTTGTCATGATGGAAAATTATTGCCTCGTGTCTTGCCGCACATTCCGGGCGTTTTTCGGCTACTGCTCTCTTCAAACGGATTAATTGTGTTCGGTAGCGTTGTCCATTGATGGTTTCACCCGGTTTTAGCAGCTCATAATACAGCACACCCTTCTGATCCCACCAAATACAGAGCATTACCTTCGCGTTATGGATATTCGGCTTTACCGTTGATTTGGCTGTTGGCCAAGCCAACACGTTTGGCACGAGGCATGTTCACCATAAACTTCCACCAGAGTACGATGACTTTCGGCAGCAGTTTTCTTCATATTAAAGTATTGAAGAAGAACTCCCCGCAAAAACACTTTGTCAGGCACAAAGTTCGACATATTTGAGGGAGAAAAAATTTGTGTTGTTTACGCTGGAATGACGTACAATGACAGTAGCTTTCCAATGCATGTTCCAATGGAATAATACAAGTTACGCCATCTCTTAGCAAACCACAGGAATTAAGTTTCTATACCCAACACATAAGTGCCCGCAGAAATTGTTCCAGGAGGTGGGCGACTTTTTTCTTCTCTTTTTTTTTGCTTGAAGATTTACATACGTATTGTTACCAAATCCCGTAATGATTATAAAAAGTTCTTGGATCGCCTTGGATTTCTACCAAAACGGTCGACGATCTCATTGTCTCCTCTTGTTGTTTAATGAGATCTTCGTGTATATACATCATACATAAAGCATCAAGTATCATGTCAGTCTTTGTTGATCGAAGCCAGGCTTTGACCTTCCGTAAAGTGCTGAACGATTGAGGCCTATAGAAAGAGCAGAGAATACTGATCGATAGAACATTTGTTTGCACTTGCTTTAAGACATCGCAGATATTTGTTGTACCACGGAGTCGACTCCGCGAGAACATTGTCAAAAAAGCAGCATTAATTTTTTTCTACAGCCTGCTTAGACATCGAGACATCGGAGCTCACCATATTTCTTGATGTAAACTGGAATAAGCAAAACGCAGCCTTAATCCTCTGCAAACTGCTCTCCAAGACAGACTAGACAGGAAAGAAAATAGCTTTTAGGTAAAAGTCGCATGGAGTACTTCGCTATGGAGTTGTCTTAGCGCTGTAGAGTGTGTCCAATCCACTGCCACGTTCTCCTTCGTGTTGTGATGTTTCTAAGTTCCCGGCCCGTCCTCAATTACATTTGCTCGTTAGAAATACTGCTCGGCAAAAAATGGTAAGGATATTTCTTAAACATCTGTTTACGAAAGATTGCAGCATTGCATTTCGTGTTGTAATGGTGGCCACTTTCCACGTACTGCACCCATATAGCAGCACCGACTCCACGTTGGAGCGGAACAGTCGCAGCATGGTTCTGCAGCTGATGTCATTGCTTTTCCGAACGCAGCTTTAGCCCTTCCGATTCTGCTGCTGACATCCAGTTGAGCCACCGCGATTAGCCGAGACCACACTTCCTAAATATGCAACTTCCTGTCCGGCTATGTTCAGTTGGGCTTTCGTTTTCGCAGTATTTATTTTGAGCCCACTTTGATTGCTCCAACTTCTAGATTATTGGCCATTAAGTGAAGATCCATTCTCCAATTCGAATGCAGATTGCCATAATGTGTACGAACTCCAACTTTTACACTGATACCCTCAATTCACCGACTGGATTTGGAGTTTCTTGATTCCCTATTGATCTTGAGTCCCCCCTAATTCGAAAGCCAGTATATTTGCTTTTTAATAAAAGGCTCTTATTTTTTCCTTGTCCCGAGATTCTTCGATATCCCTGCGGTGGGAGATTGGGATAACCCTTTTCTTCAGGTAAGACATTGCTTCTCCCGCCGTCTTCTAGCTTGATACTCCTCCTGCGCTCCTCTTGTTTGCCGTTGCAGGGACTTTTGGTAGGCCTCGTCGGTTGCACGTTTTTCTTGCTCACATGCCTTAAGTAGTTTCCGCTACACCTGGCCGAGCGGCAATGTTGGCTTTTATGTTCGACGTGGGCATACCGAAGAGTCTCTCATTTAGTTGTTCTTCGAGGGCTCTGGCAACCTCCGGCGTGCCCAGGCGACCAATGTCACAACAGCCTTCAAACACTGGATCGAGCTCTGAATCGTACTGCTTCGAGGAAATGGTCAGACTCGAGAATGTTCGCATATATCCTGAATTTGACCCATGCCGTGCATCAATGAGAACATGACGGTTCCACTACCTGGAGTTTTCCAGGTTTCTCTGTGGATTCTTTGCGAGGGAACTTCGTGCTACTTATGATCAGATTACGTGCGAAGTCTGTGAGTCGGAGGCCGTTATCTATTGGCGTAACGTGGAGACTGTGCTTTCCGATCGCTCCGCCAAGGATGATTCCTTGTCGATATTGGCATTAAAGTCTCTGATCATGATTTCTACATCGTACTCCTAACAGCCACCGTCCAAGAGGTGGTAAAAGTCATCCTTGTCGCAGTCTTCAGCCTCCTCGGTAGGGACGTGTGCACATATAAGGCTCATGTTGTAGAATCTGCCTTGGATGCGTATCAGGTGATCACTTATCGGTTTAAAACCAATTACCTTGGACGTTAAACGTTTTCCCATAAGGAATCCTCATCCAAATATGTGTGCAACTAACTTGTGGCAGCTGTTATATATGACGCACCCTTTCTGTATACATTGTCCTCTCCAGCGTATTTCCTGAATGGCGGGAATATGCGCCTTGTACTGCGTGAGGATCTTTTCCTGTTTAAGGGTAGCCCCGGAGTGTAGTGTTCTTACATTCCAGGAAAACACTCTCTAATCGTTGTTCTTTTTCTCTCCGGGTCGTTGTAGGAGGTCACATTAGTAGTCATACAGATCAAGTTGACATACAGCCCCCTAGCACCCTGGACAGCCTTCACAAAACGCATTAGTTTACAACATACACCCTGGACAGTCTTCACAACACGCATTAGTTTACAACAGAATGCGTGTTGTGAAGGCTGTCCAGGGTGCTAGGAGTTAGTTTACAACAGAATGCGTGTTGTGAAGGCTGTCCAGGGTGCTAGGAGTTAGTTTACAACAGAATGCGTGCTGTGAAGGGTGTCCAGGGTGCTAGGAGTAAGTTTACAACAGAATGCGTGTTGTGAAGGGTGTCCAGGGTGCTAGGAGTTAGTTTACAACAGAATGCGTGTTGTGAAGGCTGTCCAGGGTGCTAGGAGTTAGTTTACAACAGAATGCGTCTTGTGAAGGGTGTCCAGGGTGCTAGGAGTTAGTTTACAACAGAATGCGTCTTGTGAAGGGTGTCCAGGGTGCTAGGAGTTAGTTTACAACAGAATGCGTGTTGTGAAGGGTGTCCAGGGTGCTAGGAGTTAGTTTACAACAGAATGCGTGTTGTGAAGGCTGTCCAGGATGCTAGGAGTTAGTTTACAACAGAATGCGTGTTGTGAAGGCTGTCCAGGGTGCTAGGAGTTAGTTTACAACAGAATGCGTGTTGTGAAGGCTGTCCAGGGAGCTAGGAGTTAGTTTACAACAGAATGCGTGTTGTGAAGGGTGTCCAGGGTGCTAGGAGTTAGTTTACAACAGAATGCGTGTTGTGAAGGCTGTCCAGGATGCTAGGAGTTAGTTTACAACAGAATGCGTGTTGTGAAGGCTGTCCAGGGTGCTAGGAGTTAGTTTACAACAGAATGCGTGTTGTGAAGGCTGTCCAGGGAGCTAGGAGTTAGTTTACAACAGAATGCGTGTTGTGAAGGGTGTCCAGGGTGCTAGGAGTTAGTTTACAACAGAATGCGTGCTGTGAAGGGTGTCCAGGGTGCTAGGAGTTAGTTTACAACGGAATGCGTGTTGTGAAGGGTGTCCAGGGTGCTAGGAGTTAGTTTACAACAGAATGCGTGTTGTGAAGGCTGTCCAGGGTGCTAGGAGTTAGTTTACAACAGAATGCGTGTTGTGAAGGCTGTCCAGGGAGCTAGGAGTTAGTTTACAACAGAATGCGTCTTGTGAAGGCTGTCCAGGGTGCTAGGAGTTAGTTTACAACAGAATGCGTCTTGTGAAGGGTGTCCAGGGTGCTAGGAGTTAGTTTACAACAGAATGCGTGTTGTGAAGGGTGTCCAGGGTGCTAGGAGGTTGTATATCAACTTGATCTATGTTGGGAGTAAGTTGGGAGCAATCAATAGCTTTGCCCGGTGTGCACAGACCCTTATAAAAAATACATTAAACACGGGACGGAATACACACAAACGGAAAGAAGTCTCATCTTACGCACAGATTCTTTGGAGCACGCACTCGTTTAGGCTTCCAAGCAGCAACTGAATGTCTGTCAGAGTTTAACAAAAACACAAACGGATGTTCAAATTAAAACTGTTAATTTTAATTACTGTTAAAGTCTTTAATTGATTCTGTAAATGACATAGAAGTGTAAATGTAACAGAAATTACAAAGTAAAATATATTTCTTCAAAAATCACACAACACTCTTGTTACAATCTGCAGTTAGATTTGAAACAGAACAAAAACCAAACCTAATACTAGAACATTGCTTTTCTATTCATTTTATTTGATAAAATCAAATCGAGAACAATTCCAAATCGTAGGGCTAAGCAAATGTATTCGAAGTGAAAACAAGCCGAACAGACATTGGCAAGCGTGTCATTTAAAGAAAAGGAAAACAACAAGGTAAATTGATTTGTATGTTATAATACTGATTCGAAAATTCTTCTCACATGGAATATGTGTGTATATATATATACATGTAGAAAACAAACTTATCTCCAGAGTAAGAAGTACGTTATAAGATCGATCGATTTATTGTTTCTAGTGTTACATTTAAGGTATTCCAAGAAGATTAAAATGTGTTATTCGTTAAGTGTAAGGTAGTGTATTGAATATCTGTCTTTATCTTGGTTTTAATTTCACATAAACTTCTTTTCAATAGTAAGTCTTCAAACAATGGGTGATTTTTTTTGCTTTTATGTAAGTCATTGCATCGTCTAATGCCTATTTACATTGGTTTTGTTTTCAATTGTTTTATAACTATGAAGTACAAAAATATTAATATGTACATATAAATATATAAATTTATGCTTCCTTTACATGCGGCGTTAAACGCAAGAGGTCCTCAATTCATGTACACGTATCTTGTGTACATCAATGTCTTGGCCTGGATTATATTGCTGGTATATTTTACAAATTGGCTTTACGTCACTTCGTCACATGGCCGCCTCCACACACTCGCTTTATTGTTCGCAAAAACTCGTCATGATCCTAGGCCCTCGAGGGCAGCTTAATTTACAAAAATGTGAGCAACAAACCATTATCTACTATCATTGCTTTGTTTTTTTTTTTCTCTCTTACATTTAATTAATCATAGGGTTTCATTAGTTTTATAAATATTATCAGTCAGCAAATTAATACAAATTTCTTCTTATGTGTGTACACATTATTTTATGAGATTTACATTCAATAAGCTTAAAATATAAAAATTCTATACGATTCAATAGGGTTTGTGTATATATAGGACTAACTGTTAGAATTACTTTGGTTTTCCGATATATAAAATGTCAATGTCAAATAAAGTAGAACTAGTATAAATTCATAAACGGTTTTGTTTTGCCTTTATGGTAGTAAAAAGTGTGAGAGGATAAAGAGCTAGAATTAGGTACAACAATGGTACGAGTGTCCATTTTTGAGATTATAGTTATTATGAGCTGCTGAGGTTTTGCTATAATTATTGTGCACTTGACCAGACGCAAATGAATGCTGATTCGATTTACACGAAAATTGTCTGTGGTTGTTTGTATCCTGCAAGTAAAAATACGATTAAGGAAATCGAAACTATATTTTGTCTGAATGAAAATGATGAATCTAATAAGGATAGAATTTAAACTAAAGGATGGCCATAGAACAATAATTGTTTTTCGAATTGTAATGTTTCCGCAGCTGTCAAAACATCATCGTATGTTGGAGTTCTGTGCCATCCTGCAACGCGTGCACTTATCTCCGTCGGTGCAATACGCGTAAAACGTAAGCCCCGCGGTCCCTCCACGGTGTTTCGGTGTCGAGTGCATTCGGTCCACTCTCGCCCCTTTCCTTCTAAAGTCAGTGCCCCGCATTCTCGGTCGCTACCCCCGTTTTATTTCATCCGGCGGGTAGAGGCAAAGACTGAGAGCGACTGAAAGTGTAAAATCTGACGTAGCGGACTCGTGAATTTGGGCATAACAGTTATATCGATTTGTTGTTGGGGAGCAAATCTGAAATTTGAACTTCTCAACTCTGCTCTACCACTCTCAGTCGGAATTGGTTTCTTATAGCTCTGTTTTGTCTTCCATGGGGTTGATGTGAGCAATGTGCATGGGATTAGCACGAATCGCTTGGCTGTGTATGTCCACTTATTCCGTTATAAACCAGGTGTCTTGGCGCTGAGTGAAACACCAAATTATCGGCCCACCTATACCGAATGTGAACGAAAAAAAAAAACTTCGGGCCCGAAGTGCGTTGCTAGCACTTTTTGCAGCTTCTGTATTCAAATCCGTCTGGAGATATTCTTTTTTTTTTTCTTTTTCGTAGGCAATACCCCTTTCTGTGCTTTGTTTCGTATATGCTTTGTGTTCGTATTTCATTTGAAATGAATATTGAATTCTAGTAGAAAAAAAATGCCCACTCTTCACTAGAAGAAAATAGTTCGTATGTCAGAGCATGCTCCCAGAGTATGTTAACCACAACACTATATTTAGACGCTAAGCTTGATTCCAAACTTAACCGGAAAGAAAACATCGAGAACCGCATATAAAATACATTTCCTTTCATTGCAAGCGCGAGTTCGGAAATACCACGCACACCTGATAGAGATTCAAAGATCGGCCTGTCACTTAGATCAACACTTACAGCAGCACTCGGGGCTATTCAGAGCCGCCCCTGATAGCTATATATTCTGCTTTATAGACGTCAAACCAACATTTCATATGCAGACTTCGATACTTGTCAGTTTATGCAGACGGGATGCATCAGTGGATGAGATGCATCTGGTGTCCAAGAAAATGTCATGTGAACTGAGGAAATCTCTGGTATCCCATTATCGATAAACAGCGTTAAACTTTATGAAAAATTCAGAAATTGCTGAATCTAGACCTCTTATCCATGTTAAATCCCAGCATCCCCCGAAGAAGTTGCAGGGATTACGGACGAATCGAATCTTTTCGACATTTGTGCTGAAAGTGACACATGCTAGGAAGGAAGGCGATACATTTTGAACATCGTCATCACATTGTATAACAAGCAACACACATGCGGATAATGTACGAACATTATAATTGATAGTGCAATGCGCTTCGTTTTATCTTTGACTATGTTTGCACATGGCTTGAAATGAAGGTTATGGGCTTTACCAAATATATAAAGGCGTGCAAATTGACACCGATGTCGTGTGTGTCTCTGCATAATCTGCTAAGTTACTTTCGTTAACGAATTCAAGCTTCCTTGTGGCAAAACTATTGCATTTTGCATTTCAAGGGTCCTCATTCCCCCTATCATTCTTGAGATCTTTTTGCTCCAAAGGCACCACTATTGAAAATCTAGCAATACTATTTGACTCTCTAAATGTAACTTCAAAATGTAAAAGTAACCAAGGCCTTTGAATGTTATTTGGTTCGTCAGTTATAAGAATCAAATATCCGTTCCTTCAAGCTCTAAACTTATCCGTTCATACATGGATTAAAATACATTTAAAATAAACAATTCACCGCATATATACATTTCTTACCTTTGGCTGAATTGGAAAACAACACCATAATATAAACGCAACAAATGCCACCAAAGTCCCAACCAGAAGGATAAAATCCTCAATAGTCTAGAATATCCAATAAGAAAAAAAAATCAAATCGTTTGTCAAAACAAAAAGCCAAAATTTGATCGGACTCACCGGTTCCTCTCCTAAAAGAACATGATTTATTAAATAAGCAAAATCATCGAAAGGAGTCATCTTGGAGAGGCTTGTACCAGTGCAGTACTTAAATGTTCCTCGATAGAACCGACTGATGATGTGTGAAAATAAGTTTTCCAATTGATTAGAATTTTCTGCCCGACGATAGGGCTCCTCACTACATGGTAATTGAATTCATGTGTCCAGTGACTTCTCAGCTTGCAACGTCGCGGCACGATTTGAAATAAGTATTCGTTCGAAATTTAGTTCGTCTAAAATACAATGCAAAGGACTTTAAATGAAAATCTAATCGGCATTTCAATGCAAAAATGAAAAATGACATCCACAAGGATGAAAAAAGGATCGATTTTGACAGCACAAGTTCATGTGAACTATTTCTGACAGCAACGAAAGGACTTGCAATAGGGTGAGCGACAAAAAGTATTGCACACATTACATCAGGGATGTTCTTTGAGGTATACGAATAATAAAGACTAATTATTCTTGTGATTGTGGTCAATTGTTTTTGTTTTGAGAACTATTCAAATTTTATCCAATTGATCTTCAGTACACAATTTTCTGAAGTTGCATGATAGACTGCGGCATGAGCCGAGTTATCAGTGACAAGCACATTAATAAATAATTACTTCGGAAATATATACTGTAATGACCCACAATTCTCTCTCTACTAAATGAAAAAACTTAGCTATTCGGTTGCCATAATAAAAGTGAGAGTTTATTTCTCTAAAGCTATGACAACTAGAAATTATATATTGCTTTGCCACCTTGATTAGTGTAGTAAAATGTTTACACTACTGACAAGGTTGCCGCATATACAATCTCTAATGCCGTTGCGTTACGAAATGTCATAACATAATTTGGGCCGATCAGATAAAAGATATTGTTGATGGTAGACACTTAGTCAGACTGATAGATCTCTTTCTAGAATGAGCAGAACGTCGATTTCGGTTTCAAGCTTAGATCTGGTTTTCAGAGCTTCCTTCAGAACCTGTTTTTTCAGAGCTCAGTAAATTATTGTGCATGGACAACTTGAGGATTCCAAATATCATATTTTTGCTATAATGTACACTTCCAAGAAAACAGAGATTAAACAGTTTTGGACATGTCACGTTTTGAAAATTAACTATTCAACTGATAACTGGCTCAGTGTTTCTTCGGTTTTTAAGCTCTGACTTCAAAATTAAACGTAAATACATCAGGTCTGTTCCAATTGATTTGTGCACTGTAATTCGTTTATTTTCAACGAAAAACAATGAGGATTTTTGTACCAACGTAAAATGACAACTTTGAATTTTCAGAAGCAATCCATTTTCAGCAAAAATAGAGGAAATCATTGCATTATCATTATTCACATTTATAATCGAAAAAAAAACTCTACAAAAACTATTTTAAAAGTCTTAATAAACCCCAACGAAATCCGCTTGTTTTATTTTATTTTGTGTGGATCCTTTGCGATGCAATGGTGGTTATATGTCTACTTCAAAATCAGAAACGTCAAAATTACCATTTTTCATTTTAGAATGGAACTCATCATTTTATGGTTTTTATTTATGTTATGGTAACGTGTACTTGTGCTTTTTTACAGTCTCGAAATTGAAATTATTCAGATCCACTTTTAAAACGTCTTTCGATAAATAGTATATGCATGTACATTCATATTTGAATTGTCCATTGTGAATGGACCAGGTTTCTATTGCAACGCCTAAATGTGCGCTACATAAACTAATACCTAGGTCATTCCAACTTGCATCAGCCCTTCGTCTCAACAGCTCAAGAAATCAATCTAATAAGAAATTCATTTCCTATGCATACGCAGGTACCAACCATTCAATGAAAATGTGTACAAACATAAGTAGATCCGCTTCCTTTACATAAATTTGCCCACAAATCTACGTAAGCATAGACATGTACATACATCAGGACGAACATTCATGCCTTCATACTTATGGATGTATATGTATGTATACAAAATTCGTAAGCATATACATATGAACATCCATACGAATGTACATACATAGCTTGCTTTGAGAATGTGATCCCAATCCACTGCCTCATGCCACACCAACCAACATCACCACTCAACACTCACCACACTCACTCGCCTTCAACAACCCCAAAATAATGAGTGCGGCGACTGGCGATGGCAAAGAACATTTTGGGTTAAATTTTGTGTTGCTATGCGCTCGAAAGATTACGGGACAGAATATACACTTTTTCCGTATGGGAATTGTTTGACGGAATATAGCAGAGTGCTGCGCTTGTATAAACACGCGTTTGTTAGAACGAGATAACTACAGGGTGTGGACAGCTTTGGAGAGTATTCAAGCAAAATAGCGCCACATTGCCAGCTGGTGTGCGGTGCAAGAAGCTAATTCTGAAGAGTATCAAAACCGTTTCGGTTAATTTCTCGACTAGAGAAGGGAATATTTTCGCATAAACCTAAACCCATGGTGAGTTTGGCAATGGGAACCCTCTTAAGCGGTTTTCGGAACATTCTCAGCAGTTTGACATCTATTGACACTTAACGTGAATCGGTGAATTTTTCATTCATTGCTGGCTGTGCATACATACGTACATGTAGAGAGAATCAATGTAGTACACATGAGCCGCGTCATGCGATCTCGAAATCAAGGACTTTTCTTTGTTCATTGACATTCATGTGAGCCGCGAACTGCGAAAGCGAACTTTCAGAGACATTTTTTATTTATTCACGATTTGAAATATTTTTTCCACGAATCAAACGTTCTCTTTGCGAACTGTCAAGCTGTCAACACATCTCTCTGCGAACTAGAAAACTCCATATGAAGCGTCGGAGTTTGCGAAGCTTGCAATTCGTAGTGAGCTCATATGAATGGCCATTTAGTAGATAGCTACGGCCACTTTGTGGATAGCGTTCAAGTCGCCAAGGAAATAAATAATTCCCTATGAAGACTGTGTCTCGTGTCCTCGAGGGGTACTTCTATTCTATCTCTATTCGTTTTTTCTTCGAATTGCTTTGTTCTTACTTCATTCGGTCGTACGACATGTGGTATAGTGTGAACACTTGTCGTCCGACCGCAGGGCAAATTTTCATTTATGGTTGTGACTTCAACGAATGAACATTTGCGGAAAAGAGAAAATGATTTTTTATATTTTTTAAAGTTTCGTAGATGAATGTGGCGACCGTGGCATTGTGGGTTGGTGCATCGACCCCTAAGCACTTGAGCCTGCGTTACCTAGGTTCGATTCCCGGTACGAATAAAATAATTTTCACGGCCTACTTCTTCCGAATCACTGACAATGCTTAGAGAGTATAAGAGTCTAGATAAAGCTTCTGGCCGTTCGTGGTCGGCATAAAACTGTTGGTCCCCTCCACTTGTGAAAGAACAATGGCACGCACAATACGAGCCGTTGCTGAAAAGCAGAAATGAAATATGATAGAGGTGCCCAACTTTTACCTCTCTTGCCCCCTAAAATGTTTGACAACCATTTCTTATATTGTTTTCTAAAGCCAAATTGAAAAATAAGGGAACGGCATTTACGTTATTGCGTGAATAACTGTCAAAAATTCATGAATAACCGTTAACATTTTCATGATTATCCGTCAAATTCGTAGACGGACTAGGGGTCAATCAGCTGTGAAGTTGGGTATCTCTATCATACTTCATTTCTGCTGAAAAGCTAGACCCAGCCCTTCTACAGCCCTATTCGAATGTTGCAGATGAAAGGTCGTGAGGCATTAAATCACATTTTCTCGTTTTATGTAGGTGTGGGCGACAATTTTTTTACATTTCTATTTTGTTCGTTTTAAAGTTTTCCAACGTCACTCAAACGCACTGTGCTAGTCTTTTGTTAATGGCTGGTAAATATTTTGGAGTCATGGAGGATCAAGGGCCACGTCAGAAGTCATTTAATATGCGACAGAAAATGTTCAGCAAACATAAACAGAAAGATATGCTCCATAGTTTACCAAAAGTGACACATTCAACTATTGTAACCATGTCCTTGATGACTTGTCAAACGCAAAACGCGATGCGCTATTCACAAATTCACGGATGACGACCTATACATGGTTCGTCGATCGCAGTTCGTAAGGCGTGGCTCATGTGATCCAGCACCATCCCTGTCTCAACACAAAACCCCCGTTTTCATAATCACTTCCGTTTATGACAGTGATCAATTTGTAATAACTCATTTAGCAAAAATCAGTCAAAATAAATCGTTGTTCCGCTAGCCGGTTATAGCGCGACAGAGGAAATGATTGTGCGTGTGTTCACTCCTTCTCAACAGTCTCTCAACTAATTCGAAGTTCTGAACTTCTCCAGTACCGTTTCCAAATTCACCACACGTCAGATTTCAAGTTCACAACGCCACCACACATTGAGTGTCATGCAAGGGAACTAGATTCGTCAAAATTCTCCAAACATTCTCCAGCCGACCGAAACAAACCGCATTCTCCGTCGTCTCGCTCATATTCGCTCTGTTTTTGTATCTATCACCAGCCATGTTATTACAGTTCGTATGCAGGTAAGCAGGCCAACAATATGCGCGCGAAGACAAAATGAAACGATCAATAGTCCTCCGCCGGGTACATCGCTCCTCTTCCAACCACCGCGAAAGGAGCCAAGTATACCAAAAGGAATAACCATCAGTCGCTTAACTCGGTTGTTAGCCTAAAAGTCTGAGCGGTTTATCGAACACGACGGCACCCCGACTAGAGCCTTTTTGTTCCGAAAAAAAAAAAATAAAACAAATAAAAAACACTCAAAGGCCATCGATGGAATTAGTTTAAAGTGTGTGAACCGAAATAATCGTGAATAGTGAACATTTTTGTTTGTGATTCGAGTGCAATCACTCAGCGAAAATCGCGTTTATTCGTCTCCGGTTAAGAGTTCTTCACATTTATTTTTTTTTGATATCCGTCTCCTTCTCGCTTGCACACATTGCTTCCGAGTTGGTTGATTGCGAAAACGCCTGCTAAATGGTGTGACGGTAGTGGTGGTGTTCAGTGACGACAATTCCCACTGAAGGAAAAGAGTGCAAGAGAAAATGTGGTCGAAAATGTAAAGTAAGCAGAGGCGTGCTCGCAGCGTAGTAATGTTGTTCCCCGTTCTCGAAGAAAATACAAAATGTTAGTGGTAAAATGAATTGAAGAAAATTGCAATTTTTTTCCTCGAGCAGATAGATATCTGTTTTTTTCTGTTTCTTCGAATTTCTTCCTTTTCGTTTTCTTTTTTTTTTTTTTTAATTGCATCAGTGAATTGGTTGGCCTTGTCTGACGTGCGGCGTATGGCACTGCCATCAATTGTCAGTGGTGCATTTTTTGTCTCTGTTGTCTCACCTCTCCCAAGCGTTGTGGAGTGAGTGAGACGAGGATATGGGAGAACAAATGTAAGAATTTGATGGCAGTAGCAACGGCAGCCTAGCAGCAGCAGACAAAAATTTATCATGGATATTTCAAATTAAAAAAAGTTAATTTTCATCAATTGAAACGTTTCATGTGGAATCTAGTTTTGCACGGTAATGGAAAAATAATGTGAAAGAGCTGAAATATATGAAGTGTGTTGTGTATTTTGTGAGAAATAAGGCAGAGAGTTTTTGAATATTTTTTCCCAAGTGTGAAATGCGGTCGAGCCGTGGTTTTGTGGTGGCGGTGTTGTTCTTTTCGGTCGCTTGCAGTGCTGGTGCGTATGGTGTGAGGGGGACTCTCATCGAGAAGTCATAGATGGAAAAAGGCATGGATCCCTGAAGGAAATTGTTGAAAAAAAAAAAAAAAAAAACGATGAAAAAAAAATGTTTAATTTTTGTTTTCAAACTTTTTTTTTTTGTGTTGAATATTCGTTTTCATTAAATTTTTCTTTTGTGAGTGTGAGTGAGAAATGTGGGATGCATTGCGAGTCGGTGAGGAACAGACAAGGATGCAAGAGTCCGTTTGACAGATGTGTGAGGATGATGATGATGATGATGATGATGACTTCCTTTCAGCGACATAGTGCAGTACTCAAATTTCATTTAAGAAATGTCCGAAAAAAGGAAGAATTCATCACCTCAGCAGAATGCCCTATTTCTGGCGACGTACATATCATAATATCTGAGAATGTGTATAATTCCGATGCTCATCATTCCATTAATTACGTTTCGTTCGGTTTATTTCATTAACAATTTCCATTTCTTTGGTGTTATTTTTTTTTCTTTTTCGGAAATTCACCTTGCTTCTTGTAGTGTTTGCTTCTCCTTTCAATGCAGTCTCAGTAATGCATTCTCTATCTCTTTTCGGCTTTTGACTTTTCACAGTTGTGTGTCGTCGACACATAGAGCCGCTGTCGTAGTTCGTCGTCGTCGTCGTCGTCGTTGTCTTCTTCGTCGTAGCCGTAGTCGTCGTTGTCGGTCGGCTACCGAAATGAAATACCAAAGAAGAGAGGTGAATGTTCGCTTTGGTTGGGGATACATTCATATCCACACATACGCATGTCTTTTTTTAATTTTATTTTCTTTTTCTTCGTTTTGTTCTGTCTCTTCTCCTGTTATTCCATTATAATTTCTCTTATTGTGTTGGTTATTTTTCAGTTATTTCAAATTTTTATTTTGGTTTTTCGAATTTCGGGATTAATTTAAATGTTTGTTATACATCCACGAGTGATTTATAAGATATTTTAGCTTTGCGGTTGATATTTGTTGTTAAGGATTTATTTAGTCGCATTTAACAAGTATATTTGTGCATATGTGCGCTGCTGTGCACACACATATTCTAATGAATTGATGACTGCTGTTTTGATGTAGAAAGTTGAGGCAGATTTGGCAGTAACTTTTTAATGAACTCACAATGGTGGGTGTTCCTTTTTTTTGTTTTTACACAAAAATGTGAGTTCATATTTTACTTTCGGTTTCAGGAGTTACGTGTGTGTTTGTATGGATTATTTATGATATCACAAATATGTCGAATTGGGTACCGAAAAAAAGGCCTGACAGTTGAGTTAAACGCACAAGAATTTATTTTTCAATGTAGGTCGCCTGACATCATTCTTATTCAGAAAGAAGAGAACTGAAAGCAGCGAAGGAGGAATAGTCCTGTTTAGAATTTTGACAACCCATTTTGTTGGTGGTATTCGGAGATGAAACCCAATCTTTCATAAAATATCGAAGTCACATACCGCAACTGAGTTTTTGGGCTCACCATGTGGTAATAAGACATTATTTCCGAAACAACTGACCGGCATTATCGCAATGAATGGGCACAATGACCAGTGTTGTTTCTCCGTGAAAAATCGTCATTTCTATACAGTCGATTGCGAGGTCCATTCTTATAGAACCATTGTCCGTTTCCCATTTTCCCTCGGCTCATAGGTCAGTTTTGAATTCGCAATTTTGTAGATTATAAATGGAAGTCTTGAGAGAGATTTTTTGTATATCTAGTGCGCGTCAGCACCACTCTTTAGACCAACACTTTGCATCAAAGTCTTACTTTTGTTGACTCCACTCCTCCAGGTTGTTGCATCGCCCAGGTTGACCATGGACGTCTCCTTGGGTAGACAATTTCTCACGACCGTGAATCATGATACATTCCCATGGACGGACAGCTCTCTAAGCCGGACAAGTTGTGTTACGCCCCGCCCTTGTGAGCTTTCACTGAATATGTATATTCTAGAGTAGACTAAGTCATGTGAGCCGGCGATCTCACACTTGGGGTCTATTTATGTTACAAGATCAACTTTTGTACAGATTTCGGGCATTTAACAATTGTAACATTCAACCAGGGCGCAAATTCCAAAAGACAGTACAGGGTATTCATCCATTCTCGCGCTTGTGAGATGGGAACAACTTTGTGTAGAACTCACGCTAGAGAAATCCCGCCCTAGGTGTGGCAGGGATCGTGAAGTTCTTCTATACAAACTTTGTCAGCAGCGATCCCCATATTTCACGCTAGAGAAATTCCGCCCTAGGTGGGATAGTGGCAGGGATAGTGAAGTTCCTCTATACAAACTTCAGCAGTGATCCCCATATTTCCTCATGGACTCATGAATTTTCTTAGGGCAGGCTCATGAATGATCTGGCTTGGCATATTCACTATGACGGACGCAACAGGGCTAGAGAACACGTGGCAGTACGTCATGTAATTCTCAGTCCAAGGTGTGTACGAGTGGGCGAGTTCTTAAACGTCGCTCTGCAGCAAGATTTGCGTACATAAATGTAAATAAACTGCATTGATTGTGCTGACAGCAAATGACAACTGCGTTCATAAAGGATTGAAGGATTGCAGGAAACCCGAAAGGTGAATTTTTAAACATGTTCCGGAAATTTTCGGTTTTATGGAACATGTATTAAGAACATTGCCCTCTTCCTTCTTCTTTTTGCCTTTTGTATCGCCTTCATATGTTGCATTTATGAATACTTTTTTGCGAATGCTGACCTGCTGCAAACTTTCGGAAGTGTGTTCAAAAATGTTATGTGCACTGACATGGCAACAATGTTGCAATTATTAGCATGTACCAACAAATTTTTTAATTGGTCAGCATTGACTGTTTGGCTGTCCTAAAAGTTCTTGTCATCAAACGAAACTTGTAGATCCTTGTCTTCAAACCGTTTTGGGGCTTTGGAAGGAATGACCAAGCATTTTAAATCTTCCCAACAGTAGAGGCATAGATAGCAACGTCTCACCAAGCCAATTAGCCATTTTTTCTCAGCGAAAACTATAACACTCACGCTCATAAATTTACCACGGAAATAGTTCTTATAAAACAGTCGCACGCTTGATGCCCTTGCAAGACCTATAATTTGTATGAGATGAACATCACTAACTCTGCAAAATATACACAAAACTTTCGGTCAACTGGATGCATTCAAGTTCAAGCAACCATCTTCAGTACTCACTTCAAGGTGTGCACCTGATAGGCATTCTTGGTGGATCTGATAGTGTGTAGCTTGGAATGCAATGGCGACAGAAATGATTTCAAGTGATGAAGTGATGCGTGTGCAAATGTGTAAGAAGTTTTCATGACAGTGTGTAGACTGGATTGAATTGAAGGAAATGACTTTCCAGGTATAGCATACGAAAACAGCCTAAAATAGCTTACTTTGAATGTATAATAATATTACCTACCTCCGTTGTTTACCCTTCCAACTTCTGTGTGATTTTTTTTTTTTTTGAGGCGCATCACTTGTGGTCCATGCTGAGCATGCACTGCTTTGCAGCAGGTCCTTCCGCCTTCATTGATTCGTTTGAATTCTGACTGAGTATGCAGGTAGGCAAGGATTTGTATCTCAATAAAATGACTTGTCAATGAAAATTTAAAAATAAAAAAAACTGTCAGAAAATTGAATTGTCCTTCTGTGAGAGCATCAAACACGAAGCGTTTTTATGTACATACAACGATTTCTTTTCAACATTGTATATCGTAGTTTGAAACGCTGTTAAATTAAAAATTGCAAGGAATCCCCTAGTTTTTACTCATAATACGAGTGGATGCATATGCACATAGGCCGAGTTCATAAACGTCAAACTGCGGCATAAATGTAAATACACTGCAAGGGCTTTGCATGACAGCAGTCGACAACTGCGTTCATAGAAGCAATGTGGAGCTCAATTCGATCCAATTGGCAGTGATTTTTGTCTTGTTGCAGGATTGTAGACAAGCCGTAAAGTGGACTTGAATGATTCCAAAGAACATCATAAGCAAAATGATGATGATTTCACAGTGAAACCCCACACTTAATGTTTATTAAACATGTTTGTTAATGAATTTTCTGTTATTTGGAACATCTTTGACTTTTACTCTCTTGCCCCTTCAAATTTTTGACAACCATTTTTTTCTAAAGCCAATTTGACCAATAAGGAAACGGAATTTACGTTATTTCGGGAATAACTGTCAAAAATTCATGAATAACTGTCAAAATTTTCATGATTATCCGTCAAATTCGTCGATGGACCAGGGGTCAGTCAGCTGTGATGTTGGGTATCTCTAACATACTTCATTTCTGCCTAGTACTATACTAATGTTGGATATGACGTTAACCAGAAAGGAAGTATGATAGAGATGCCCAACTTCTACCTCTCTTGTCCCTTAAGATTTTTGACAACCATTTTTTGTATTAGGTCTGTTCCCGTAACCAAAATAAAAAACACAAAGTCTGTTCCCGTACGCCAAAAATTTAAGTTTTATGTCAAATGAGCGCTCTCTCGAGAGAGTAAAAACATTTCCCCACCCTGCCCATTTTAACACAAGACATTTCTGTGGGCAGCTTGTTTGTCTTCTGTCAAATCAGTTGATGTGTCGTCTAAATAATCCCTCACACACTTTCTCTTTGACTTAGATGAAGACACAACCGCTAGCAACAATTCTTTTTCAATGTCCGGTTCATTAATATTTAGTTCCATCACGTCGTCGTAGTCAATTATCATGCCCAAAAATAACTTTTTAATTGAATTTTTTAAAGTTTCCATTTTTTACACAGCACTTAGAAATCACGAATGTAATGAATTCAAACCAGCATTTGTGTCATTTCTTATTTGACATTTCACAAATGACATAACTTACACATTTGGTAAAACTGCGTTCCCGTACTTTCTTGAGATTTTGCTTCTCTCTGAGAGATTTTTCCCCCACTCCTTAAAAAATGACAGTCTTCACAATTTTGTGCAGAAAGTACGGGAACAGGCCCTATTGTTTTCTAAAGCCAAATTGACCAATCAGAGAACGGCATTTACGTTATTTCGTGAATAACTGTCAAAAATTCATGAATAACTGTCAAAATTTTCATGATTATCCGTCAAATTCGTCGATGGACCAGGGGTCAGTCAGCTGTGATGTTGGGTATCTCTAACATACTTCATTTCTGCCTAGTATTATACTTCTGTTGGATATGACGTTAACCAGAAATAAAGTATGCCCAACTTCTACCTCTCTTGGCCCTTACAATTTTTGACAACCATTAACCAATAAGAAAACGGCATTTACATTATTTTGTGTATAACTGTCAAAAATTCATGAATAACCGTCAAAAAGTCAATCAGATGTGAAGTTGGGCACCTCTATAGTACTTCATTTCTGACGTTAACAATACAAATACATACTTAGGATGCGTTTATGAATATGTACCTTTTTGACAACGCTGACCTGCTGCAAACTTGCGGAAGTACCTGCGTTCATAAATGTATTGAGAAAATGTAATGTGCGCTGAAAGGGCAACAATGTTGCAATTATGAACTCAACCATACCACACATATTGGTGATTGCCTTAGTTAATTCGTCACTCTTTATAGTTTTCTCTTATTTTCACTCTCAATGCGAAGCCACGCCGTGGACATGCTTTTCGTTGAACCGCTTTTTGAATCCATCAATCGCAGTTGTTTGCGTGCGTTGAAAATTACATTAGTTTACCTTTAACCTCTGATAGCCGATACCAACACTTTTTTTTCTCCGCTGCGCATTCTTCACACACAGCAACACAAAAAAATTAAATAAAAACAAACTCATCTAAACAATGCAATAGTGTCAATGCCACCAGAATCATTTGCAAAATTATTCTGATAACAACATGTCTGACATGTCTGCGTGGTTTTTTGTTTATTCGTGTAAATGAAGCAATATTTTTTTTTATAAGGCCTTGCTGCACATGTTTGTGTGGCGGAACGTTTCGTTTATTTTTTGCTCTGTTTGTGTACACGAATTGAACTTTACTACGTTTCATATTGTACAGACCGTTGCTGCGACATATACCATATGATTACTTTTTCTGTTTTCTTAGAACTTTATTAATACGCAGTTTAGGCGGGAACAACCGTTGGCAGGTTGTTTAGGTGTAGATTTGTTTTTTGTTTTGCACTGCACACTTAGATTAATCGTTATCACAACTTCCGGTTCGTCATCGAATGCAACTACAATCGAATGCTTACGTCAACGGAACACTCAGAAACTATCAATTGGCCTATATTTGATGTCATTCCAGTTGAAATATACCTATTGAAGAGCTACTGATAGTAAGGAGGTGGTGGCGTGCAAATTAATCGATTATAATGTGGATGCCTCCACATGACGCAGGTTTGAATTTTCTTCTACTGATAGCATTACAGGGGTATTTGTGGTATAGCGAAAATCGTTCCGAAACATGTTTGTTTTTGTATCTGTTTATCTGCATATTTGACGATTAGTAATCGTTTTGTTTTCATTTGTTACAATTCTCATTTTTCATCATGGACATTGTAATTTATATGCATTTACAATTGTGGTAGGCTGCAAGCTGCGACTGCAATCGTTGCTAATGCATTTAGAGAATAATGTGTATTCAAACAATTAATTGATATTATTTGTTTACTTTCAGATTGACATCATTTACCCACATTTCAACGAATCGTAACTGCAGTCATCAGTTAAATTTAAGTGAACACTCTTTGTGTGTTTTGTTACAAAGTGTGTTGCAATTCAATTGTGTTAAACTCAGTGGTTTATATGAATAATAATAATTGCATTCGTTTTCCGTAATTATTGTGCATAAATGAAAAAGAAAAAAAGCAAAATATAAAAAAAAAAATAATAATAATTAAAATATATCAATCGAATATTTGATTGTATTCGTATTTAATTACGTAAAATGTATCGGCATCGTAGTTTCGTGTGTCTATTTCTTAATGTGAAAGATTTCAAAAGAACTTTGGCTCAATCAAATTTGTTTAGTCATTTACTGTGAATTTTTTTGCTCGAAGGCGACTGCATTCAAATTTGTTCTTCCTGTTAATCACACGGTTTTTGTCTTGACCAATCAATCGCGCTGCATTTGCCAATCATCACCAATAATTGTCGTTATTGTGTAGGAAAAAAAAGAAAGGGATTCATGATTGTTTTATTCCCCAGTTATCGTAATTTGTATTGAAGTTTCGCTGTTTAGAAAAAAAAAAAAAAAAAAAAATAAGTGAGAAAGAATACAAAAACATTTGTAAGATCGTACAGGTAACAACGATATACTTTAGGAGAAAAGTATAAATCAAAACCAGTGATAAAATACAAATAAATAACCAGGCGAAAGTCAGCCTTCAATTGTCAACACTTGAAAAGATTGCATAGATCTTTTTATTCAATAAATACATTTTCGCGTCGAGGGGGTAATATAAAACGGATTTTATATGTATAGACTCGACGATACAAGCGGTGCCGCTATGGATAAAACAAAGCAAAAATGTGAGTAAAGCGTAAACAAACATTTTCTTTAAATATCGTAGAAAAAAATTCGTATTTTTAACCAACCAAAAGCCTATTACATCTTGGGTGCTTAAAAATGGAATGGGAGAAGCCTATTTCATAAAATGTTTGCGATTGTATCCGTGCTTGCTGGAATAAATCCAAACTCCAGATATGAAAATTAAGAAGAAAATCTTTGGCGTTAATTTGAGCTCATCGCACAAGAGAGGAAAAAATATTCAAAACATGAATGCCCGCGTCTTATAAAAGGGGATAATAGGAAGAGGCTGTCAACTTTAACTTGTAATCCTGGTTACCGATGTATCGAAATAATATTTTACTCTTCTCAATTCTTTGTATGGCACCACCACCGGTTTCTTAACCCTTAAATGCTCTTAAGTCCTTAATGGACACGCACTTTTTGAATAAAAAATTGGTGTGAGTTAGGACCAGCGTGCCCAATCGGGCACGTACTATCTGAGATTATCTGTCGCATACCCAGGTGAGTTATATGACAAGCCGCAGAACAAAAGTTGTGTAAAATTGGCTGCCCTACAACACATATTTGTGTCCCGAAGAAAAACAACTTCAAGGGTTAAGGAAGTGTAAAATTGGCTGCTCGACAACACATATTTGTGTCTCGAAGAAAAACAACTTCAAGGGTTATCGAAAAGGAACTGATTGCTTAACCATTCCGTGTCTCATGTCTTCAAAACGAATTATAAACCTTTTTCTCGTTTCTAAATTGCCCGTTTGTGTTTTTACACACACATTACGGAAAATGAATATTCCCTTGGCCCCCACTTTTGCGGACCAACTCACAAGGTTGTTGACAAATAAATTTGACAACTCTCCACTCTAGTTTTCAAACGTCAACTTGATGGAAAGAACCTACTGTGAGGAAACTTTTCGTTCATACGAAATGAGTGTTCACTCGAGGTGTTCCCTTAGTTTTTATCCACACCACCCAATGTTTCATTGTAATTGTTAATATGGCTTGTACTTCCATTTGTTTAATCGTCATCGACACTCCACATGAGGTATCAATGTGGTCACATGTGGAGGTGCAGAACATAAATTATAATATGTTAAAATTTAGATTAATTTTGTACAGTCTGCTGAGTCGAGATTCTTCGTGCTGTTGTGGGAATTACTTGCCGGGATAAGGTGAGAGGAACTCAACATTGAGGAGCTGCTCCTTCGAACGGAGAGGGCTATGCTTCGTTGGTTTGGTCACGTGGCAGGGATGTGTCACGGGCGTTAGTTGCGAGTCCATCAGGTAGCCGACAGCTTGGCAGACCCAGGACGAGGTGGTTTGACCAAGTCCAAAAACTCTCCTGCCTACGCTTGTTCATAACTCCTAATGAGTTAGAGTCCATGACGGAGGATCGAGTTGCCTAAAGATATCTCGTGTGCGGTTTATCCCCACGACCCCTTTAGTGGAGCATGCGGGTCAGAAGATGATGAAGATGATGAAGATGCTGAAGAACTTATGTCATGGAGGATGACAGTGTCGCCAACTGAAGCTTATCTTTAAGTTCACATTCGAAGAACACTCCCACCTAGAAATTCACACAGGAGAACTGTACCTGTATCAGAGAACGAAGTTATTCAGCCGACTGCCCGGAAGTGAATCATTGTTTACTAAACGCTCTGCTGAAAATCGCAGACATTAGTTGGATATGAATCATGTAGGGGAACGTAACGCTCGAAGTAGCCACAAGTCGCCCATTAGTTGAAGGGAGATGGATGGGATACGCCAAAAATCCAAATCGAAGAGGATTGTTGAGTGAAGCACCCCACGCCATCCCGTTTCCGGGGTATTTCCTATATTTGCTGATGATTCATCGTTTAGTAAACTTGAATGATTTGAGAACAGATCAAACATGTTCAGAGGACTTACTTATTTACTAATCAGTCTAACGATCCATAGATGATCCGGGCCTGAGCAGTTGCTGCCCTTCCATCGCTGACGGTTCTGGACACGCAGTTTCCAGTCATCAAGACCAAGCTGTCTTGTCCGCGACAACTTGTTTTTTTTTTTCTGCCAGAAGCTTCTTCATCCTCTCTCAGATTCGAAGATCTGCGTATGTACTGGCTTCCATTCGCTTGATGTGGCCGAGCCAGTATAATGGACGGATCTTTTTTGTCCGAACTACATTCACGTCACCTCACCTTCCTCTATCCGACGTAGAATTATTTTCTTTCAGAATCATCTCTGCCGATTCCGTTTTAAATGTTGGATGTAGCACGAAGGAGTTAAAAAACGCAATTTCTTTTAAAATTAGACCGAAATGTCGACATAGACGATGGCTAGTGCAAAGTTGTGATCATGGCTTTCCTCCCTGAGTAAAATTGATTTGCAGAATATTTGAATGCAGCAGCAATGTCTTTCTAAAAAGCCTGTGCTTTGCTTTAATGTTCTTGTTGATCGGTTGGTCTTCTATTAAGCCGGGCGCAATCAACCGAGAAATGTTAAGAGTGCGTAATTTTGAACTCAAATGAACGGTGGGAAACGAGAAACAAGAGTATTGTATCAGGCAGTCTTAGTTAAACTTCTTTAGCTGGCGCTACAGTCCGTGGTGCACCTGCTCGCTGGGCCCCAGCCACCATCCCTTTCCAGTTGGCAGGGTCTTGTGCTATTTGCCTGCAGCCATGCACGCTCAGCTGATTGAGCTTCCCAGCTTCGTCCGCCAGTAGATTACTAAGGGGGAACTTGGGGCAATGGAGTGTGATGTAGAGAATGAATCATAGTAGAAAAAGATAAAGAAGATGTGTTCAGATGCTTGCATTTTTTTACGTTTTATGTGTTTCACAAAAGATAAAAGACATTCGAAGAATTGACTTTCATCAAAACATGTCGTTGTGTTGTTCATTGTCTGTATTCGAATATAATCTGCATTTGATATCCGAAATATGTTATCTTGTTTGCTTTAAATCGATTGCTAACTCACATAACCGAATGCCGTTTTTCGCAGATTTGTAAAAAGAATGCACAGTGTGCTTTTTCTTAACGGGCACCTCTTATAAGCGGACACCTTCCATAAGCTCTCAAAAATAATTCTCTCATAAGCGGACTCTCTTATAACCGGACGCGGACACCAGTTCTCATAACCGCAGTAGAATATTCTCCAAAAATCTCTTAAACGGACAAAACGCATCTGGCACACATCGTTATCTTTTATATTTTGTAGTTCAGTGGATTGTAACGAAATTTCGGTTATAACGTCGAAGTGAAAAGCTAAAGTTTGGTTACCCATTCAATATCGAATAACGTCGTTTTCATCCCTATATAGCGACATCAGCTCGTAACGACGAGAAATTCGTCTCCCACGAGTTGTCGTTATAATCGAATTCTATATATAAGCGCACAAATTTCTTCGTATCTTCAGTGTCCGTTTTTGAGGGAGTTCACTATACTTCCTTCATCGAATCAAAAACTGTTGGACAAAACCACTTCCCAAATCTCTCTAATAATAATAATAAAATGGGTGGTGCTGTAGCTCGTAGAGGGCTTCTCAGCAACCACTCGTGTTGTCCATGCTACTCTTCTCTTACGAGTGGTCTTATAATAGATGACTCCCAACGGCCAATTTTCTAGACAGTTTGAGTATTGTCAGTGACTCGAAGAGGTAGAGCTGTGGACAGAAATTTGCTCGTACTAATAAAGACTGGGGTTTTTGAAGAAAAATAAATGTGTCGCAAGGACGTTTTCGAGCAATCAACAAACTGCCTGTGCACTTGATAATTCAACCATGTTTACGCCAAATCGGAGCTCAGATCTGTTTGGCTGTGTTGGCTTTGCTTCATCTTGACATAAATGTGGTTCGCATAACTTGAAGCAGATACTGGCCTGACCAAGTGATCGCAGACGGAATACAATATGGTCCTAGCGGCTCATAGCCTTCCATCCTGAAGACAGTCAAGGGTGGAAGGGAGGTTGACAATCTATGTGTCGCTGCCAGAGAATGCAGAAATGTAATTTTTTTTTCGGAATAATTGCACTTCTTACGTCTGCTGCTCATTGTGATAGTTAATTTAGTACACATAAGAAAATGTAGTAGACGAAGAAAATATGTCAAAATGTAGTTGAGATGCCACTTTAACGTCAGTTCAATTGTGCCTGTAAGTGAATAATGTGAAAACATTCTAAAAACACTCCAAAAGGCACACGTAACAAATGTAGATAATCAATGAAACAAATCGAGCGTGTAGTTTATTCGAATAACTACGCGTAATTAATCGAGTAGACTACCACATCTAGTCTACTCTGCCATCTCTGGTCGCTGCCCTAAAAAGTGACTTGTAATTGTATCGACTTTTTGACGACATGTAAGCTAGCTCTTCTTCTTCAGCGACAACATTTCCCATAAAACCACCCATAATTTTTTGAGGATTTCTCATCATTCATTTTTGCCTGCCTAAACACACTTAAGGACAACCTCTTGTGCTAAAAATAATCGCTCTGCTTCGCAGTTAAAAGTATAACTACTTCCGAGCTGACCATACGCAACACACACGAATTTAGTACAAGTCAATATACATTTTCCATACACAAGCACCTGGTTTAAAAACAAGCCCAGGCTCACAGCCCTTATACAAAAAAATATGCCTTTGAGGGCCATCCACGCCGCGTCGTTATATGAGACTAAGCTAAAGCTAAAAAAGTCACGTGAATCTGTGTTCACATTTGATGCGATTTATTATTAATTAAGATTGCGAGACTTCCATTAATACATCGAGTCGGGCTGTACGTGAACCCCAACATTTGCAAAGATACTGCACGCACACGTGTGCATGTGTTTATTCTTTGGGTTGTGTGACATCTCGATTTCCCAGTTGGGTGCACAAACAGGCACAGACGTACGACGCACGACGCACAACGCACAACGAATGCGAACAGAGTTCGCGGGAGCAAGAGCGAGCTAATGCGACGCAGGCCCGTTTTAGCTGGCTCTTTGTTTTGATTTTGTTACGCGTTGCGTTTGATTTGCTCACTGATGTGCGTTGGTTTTATTCGAGTCGCAAGCAAACGTCTCATCCCACTGTCGGCACTTCCTAGTTCGTTGTCGCCCGATCTCTCGGTGTTCATGTGATGATTGAACACTCCACTGGTCGGCTGCTATGGTGGATGCATTGGCCTATGTTGACGGCCTGGGCAATGATTAAGTAGGCAATGACGTTCATCTTCCACTGCCACCCTGCAGCAATCTGGAATTATAAATAGCTTCGCGTGGTTATGGCTAATGAGTGAGGCGGGGTAGGAGTAAAACGGAGGTGTCTGAAAGAGCAGCGTCACCTACGACGCGCCAACTGAGAAGTATGGGAGCATAGTTACGTTCTTGGTATTCAGTGCTCTGTCGGCGTATAAATAAACCAGTCTCCGCTTTAATTACATCACCGATGACATGAATATGAAGTCGTAGGTACCTGTGAAGTTTTTAGCCACAATAGCCAGTCGCTTGGTCGTGTGGGTGTGTGTGATGTGGAGGAAAAGTGGAACATGAGATTAAGTGCCGTGGTGTTTGGCGCATTGACTGTGCTGTCGCCGTCAGACTTTTAGCATAACTTGCACGTAATATTCGAGGGGAAATACCTAACATAAAATGCCTCTTTCGATGACGTTCCGAGAATGGAAATGTGGCCCAGAAACGGATCGATGTTGAAGAAATGGGATAATCATTTGTTATCTGAGATAAATCCACGAAATTCTTTTCGAAACGAGTCGTGGGCCAATGAGTTGGAAAGGGTACTGATAAGGTGGCATGAAAAATAAGAAGCAATTATTTGTTTCCATCTCAAACTGTTTGCCTATACATAGCACACAGCAACACCAATTCGTGCACCAGCTGACGAATATAGATCAAATTTCGACGGCGCGGCGTTTAAAAAGCGAATAAAAAATATATTTGTTATTAAAGAAACACTTTAGTGGAAGTTGTGTTGACGACAACCTCACTTATGTACATGCTGCGCAGATTTTTAATGTGAGGAGCAAAGTACATTAAGAGATTATTTTCATTTCTGTCTACGCACATACAGTTAAAGTGATTGCCCCGACATTATATTATGGGACGTCATGTGTTCAAAATTCCATTCTTGGACACCAAATTAAATGTATAAAAATACTTCTGTTGCTTGGGATGTTCAATGAAGGTGCTTGACCAAATATGAAAGCATTCGCGGCCAAAGTAATGGAACCAGCGAAGAATGCGGAGAACAAAATCAAACAAATTCCTACGTATGAATTAACACTTGACTTTGTCTCTTGATGCACTCGGTTTAAATTGATGAATGGCTGAGTCTTAAGGTCTGGCTGTTTCAATCGCAAATGAAGTAGATTTGGTAAAGTCACAAATCGTATTCGTCAGTGGCCCGAAGGATGACAAGGTCGTCGAGTACAGCAGGACCTCGGTAATTCGAATTAATAGAAACCTTCGTTTGAACCACGGAGGCATTCGGATATTCTAGGTACCCTTTTCGTAGACAGTATTTGTTCTAAACAGTTTTTAACAGTAACACAGATAAGATTGTTCGAGGAGTTTTCGGGCAAAAAAAAAAACAAGCGTACAGTGACGTGCTACACCGGTGGCACTTTCAAATTTCTGCACCAAGGTTACAATTTATGTTGCTTCTGAGGGCGGTTAATGGCAAAATTTACAACACAAACACAAAGCTGGGTGACACACAAATAAAAAAAAAACAAAGACTCAGCTCACCACACTTCAGCAGAAACATTTAACTGGACTCAGCGGGATTAACACATTCGCTGCAAATGCAAATTTGAGAAAATTCCATTGGGTGCCAACACCGTCGCAAAAAACTACAAACGATCAACAGAACATTCATACTGTCGTGCCCATACCGGATTTGTACGAAGTGGCTAACATTCATGCGACTGTCGTATTTGATAGCCATGACACAGCCAATGTGTTAACACGTTTAGTACCTGAAAGGATTAGACGACGGGATGGAGCAGTTGGTTAAGTGCATGCCCTTTGGTAGTGGGGTCCCCGGTTCGAATCCCAGTGAAAGATAAATTAATACGTTTTATCTGGTTTTTAAATCTGGTCCAGTCACCATTTGCCGTTGGGATTAAATTAATTGGCGATCGGTAATAGAAGTGGGTACCGACTGTGGGTATCACAAAGGTCTAAGAGTGCTTGTAAATTTTCTAGCAGCCCCCTTACCTCTCCTTACTGAAGGGATTAAGACAATTCGAAAAACAGAGTACGGCAAACGCTCGAATTATAAGACAGGTACGTAGGTAGCTGGGTAGTAAGTGGCTTTGGTGCGCTAAGGACAGAGTAGGCCCATTGTTTGGCACAAAGGAGGGGTTGGGGCGGCGTGATTACTACGAAATCCAGTAGCGAATTTGATTTGTGTTTCTGTAAAATTTCTTAGTTTATCACAGAAGTAGGAGCCTAGAGTGGCTTTCCTATCTAGGGCGAGTGTAGGGCAGCTGCACTTTCCTCTTCTTCATCATCTAGACAGCTTCTGCAAAAATCAATAGAGAATAAACTTAGTCTTTTGTGTGCGTGTGGGCCCGATAGGCAGAGTCCGATGATTATTCCCACTGCGGTGCTGATTCAGAGATCAAACTATCAGCTCTTTTAGGGTCGAGACTGCCGAGTGTTGCCTGTATTCCATCTGGTATTGACATTAAGTTTACTTTGATTACTGAGTTGTAACTTAAAGGTGGCTTAGGAAGTACCTATGTTACAAAACGTTCCATCATTTGGCAGTGTGGTGGCGATTTTTGCAAGTTCGCCAGCTTCACAGTTTCTCATAATGTCTCTATGGCCTGGAACCCTTAAGAAAGGTACACAATGCATAAAATTTGGTGTTCGATTAATCGAGTGTTCGAATGAGCGAGCCTGCGAACCATCGATGCTCTGCCTGAGCGGTGTCTTGGTAGCCTTAGTGCGGGCTAATGCATAAAAAACCAAAAGGGACTTGATAGCTTTCACAAAAGTTAATATTGAATGCCTTGCAGTTTGAAATTAAGGCGTCGAGGTGGTCGAACGATGTCAAACGCATAAATTCCATCTTTGGGTGATATCAAGCCTATTCGTTATTTATGCTGACGGTATTGTATTACTTACCACCTGGTTGAGGTTCAGTTTGGCACATTCATAGTCCAGCCTGGGCCAGATCATCGAGGTTTGGTCCGTAGTGTCTGCCGTTTTTCAGAGCCCGACAACATTGCACTACTCACCAAGCATCATTTGTATGCTGATAGGCTATGGGCATGATTACAAACGAAAAAAAAGACACATAAAATTCAGAAAAATTCATGAAATCTTTATTTGAATCGATAGTACGGTCCATATAATTTAATGTTTGAAGATTATTTCATGCAAATGTTGACCTTGACTGCGCCTCAAATGGTCCATCCGCTTAGTCCAATTTTAGCATACTCTTTCCAACATTTCGGCCGGTATCTCACTAATAAATGCTTCAATGTCGCCTCCCAATGCGTCAATTGAAGCGGGCTTGTCTGTATAGACATGAGCTTTAACATAGCCCCACAAAAAGTAGTCTAAAGGCGTTAAATCGCACGATCTAGGCGGCCAATTGACCGGTCCCGAAAGTGAAATAAAATGTTCACCGAACTCGCCTGTTCTGTGTGGCATGTGGCACCGTCTTGTTGAAACCACATGTCATGCAAGTCAAGCTCTTGAATTTTGGGCAAAAAAAAGTTGGATATCATCTCACGGTAGCGCTCACCATTTACAGTTACGTTACGATTCGCATCATCTTTGAAGAAGTAGGGTCCGATGATGCCACCAGCCCATAAACCGCTGGATGCATTGGTAGCTCTTGCAAAGCTTCTGGCTGATATTCACTCCAAAATCGACAATTCTGCTTATTTGCGTACCCATTGAGCCAAAAATGAGCTTTGTCGCTGAACACACGTGATGTCGCGATGAACTTTCTTAACAGAGCAAGCATTTTGATAACAAAATTCAATAATTTGCAAGCGTTGTTCGTTTGTAAGACGATTCATGGTTAAGTCATAGACCAAACTGAAGATGTTTGACAGTGAAACAAAACACGAAACGTGCGTCAGCTGTTTAAACCAGTGTTGCCAAAAAGATAATAGCTAAAAAATCACACTTTATATATCAGCGATAGCTTCCCAACCAGGCGATGTACTGAGATTAAGACCTGTGCAGACTGTTCTTAAACCAAATCTCTGATTTAATATCGGAGTATGTACCATGCTCCTGTCCCAGCTTTCTTAAATGCTTACGATCACTAGAAGAAAGACACACATTCCAATGACAAAACATCAGCTATGGCTTCATCGGATGATTCATATGGAAAACTACAATTTGCACAAATTCATCTGTAATGGGTTCTAAAATAAATTTTGAATCGATATCCAACACACTTCATCTATATGTACGTATTTATTGTTAATTTAAAAGACGACAAGTGGCACAGCAATTGATTAAAACAGGAAACAAGACAAACCAGGAAATGCCAACGAAATTGACGTAAATGCCAGTACGTGGGGGAGACGAAGAGTCGACTGTCGGCAACGGAATGAACTCACTTCTCTTTGATACTTCACATAAAATTGCAGAAAGACAAAGTGGAAGAGAGAATCGTTTTTCTTATAAATAGAATTGAAGCCAGGCAAAACGTCAATCCCATTTAATAGTCAAATACAATGCAAGTTTTCAAGTTCATGTCTGCTACAGTTTGGCACATTGCGAATTGCAACGTGAGCGTTCAGTGAATAGTTCTTGGTTAAGCACAGATCAACGAACAGCTGGTACAGATCAACGTAGTCCATCACCGTTTTGGAAATTCAAATATTTTTCATTCGCATTTGAAGTATACTTAACATACATTGTCAAATTATATAGATTCCAAAATCCATGCAAGATGTAAACTAGGCCTTAGTGTGAACATTTGGTCTACAGTCGATTTGCCGGGTCGGAAACCGCACTGGTACGTGTCGATTAATGCGGTACCGCCACAGTAAGCCGGGCATGGTCTTACAGGCGACGTCGAGCAGGGATATACCTCTATAGTTGTCGCAAGAGGTAGGAGCGTTTTTTTGTGGATATGGCTTATGACGCTGACATTCCAGTAGTTTTTCCAAATACTATGATCTGATCTGAATATCGCTACCGGCCTTGAATAGTTCTGATGGTAAGCCTGCGGCTTTGTTGGTTTTTAGCCTTTAATGGCTGTGCCGATTTCTTCAAAGCTGGGTGAGAGGACTGCTTCATCGACTTGAGTTAAGATTTCTTGACTCTCTATCACTTTTTTTCCTGGTCACGCCCGTTAAACACTTGTTGGAAGTTTAAATCCATACGTCAGTAATTAGGTTACCCTAACAGCTATGAAAAGCCGGGTTGCCCTTCCTAAAGCCAGAGGTCAGGCTTTTCATAAAAGGCTTATCTCTAGACTCTTCCTTGAGCTGGGAGGATTTTTTTAGGCGTAAAAGTTTCTTCTAGCCCAGTACTCCTCTTCCGATGCTCTTGTTTTCCTTTGCAGTGCCTCTTGGTACGCCTCGTCGGTTGCACGTTTTTCCTGCTCACCCTCGCCATCATACAACGGGTTTCTTGTTGGGGGTAATCGGTAGCCTAAAGTAGTCCGCAACCCTCTTTGATGGCCCAGCGGCAGTGCAACCACATCTCCTTGGCTTTGGTGTTCAACGTGGACATACTCTGGTATGTCTCTCACTTAGTTGCTTCTCGAAAGCTCTTGCTCGGTGTGCTTAGGCGTCGAAGGTCAAAATTCCTCTTTGTTGGCTGGTGTAGCTTTCTGACATGCGGAAATGGTCAGAGTCGACGTTTGCTCCCCTGAATGTTCGAACATCCATTGTGTTCGACGCATGCCTTGCGTCAATAAGAACATGATCGGTTAAGTATTTCTTTACAGTAACTAAGAGGGGAGGGATAAAGGAGCACAACTACAGCTACTGGCACAACATAGAACGCAACCGATAACTTTCACTAACATGCACATATATGCAACTAAATATGTGCTAATTTCGCTACATTCGTTATATCGAGTATTAACTTACGTTATAAAGAGACACTAATGAATTTGGAGAAAGTGCGCGTTATATCGATCATTCGTTATATTGGATCACTGTTGGCATTCAGCATGTTACATTAATTTCAAAACCATGATTTAATTTGTCCAGTTTACCCCGGTGGTGGGCCTCAATGGGCATAGGTGGGGAATGATAGGCACAAAGCTAAGCAGGGTACAGTGGATGCAAATGCGACTGGATTCATCGTCAACATCATTTTCTCCAGCAGAAGGGCAATGCGTCCACTTACCACAAGATCCAATTTGTTTTAAAAAACGCTTTAAATCACTTGAAAAAAACCTTGACTTAATGAAATTTAACCAAAACATGGCGCGCGTGTTTATTCAAAAGCGGTTTTCCTCTCAGTAGCTAGCAAAGCTTTCAGTTTATGCCTTTTTCAGTGTTGCCACTTTGCTCGACAGAGAAATACGGAAGGGGCCATATGCCCTGGTTATCTGTCATGCTCCAGGTTCCCCTACTAAATACTATTTGTCTTTTGATTTCTATCGCAAGCTATTCCGAATTGCGGCAAATATCGTAGATCCCGAAAAGCATGTGGTTGTCGTGAAGTTTCCTGTTTAAGGATAACATTATTGGAGACCACACCTGTGCGAGGAAGAAACATGTATCGTTTTAAAAAAAACAAAGATTGTCACGAAAAAAAGGAAAGCAACAGCAACGGATTTTAAAAGACCTTGTAACTGAAACTTTGCTTCGGAATACCACCGATTTTTTAGTTCAAGGCTAAAGCTGTCAATTGTTCTGAGTTTGATAGGTAGCACAAGTGTTTGCGCTGGTACTAATTTTTCTTGCCTCAGCAGATGTGTTGCGTTCTTGGGAAAGTTGCCAAAATGTGTAGGATATTGCACTCAAATTTCGGGAGCAACACAATGTTAACCTTTTAATGTCTAAGTGTGTTTAAGTATTTTGGTGTAGAGGAGTCAATTCTAGACATGTCTCATTTGGGTATGTGACAGGTAATCTCAGGCAGGTCGTGCCCAATTGGGCACGCTGATCGTAACTCATAACAAACCAAAAAGTGCGTGCCCAAAATGAACATGTGGGTGTATAAGGGTTGATATTACTTGAAAACCAAAAATTAAGAAAAGCAAGGATGCCGGTAATTTCATTTTTGATACTTGATGGGAAGCAATATAGGAACACTTCGATAAGAAAGCGAACATTACGATTGTGCTTAAAGTTATTTACTTCAGTTCTGAACTTGTAACAAACGTGTGTTCAGTATGACACGTATTTGTAATGAGTTTTAATGAGGTACTCGTTTCAATGTCCCACATCTTCTAAGGTGTACGATTTGTCAGATAAGCATAGTTTGGGTTTTTTTTTCTTTACAGAATCAATTCTGTGGCCACAATCAAAAACCGCTTATGTCGAAAAGAATGATGAAACAAAATTTTGAATCTGAAAAAAACTGATGCATTAAAATAACAAATCTTTTTCAAATTCTAGTCAAAGGCTTCGGCCAGCATCTCGCACACCAGTTTTTGTTATTCTTATATCTGTACTTTCAAAATTATTGCAAAAAAAAAACATTTCTAAAGCTGTTTTTCCAAATGGAGCCTTACCCTATACTACTCACCTATGAAGTGGTGAAGTGGAACAATGTCCCACATGTTCTGAGTTGTACAATTTGACAAATAAGCATGACTTCCGTGCGTCAGTACTTGGATGTGCAACGCCAAGTCACAAATGGGAATGATTGAAAAATTTAAATAGTTTGGGATTTTTTTATTCACACGATCAATTGACAGTGCAAAATAAACGAAAGTGTCACAATTAAACACGAATATGATTGTTGTAGTCAATGAATGAAGACGCACACTTTGATTTTTGCTGATACTTCGTCTACTCAAAGCAGAAATTCCCCCTTATTCTCCTAGTCGTGTCACCCAAAAATATGTGTCACTTTGACAAATTTGTCGTGCTACCCAAAAATATGTGTCACTTTGACAAGTTTGTATTCTGTTAGTCACTTTATGTGACATTTGTCACTCACACAAATACCGGGTGTATTACGCGTCTCATAAGAAATGTGCAATGATAGAGATTTTGCCGCTTGCATTTTTGTGGGTGACGCCAAACGACGTAGGATAAATATGTAACCTTTATTTTTAACCTAAATTTTATATTCATAGAAATACAAGTTGACAAATATCTTCACGTTTAGTGTTAAAATAACAAAAAAACAGCAATTTGAGTGCCTGGTCGCTTTAGTAGTGGACAATTCCAATCACACTCAGAAATCCAATTTTTTAAGAAATCGAAACGTTTGCATTGCCCTTTTTCATGGGCTGTCATTGAATATAGTCAATCTGGGGAGTATAACAAAGACGCGATCCTATACGAACGAGTTCTGCACGAAAGCATCCTGAAATTAGAAGAATTAGCAAAGATAACTACCGAGTGGTTGATCCCACTTGAGGACACAAACCTGCAGAGCATGTGTTGCCAACTAATTGAATTCTTTTGGGTTGATTTTCTTTTGATTGGTTTTTTGTCACCTCACTTGAATTCAATAATACAGATTAAAAGCGATTTAAAAATTTTTTTGAAACGGAAAATAGACTTACAAACTAAAGGTTAGGGCGTTGACTCAACAATAGGGGCTCAACTGATGTACTTTGTTTAATTTAATGTTTATTATTATTGTCGGTTTATTGTTAATTTTGTATGTCCCACAATGGCTGGTGCTTACATCTGGTTGTTCAAGTCCTTGCGTCCATTGTGGTCCTTTTGGGATGGGGTGGTGGATATGTTAGCCAACTTAGCCTCGATGGTGATTGCTATCGCTGCTCTGGTAGAATCCATGCAGATCGTTGCTCGACGTCGTTGGAAAGTTCTGCTAAAGAGATCTAACGCATTGTCCAGGGATTGTATATCTCAAGTTCCTGATTTCCTCGTTAGGATGGATGTTGATGTTTAGTAGCTGCTTTCTGAACAGTGTCACCAGGGGGATGATGCGTGCTTGGTCGTAAAGCCTATTGTTGCTGTGGTGCCTTTGACACGGTCCCTGTCGAAGGTGAGTTCGGAACATATTCGCAGTATTTTTCTTTCGAAAATTGCGAGCTTCGTAGTGCTGGTCTTAGAGATGGTGTGCCATATTGGGAAGCCGTACGTTAAGATCAGTCGTATAAGCTACTTGTATAACGGCAGTTTCGTCCTCTGGCTTAATCCATTTTGCTTGCGCATCAAGGGAGAAGCCTAGGTTGGCCTTCTTAAGGGTCAGTTTTAAATGACTGTTGAACTTGAGCCTTTCCGTGAAGTGAAAGCCAAGATACTTGACTTTTTCGTTTGTTGATATTTCTGCACCGTTAGGGAGCACTGCCTTTATGCTTCGACATTTGGCTGCTGATCTGCATCCACCTCTGGCTGGTCTCCTTAAGCACATAAGTACCGATTTCAGTCAAATTTGTCCGCTGTTTGGACTTCGACGGCTATCTGTGGTGACATCGAGCTGGCATAAGTCAGCGAGACATCTGCACAGCATTTCACTGTGTCAGTTGAATGTGGTTAATCTGCCGTGTAGATATTGAAAAGGCATGGTCCCAGCTTTGACCCTTGTGCAACTCCCGCCTTGGTGCTCCGCTCTGTTGACTTGCTGCCTTCAACTGAGACGTAGAATCTTCTGGAATGCAGAAAGCTATAAATTATTCTGATGAGGTTGGAGGGGAAGCCCATCTGCTTCAGCTTGTAGATGAGTCCCTCAATCCAGACCGTAAGAATACAGATGTTTGTTAAGAGGTCAGGGAAAAATGCGAGGCAAGAATTTGTCATTTAAGAGAGAATTGTCGTCTAAGAGAATAAGGGGGAATATAGACTGAAATATCTCTGAATGGATGTGTAACAAATCTTTTTTGAGGTGCTGGGACATTTCTGTAGTGTATATGGGGCATTTGTTGTGAATCTTGTATGAGTAACACAACACTGCTATAGTTTTTATTGAAATTGACTGAATATACAGAATAGTTGACCTTGTTGAGCGGCTTCTCCTTCCAGTTATTTTTTTTAACCACGATCCTTATAAAGTACATCAAGATAAGATAATTTTGTGTTTGTGTGTTCCATTTCTTTGCCCCACTTACCGCAGTTGAAGATCAGTTTTTCCGGGGTAAAATTTTTGTGACATTAACAAAAATTAAGAATTGCCTGATACGTAAAAATTGTCTGTACAGGACGTTCTCGATTAACGCAACTTGTCGAATTTCGCAGCAGCTGATTTTTTTTATCGGTATTGGCGCAGTAATCTCAACTTTATATAGACAGCAACACGAGAATTTCAACTCCCCCAGTTTTAATTAGTGGCGATAGTCGAGAATGCACTGTGTTCGCAAGATTAATGATCCAAATGGCGAATGTCCTTATTTCGAATTCGGACCAACACTTCAGCCTTTACTAACCTGATCGCACTTACCTGATCGCACTTACCTGATCTCAAGAGGATCCAAAATGGACCATCTTCCATCTAAGACTATAATACATAATAGCATATTTTGTTGTCATGTATCATCTACAGCCTTTCTTTTGTCCCGGCGTCTGTCATGTGACTGGCTTGGCATACAGAGTGGATGCGTCGATTCCTACGCTAGCTCCAATTTCCGACAAGAAACGACTTTAACAATTTAAAGCTCCACCTCTCGCGAGTCAATGTCAAAGCTCAAGGAGTGTACCTATCTGGAAAAAAGCTGCTCGACTTTTTCGTTTCGCCGTAGATGCCCTTCCGTCGTGAGAGAATAGCAGCATGCACAGCACAGTTGGTTTCCGTGGACGTTACCCAGCTGGGGCCTAGTAGAAGCCTACCTCGACCATCGCATTTCTACTCGCGTGTCATTCATTTGCTTGACATTCCTGTGAACATAGTCCTGATTGATGTCTCTGCTGCACTTGTCTTGCGTCTCTCTATAAAAACGTGTCGCTCATTTGCGGCGTTACCAATTAATCCGCTAAAAGGGCATTCAAAGAACACAAATTGCGCGCTAGAATATTTTCCATTCATAATGTCAACAATTATATTAGCACCCCGAACAGCTAGTAAATCAGTATCAGACACCGCAAGCAAACTGCGCAAAAGAGAAGCACTGCAGTCGTCGGTTGTTATTCCGTCATTCCATGAAAAATAACTCGAATGGAAGCTTTTCCCAATTCACCGCTGTCGTTACCGGGGCAGTGTTCAGTGTTCACGTGCGCGTTGCGAAAGCAAAGCGCAAATACGTATCTACGTACAAAAGATATTAACAAATAGGAAAAACAAAATTCAAGGAATCCCCCCATTTTGAAGACACAATCATTCATCAGCAAACCCAGTTGGACAGGCAGACATCTTACCTCCCCCCCTTTACACCGTGAGCAAATAATTTCAAGAATTCCGAAATCTGAACACCAATTGGGGCGGCACATGATTGTCTAACGGTTAGGAACACACATGCGCATGGCATGTATGAATTTGTATCAGTGTGTGCGTTTATCAATTTTTTTTTTTATCACACGACCAACGTTTTTATTTGTTGTTCTTTTTTTTTTTTCTTTTTCTTTTGATTAAGAACAGGAGAAGTAGGCACACATGTATGTAAGTGTATGTTATGCATATACGCATCTTGTGTATGTATGTATGACAATCATATCAAGGCAGTGTTGCGTTTTTTTTTTTTTTTTTTCTGCCCCGCCATTGGCATCACTCTACTGCCAACCATCAGTCAAGGCACGCTATCATTAGGTTTCACCGGAGCGATAATTTGCGGACATTAAGTACAGCGGCCGTAGTTGTTGTTGTTTGGACTGTGGTGCAATGTTTTTGTTTACATTTCCAATAAATCATGTGCCTTTTAGAGGAAGGTTTGAGCAAAAGTCAAGGAACTATTGTGCCACCTAACTACTCAACTACGCGGCACATTACACCAATCACGGCATGGTTGGAACAGTATAATAGGTAAACATCAGATAGTGAGCATTGACGGCGCCAAAATGAGAGGCGCTGTTTGTCTGTTTGTTAATCTGGAATTGTGAATAGCATGCTAACTTAGTTTGGCGTGTTAGGTTATGTTGAGTTTGCATTTAACAAAAAAGCAAATATTTTGTTTTGTTAGATTGATGATTTAATTTCTGCTGAATGCTGAGAGGCTATATGTATTAATTTATATTGAAATTCGAGGAAGAGAAGGATTCCATTTTGACCTTGAGCAGTTTCGAATTTATTTCACGTGGCTTATGGGGGCTTTCAGAGCATATATTCCAGGATCGAAGACATTATGTGGTTGCTCTAGAACTGAAAAGTAATTCTGTTCCCTTTATATCAAACAAGCCTGCAAGCGAAAGCTATTTTTCTATGGTCTTCAGCCATGTTTGGATGTTATGCAGTGTGGTTGTGAGTTCATTCAGTTATGTATTTCCGGAGCTTGCCAGTATGAATGGAATATAGAATCGTTGAAGCAGAGCACTGCTCTTGCAGGACTCGATTGTAAATTTTCGGTGACTTCTTAGCAGAAGTCGGCAATAACCCGGTCATTACTTGATGAATATTCGTTTTGATGAAGATGTCAAAAAATTGTCAATTGGGTGCATTAACAGGACTTTTTTCGTTTCGTAACGCCACAAAATTAGTCCAACAGTGACAAGTCATACAATCTTGGTAGCCACTTCATATCACCAAAATGCGCAATAACTCGTTTTTTCCAGCAAAGGCCGAGCTACCTCAGACTTCCACATCTCTGACTGGTAAACGTTCTGTTTATAGGACAACTCGCATTAACGGACAAAATAAATGTAAATTACTGGATTCTTCTACAGTGCGAAAAGCAACCCTCGATACGTGCAACTCCTCGATAAAAGCAACACCTTAAGTCTTACCATTGTTGACTCGGTAATTGCAACCCCTCGAAAAAGAAGTGATTCGATAAAAGCAACTATTGTTTCATAAACTCTGTTTTCGTTCGCTATTTGTATATTCTTCTTCTTGTTTATTTTTGTTATGTCTGGGCAGTTATTTTACGGCTATTCGTTGGACTTTTTATGCAGATGTTTGTTAGACAGGCGTAGTTTTTCGTGCCTTTTACTCTGTAGTCGTTAGTGTCGTTAGCCGGATTACTGTGCACTATTAGTTATGGCTATTGTAAAAAGTGTTCCTAAGCTTTCTATAAAGCAAAAAAGTGAAATTCTAGATCAAATAAATAAGGGTGTAACTGCTTAATCGCTTTCTGAGAAATATAAAGTAAACAAGTCTACCATAAGTAGAATTAAGAGGAGACAAGGAGCGCTAACAAAATGTTGACATTTGGTTGGACATTGGTGCTAGTCAAGGGTCAGATTTGGAGACTAAAATAAAAGCATTTATTTTGAGACACGCCGCATGTCTCTTGGCTAATACATGGGACAAGGTGCAGTCTACGGCAATACAAAACTGCTGGAACCCTTTGATGAACTCAAGCAATGATTGTAATGAAGATGATTTGTTACCTTTGAGTGTCATAAGGGACCAAATCCTAAAAGACCGCGAAATAATATCATCCGTAAATGATTTGCTTCAAGAGCCCTATCCCCTGTTGACTGTTCCGAGGACATAAATGATCGGATTGCCGAAAACTAAACCAATTTGGAACCGACTTGCAGCAGCTAGGGAGACGAAGAAATTGAAAGTGATAACGAAAATGCAGTTAAAGAATCCCCACTGCCAAAAATCAAAGCAGGGGTGCAATCCAAGCACTAAGCGTTTGCCTTCAATGGGCTGAAGAAAACGATGCTTCACTGAATAATAAAGCTCTGCAAAACTTACGAGAGTCAGTTGTGGAAAAGAATTCAGGGTCTTAAAAGTCACAATCGAAAATTTCTCAATTTTTTAAATACAAGTAAAATGTTAATTTTTTTATTTTTAATATGAATTAAAAAATTAGTTTTGGTCTGTTTACCAGTACAAGACGCGTTATTTTTTTTTTTTTTACTATTTTGGAGGAGTTTATCTTTTTGTCTCATTTCGGCACCTTCTATTTTTTGACTCGATTATTGCAACAAACTCAGTAAAAACAACTGCCCAAATTTCTATTAGTTGCCTTTATTGAGCCCGCACGGTATATTCTATTGAAATAATTTTCGCAATAACGAACAATTCTCATTTCTGAATTTTCGAAAAGAAGCTTGCCTAGAGCGTCGCGTAGAAGTCGCGCTTCGGAACAATCAAACAAGCATCAATTTGTAATTGTCAAAAGCACTTTAAATGAAGACTTTGATGCAGAGGATGATAAACGCTTGTCTTCGCCTATCAGGCAAATCGGTGATCGGTGGCAACCAGTGATGGCAATGTGTTCAAAGGCGAAAGACGGAATATAAAAAAAGGTTGATGCTGAATCCGAAACAAATGTTCCACTTTGATTTAATTATTTCAACGTAAACATTTTTTTTTTGCCAATTCTTATAGTGGCCACTCTCTTAAGCGGACAAAAAATGTCGGTACCGCAGGTGTCTGCTTGTGAGGGATTTCGCTGACAATAAAAATTCGGTTAAAATTGTCTAAAGTGACGGAGAATTTGACGGTGATCGTTGGAACTACATCTTTGAAGTTATGGATCCTTTACTTATCTTTGATCATCGAAACGCTGACGTGGCGGACTACGCACTTGAGGCTACGCAGTCCAGGTTCAATTTCCGGTTCGAGGGAATACTCTTCATGGCCCCACTTTTTTCGAGTCACTGACAATGCTCAATTTGGCCGCTCGGATTCGGCATAAAACTGTAGGTCTCTTCCACTCGTAACGGAACAGTTGCACGCATAACACAAGTGGTTGCTGAGAAGCTAGGACCTGGCCCTCTACGGGCTGTAAAAAACGCTGACGTGACCGTCACATGTTCTCTACACCCTCTCTGGTTTCAATTCTGGATGAAGATGCAAATTCAAATGTTTGACGAGCCCCAATACTGAACTTGTCACTTCTCGAAAACACATTCTCTAACGGTAGCCAACATTTGTGTAGGGTGTGCATTTCGATGATGCATACGTCTTACGATATTTTTAAGGAATCCTAGGCTTTTCGATTTCCCAATACAGACAGTGGACCCGAGGTGGTCATACAAACGGTGGATGAAGAACTGATGGAGGAACAGGGGCAGGAGTATTTGGACCCCGGAAAAAGAACCCATGGGCAAACGTACCAGCATCTTTCAAGCAAAAGTCTATGCCATAGACAGATGCACTCAGATCAACCATGACAGGATTTAAACCAATTGCGACATGGGAATAATGTCGGACATTCGTGCCGATATCCTGGCACTGGACTCTTTTATAATCAAATTCAAGCTCGTGTCCACAATGCTTAAGAAGCTGAGCAGGAGTAACAGAGCAAAACTTTGCTGGATACCTGGCCATATAGGGATAGAAGGCAATGAAATGGCCGACTCCCGCCCTAGGAAAGGAACAGCGGACATTTTATAGGCCCCAAACCATTCTGCGCTGTAGGAGATCCCGTCCTTAGGCAAGAGTTCAGGGAACTAGAAAGAAGGAACAATGCTCATGGCATGAAGCAGGCCAAGAAACTGTTTGGTCAACATAACCGAAAGAGGTTTGAGGCGTGTATCAGAATGTACAAGAGCAACCTCCACATCCCAACAGGGAACTGCAGATTTAGGGAGCACCTGAGGCAACTGGGAGCATCAGAAGAAGGTCTTTGCGGGAATCTAATGAAATTCTAGAACACATGCTGGGATTTTGTGAGGCCCTGCCCACAAAAGGCAAATATATTCAGGCAAGCACCTTATATCAGAGGAAGAATTGAAGCCACTAACACTAGCTCTCATTCTCAGATTCCAAAAGAAAACTGGCTTAAAGAGAATTCTCTAGGACAAATATGTTCCACCTTCGCGCAGCAGGAGCAGATAACCCTCAATACAACTCTGGAAAGAGCTGCATGAGAGGGGAGCTCTAAGGAAAGCAAAGCTATGAATAGAGGGTACAATAGATCTATAGGTCGCGGTGCAATTTAACCTTAACAATAATAATAATCGGACAGACGTTTAGCAAGACTGTTTCAGAATGTAGAGTACTGCCTTAGACCAAGGGAAAGCTTGCTGTTCGTTCCAACCCGATCTACCCCATTGAGTGGTGAATATGAGTGTGTTGAGTATGAAGAGTATGTCCTAATGCCTTGAGATTGATTTAAGTCATGAGGTTGCTATCAAATTTTACAGAAAATGTTTAAAAATAACTAAAATTAACAAAATGATGACCTCATTTGTTATTATTTCGTGTGAAATTTTATCTGTTGTAACCACTACGGCGAATAGGCCCATCGTTTCTGAAATTCACATAAAAGTCAAATGTGACGACATGTGTATCTGACAAAATTATTGCGATCTGTCAAATGTTCCTGTCTATCCGAAATGGCCTTGACATACAATTTCACACCTTGCCTGTCTAGCATCTAACATAATCATTCATGTCTAGAAGTGCCATTGATTCTGTTCCGCAGTAAATCGCTTGTGTCATTGGTGGCATGTCTCCATGGTGCGCAATATTAACCGTCCCGCATTGACCTGATTTCAAAGCATGGCCTGTTTGTTTTTGCGTATCAGAATCGGTCATTAGAGAGAGAGATCCGACTTTGCCTGCGAATGTTTCCTAATCTGCCTACTAATTTGATGGAACTTTTTGGCCGATATTCACGAAATCATGTAAATCTCCGACTGCTCCCTTTGGTAGTAGGGAATGTTATAAATACGTTGTCCAACAAAGTTACGGGCAAAATTTGTGAATGTGGTATATCTCTGTAACAGTTGATGTCTGGTGACTATGTTGTCCAGATGCGTGGAATGTTTTGCTGCTTCGCAGATGGTGGTGCTGAAATCCTAAGCGGATTATCGTGCACTAGGTCCTTAGAAAGATGAACGGATAATAAACATAGTCGATTCATCTTTTCGAGGATCAAATAAAATAAAATAATAAATATAATACAGTGATATAACGGATATAACGACGGCGTAGGAATCGGACTTAAATGGTCGATATAGCCGAACGGCGCTATAACCGAATGTCAGCAAAAAAAGAAATTGTTTGTCAGTAGGTACACATGAAAATTGGAGAGAAAATGTGTCCTAGGTACACCGCACACATGTTGAAAATTGAACACGCATGATAAACGGGTTAATATAATGAAATTAAGAAAAAACCCCGAAATAGTACACCAAAACTTGGGGAAACAATGAATTTTGTAACAACAGCATTTCGTAGCATGGTTTTAACGATAGAGTTGCCCGTAAAAAAGCCGTTCATTAGTGCTGTTGATAGAGTTAATTTTGCAAAAGAGCATCTATTCAAGGATTTTGTCTTAAAACTTAAGATTTTGCAGATGAATCTAAATGAGATGTTCACCAGATCTGTGATTGTATAAACAAATAACACTGGACGTTTTCGTGGTTCTTGCGTCTAGTGTATGAATATGAATTTGATAGACTCTGTTCGAAGTCTTTGTCAAAATAGATACAGTAGAAAGTGTTCTGAACTTTAGCAAATTCTTAACATTTCTAAGACACTGATCCAAGGTTAAAAATAAAGGGTGATTTTTTCAAAGCTATAGGAAAGTTTTTCAAAAAAAAAAAAAAAAATCACATAAAATTCAGAAAAATGCATGAAATCTTTATTTGAATCGATAGTACGGTCCATATAATTTAATGTTTGAAGATTATTTTATGCAAATGTTGACCTTGACTGCGCCTCAAATGGTCCATCCGCTTAGTCCAATTTTGGCATACTCTTTCCAACATTTCGGCCGGTATCTCCCGAATAAATGCTTCAATGTTGTCTTCCAACGCGTCAATTGAAGCGGGCCTGTCTGTATAGACATGAGCTTTAACATAGTCCCACAAAAATTGTCTAAAGGCGTTAAATCGCACGATCTAGGCGGCCAATTGACCGGTCCCGAACGTGAAATAAAATGTTTACCGAACTCGCCCCTTAATAAGTCCATTGTTGCGCGTGCTGTGGTGTGGCTTGTGGCACCGTCTTGTTGAAACCACATGTCATGCAAGTCAAGCTCTTGCATTTTGGGAAAAAAAAAGTTGGATATCATCTCACGGTAGGGCTCACCATTCACAGTTACGTTACGATTCGCATCATCTTTGAAGAAGTACGGTCCGATGATGCCACCAGACCATAAACCGCACCAAACTGACTTTTTCTGGATGCATTGGTAGCTCTTGCAATGCTTCTGGCTGATATTCACTCCAAAATCGACAATTCTGCTTATTTACGTAACCATTGAGCCAAAAAAGAGCTTCGTCGCTGAACACATGTGATGTCGCGATGAACTTTCTTAAAATAGCACGCATTTTGATAATAAAATTCAATAATTTGCAAGCGTTGTTCGTTTGTAAGGCGATTCATGGTTAAATTATAGACCAAACTGAAGATGTTTGACAGTGAAACAAAACTCGAAACGTGCGTCAGCTATTTAAACCAGTGTTGCCAAAAAGATAATAGCTAAAAAATCACCGTTTATTTACAAATGTAGGTTCTGTTACCGTTAAGTGCATCAAACTCGGTTATTGCAACTACCTTAAGATCTCTTAGTTGCGTAAATCGAGTTAGGGCAGTACATTTGAAAAATATGAAATATCCATTAGCCAAAACTTGATTGATAACCTTTTTTGCTGATGTCCTCCTGAAATAAGGTGTTTTTCTTTCAATTATGCTCCCGATCCCGGATTAGCTCATAACACTGAAGAAATGCATAATAAAAAGCGAAAATGGAAAAATGCTAAAAAAAAAAAAACAAAAATGACTTGAACAAGTTAAGACAAAACTTAACTTTTTAGAGATACCCATGGAGACAGAAACCTACTTAACTTTTCCGCACACTTGACTTTTGTGGGTCCTAACTTTTTCGAGGCTTTACTTTACCTATGAACAAATTTCGAAATCGAATATTTATAGCCATTCACTTTTCACTGCCGATATCATTGGCTGTGTTAGGCCGTGAGGTGTTGTATGTATTTTACGTACAAAATTCTACTCCACTATTTATAGAGATTTGGAAAGAACAACACGGCTAATATGTTTGAGATGAACTTTGAAATAATACAACACATCCGTTGAATTTCTCCCTAGCTCCATTTTTTTTGCCATATTTTAGCATTCTCCTCAATGTTCCATACAAAAAAACTCTCCCTAAGTCGAAATTCTCTCTATCTCGTACACATTCTCTCAATTCTTGGCTTCCTTCTTTACTCCTTAAGCAGTGCTGGGGGACTTAGCACAATTTTTGTAGATCTACCACTTTTTTTTGCGAAATTTTAACGCCTACCACATCCACTACTCAAAGTGCAAAATCGACCACACATTCTAATTCTTTCTTTTTACGCCATTTGTTGTTCTTTCTTTTTTCTTGTTTCTGACACCCTTCCCAAAACACAATTTCGAGGTAACCATGTGCAAAAAATTACAGAGAAGTAATGACTGCTTCAAAAATATGAACATACGGGAAAGTAAGGAGGCGGTAATCTCATTTATGAAAGCGTTCACGTAGTATGCGACATTTCTTGAAAATTGAGGGATCTGCCACTCATTTTCTTCGGGATCTACCACACTTTGAAATTTTGAAGTCCCAACACTGTCATTAAGTCGAATTCCCCTGCACAATACAAAGAGAGCACACTACTAGAGACTTCTCGAGTGTAGCCTTCCTTGACCCGCGACATCTTTAGTGAAACATGATGACCCTTAGTAATCTCGACTGGTGCTTCCAGCGTGTAGGGAACAATCTGCGAATAAGTCACGGTCCTGCATATGTAAATACATTTCATCACCAATGTACAAAAATGCAACGATTTGTTTGCATCTATCATAAGTGTGAATCCTAGCATATTCACTTAGTTCCAAACATTGGAAATATGTATTAACTTGGAAACTAACTCAGCATATAATCAAATCGAAGGCCACAAACCACAGTCTGGGAATTCGATTTGTTGCAAAAAACTCTTTCGTTCACTAGACCAATGCCACCTCAATATAGAACTGATGACACACATACTCCCTTCAGACATGTATTAACAAAATTAAATAAACTCTGAATTGCATTAAGACAGCCGGTGAGTTGTGTTGATTAGGGTCACGTAATTTGAATTTCAAAAATTGTGTGAAAAATGTTACGTCAGATGTTTTTTGTTTTGTGCAACTTCAATTATTCCCAGCCAAAGTGCAAAACAGTCCCATATGAAGATTAATTTAACCTCTCTGGCATGAGTGTGCAATTGGTTGAATTTTCTTTTGATTTTCATTTGAATTCGGTCCCATGAACAAAGTCATTTTGGTAAAAGATATTAGACTTTAGAACTGAACATCCTTTAATCATGCATTAAGCATACGTTTCATAATGTTCGTTGAATACGGGCTGGGGGATTGGAAGCTGATGTCCATTCACAAAATAATCGCATCGATAGACAGTTTGACAAATAAATCAAAAAATAATTAAAATCCACCTGGACGCATCGTTTTGTGGATTGATTTATTTAAGCAAGCGGAATGAATGAGAAAAGTCTACTGATGTCCGCTCTTCCGCAGCTTTCATGTCGTCGAGAAGTTGCTGTTGCCTGTTGTGTGCGAATATTAATCAAACTCTGCTGTTGTGTCAAGAATTTGAACAACGGAGATATAGAAAAAATGTAATTTTTAAAGTTGAATGGGAATTTTGACAAGTAAAATATTTTTTTCATTTGACCTGTGACCAGCTGAACAGCCCTAATTAACGAGTGGTAGAAAAGTTTCCAGCAACCTATTTTTATATTTGATGAATTGTATTCAAGGCGGTGATGACCTTCCTGTTTTTGCGCAAGTGGCTTCAGATATTATGTCTTGAAGATGCGGATTTACTCCAAATGTATTTTTTTTGTATAATACACCACACTTCGAACGAAAAAATACATTTTCCGCAGGCTACAGTTCAAATTAATAATGTGCCAACCCGAAAGTTTTGCAAACCGAGTTAACCCGGGTTAAAACAGAAGCAGACCGAGCTGTGATCTGAGTTGACGAACTCGGTTTGAAGATCAACCGAAAGCAAACAATATGGATTAGGATATGGAGCAAATCGAGTTGTATTGTCAAATTCTTTTCTGTTTCGGTGCGGCATCATGTGCTCACACAGAGTTGAACCATCGGTAGATTTTTTAATGAATTTGGTTCATTTCATCGGCTTTGCCAATTCGATTTGATATAAATGTAACTCGGTTTAGGTGTAACCCGGGTTAACTCGGTTTTCTAACCCGAGTTGGCACACCAATAGTTCAAATATTCAGACGCGGACCATTTTCGATTGACTGCAAATGCAGAAAGTTTTCAGACCTACTGCCGTTTTTCTAGGTGTAAGGACACAACGTGTGTGACTGTTTGGCCGGGATTATGAACGACGTCATCGCGGGAATTTTTATGTCAGCAGTTCATGAAAATAGCACTTCCAAGCGATTTTCCCACCTTTATAACAATAATTGCACTGTTGGTGGTGAGACAGTTCGAGGTGTCGAAGCACTGACCAACTACTCCACGACGACCCAGTCTTGTGAGCGTTTTTTATTTGCAAAGAATTGATTTTTGCTGATACTTCGTCTACTCAAAGGGAGAAAGTATCCCTGAGTATGACAAAAACGGGAGTGTGATAATGTTTCTTCTTGGGGTATTGTGACATTTCGCCTTCCAACGAGAGGCGTTGGTCTTCGCCAAGAGTGCGTCTTGTCACCTCTCCTTTTCATTGTATATATGGACTGGTTGTTGCAACGCAGCCGAGGCGAGGAATGTTTCATATTGGGAGAGTTGGGGGTAAGTCATCTTCTTTTCGCAGATGACTTAGTTATCCTCACATCTTCGCAGACTGAAGCTCGGAGCGCACTCGCTATGTTTGTGGCCATGTATGCCGATGCTGGGATGGAGGTTGAATGACTACAAATCATTTTTGAAGCCGTTGGAGAAGTTTAAATATCTCGTGGTCTTTTTCACGAGTGATGGAAGGAGTAATGCTGAGCTTTCCTGTAGGATCCAGTGTTGAAACAGGTTAGGAGGTTTGTAATCAGGCCGAGCTTGGTGTCAAAGCCAAGTTAGCGGTTTTCGCTACCGAGGCAGGCGTTAAATGCGATTCCGTCAGGTAGGCGACCGCTTGACAAACGCAGGACGAGGTTGGTCGCCTGGTTACGCTTGGGCACAACTGCTTATGAGTTAAAGTCGATGTCGGAGGATCGAGTTGCCTGGATAGCTCTCGTGCGTCTACTCCTGCGACCCCTTTAGCATGCGGGTCAGAAGATGATGAGGATAGTCCACAGAGAATGCTTAAAATATCCATTTTGCCTTATGTCTGTTTCTGACCTAAAACCCGCCTGGAAAGTAGATTTTTTTTGGCTTCCATCAAAGTGTGTGTTTCCATTTTAAAGATATCGCCCACGCCTGAGGTACTTGTTTATTGAGGTTGTGACTCGCCAGCGACGAAGACTTCGCTGAAACCGGCGAAATTTCGGTCAGTTACATTGAAGTTTTTGCAAATCTTCGTTTGGATTAATTTCCGACCGACTCTCAGTTTTTTAAGAGTCAATCTGTCTTCCACTCTCACCGAGTGTTCTGCTGCCCACTGAAGATATGTGTTGGCTCACATGCTTTGTCGAACTCGATTTTTGCCGGCTCCTAAACTGTTGCAAACCGGTTGCTGGTCGACATTGTTCTTCGCAATCCAACGGTTTGAGTTGTCAGTGACCAAGATTTACGTAGGAGATTTCTATTGAATGCCCTAATGGGAGGTTCACTGATGATTTGATCGTAGCGATCATCCCTCTCATCCCACTCACTGTGTTGAGACATAGACTCTCTATTTCCGTATAGCCGAGGGGGGGTTTAAGCTTGTGCGATGCAGTTTCCAGAATGCATATGGATATGGATAATTAAAGCAAACACACAAATAGAAACCGAGATGATTCATGGAAAGAAAGTAGGGTTTACTGGATGTTGCTGTTTACTGATGGTAAAGGGATTAGGGTTTTGCTTTAGTCCAGCGCATTGAACGCGGAAACTTTTCAGACCCCCAACATACCCAACGGAGATCTGCAAATAGTACACACCGGTCCAGGCAATCCATCAAGCAGATTTAAATGTTCAAGCTGTTGCCTAGGCTGCTTGTTTTAAAACCGATAAAGTTTAATCTTTAAATGTAGAAACTTTTGAGCCATTAAGGGCATTATTCGAAAATCATGCTCTGTCAAATTTTAAGCACGTTTAAACGTCAACGAAAAACACAATTTGATTAACAAGGCTAAAAACTTTCACTATTTGGCAAATAGTTTTGATTCCTATTTGTGGAACTATTTCGCACACTACAACTGCTGATGCATTAACTGACTCATCAAGCGCACGTAAAAGACCAAAGGTCCAGCAGCATTTCTATGACGTGCGCATTCCATAGAACATCACAGAAACGTCCTTCTTAGCCGCCATGAATAGGAAAATGTGCACCAGGAGTAAAGCAACGGCATTTATTTGCTTTTCACTCGAATAAAAATTAATTTTCTAGTTTGCTTGGCATTTTATTTTCCTTATCATTAGGTTGATTAGTTTTTCAGTCTGTGTATGGGTGTTTAAGGCGGGACAAGTTGAAATGTCGAGTGGCTGTGTGGGATGCTTATTTTGGGGGTTGGTGGGTGTGCTGGGGTCAGTTAACAGGCAAATAGATTGATGTTCTACTCAAAGCACTTGAGAGTATTCCTTTCTACGAACATTGTCGATGTGTGGGTTGTTGGTTGAGATTGTCAATATTTTAACTCGCTTCGCATTTGCTGTTACTGCCAGGCATTTCCGGTCTTGGATGTTGGGAAATGTAAATGTTTATTATTAAAGGATGTTTTTCATTCAACAAACATTGTTATGTGTAGACATAGTATTAACAAAATTATTCTTATTTCTATTTCAGGTACGTATGAGCAAAGATTTTTTGATCTTGAATGAAAACCTTATGGCGTGGGTAAGCAAACATCTGTGAAGTTATTTTCAGTGTGCTGAGTTCTATCGCTTATCTCAGACCGCATTGAAAGCGCCCGCCTAGAAGCAAACAATTCGCTCGGAAATGGTGTTCATATTTTATTACAATTTGTTGTCGCTCTGAGGCAATCTCTTAAATTGAAAATTTGATTGCGTTTTCATAAGCCGCCAAATCTCTCCGTCGTAAATATAGCAATCAGAAGTTGGATCACAATATATGTCAATCGATCTAAAAATAGATATCTATTTGAAGTTGCCCCACTCCCGATGCATATCAAATTCGGCGAAATACCAACAACTCTGTTTGACCGTGCTTCCTAACGATAATTGACTAAGTTGACGCTACTTCAGTGTTAGTAAGTGAGTTGTCGTCGAAGTAGTGGCGATTTATTTGCTTTCTGTACATACCCGAACAGTTTGACGGTAATGCGTACGGATGATTCAGTAGTGATTTATGAACGTTTCCAGTATGGAATGACTTGTGAAAAGTTTGTTGAGTCATTTCTATCGTCACTGACTGGGAAATATTGGACGGCAGTTAGTAATGGTGTATTTTTTTTTTCTTTCAAAGAACGTCTTCTGTTCCGGGCACACAATGTATCAGGGTGATAATATAATTCATTTATTGCGAAAGGCATACCTTTGTTTCAAATGTAAAAGTTAATAAAGGGTGACCAGATAGCAATTAAAGTTTTTGCAGTTATCATGTTTTGCAGCTGTCAAAGTTTCCCATGGCATGTAGCTGTGGCAAGGTTTGCCATTTCGTGATGAATCGTTTCACGATCGCCATACATGCGGAAACTATTAAATAATGCAGGCTCAGTTGTAAATACGCAAAGAATTGAATTTCGAAAGTGAGTTTGGCCATGATGGCTTTGTGTGTGTTTGCGCCTTTTGAACCTAAAGCCATCAAACGGACGAAGATTGGTGAAGCAAATATAACCCTCGTATGGGCCAGGAACAGAGAAGACCCAGAAATGTTGATTTTATGCCGATCAGCTCGATCTGGGCTCCGCTTCACGGTTTATTTCGTATTTTCCGGCTAGGACAAATTTTGGGCTAGGTGGCTATGTCAACAAGTAAGATTGACGTTATTGGAGCGAACACAACTTTCTTTTTATTACTTCATTACCTACTCTCCTCTTTGAAGTAGCGATGTGCAATTGCGAAGAAAAACAATCGAATAATAATCGAATGGAATTCTAGAATATATTTTCAGTACCTAAGTATTACAATCAAGAGACTGGCAAGAGACTCTCTCCTTAGTGGCCTTTCCTTTCCTTTCCTTAAATTTTTTAAGAACTTGTATAATTAGTAGTAAGGTAACCTCTGTAAACAAGAACTATAGGGGTGGCGCTTCAGGCCGTAGATGGCCAAGGTCTAGCTTCTCAGCAACCACTCGTGTTGTGCGTCCTATTGTTTCCTGACGAGTGGAAGCGACCTACAGTTTTGTTCCGACTCCGAACGGCCAAGGTTGAGAAGCCTCCTTTTTCCTAGAAGACTCCTTGAGCATTGTCAGTGGCTCGAAAGAGGAGGAGTCGTGACAATTATTGTTGGTCGTATCGGCCGGGAATCACTTGCGTAGGGGTAGACGTACATACCCACAACTCCACAGCCGCCAAAAACAATAATTATACAAAGAGTGTAAAATTGCTGCCAATAATAAATAAACAACAAACAAAAGTCCACAACTGCTCGACCAAGTATCGTTGAATCCTCAAGAATTGACTATTTGATGCGAGTTAGTACATGGCGGCATCAGCGGACCTTATTACTTTTGAAATGAGGAAGGATCATGTATAGAGCGATATGAACCAACATTCTGTGGTCAGAGATCCACGCACCGCTCGAAGATGTGAAGGAGCAATTTGGCAACTGCCCTCCGCGATCATATTCTCTAGGGCTGCGTCAGGTCGATGAGCTCGCGGCTATCATTCGAGACACCGTAGCCGGAACAAAGCCACCGTGACATGGGAAATTTAGCAGATCGATTGATGCCCCCTGCCAGCGAAGCCGAGGCAGTCATTTAAATCGTCTGCAAGTCGAATTAAAATGACATGTAGCTTTAAAATAAAACTACACTCATTTGTGTGTCCCTCTTATCTGGACAACCTGTTTCTCCGTCCTGTTTTCAATCAAACCTTTAGATTCCGGATTACACGTTGATCGGTCGACCGCTTCCTTACAATTAAGCGGTCATTTTTCGGTTGAAGTTTGAATCAATAAAGCATCCATAGATCAGAGTCAAATCATACGCTGTCCGGAGTGTAAAGTTAAAATTTTGAAAGTCAGATTTATAGAGGAGTCTACGTGCTAGCGAGTCTTGTGACTATTGATTTAAAAGCGATTTAAAAATGTATTTGAACGGAATTCTTCTTACAGTTGAGTTTACACTTAGACTTACAAGCTAAGGGTTAGAGTGTTGGCTCAACAATAGGGGTCCAACTGATGTACTTTGTTTTATTTATTATTCATTATTATTGTCGGTTTATTGTTAATTTTTTATGTCCTACAATGGCTGGTGCTTACATCGGGTTGTTCAAGTCCTTGCGTCCATGGTGATCCGTTTGGGATGGAGTGGTGATGTGTTAACCGACTTAGCCTCGATGGTGGTTGCTATCGCTTTTCTGGTGGAATCCATGCAGATCGTTGTTCGACGTCGTTGGAAAGTTCTGCTCGTTTAGCAGACTTAACGCATTGCCCGGGGATGTGTTTCTCAAGTTCCTGATTTCCTCGTTAGGATGGATGTTGATGTTTAGTAGCTGCTTTCTGAATAGTGTCACCAGGGGGATGATGCGTGCTTGGTCGTAAAGCCTATTGTTGCTGTGGTGCCTTTGACACGGTCCCTGTCGAAGGTGAGTCCGGAACATATTCGCAGTATTTTTCTTTCGAAAATTGCAAGCTTCGTCATGCTGGTCTTAGAGATGGTGTGCCATATTCGGAAGCAGTACGTTAAGATCGGCCGTATAAGCTGCTTGTATAACAGCAGTTTCGTCCTCTGGCTTAATCCATTTTGCTTGCGCATCAAGGGAGAAGCCTAGGTTGGCCTTCTTAAGGGTAAGTTTAAATGACTGTTGAACTTCAAACTTTCCGTGAAGTTTATGCCAAGATGTTTGACCTTCTCATTTGTTGATATTTCTGTGCAGTTTGAGAGCACTGCCTTTATGCTTCGACATTTGGCTGCTGATCTGCATCCACCTCTGAATGGTCTCCTTCAGCAGACTATTAAAGTGCTGGCGAGTTCCCTGACTATTGAAATGCCCGTCCTAGCGAGTGTCCCGACTATGGAAGTGCCCGTACTGCATATCAGAAATTAAGTATTCCAGAGATGACCAACTTCACAGCTGATTGACCCCTAGCCCACCGACGATTTTGAGAGGCTTTTTGACAGTTAATTATGAATTTTTGACAGTTATTCACGACATAACGTGAATGCCGATCTCTGATTGGTCAATTTGGCCTTAGAAAACGATATAAAAAAAGGTTGTCAGAAATTTTAAGGTTGAAATAGTGGTAGAAGTTGGCCATCTCCATAATACTTAATTTCTGCTGTATATGTGCTGTACTTTTAAGTGAAAAATAGGGTTATGTCACTATCGTCGTCATTTTGCTTCCAGAGCGACGGGTTTGGTGTGTGCACAGGTTGAATCGGGGCAAAACAACACAAACACAGATAAGCTGACAATGAGATGCTCGTCGAATGGCGCAATCCACTGTGGATTTTTCAGTGACCGTCAACCCTCGTTAAATGTTGCATATACCACATAATGGTGGAAAAGTTAGTCGGTCTATTGAGATTCCTCTAGGTCTAATCCGCTCCCATCATGGTTGTCCTTGAGATTATCATCTTTTCCGTGGGTTAGAGGCGACAGAAAATTTTCCGAAACCGAATTCCGGTTTTATGGTGTCTCGAAATCAAACCAATAAAAATACCAGATCACATCAGCACTATTTCGTGGACTGCCTAAATAAGCACTTAAAGGAAAGAAGTATAAAATCAGCATAATACTTATAGCATCGATTAAAAAACCATGTCCAGAGATACAATTTTTGTTAGGAACCTAACCACCGACTTAATGACGGAAGTTTATCAGCTGTTTGTCAGTGTCTCTCATGCTCACCCTGTGGGACATATTTGTTGTGTGCCCAAAACATAGTATATGTCCCATTGTTATCGACACCACTACTGGGTGCTGCGGTCAAACATCGTCGCCGTTTCATATTGCAATTTCAACTTCCTTATTGTCGAGCGCACACGTGATGAAGCACCGTTTTGCCGGCTCGTTTTCCCCGGTGTCGTTCATCTTAATGTTTGTGAAAATGAAATCACCGACTAGAGACGTGAGAGAAGAAAGAGACACAAGTGCGGTGGTGGTGAACATGTCACCCACCGGCCACCATACCATTGCTAGTGATGTCGCGGCAGTGGAGGCGGTGGCGTCGCCATCGTTGTCGTCTGCATTGAGTGTCTAGCTTTCTTTGTTTTTTTTTTGTTCCGCCTTTCTTTGTTGTTTTGTTTTGTTTAATCTCGAGTTGTTTTGCTTTTAATTTCTTTCTGCTTACGAATTAGCAACTGGAGTAGAAAGACGGGCACAAGAAATGTTTCCATCAAAACGAACATAATACCGTAGCTTAATGGTAGTCAAGAGATTTTCCAAATGCTTTTGATATTTCGCCTCTCCTTACACATAGTCTACGCAAATTAGTTTAACTTTCACTTCTCACAGCGGTATTGGCTGGGATTAGTTTAGTAAACATCGGGGATCGAAGCCGGAACTATCATTTGCCGGACGCCGCACAGTGGTTCCATTGAGGGAAGGATTCCCTGAAATGAAATGCTTTCTAGAGAAGTATGAAGACTAAGAAATCTTAAATGTTAAGGCTTTTTGTTGCTTCCTTCGCCTGCACCGTTAGCTCAAAGTTACACTCTTGAAATCTTTCAAAAAGTGTTTTTATTTTTTGTCCACTTAAATATTTTCCAGATTTCGGCACATTGATGGAGGAAGTTATATTTATTTTCAAACCCATGTAGTTGACCATCAAAACCATGAAAACATGGCGGTTACCAATCTCCCAAACTAGGCATTTAATTAAGTACACCTTTGCAGGGGGGTGCTTTAATGTTTGGTGGACTGTAGAAAAAAAGCCCAAAGAGATCCCGTCGAGGGACCTAGTCTCTGAAAGCTGAACCCGTCCTCTATTCATGCTGCAAAAATTATTTTTATTACCATACTTAGTAATAGAAAATGCGATGACTTCATGTATAAAATAAGTGGACTTTTAACTGATCTGTTGAGCTTTGGGGCGATGAACATATACATACTTATCTATGCGATCGAAGACTGTCAAAGATATTTTTTTTTAAATTTAAGAGGTTTGTTCTAAGTTATTTTCAGATTTTTCTTTGAGACAATTGGTTTTTTTCGGGTTAAGCAACAACTAATGAGCCCTACCTCTGTTATGCGGTGACAGACAAGTCTTGATATTAACACCATAATCGTCCTTTTTTTCTCATTTCAGTTGAAGTCTTACATGGGTCCTTTCCATAAGTTGCACGACTACGTGATCGATGGCTTCTGTCGTTTTTAGAACTCGATTTATTCTCAAGTTGTTTATGTCGTAACGTGATTATACATCATATTTTGTAATCAATTATTTTGTTCAACAATTTCCTAGGTATTTGCATTTTTTTGCAATGTAATAACTTTGTTGTATTGTATGAAGTATGGGGTTCTATTTATAGTTCCGCCACTGTATGTATTTATGTTGCTGCTGGATCCCAGGATTGATGATTCTACTGCTTATCCTTTTGCATTATAAAATTCGGCTGGTTTGTACCATGTACGGCTTCTGTTTATAGTTCCCAATATTGACAAATTGCAGTCTTACGTCAAAGTAGAAGCCAGACAAAAGTATAGCTTGTAAAATAAAGCTGAAACTCACTAAGTTTCGAGCACTTCTACGGAACAGATTGCAACACAAATCTTTGGCCACACTTTCACCTTGATATTTGTTCCCCTTTATGCATTTGTCCTTTGACTGGATAAGGACGTCTCATACCCATCAAACCATTATTCCATACTTGGCCGGTTTGAGGGTTGGATGAATTCGGTGTCACGACTATGGATACATTGCTTTAAGTTGTCCTGGAGGTTTTTATTTGTTGCTTTGTCAGTTTGTTTACGTTCCCGGCTCCCATTTTCATTATCAAATCTGATAAAACGACTTATTATAGCCCATTGAAGCACGATACAACGGATATGAGTTGGTTTTCCACAGATCAAGTCAAGATTTCCTTACAAAACTGTATGAGACACCCGGGTATGGTGGGTGTATGTCCACGTTTAATTTTTTGGCTGTAAATACAAGGGCTTATAGTTTTTGAGATATTGGTCCAAAGTTGCCACGCTACGGTAGAGCGTGGAAGCACGAGAGGTGCTCTTCGACATGCATCTTACCTCTTATCTTTGTTGTCTTCTATGCATGTCCAATCATGACTCACGTCAAGACAGTTGCGATCTGACCCCCTGCAAGTGCGGTCGTAGTGCTGAGACGAAACTATAGGTGTGCATTTTGGAATTTATGACAACATAGTTTTTTGTAAGTACTACACATCAAACACGAACATTTAAAAATGATTTCTTACTCCTAGTTCTTTTGCTGAAATTTTCAAAAACCCTTCGTCCGTGCTCATTTTTGAGAAGACGCCAAAGAAATTAAGGCAAAATAATGGTGGCAACTTAACACTCCGTCTCCACCGAACATATTTCTGCCCAACATCACTACCACAATCTTAACAGCCATCCGCGCAAGAAATGCCATGTCGCTTCACTTCAACTTTGGCTGCGAGCGGGTCAACATCAAGAAGCGGGCCAATCATCGATGTAGATCTCACTAAAAAGAAATGGCATTCACTAACACTTCAACATTTACCCTCATTATTTACCACACCGTTCAAACAAAACCATGCACATATGGGAAAACGGTTACTCTCATGTCTAACTCCTGAACAGAGCTCATGCCATGTCGCAAAATCGAGATTCTCCGACAGTCTAGAGTTGTGGCGTTCCGGAAATAAATAGCTTCTGGAGCTTCGTCCTCTGTCGGAAACAGTTCCTATCGTTCCGTAAACCCAACCTAATCATGTCCCTTTCTATACTCCATATAGTTCCGAATTCAAAGCGGTATGAAAATACACATGGGGCTCAATTGTATACACAAATACTATACAAGCCACACATGGCAAGCACACAACTGGCCACACGCCACACATCGTTGTGTGCACTTGAGTTAGAACAATGTGCGGACAGATATGTACCATACGTCCACACTTCTATTGGACATGTAGTTAAACGTAATACATTTTAATGTAAGCTAATATCTAAACTCCCAGCCACACAAAAATACATGTTTTGATCATGTCAACAAGCAACGAAAAAATCACGCCTCTTCAATCAGCCGGCACACGTGCTACCTGTATAGTTCTGTGGATTCCTAGTAGTTCCTTTAAAAAGTTCCGCTGACATGTTCAACACAGGCATATCCATGGAACTAAACACATCCGTAGACATGTTCAACCCATGCATATCCATGGGACTACACAGTTCCGAGGATATGTCTCCGGGAACCAGTTCCGACTGCGAAAATAATCGTTCCATGTCCGTTTCGTCGTCGGAACTGTTTAGCACAACTCTGTTCGACACCAAGTAGGTTTGGACATGGATTTTTGTGCCTCCGCTAGATTTTTTCATATAATGTTCATGAACTGGACGCGGTTCATGTCTGTGACGACTATGTGTAATGCCAATACAGTTTCCTGATATGCTCGTTGCTGTCAAATGCTTCAGATCTGTCAATTTTGCGTGTGTCAAAATACTAAGATCTTTTACGCCAATCACACATGGTTTCATTATTTGTTATTTAATTTACACATTTTCCTATTTCACAATTCCAAATTCAAAGAACACTTGTCTCTCACATGGCGTTTTTGATTCACTCTTCGAGACACATAAGTTTGAGCGTCTTAAACTTTGGCGACACTTATGAACTTCTGCGCAAAATTCCTCTCCTGCATAAATGTGGCTGAATGTCACCAATTGAAGGAGAACCTTCATCTCGTGGGTATTCGTCAATCTGCCGGCATTAGCTTTAAAAAAATCATAAGAGAAGGTTCAAAGACTTCCGAAGAGAGAGTCGTATTGAAACCACACTTCATGAATTTATCGTCAGGAGTTTCGAAAAGTTTCGTATGGAATTCCGAAATGCTCATTGAAACGATTTGTCTATTCGTAACTCTCTCCGTATGTATTTACCAAACCTTCTTGGAGAACACCACACATACAAGAATATAATTAGCGTTGTGTGACTGCTCCGATTGCTCCGATTGCACACTTTTCCTCGTTCACACCTCATTTAAGTCAGGCGTTACATAAAGTCCCACAGCCTGGATACACAAGACAAGCCTTAAAATACCCCATCCAAAGTTCATTCACGTGACTAAAGTGGCGATTATCAGACAAGGATTTTTTTCTTATTTGCTTAAAGATTCGCGAAATTCTTGCCTTTATCTGGAATGTTCATATTTAAACTGCGCTATTCGCGAACACGCGTCTGGTTGTAGTGTCGATACGAACACATCTCGTTGTTGCCGACTGACTCCAATAAGTTTCACTGCCTACAGTTGGTTGTCAATGAAATTAAATGTTTGGTTTTGTGTGTGTTTTCTTTTTATCGTGATCGTCAACGTCTCGCGCGCTCAGCACAGTCAAAACTGTTGAAACTGCTGCGCATCACAATCGTACTTCAGACTGGGCATGGGCGCTGTTATCGTCAGCCTTCCATGTGTCCGGTACATGACCATACTCTGTCTTTTTTTTTTTTGGCGTTGACTTGTTATGAGCGCCGACAATCAGTTGCGATTGAATTACGCAGTTCATTCATATATTTTTAGTATGAGTAATCAAATGTGAGACGCTGGTAGACGCTCGAATACAGGGTACTCGTGAATCAATGATGCCCTGTGACGAGAAATGGTAAAACTATGTCAGTTCTCCTATCATCACTGTCACGTCAATCTAAACGAATTTGAACTGCGTACAGACAGCCACAGTGGAAGGTTGAGCTTGAGATAGATACTAATAATTGTGTAAATTAATTTGAAAAGGGGACAATCTTGGCTGGGACATGTCTACATTGTACAAGGGGTCATCCATTTTGTGGCTCCGAAATTAAATTAAAATAAAACATCTATGATTTCGACATCGATCAGATTTGTATTGGAAAGGATTATCTGTCAATGGGAATTCTTGTAAGGCTGGCAGATGGCCACATCTTGACGAATATTTGTTTTCAAGGTTTCAGTAGTTAGTGAGTGTGGCAGATATGAGCTGATTCTCATTCTAATTCCTTCAGTGTTTTTTGAACAATAAATTCAAATAAGATGCAAGAGTACAGAATGCTCCTTATTGCTGTCTGCTCTTCGTTCTGTGCACGCTGATGTTCTTCTATTTCGTTGTCTCTTGAAACACTATTATGGTGTGATCACATCCTACCAAAAGCTCTGAAGCAGTACATACCTATGATAGCACAATGGTGTAGGCAACACTCTTCGCAGAGCATTTGTGATGCGCCGGTACAATCTCATTTCATACATGCCAATGGCCAGCTTGGTCCTGTCGCACAGGGAAATCCCAGCCAAGCCAGTTTTGTGATCAACATTTTCATAAAATAGCCAACATCTCCGGGAAGAGTGGTCGGACCAAGACAAATGACATCTCGTCTGAAAGGTCTCACTCAGTATCACGAGCGGATGTAGACGGGGGAAATTTTTCAGCTTAAATTAACGAAAATGAGCCGGTTTTCAGTTCGACTAAAAAGAGTTTATTTGATTGTTTACAGATTGTTACAGAAAGTACATGGAACATCCCCCAGCATTTGTAATGACCTATTTTAGCGACAGTAAGCCCTTTTTATGTAGAGACCAACTAGTGAGTGCCATAGGACGTCACGCAATTTAAAAGTTGTTAATAAAGAGAAAACCACTTGTCCCTTTTCTTGGAATCCTTATTTAAAATGTGCACGAATATTCAACAGTTGTGGTTGAGCGACACAACCGCCCGATTTTCTGTTATGTTGGAATTTATTACGTAAAAGTTTGATGCCAGCATTGAAAGCTACACAATTGTTTTGTGAAGATCAACGTGGGTTGTACTGACTTGCGGCATTGTGCGACAACTGCTTGTCTTGCTGATCTTTATTTTTTTTTATAAGGGCCAGGCTTTGGACATGGCACGATCCACGAAAAGGTAGAACATGCGCGCCTGCTTTAACCTTGCATCGCCTCAATCAAATCAGCATCGCCTATATGGCGATTGTATTCTACCACGATGTTTGGTCGGTCAATGATCACACGTATTTTGTACACTTTGTCCTATGTTGAGACTTGTGACTTGGTCAGCTTACCCTAAAAATTTGAAGCATGTGTGACAACTTTATTGTCTTTCCGGGCGGCTGCCAACCTACTCAATCGAGTACCTGCGGGGTCTTTTTAGAAGATCTCTTTATCGTTGGGCAGTTTACAGTCCGGTATATGACCCTCAATAGACTCATTCCTGTTTTAGGTTCAAATTTGTGTGCAAGTCCACTCACAGGCACTTGGCCGCATAAGTCTGCGTACAACGCAGAAAAAGGGAAACATCAAATTCACACGCGTGCATCTCAGCTAATACAGGACTCACAGAGCCAAACTTTGTTTTATTTGATTTCTCAGATATTTCTCTTTATTTATAATTTTTAGTAATAAATATAATTATAAATATTAAATATAATTTTATATAAAATTTAAATTCACAATTTATTAATTTCTTTTCTGAAAAGTCTGCGTACAACTGCGAGCAGCTGCATCGAATGATAGAAATATGCAAATATCGTTACTTGACGAATTTTTCTCGTGACTTCGGATGTTTTATTGAATATTTCTTTTTACTTGAGATAAGTTCATAAAACAAATCCTTAAAAAATAAGGCAAACAAAACTTGTATTCAAAGAAGAAAAAAAAATCGTATAAAGCTACGCGTCTGTAGACAAATTGGACAAATTGTTGGTAGAGCTCACTCGTCAGTGCTGAGAGTAGTGGATAACTATGGACCGACTAATGCCATCTTGCCTAAGCCCGCTTTGCTATTTTTAACAAAACAAGAGAAAAAATACGAATCGTTCAGTTAGTGTGCCTTAATTCAAGAATAACTGGCCATCAACTTAGAGGTTCTCTAAAACCGTCACTGTTGACAAAATAAGAAAACGAATTTGGGCAACATAGCCAGGAAGCCGTACACTTCAGATGTCAACAGTTGAAGAGCATTCCCGTTAAGGGACATTCTCTTAAAATGGAAAAAAACATCCGTTTGGAATTTTATGCGGAATTAAATGGTTTGTCGATGCTGTTGTCCGTTGCCTTTTGGTCCCCGCATGCACTGGTTAGTGCCTGGCGTGAGTCCCCCCACCATTGCGGCTCACGAGGCCACCTTCGGGCTTAGCCGAACGGGACAGCTCGCATACTGACACCATTCAGTCCTGGCTCCAAATGGAGCCCAGGCACATCACCGTAGGCATTATCCGAGACCAATTTATTTCTGCGTGTTATGAGGGGGATTGATCTTCGTTAGCCAGGCTTGGGCAGCATGAAAATAAACTCGTACACCCCAAACCTTATGTCCGCCCCTCACCACGAGGATGACGAGTATTTATTCCAACTCTCACCTATGGTCATGACCGCTTGGCAGACCCAGGACGACGTGGTTGGACCAAGTCCAAAAACTCACTTGGGCATAACTCCTGATGAGTTAGAGTCGATGTCGGAGGATCGAGTTGCCTGGAGATCTCTGGTGCACGGTGTAAATGGTTAACACGCCATGCGCAACAACAGAGGCAGTTTCTGCAAACTTGCATACGCTTCTGCCTTTGATACAGTCAGATGGACGATTATGTCAACCATAACAACTTGCTGGAAATGTGAGAAAGTTACAGAATCTATTTGCTTTGACAATTTCGATGATTTCCAATTTTCAGCAATTGCTACAAGAACCGCGATGTAAAATGCAAAACCCAGTTGAGTCGGCCGGGTGAGGAGGTCTATTGGGACCTGTGTCGTACTCTGTGTCGTACCCTAAACTAAGCATATAGCCTTGCATAACGGTTTCCTTTGACGTATTTGATTGAAACTCCAATTTGAATTACCAATCACTACTCACAGCAGTCATGGCAAATAACGTTGGTAACGAACCCTTATCAAACCCTTTCAATCCGAAGGCAAGCTGTTCCACTGCTGCATCAGGTTACACAAGCCAAAATTAAATCACCAATTATTTTAATTAATTGCTCATAGTGCTGACAGCGTACCAAATTTAGCTAGATCTTGAACACTCCACTGTCGTCACCGGTTTACCTACATTAATTTGCACTCATCCAAATGTGCACTTATTCAAGCGATTGCTTGTAGTTCTAAAAATATGTACACAATTCGCAAGGGCGCTCTACCCATTGAGTAAATTGAATTATCTTTGACTATTTTTGGTAGGCACCGTTCCATTAGTCTAAACTCGAGCTGGAAGTAGCTGATTTCCGTACATGTCATCTTCTCTAATGGGACGTTTCACGTTGGAAACGGGACGTTTTCGCTACCCGAACTGCCTGACATCTCAGAGCAAGACGAAAATAGATTCTTCCTAATCGATAGTGGATTTATTTTTGAATTCGGCTATTTCGTCACATCGAACTTTTGGCTTACATACAAAATATTTTAAACTTCATTGAATGAAATAAAAAACAGAGTATGAGCAGTCTTTGTTTCTACATTTGTTCGAGGATTTGTATGTGTGTGATTTTTTTAAGGGCTTTTCGTCGACAGGAGAAACTTGTTTGAGTTTCGTCGCGTTCTTCCGTAGTTTCTACAGTTGAGAATTTATCGGGGAAGAAATTTTACAGCAGCAAATTTGGTTGTGAGTCAAAATGAAGTCCTAGTTATTCACACAATATTAGCTTTAATTGTGAAAATATTTGTGAGCTGGAAAGAAAGAAATGCACAGACGATCAAAACTGATCTAATGCCGGTATTTTGTGTAGGTGCGAGTTTGGCGTTATGTGCTATTATGATATCAATAATATGGGTGGTGGGTACAAACCCGTAGAGAGCCAGGGCCTAGCTTCTCAGCAACCGCTCGTGCTAGTGTTCTCTCACGAGTGGAAGAGTTTATGCCGACTCTGAATGGCCAAATTGAGCATTGTCAGCGATTGAGAGAGGTGGGGCAGTGAAAAGTATTCTGCTTGTACCTGTAACCGTCCCTGGGCTGTGTAAGCTCAAGTGCGCCACGTCCGCCACAAATGATACCAAACCTCAGATAAATGATTGTAAATGATTGTGGATTGCGTTTTGGCTTGGCGCCCGCTGCCCGTGTGCGGCTTCTGCCGAATTTTGTATTTTTGACGTAACGTTACAGCTACATGCTACATTTGCGCCTCACAAAGTTTACTTACATATGAGGCTAGAGACCGTTGGCTGATAGTCCTGGTCTTCCTCTCCTTCTCGAACCAGGAGGCTCGGATTCGAATCGCCTCTTAGCTCGAGAATTATTATCCATGCTCTTGATGCGTCGGAGCCAGTGCCATCGATGGACTTTTGCCTTCAGGACTACATCACATCGTCTTCCAGCTTGTGGAACTCGCGGCTTTTCCCCCATTCACCTTCCTCGAAGACTTCTTTTTTCTTTCGAAGGCACCAAGAATCAGCTCTCCTGTTTTGCTTACCGTCCAGCTTTCGGCTCCATATAGCAGGATTGGCAAACAAATGTGGATAGATTGGCAGGAGTTTTGACCCCAGCAGCATCGGTTGCCAAGTGTGATTCTACGTCGGATCTCCACTTGATGTCGTTTGTGGAGTTCACGTTTGCCCCGAGGTAGACACACTCCTTTACAACCTCGAAATTGTAGCTGTCGTTAGGGATGTTTTGTCCAAGATGATGCGCGACGGGAAGTTTCTTGGTCAACAGCACATATTTCTTTTTGTCCTCATTGACCTTGAGATGTCGATGTGATTTGCGTAACCCGACAGTTGGACTGACTTGTAGAAGGAGGTAGTGCATTGTGTGTTTACAGATGCTCTCGCGCCGCGCGAATCAGATTGACGAAGTGACACGACATCCGAAATCTGGTGCAGGTTTCAAAAAAACAGGATTCTTGAACCGAGCTGAAAGGTGCATCACGTGTGTGTTGTGACGCAACCGGATCAATTTACGCGGGGATCCCGATTTCGGTCATGGCTTGGAATAATTCCTTGCGATGAATTTTGTCGTATGTGGCTTGAAAATCGATGTAAAGATGGTGCGTATCGGTTTGACATTCGTTGGTCCTCTGATTTGGTCTATAGCTGCTCTGATACATGCCCATGAGATCGATGTAGGCGTTCACACAGTACAAAGTCAGTTTGATTTTTTTTTTGTTCTTCTTTACGGACCGGCTACCAAACTAGTGATCCATATTTGAGGATGGGCCGTCCAACGGCTGTGACATAGCGGAGGATATCACATTTTGTCGTAGACTTCTGTTTCCTTTCAAACATAGGGAGCTATACAACCCTATTAGCATACTGGTCTAGATTGTACTTCCAGCTGAAGAATCTAAATAGACTCCTGGTTGTCAACGGTTTAGACAGGCAAGATTAAAGTCTGGTATTTAGCGGCATAGTTTCGATGAATTGCGTCTTGCTAGAGTTGATTTCTGCTGCAAAGTTAATACGCTTTATCCGGGTTTCAAATCTAAATCAAATTCATCGCACTGAACTGGTTGATCAGTCTTAGTAGTCTAACTGTGGGTAACCTAAATAACCCTCCCCTACCCTACTTACCGCGGACACAGACAATGGGGGCCAATCTTGAAAGACTCAATAATGATAGTTAAAATGTCGTCAGGCAAAGCAATGAGCGGGTGCTGGCGTAGACGGGTTAAAGGTTGGGAATTTATTCGAAAATCGGGAAAGCGATAACGGTTGGGAATCCACTGAGGTTGGTTTCGAGATACAGGGTGGACCAAATACAAGTTTTCTTTAAAAAGTGCAATAAAATGAGCACATTTATTGTATTCCCGTTAATTATGAAATACAACGTCGTTCAAGTGGCTGTCTCTGCTGGCTTCGCAGTAGCGCATTCTGTCACCCCAATTTTGTTTCGGGTTGTAGCTCAGGAATTGCTTGGCCTTGAGTATATGTATCGTGTCCGGATTTTTGACATAACATTGGTCATTCACGGTTCGCCACAAGAATAAAACCGATTTGGGAATTTGGTGAGCAGAAGATCGATTGTTGCAAGGGCTGTGTGGCATGATACGCCGTCCTGCATGAACCAGAGGTCATCCAAACCCGTGTCTTCAATTCCAGTTAAAAAAAAAGTCGGTGAACATGGCTCTGTAACGCCCACTGTTGACGAAGTGTTGTTCGCAGCCTTTTTTTTCATTTTCGATAATCGCCACATTCTCATCTGTGCGACGACGGGACCGTGTGCATACAAGTCACAAGGACTTTTTGCACAAACTTGCGTACATCAGTCTGCGTACATCAGTCTCGGTGGGTGCTTCATTTCGGACAAAACTTCTTTTCAAAAATCGTACTCATTGATCTACACCGCACTCACTTTGGAAATAAGTTTCCAATGTTTCCCTACGTTGTGCAAGCGTAAAGCGACTCATTTCGTTCGGAAAAGAAGTATTAAATCCAACTTCCACCTCTCTTGCCCCTTAAAATGTTTGACAACTATGTTTTATATCGTTTTTTAAAGTCAAATTGACCAATCAGAAAATAGCTTCATCAATAACTGCCAAAAAGCCTCTCAAATTCGTCGATGGGCTAGGGGTCAATCAGCTGTGAAGTTGGGCATCTCTATAATATTTCATTTCTGGTATGATACTGACTTTCTGTCAAAATGTAGAGCGGGAAACAGCTGTCAGTGTCAGAATAACATATGAGGTAAAACAAAAAAACACTAGATGGCCCACCCTGTACAAGCCTTAAACCTTGATGGATTTTTCCCAGTCGCTGGGTATGAATTGATAGTCCCTTGTTTGCGATTTTCAAGAGTTTTGAGGGAACGACTCTTGAACTTGCTGGTTGCGAATTAGTTGATTTGTACTGTAAAGACGAGAAAGAGTCTGATTGTTTTTTTTAATTTGAACGACGCCGCCGGAAATGCCTTCTGACGCAGATTACATACGTCGGCCCCGAGAGAGATATTTCTGCCCGAAAATCTCCAAGTTTGTCTCCATTCTGCCACACCCATCAGCAGAATTTGGTTCAAACTGACTCATCGCTCCACTGACAGGCCCCAAAAATTAATCATGTTAATCATGTGTCTACGGCTCCACAAAAATCTATTGAAAGCAATCAAAGATTCTCCCCAGCAGCGTGTCCATTTTTTAATGCATTCGTAGGAGTGTTCACAATGATTTAGAGCACAAAAATCCCCCTCAGTTTGTTCACCTTTCATTTAGTTTACCACCGATTGTGTTGTGTACGCATGCATATCTGTCACCGGCAGTAAATATGAATTAAGGTCTGCCAGGAAAAGAGTGTCATTGCTTTCATTGTGCCTCACAGAGAAAACATTAAATGTGTTTATTTTGGAGTTTGTCAACCTCCTTTTGTGTGACGTCTGGATGTTTCAGTCGGTAACACAGATAATCTTTTCGGTGGACAAAGACTAAAAAAACACACTAATTTCAACCAGAATTGTTCGCCAACTGTCCAACGGCTGAAACAAAAACATCAAACAAATCCAAATTCTAGAATCTAAAAATAAGAGACGACGGGACGGATACATCCTTATGTTTCAGCCATCAGCACATGCGCACTGTAACAATGGGACATAAATATACAACTGTTCGTTTTTCTTCGTTCAACTTCTTAACGCAGCAACAATTTATTTTTGTTTTGGTTTATTCCTTGTTACTTCTTCTTCTTATTCTTTTTTTTCTTGGTTGTGATTTTATTTATTTTGTTAGAGTTCGCCGTTGTTCATTTGTGTCGCTTTTGCACTCGCATTGTGTGCATTTCGGGGGTTCGGACGGTATTATTTCGCGGATATTTTTGAAAATCCGAATTGCAGTCCTTGTTGGGACTCTGCATTGGAATGATACACGCGTAATTTTTTTCCCCAGTTTGTGGTGTGAGATTTTTGAAAATTAATTTTACAACAAACAAATCTGAGAAGAGGCGTTTTGGTTTTTTCTTCCTTCGAAAAATCTGTGCCGCGTGTGAAGGTGGTTGTGAATTGTTTAGGAAGTGATCTGTGACGGAATACTGGTTGGAATAATGAAAATGTCAGCGGCTGCTATTTGCTATTTGCAGTCCATTTCAGCGTCAAGCGAATGGGAAATGGTCAATGGGAAATATTCAAATGGTGGTAGTAAAGGTACATACTTCTTTTCTTTTATTTAGTTACGCATGTGTACGACACTAAGCGGCTCACTTAACAGTCTGCCAAGGCTTAAAAACTTGGATTAATTGAGGCTTTATGACTGGTGTTGGTGTCAAAGTAATCTGCTCATGTTTTGTCGAGAACATGAGCTCTTGAAAAAGTCACAATTCGTATAAAAATGTTCGAAGCTGTTCATGTTCACATCTAAAATTCCGTTTCCTGTTCTCCGTTCTACTCACTGTCAATTCCATAAACCAGCCTCTGCTCCGAGTCTGTGCTTGCTCTTCAAACTATTGACGGTTGAACGTTTTAAATTAGGTCTTTCAAGCCTTCACTTGTTCAATAAATTACAGTGGCGCCAGTATGTTGAAATGAACTCCTAACGAAATATAAGCGGACAGGAGTATTTCCCAGCTGATTTTGTCAGTCGGAATTTTCCTTCCCTAAACTTCAAATTAACACGAACTGGCAGCACTGGAGTCACAGTTATCCTGTGAAATATGAGAATATGAGTGCAGATCTAAGGAAACACGGAGTAAATGCAAGCATCCCCCGCAGTCAGAATATGTAGTCCTCCTCTAGGGACAAAGTTCCATCCTCTACTTGTGTCTCAATTGTCTCCCGTCCTTCATTGCATAAGTTGTCATCACGCGATCAAATCGAATTAGGAAACAAAAGCAATTGATGACACACCGCTGCAATCCTGTGAAAAAAGAAGAAGATTCAGCTGATCGTGTTGCCCCCCCTCCCAAAGTGTCTTAACTAAAAATACAAAACGAATTGATATTTATTTCTGTAAAACTATCTGAAGTTGCCATCAAGAATTATGCAATGTCGAATACGAAATGAACTGTCGTTGGCAACAGGTCTACATTTCCCCAAATGTTATGCGGTGGATACACTAGATGCTTACTTGTGCTGACATAATATCGATACACATAAGTACTCGTCCATGTGCATGTGTGTATGTATTAAAATCTTGTGAACATCACAAGCAGGTGAGGTTGACTTACTTAACGCAATGCACTGATCCAGGAAATAGTTTCATTTTGTTCTCGTTTTTTGGTTTTGTAAAATTAAATTATATCTGAGCAGGGAGCACCGTGAACAAGTGGCAGTCGCGGAAACTGGGCAAAGATTAATTTATCTTGGCACCAGGCAATTTTTATTTTAAACTTTATTCAAAATTAGAGCAAGTCGTTTTGTGTTTTTCGAGGAACAAGTAGTTATGGTGGTGGCGAGTGTTTGATTCAGAATTATGTTTTCCTTAGAGGCATGTGTACATATGTGCTACTTCGCAAAGGTTTAAAATAAATAATGTGTCTGTGTGCATTGGTAGTTCAGAGCCGGGGCATATTTTTCGTAGAACTGAGGGCTTACAACCTGCAGTGAATCACATACAAGTTGACTTTAGTGATGGAAAATAATCCTTTTAAACTTGTATGCTTCCGAGAAGCTGTTGGCGTGTAAAAGGCTGACTTTTAAGGACCAGGTCGTAGTTGTTTTGTTTGTTTTTGAACACTTCACTGGGAGCGGTGATGTCAAAGCACATGATTTTGCGACAGGTCGCACTTGGCTTTCTCCTATCGAACACTCTTTGCAACTTCACACACGTTTCGGGGATTGTCCCACAACATTACATGTGATGTGAAGTAAGGCAGCTCGGGATACAATAGAATCTCTGGCCAGGTCACATTTTAGAGGGATTCACACAATCGAATAAAGAAAAAAACAACACTTTTTTGTTGAAAAATACATGGAACAAATAGAAAATACAAAGGTTTGCATAAAACTTTACTAAATTCTAATGAAACCGGTTAAGGACCATGTCTGTTGTCATCCAGGCATTTTGCTACAAGTCAAGCAACACTAGCTGGGATATTTGACTTTCCGATTTTGACATGTTTTACGTAATTAAGGAATTTGTCTATCCACAGCGGAGATGAGACGAAGAATCGGCAATTGAGAAATAAAGCCCTATCTCTAAGAAGCAAGACCTTGATAGGTCCATGGTTCAGAAGCATGGACAATATCAAATGAGGACGAAGAGACTGGTAGTTTCGTGAGGAAAATCCTTCGAATTAAATTCGCTCGCGTTTGTGAAGAATGAGTTTTGAAGAGGCTCTTGAACGACGAGCTCTACGAGCTGTACAACAACATTAGCCTAGTCAAACGACTTCGATTGCCTCGATGGCAGATGGTTAGGTCATGTAGAGAGAGGGAGAATGGACACTAACGCTCCGGCTCGGAAGTCGAGGCCAACCCTAAGGGATAACATGGTAGAGGAAGACCTTGCCTGCCATGGTGTAACCAGACCTTAATCAGCTGGGTATACGAAACTGGAGGCGCCTAACCTAAGTCCGTGCTAATTGACTGAGGCCCAGTCCCTCACACTGATAGTGTGTATGGAACGGCAATCAATGCAGTCTGTTCGCCTATTCTCTTCAAAAGAAAATTGTCCGTTCACCAGAATAGATTTGAACACCAAAGCATCGACAAGAATCTACTCGAGCTTAGATAATAGCCGGCAGTGTCGATGAAGATATATTTTTTTTTTAACTCAGCAAGAACATGAATAATATCTAACGTTTTTGTAGAAGGATCTTTTTTGGAATCAGTCAACAATCACAGTTTTGTCAAAATTACATCAGTTAAGCCGCACTTAGTGGAATGCTAATCTAGAGCTCTTAGAGTTCATCGTTCATTCTTCTCCAAACTCCATTCCCTAAGCTTTTACAAAACAAAACTAGAATTATGGTTGGATTAGAGAGTGGAAGAAGTGGCGATTGTTTATTTTAACTAAAGTCTAGACGACTCAGAAATCGTTCGTGTGGATCTACCAACTTTATGACAGATATTGTGATGATTTTCTAAAATATTGCTGTTAGAAAAAATTAAATACAAATATAAATATAAAAATAATTAAATATTAAAAAATGTCGTTCCTAATTGTGTTATCGATATCGAATTGAGTTTGTCAACAATCTTGGCACTTGACTTCATTTTCAAATCGGAGACAGCTCCCAAATACACAGAGAAAGCTCCAAATTGGGGCACCTTCCAGATGAATCGCACTTCATGCACACACTCGATTTTTTTTTTTTTTTTTTTCATTTAAGTGAACCTCTGAAAACTGGGCACCACTGAATTGGATCGTGGGTCAACAACTTTTATACCCATATCGCAACATCGCGTTCGCGCGGTCGGTCTGCTATGTCATTTTTACTAGGATAAACGTAAATAGTTTCCGTAAGTCGGAATGGGGCGGTCGCCCATTGAAATTTCACAGACCGTAATATAAAGGGTGATTTTTTAGCTATTATCTTTTTGGCAACACTGGTTTAAACAGCTGACGCACGTTTCGTGTTTTGTTTCACTGTCAAACATCTTCAGTTTGGTCTATAATTCAACCATGAATCGTCTTACAAACTAACAACGCTTGCAAGGTATTGAATTTTATTATCAAATTGCGTGCTCTTTTAAGAAAGATCATCGCGCGCTTCTTCCATTTTATGGTCTGTTTAAGACGAAGCTCATTTTTGGCTGAATGGGTACGTAAATAAGCAGAATTGTCGATTTTGGAGTGAATATCAGCTAGAAGCATTGCAAGAGCTACCAATGCATCCAGAAAAAGTCACAGTTTTGTGCGGTTTATGGGCTGGTGGCATCATTGGACCATACTTCTTCGAAGATGATGCGAATCGTAACGAAACTTTGAATGGTGAGCGCTACCGTGAGATGATATCCAACTTTTTTTTTGCCCAAAATTCAAGAGCTTGACTTGCATGACATGTGGTTTCAAAAAGACGGTGCCACATGCCACACAGCATGCGCAACAATGGACTTATTGAGAGGCGAGTTCGGTGAACATTTTATTTCACGTTCGGGACCGGTCAATTGGCCGCCTAGATCGTGCGATTTAACACCTTTAGACTATTTTTTGTAGGGCTATGTTAAAGCTCATGTCTATACGGACAAGCCCGCTTCAATTGACGCATTGGAAGACAACATTGAAGCATTTATTCGTGAGATACCGGCCGAACTGTTGGAAAGAGTATGCCAAAATTGGACTAATCGGATGGACCATTTGAGGCGCAGTCAAGGTCAACATTTGCATGAAATAATCTTCAAACATTAAATTATATGGACCGTACTATCGATTCAAATAAAGATTTCATGCATTTTTTTGAATTTGATGTGATTTTTTTTTTGAAAAACTTTCCTATAGCTTTTAAAAAATCACCCTTTATTAAGCGCAAGCACAAATTTCTAGGTAGAGCTACTTCCCAGTCACTCGGGCTTTTTGGTAATTGGGAAACAACCTTTTTGAATTTTTGGCAAACTGTGACGATTATTTGTGCAAGTAATTAATTTTTTCTAGGGATTCACTTTTCAGGAAGTTCATATTTTTTCTTGGAAATTGTATTTCAGTACATATGAGCAGGTTAAACGCGCGCGTTCATTTCGATGTGGAAAACTGAGCATGTCGCTTTTTGACACATCATTCTCGTAAGCTCGAACGCGTAGTAACGCCTATCAAAGACAGACCGCACGAACGTGCCATTCCGATTCAGTCATTAAATTGGGACAAACACCGACGAGAGGTAGGGATCACAAGTGTCAGAGATGACTGTCTATGTATGCTGCACATGCTATGGTACCAAAAATAGGTGATTTCGCCGGAATGTCGGAAAAAAATCCTTGCTCTTGTTCTGTTGTTGCCTCAAAATAATTTATAATGGACACCTAACAATTCAGGAACGTTTTATTTCAGACCTATGTTCAATTGGGACATTTTGATATTTTAGACACTTCCAATTTAGAGGTCCTCTCAGTAGTAGTTAAAAGAAATCCATTATTTTTGCACGAAATTTAAAGCTGTATTTACCATAGTAAAAGTTGTCCAATTTAGGTCAAAAATGCGCTATAAATTTGTTGTCATTTTAATGCTAATGCCGTTATTATCCCTCTCGCGTAATGGCCCCCGTCCCTATTATCGAAAAACTGATAAAGTCTTGTTTCACAAGTCTATCATCATCGACACTCTGATCTTGTTTCACAAATCCCTTTCTTGAGGCGAACTTTGCATTGTCAAAATCTTTCGCCATGGACAGGAACAAGTGGTTATCACTTGGTGCTAGGTTCGGACTAGGAAGTTGATGCATAAGGATCTCACACTCAAGCTCCAGGAGACTTTGGCGAACCCAATTCATCTCATATCCGCCACTTCCGAGCGACTGCTTGTTGTTGACAATACAGATCCGAATTTGCCGTAGGAGATCAGCACATAGCATATGATTCCCTTTCAATCCCACTAAACACACAGCAAAACCATCCTGGTCGTTAATCCTTGCTTGGGCACAGTTTACTTGACTCATGATGTTACAGTATCAGTGCCATGAACATTGATCAGGTTTTCAGCTGTTCAGGTTTTTTATGATATTTTTTCACTTTCTTGTCGATGCTGAGTCAATCAATTACAAACTACATCTTCTCTTACATCTTATCTTTTGCGGCATTTATGAACGCCCTCGAGTTTAACGACACATGAGACACCACCCATCTGTCCAACGGCTAACGAGTTTTCCAAAAATTTGGATTTTGTGATTCAATGTTTTCGATACTCCTTTCGTCCAATTCAATGGAGTTTGATTGAAACAGAAATGGAAACCCAGTGGTTTCTTCGGTTTAGGGCTCAGATTCGTTGTCCATTTCCTTCCGCTCCCACTCCTGTCGTTCGTACAAGTGCTTCCACTTAAAAACATTAATTTGTGGTGTAGTTCGTCGAGTCTCGTCTAATTCCGGGAATACAAAATTGAGATCCATTGACGACTGCTCACAGGGTCGAGTTGACACCACATTGCATCTTCGACATTCATGTGCACATAAATAAACTTGACCGGAGATGCCATCCTGTTCTATAGGTTAATCCCAGCGGATAAAGGACCCCATCATCAAAAGGACTAATTCTCCAATTTAAGGTCAAATCTCAGTTTCCAACGAACCTGACTGTTGACAGTGTGCTTAGACTCGGGTTCCTTAATTGGCCATTAGCCCGCTATTGGGTGACTAATTAGAATTATTTTCGGGTGACCAAGCGCGTGGCATTTTTCTTCCCACAGTGAATGGGATGCTTTTATTTTGAACACCCTTCGTCTGCTGCAGGAGAAAATGAAATTTTCCATCAACATCATCAGAAAAAGGTGAGATTTGAGCATGTTTTAAACATGTTAATTCCGCTTTTCACTTGACATCACGGTAAAGTGGATGCTCTGACTGGAATAAATGAAAAAAAAAAAGAAGTTATTTTTTACTTTCAACCCAAACTCTTATTGTCCTTCGGTGCATACTAAACACACGTGTGTGCACGAATTTGTGTGAGGGAACCTGAATGATGGTGGAAACCGCAAAAAGAGACGTCAGAAGAACATTTAAAAAGTGAAGGACACAATGTTTTTTTTTTTTGTTCGTTCTTCGTTTTATTTTATTTTTTTTATGACTTTTGAATCTGTCATTCAGAGATATCGATTTTCACACCTGATGTTTATACATTCACTTTTTCTCGTGCTGCTGTATTGCGATGAGAACTTATTTTAGCTGTCCTTGCAATCGTTGCTGGGTGGCGCGACTTGAAGTTTTGATGGCTATTTTTGTAATTGTTTACTTCCTTTTCTCCATACATTCGTGTGTGGCTGCGTGCGTACGTACGTAAGTGGAATCATTTAAGAATCAGGGTTAATTTTAATATGTAAAGTGTCTGGAAAGTCTTTTGGGGAAGATGATAATTGTCTCATTGAAGAACTCTTTCTCAATCAAGCTGTGGACGAACAAAATGAGGTCGAGGTGGTGGTTCCAAGAAAGTCTGTTTATTAAATAACGCCGAAGTAAATGTGGAATTAAATTCGTATTCGGCGATACTGCTTGGCTACTAAATTTGATACTTAGAAGTTTAGACAGAGCTATGAATTCACCAGTGGTCTCCCCTAACCACAGTGGACTCTTAAAAAGATGAACAGATACAGAACATGTTCCATCCATCTTTTTCAAATTGTTAATTTTTTTGAAAGTCAAATTTAGTAAAGAAAATATAACGTAAAATTTATCATTAAATATATCGAATTAATAATTCTTGTTATTATAAAAATACTCAAGTCGTTCATAGAGGATATAAAGACAGACTCATTTAGTCTTTTTTTTAGAAAAAAAAAATCCGTTCATCTTTTCGAATTGTTCGTCGTTGTATAAGATGATGTTCATGTTTCCGAGATTCTACTGTATGTGGTAAAATAACCTCATTGAGCATTTTTTGTGTTTCATTGGAATTTTTTGTTTGCTTATTTTCTCTATTTAAGTCCAAAATTATTTTGTGTGGGTTAGGTTCGGTCAGATATACTTCCGTGACCGTTGTCCAACGGAAAGCAAACTTCAGCTACACTTGCTTATGCTGTCACAAGTTACTTATTCTAGTATCAGCTTAGAAAATTAATTGTATTTATCAGGTGGTTTAGCTAAACATATGATCCGAACATAAACACCACTCAAGAAGATCTCGTTCTCACAGTCAGTATTTAAGAGTGGTTTAGGTAAGCATTGGATTGAGTGTCATTGTGAACCATTTATGAAAAACATAGTGATCGTGAATGAACACACACGTGTCAGACTGTTGCAACTTAGTGAAGAGAGGAAAGGAGAACACACCAACTCAACTAGGGAATGTTCATGTAGGTAAAGATATTGTCATAATATGCCTGCGTTCTGTTCTCTTCAACAGCAACAACCCGACCAAAAATTTGGCTGCTTATGTAGGTTTCTGTTTTTAATGCACGAATGACAATTATGTACACTTAAGCCATGGCAAGCGGTTGTTGAAGTTAAACTACAACTAGTGAAGACCGTCCACTCTGAACACGAAATTTGTATTGATTCCGAGTTAATCCTTGGATCGACGCTTAAGTTCGCACTGTGGAAATGGGCATTAGTTATATTTATGACTTTTAACGTCTCATTATGACATGTGACAGTACTTCTAAACCTCCTAATTACTGCGAGAGCTGAGCCGGTAACCTAAAGTTGAATCCTCTCCTCCAAATCGTTGTTAGGTGCTCTCATTCATTACTTGTTCGTCTTTGAGGATCCATACGTGCGCCCATTACCTTTTCAAGCAACAGCTCCAAATGTGATTAGTGATGGCGGCTAAGAACTTTAATTTCATTACTTTTAGCAAGGGAACGTCGAAGTCCCCGCGATCCTTCTAGTGGAGCGTGCGGATCAGAAGATGATGATGACGCCGAAGTCCCTATTCGTATCAATCCATCGGCTCTTTCATTGCTCACGTTGTAAAGGCTTTTATGAGACTGTTGTCTCCTTCAGATATAGACGACAAAATTGTACCATCTTGGATTTTTATTCATGGCTTGTCCAGAATGATTATCTCCTTTGGCTATCAACTACAGATGTGCCCACTTTGAGACTAAAAAAGAAGTAGGTGACTTGAGTATATTCCAAAAGCAGTATGATTCATGACTTAACACGTTGACAGCCATATGTCCAACCGGTGAGGATATCTACATTTTGTTAAAATTACCCTGTTGTCCAAGACACTGGCACCCTATGTCAACGATTCTCGAGGAGTTGACCAATAAATTGCTTCCATCTTTATAAAGCTTCAGCTACCTTCCTGATTCTTGTCACTGATACCACAATGACGCTTAAACGCACTGCGTGGTCAGGTAATTTTTCATATCTTACCGGGAATTTACGGATTTTTCTAGCTGGGTCTAGCTGAGTCAAGTAGCCCTCTGACTGTGATACAACCTGCGTAAGTGCTATGCGACTTTAGTCTCTATTTTACCATTCACTATTTTATATGAAATATATTTCTTCCACGAAACACTTCGTTAAGTTTCTCATAAGCAATAAATTCAGCAGTAATATAAGAAAATGCAACCAAAAGACTCCTAAGCATGATAAGGCCTTAATAGCAACAATTTCGGACGGTTGCGAGGTTTTTTTGTGTTCCGAGACACTTTTTCGGCAAAACTGCTTACAAATAATTCTATTTAGTCATGCATCAGCATGATGAGTGGGTCGCCTTTTGGACTGCCTTTGGGTTCTCCCTTCTCTCCACAATGTTTGCCTAGTTGAGACTGGGTCAATATGTTGGGTAGAATTGAAAAAAACACTGTTTGATGTTTTCGAACTGATAAAATCATGAATTATGTTAAGACACTGTTTCCAATGTTCAATTCCAGGGGAAATTCTTCCTCTCTCACAGTATATATCAAACACATACTAATCAACTGTCTGATCGTCCATAACAGAGAAAGACTTCCAAGAAATCCCATCTAGGGGAGCTGACAAGCTTCTGAAGGCAGCTCTTAAATCCTAGCCCAGCAGAAGGGGTACAATAGATCTTTTTGGTCGCAGTACTAGAGTCCGATATGACACTCCTCAAACCACCTTCAATTCCAGTCTGTCACCGTCTAACAGTGTGTTTCTTTACAGCGGCTCACTTGTCAATAGACCTAAGGCACCTTCTGCATTCAGTATTGCGTTGTTTTCTAAAACTTAAAAGATTGAGAGGAATTTTTGGTGAACCCATTTCATTTGAAAATTACCACATTTTCTGGAACGAATTTAATAAAATTAACAATAACATGTTTGCAAAAATAAAAAGCAAGTATATCAATTAGGATTAATTTAAATGCAGGTGACCAAAGACGAAATAAATGTTCGATCTAACTAATATATATAACGTTGCTAATATTTATACGTGCTGAATCGTCGTGGGCTTGTGCATTGTTTGTTCAAATTTATTACCCAATATTAGGCATCATGGCTGAATACAAACGTTTCTCTTGGTAATTTGACGACGCTCGAGGTAGTGGTATAAATTGCAAAACCTAATAATTGAAGATTCCTGCGTCGTTGATTACGAGTTTCATTTGCAATTGATGTGTTCCGCGTAGATCTCGATACAACTCCTCCATTTACCAAGACCTTCTCCCATTTCATCGTTCGAGTAAAAATCTTGTTCCGAAAGTCCGTGCCGCATCGATCGAAATAAGCAATGTGCAGACAGAGCGAAGACTAGTGAATACAGCGGGTGAAACTTTGTACATAATACAGTTTAAGTAAGTAACACCACCTCCTTGGAGCCCCTGACAATGCTCAAAGAGTCTGTCTGCCTAAAACGCAAGTCTCCTAAACTTGGCTCTTCGGAGTCGGCATATAACCCCATCTACTTTTGAGGGAATAATAACACACACAACCTATCTCGTATACAAATTTAAAGCCACACGAACATCTTAAACCTTAAAATTCTCACCAAAACCCATCGCGAACAAGTATTAGTAGTTCCATGTGTAGCTATTTTTGTTGTACCTAATTTTAAACATTTTCCTAAGTACGTTGAACTCCTGGAGACAAAGTTGACTGATGTTAAGTGAATATTGCATGCAATACCCACTACCTTTATACTCGTGTTCATGAGGTGAAAACGACAGAAGACACAAAAGAAAATTAGGAAAACCGCGCTCTTTGTGGAGAGCATGTGAAATAACATTCATGGTGTTTGTATTATTACCCATCGTTTTTGGTGAGGAGTAAGTCCAGTTCCGAAGAATTGCGTCAAAATGTGTCGTGAGAAGGTCACAACGTGTGTCAATTTTGGTTTCACGTCATGAGAACATTATTCATATCTCTCCCGACGCTGCTTGTGATTTCGTCTTTGTTATTAACACATGTAAAACCCTTCGCGTCAATTAACTTGTACTTAAAATGTGATTTATTTTATCTGAAAATAGTTCACAATTTAACGTATGAACCCCCACATGCTGGTGTTCTTTGAATAGTTTTCAAACTGTCTGAACTGACAGTTGTTAGGGCTGAATAAACATGCACACACAAATTTATTTCAAAGCCGAGGTTTGCTGTATGCAGTTCTGTATCATGCTTAAAGGAGGCATTACGTATTCATTTGGTGATCCCTTTTGTCTCACCTTCCTGTGGTCAATTTAGTTCTACACATGGAAGCCACCAAAACAGTCAGACAATCAAAGAAAAAGGATCGAATAAGCGTACATCTGATGGTCGTAAAAACGACCAGGCACTTATCAGATCCTGGACGTCTTCGTCTTTATATATTTATCAAGGCAGCTTCTGTAGGTATCGTTGGCTAAGGTGCCATTTCGCATCCAATGATGGCATCAACTATCGAATTTGCCTTGATATTAATTAATCAGGTTGTGGTTTTGTGCAACAACTGTATGTACGTAGCTAGCGTATGACAAAATCCTTCTCTTCACAGCTCCAAAGTTCCTGCTATCAACACACTCATGATCTTGTTCATATTCTCTAGAGATGAGGAGATTGTATCAAAGGTTCTAATGGCCAGAACTAACCAGTACCGGAACAGTCCTTCTTAATTTGACGTCATTCTTGTTTGCCTCACGCAATTACAGCTGTAAGGAAATATTTCTTCTTAATTGTGTGTCGCTACAGTCCGTGGATTCGTTGAGATCCTCCTTTACTTTTGAGCATATTGGATAAGCTGAGTTAGTTAGTAGAACGGCGATGGAAGTCAGATTGTAGTAGAATGTGAAGTGCAGCACGTTCTCGATTTATGCAACTCCTCGACTTTCGCAACAAATCATTAGTGCCGCAGTAATCGGAATTTTTCATACAGACAGAAATTCGATAATTGCAACTACCCCAGATTGTATTAGTTGCGATAATCGAGAAAGCAGTGTAATTATTTACCGGAGGAGGTCCAAGTACCGATCCTGCATATAGCAACAACCAAGAATGGTGGGACAAGTGCGTCAGATCTTCCTAAGTTTGAGATCACAGAGGCATAAAGATTGCCCAGCCTTAAGCTCACCATGTTTCTTTTTAATGTTCTCCATTCACTTGCCTTTTACGCCGACAGTCATCTTGAGTAAGTAGTTCTTAAAGCTCTAAGTTATAAAAGTAAAGTTGATATGAACCTACAGTCGACTCTCGATAAATCGAAAATGAGTTGGATCGGAGGAAGAAAACGAAATAAGTAAAGTACAGCCTCGCTAGTCCGGGCACAAAGTTTCAGGTTTGTTCAGAATAGCGAAAAGTGCAGACTAAAGATAATAAATAAAATCGTCAATGTTTCAAACACCTCTTATTACAGACAGATCCTCTTATTAAAGAAACCATGCAGTATTATTTTTGAGAAAACATTCACTGAGAAATTCCAGTGTGCTTATCCTTAAAAGAACTTCAAAATAATGAAAACTTAACGAAACTGAGTAGGCTCGCCATGCAATATGTATAATAGACCGTGAAAAGTCAATAAACTCATATGTAACCTCGCAAATCTAAACCTAGAGTCAAGAGTCGAGAGCAAGCGATGCAGCTAGTAATGGCATAACATATTTGTATAAACATACTTTTTTCTCTGACGGATGTTTTTAGCACTAAACTGGAGCACTCAGACTCAAAAACTGGTCCAGACTGGTCCGGACTGCAGAGGTAATATTTTGAAAGTGTCCGGACTAGCGAGGCTGTACTGTACATGCATACACATATGAAACAATATGTGACACACATTATTGCAAAAAAAAAAAAAAAAAACACACTGAATTGTGCACATACAATTTTACTTACATTTGTTTTACTTCTTGTAAGGAAATTAGGCGGCCGTAAAATTGTGGGTAGGTGCCCTACGCTGCCTGTGTTCGATTCCCGGCCAGTACGACCAAAAATAAATTTCACGGCTCCACTTATTTCGAGTCACTCGCTATGCTCATAGAGAAGTAACTGCCTAGAAAAAAGCTTCTCAAATTGACCGTTCGGAGGGAGTCAGCATAAAACTGTAGGTCCCTTGCACTCGTGAGAGAACAATAGCACGCACAACTCGAGTGGTTGCTGAGAAGCTAGGCCTTGGCCCTCCACGGGCTGTAGCGACAACCATTCTATTATTGTAAGGAAATTAGTAATTTTTGCTAGCCTTGGAAATATGTATACACCAAAAATGTGAAAGAAAAATCGAATTACTGAGCGGCTACTGATTTCGAAATACAGTACAGACTCGAAAGGTTAAGTAGTTTGTTTTTAGGGGTTCTGAACTTTAGCAAATTCTTGACATGTCCAAGACACTGAGCCAAGTTAAAAAAGATTTACAAATATAGGTGTTCTGTTACCGTTAAGTGCGAGAACCTCGGTTATCGCAACTGCCTTAACTTCCATTAGTTGCGTAAATCGAGTTTGGGCAGTACATTTGAAAAATATGAAATATCCGTTAGCCAAAATGATTGATATCCTTTTTTGCTGATGTCCTCCTGAAGTTAGATGTTTTTTCTTTCAATTATGGTCACGATCCAGGATTAGCTCATAACATTGTAGAAATGTTTAATAGAGAAGGAAAAGGAAAAAAAGCTAAAAAAAAAAAAAAAACAAAAATGACTTGGAAAAGTTAAGACAAAACTCAACTTTTTAGAGGAGACACAAACCTACTTAACTTTTCCGTACACTTAAATTTTATGCGTCTTAACTTTTTCGAGGCTTTACTGTAACAGCGTATTTGCTGGCAGCCCAACTCAGCGAACACGAGCGTACCAAAACACACGGGTTTTGTTCGGTTTATCAAGGTTTTTCCAATGGGTCTAACAATCAGTTACAATTATCGAGAGTCGACTGTATTTCGTTTCAGCGCTATACCCCGTATATCTTTGTAGTTTTGCTCAAAATACTCGTATTGTCATCAAATGCGCCTAGCACGGTTCCTCCGTTGTGTAGCATGCATGATATAGGACCAAGGGCACTTCCCTGCGGTACTCCAGGTTTTATTGACCAGAGTACGGACTATCCGTGTCAATGATTTACTCAAATGGTTCTGTCTAACAGATAATTCCTTAAAATGCTGTTAATTTATCCCTTTGTGTCGAACTTTGTCCAACGGCTATTCTATTTCATCAGTTATACGATGTGCTTGCAGCAAGCGCCTTCTAAAGCCTAGTTGGTAATTTGGAATACGGCTTATTTCTTTCATTTCTGGCAAATAAATGTACGATATCCACACCCCCTCTGCCACTTTCAATTTTCTTAGAACATGTTTCTTACGAACATTCCTGAAAAGTTCACTACACTGATAGATGAAAACACGCCTCTTCTGTTCGAACGATGTACGTTTGTTTCAGAACTACCCAAACCAAGATTCTCAGGTCAAGAAGTTTGAAACAAAAACCTGTAATCTTCCATTTTTTTTTTTGTTCACGTCACAGTGTAGCATGGATTTTCCTCTTGCTCATAAAAGAATAATACCCGGGTATTATTACATTGCCTGAAAATCTCATTTACGTCATTGCATCCCAAGTACAATGACATTGAACACTAGAAGAGAATGTTATCATTTTCAAGTTTCTAGCCTAAAAATAGTGTTTATTGAGTTTTCATTTCGAGCAACAAATAGTCCTTCTTTTGAGGGAAGTGCGGCAGTGAATTTTTAATTATAAACACATTTCATTTTCGAACATGTATCAATTCCCTCCTTCGTCATGCTGAAGTTCAAAATCAATCACACATGTTGGAATACTTTACCTTCTCACCGGATTGTGGATACACATTTGCTTTTATATTTATATCCGTCTAGCGGTTCGCGTTCCATTAAAATTATATTTATTTTTACATTTCGGGTGACATTTTCAATCGACATTGTGAAAAGCCCTCTCTGTCACATGATTTATCCGGGTACGCGGGTCCGGTTTGCGGCAGAGATGCTAAGATTGTCGCAATAAATGAAACTAGAAGAATGCTTTTTCTCACAGATTTTATTAATTGACGGCGGAATTAATTGCTGCTTTATTGTTATTTTTGTATTTGATTACGTATGATGTGCATTATTAGCAAGTGGTTTTCGTGGGGGTGGTGCGGGTGGTGCGGGGCCTAGGTTCGAACTGAGTGTAGGTGAATTTACGGTTGGCTGTGGGGATGAAGGTTAAATTTATGTTGAGTCTTAGTCATCAGAATTTCTTCGAAATCGCTGTCACAGGCAATGAGTCATACACAGCGAGTTGAGGGAGAGTGTGATATTCATTTGGAAACGTCACAGAAAATAGATTTAAAAAAAAAAAAACATCTCTAATTTATTTATTTTTGCCGAATTTTTTGCTAATGCAAGCTGCTGGGAATGTTTAGTTTCGCTGAGTGTTGCTAATGGGATGGAGTCTACAGTAAAAACCGCTTATATCGATATCAGTTTTTACGAACCAATCCCAAAGTACCCACATTTAAAATATTGAAAACCGCAGGTCAGTTTTATATTGAGAGCTTTGGACTCCTGTTGTGCATAGGCGAAGGACTCTCTCTAAGCCAGAGTCAGAGATGGTTCTAGTAATCTTCTCTGATAATAGTAGTTTGTTCAGATATCTTCTTCTTTTGTATGCCCATACCTCACAGAAAGCCAGTACATGTTCTGAGTTATCACTAGGTTCTCGACAGAACCTGCAGAGACCTTCCTCTGACATGCCTCATTTCTCTCAGCTCTCTGAGTCGGCAATGCCTGCGCGGATGCGCTTATTTTTGCTCATTTTTATTCATGTCTCAAATCCTTCCCGGTTGTATTGGCATTGTTACATGTTTCTGTCTAGTGCCATTTTTCAAGATTTCCGAATTCTTCTCTGAGGACGTGGAGTCCTATTGCTGAGAATGGGTCAGGGTCTATGAAAGGTTTCGATGCTCTCTGCCTGGCTGGGGAGTCGGCCATTTCACTGCCTTCTATCCCTGTACGGCTATGTATCCAGCAGAGTTTTACTCTATTTCTCCTACTAAATTTTGTTAACCTTCTGAAGGATTTCCCACCCAAGCTTAGTCTAGTGCCAGGATGGCTGCCGTCCGATGACTGTCCGACATTATTGCTGTGTCGCAGTTGGTGTAGTTCCTATAAAGATTGATTTGAACGCATCTTTCCGCCTGGAAGATGCGGAATTTTGTTCGTTTTCCATATACTCCTGCACCTGTTCCTTCATCAGTTTTTTGATCCATCTGTGTACCATTTGATCTGGCTACTGCTCAGTCTGAAGGCTGAAGTGTTGAGCTTAATGGTGAACTTCTGCTGGAAATTGAATTTCCTACTCACGTTATCCTTCGGAATGACCAGGAGGGGTAGCTGATTCACTAGTGCATCGAATTGTCTCGATGTAATGCACCTATCTTTCCTTATACCTTTTTCGCTCATGATTGTTTTATTTGCACATTCTGCAACCACCAGTTGCAATGAAGTCAGCTCCAGAGACGATTGGATGGGCAGTTGGATAAGTGTCTGTCCTCGTTTAATGGGGTCCCCGGTTCGAATCCCAGAAGAAGCAAAGTAAATACGCTTTAATCTGGTGTTCAGATCTGGTCCACTCACCATTTGCCGTCGGGTTCAAATCGAAAGGCTGGAGTCGATCAGTGGCAGTAGGAGTGACTGTGGGTCTCATATGGAGTAACAACTAATGCTACGTTTTCATTAAACCGAAACCGCGAGGTCCGGATGAACTTTTACTGAAACGCCCTCAATTTTCAAGTCACTCGCTCCCAATTTACAAGTGCCTGCCAAAAGAAATGTCACTCGTTCTCAATTTTAAGATGGCCACCACAACAGCTGCTTGTTGACAAAGCATAATAGTGTGAGAACACCAGATAATGGAAAGGGACAAACTGAGAAAATTAACAACAAAATAAACTGAAATTCACGCTGTAGCATCCCAACGCATCACAACCTCCCATTGAGGGATGAATTCAAAGGTGCTACAACGAGGTTTCCAGACACCGAAAATATATATCGGAACCTCGTAGGTTAGGAGAAAATTAATGAAACCTGGCCATTTCGTTCAGTGGAAGCGTAGCATATCTAAGTGTGCTGGTGAATTGACTAGCATTCTCCTTTCCTATCTAATTACCTACAAGCTCCAATAGCACCTCCATTGCAGCAGTTGGACAAGTTCCCATTGTCCCTGTAAGACATGCCAACCTCTAAATCTTACTGAGTGGTTCCCTTGCACCAGGCTAGTGCCCCATAGGTGACTGTGGGTCGAACAAAATGTACATCCATCTTGGGATGCTTGGACTGCAACCTCAGATTTTTTTTTCCATCACAGAGTACACAAAACACTACGTTCTCTAAGTGTTAACTCTCAGTATCGCTTTACACAGCAGATTTTTGCTGCGCGACTGCGGATCATCTACCGATTTTGCATCTCATCGATTACATCAAATAAGATCAATTTTTTATACTCCAATAGAGGCACGATAAAATCAATTTCGTTGCAAAGTTTGATTGGTTCATAACAACCATATTTGGTTCTATGTCTCTTATCGTATAGTAAATTTCCAATCCGAAGAGGTCTTTGGGGAGCATATATATTCATGAGAAAAAGTAAATCTGGTGAATTTAGACGGCAATTAATATTATCGCGGATGAACATGGCTGACGCTGCCTTACGCCTGGAACCTAAGGTTTGCAAGCCTATTATTTTACATCCATCGTCATATTTAGGGAGTTCTTCGAAGGAATATCATTTACGGACAGCATATCTCGTGAAATTTTGTTGCACTCTTTCGAATCTGAGTTCTTGTGTATCATATGGGGAATCCCAAATGATGGAAGAATATTCTCAAAAATAACACCCAGGTCTTTAACCTCTTCTAGGCGACTGACTCTATGATCATTTATGAAATAATCATAGACAATCGGCGATGTAATTCGATATGCCGTAAAGATATTACATTTTTGAATATTCAGCTCTAGTCCATTGTGCTTGCACCAATCCACTAGTGCATGGATATCCAATTGGAAATTATTACAATCAGTTAAACTATTTATAGATAAATACAATTTAAAGACGTCTGCGAATGTTAAAATTTTACAATATTTGAAAATTTCGTGAACATCATTTATGAACAAGAGAAAGAGTAATGACCCCACATGACTACCTTGTGGAACGCCCGATGTAACTTTTATTACTCGAGATCTAAAACTATGGATCTTTACCAATTGCTTCCTGTCCTTTAAGTAATTGGATAACCACTCTAACATTGACGAATGGAATCCCAAAGACTTTAGCTTGTTTAAAAGCAAATTGTGATGTACTTTATCGAAGGCTTGTCCTCAAAGCTTTTACAAATCATTTAATACCGCGTCGTCTTCCTGGTGATCTCTTCTGTGTGTCTTTTCCAAATGAGTTTGCTGTCTAATATGACTCCTAGATATTTAATCTCTCTTACTGGAGCCGGTATTGTTCACGTTCACGGCCCACCTCTTTCGAGTCGCCGACAATGCTCAAAGAAAATAATTGTCTAGAAAAAGCTACTCAAAGTTGGCCGTTCGGATTCGGACGATGCCTTCCACTCGTGAAAGAACAATAGCACCCACAACACCAGTTGGTTGCTGAGAAGCTGGGGCCCTGGCCCTCTACGGGCTGTAGCGCCACTCATTATATATTATGAATTTATATTGTTTTCTAGTCATGAATATGGGACTAACACCCGTTTTTCGTAGGTACTTCTTTTAGTTTTTACACTTTTTTGTCTAGAACGAATGTACCGTGTAAAAACAGGAATTAGAGGTACACCTGCTTTTTTTTTTATAGGAAGGAGTAAAAATTAAGCCGGTTGCAACCGTCACTCTAAATCAAAAGCAATGGTTTTCAGTTCCGTCAAACATATTTACAAACATTTTCGCAAATAAAGTCCGCAAAATGTGTAGTTCCACCATCCAATTAAGACATGTGCGCAGACACAAACCCCACGTGTGCGCAGAAAATCCCTCCAAAAATGGCATCGAACTTTTGGTAAAGTTTACTGAACCATTCAATGACTTCTTACCAAAACAATAAACACGTTTTTTTTATAACAACATTTTTTTTTTCTTCAACGCACCGGCTTGTAGCCTTAAGCATGCCAATTGACGTTTCAATAAATTTTAAAAATTTCGGTCACGCCAGCGAATCTTCGAGTACTGTTTTGCTTTACTCTCTTTCACTTCTCGTTTGTAGCCATCCATGTGTGCATGAGAGTGTGTGTCTAAACGAAAGAGACGAACAAAAAATACATGACGTTTCACAAGCCAAGCAACGATATTCCGGCACGTTTTAGAATAAAATTCAACGACTGTACTCTGATCTGTTGTTGTTTTGTATTATTTACTTTTACGATTTCTTTACCATTTCGTCGTAACATCTTGTAAAATATAATTGTCTTTGTTTTTATTTTTGTTTCTACGTCAGAATCACAGTTCCAAGGTCAGAATTTTGGGATACCCAAAACGTGTTAAAACTAGTTTGAGTTCAACCGAGGTCATAATCTGTATTCATGTACACGAGTTGGGTAGTAGTTGAATGTCAAGTTTACGAGGAATAGTCGTAATTTTGAACTGTAGGCCGATGGCCAGGTACAGCCCGGTCTGAAGCCGCACAGAAAAAAAGAAGTCGTAATTTCAATCGGAATGGAGTTTGTTGTTTATATCTCAGAACCTTCATGTATAAAATTCTATTTAATGCTATAAAATTACCACCCATGTCTTAAATCAGTCTTAATAATTAACGTCTTTTCATTTCTTTCAGGTATGTACGCATGGGTAATTATGAAACATTTTTTACTGCTGATTTAAGCCACGCTTTTAGAAACGCAAGTGACACAAGACCTTGTTTCAATAGGAAAGTCCCCCTATTTCTGACGGGAAAGCTAGTCTTCAATCAATTCCATCAGTGCACTCAACATGGTCAAATTTTGTTGCCTTGCTTCGTAATAAATCTTAAATAAAAGCGGAGAGTTGTGCTTGGACTAACAAACCCCATCAACACCTTGCGCTGGTTTCGTTTCTCTTTCATAGCATGTTGCCGCGGATAAATTAAATGTTTGGTAGTGGAGTCTAGTGCTAGTGGGTCTCTACAGCTTTGCTCCTCCTTGCAGTGACCGGGAATCAATGGGGGCACACCAAAACGCAGAAATAGTTCACATGGTCCCTCGTTTTTCTTTTTCGACAAGAGTTTAGAGACCCTGATAGATAGTGCTCACCGGAATAATAACCACTCCCAGTTCGACATGGTGCGACAATGGAGAACGGAATTGGGAGTTCGGTTCACTTAAAAACATTACCATTCATCTTCCTGAAAGCCTACCAAAACAATGCAGCGTGCATTAGGTGAATATCATTGGGTTTCGAGAGGCACTGCAATGTCTTAAATGCAATCCGCTAGCGGTATTAGATTCACTGAAATCATTCTCTCTTCTTCTTCAGGTTCTCTAGAATCTCTAAAATAGATGGTTGAACAGCTGAATATTCGTCCCTGTGACACAGTGACATTCCGGTCAACTGTGAAGCGATACTAAACACTACGCATTTGTACTTTAACACCACATTGGCTGCCCTGACTGTCAGTTATACATGATAGCAAGTGATGTTTCCCAGGGAGCCATGGCTATCAAAAATGATGGGCACCTATAACTTCGAGGCTCTGAATGTCAAAATTGTCAGCCACTACTTAGAAATCCGGTATGGGGCGATGTTGCCTGGCACCCCACGACAGTTTGTATGTAATTGCTGCCAGTAAGACAGTCGGGTGGTGCCAAATCTAGCATTTTTAATAGCCAGTACTAAAAACCTCCAGGGCGCGTTGCGAATGTATTTAATGTCGGTATGTAGTAGTTTTTTAAAGTATTGCTTTCATCGACACAATCGCCTAAAAACATTCCAATCAGGTTTCCGCAAAGGGCATAGCTGTGTCACAGCCTTGTTAAAAGTAACGGACGATGTACGAGTAGCTATTGACGAAGACAAAATGATTACTTGCCTTGCTCTATTTCTCGAGTATTTGAATTTGATTGTGTTGACCCAACGATTCTTTGTCATAAACTGTCCACCCAATTCTACTTCTTTAATCCCTGTAATAAATTTATTCGCTCATATCTTATTACCCGAGTATTATGTGGTGTTCCTCAAGGTTCCACTCTCGGCCCGTTATTATTTTCAAAGTTTATCAATGAACTTCCAGTGGATTTGTCGTAGTGTAAATTGCATATCTACAAAAATATTTAAAATTCCCTCTTGGTATGTTTGCAGAATCAGTTGCTAAATTGAACGAGGATTTGAGCACTACAATTGCTCAATACTGACAGAACCAAAGCCATTCCGTTCTCGAAACAACCGCTGTAGCCTGTGTAAAAAAAACCTTGAAATAATGTGCAGTAGTGAACTGACATGGACGTACTAACTACATTGATAGCTTAGGTTTCAAGATATATACATCCCTACGAGGTCCATCAATCCGCAAATATCACCCTTTCAACGTAAAATTAAAACTTGCTATGCCAATCTTAACATATTATCAATCTGAGTTGTTCGCTGCAAGGTATGTTTTAAATCTTCGCAGATTTGAATATGTCTCGTAACAAGGTTGTACGTTAACAGACCACAAATCGTTCATATTACTTTTCAAAGTTATTCACAAGAATCAGCAAAGACAGAGTCGTAACATTACCTTAACGTCCCGCAAACACTTCTTCATTCATGCTGTTCACCTCAGGAAAGACCTACCTTCAGAAGTAGGGTCTAATACCGTATCTATTGTTTACTGTTTGTTTCTCCTATTCTTGAATTCAAGTGAGGTGACAAAAAACCATTAGAATTCTTCCTCCAAATAAATTGAAAAAAGTTGGCAGCACTTGCTTGTGTCTTCAAGTAGGATCAAATTCTCATTTGGTGGTTGCATTTGATAATTATTGTAAGTTTATGGCTTTGGTTCAGAGCTCGGAATTATTGAATCGCCATTGTCATGGATTACATTTCAATGGAAGTCCAAGAAAAAGGACAATGCAAACGTTGGCAGTGCAAAATGGATTCCTGGGCGTGTTTGGATGTCTAATATAATTGCAAAATTGTCCTCCATTAAAGAGACCAGTCACTCAAATTGTTAATTTGTTGCTATTTTAACATCCTGTCAAATCAAAATTTGGCTTAAAACTTACATATTTATTCTACGTCGTTCGGCGTCACTCTCACTTTTTCGTGAGAGAGTAAGGAAATACACACGATCGTCGTACGAGTGACAATTGTTACATAAAGTGACTATCGTCATCATCATCTGACCTGTAGAATCCAGGCCACTAGATCCTCCGCCATCGACTTTAATTCATCAGGAGTTATGCCCAAACGTGACCAGGCGACCTTTTGTCCTTGGTCCAACCATCTCGTCCTGGGTCGGCCAAGTGGTCTTCTACCTGATGGAATTGCATTCAACGCCTGCCTTAGGAGTCGTGATGAATGTTTTTCCATTGTCATAGGTGAGAGTCAGCCTTTCTGATAACAGATCTGCTTCAAATTGCCCTCCTTAACCAATCCTACATAAATTGACTATTTTGGATTACATGGTACTGTCTTGTGAGAGATCACACGTATGGATCGAGGCATGACCATTATCGACTTCAGAAACGTCGACGCAGGAAACATCGCTCCTGACTAGCTCCGTTCTCAAGCTCCTGTGTTTTTAATGCCGGAATCGTATTGGCGAAAAAGCCATTAGGTGAAAGTGTGCGATGAACACTCGACAAAGCTGTTGACTTCAACCCTGGTAACCATGACCAAAGATCGTCGCAGAGTGTGGACTTTAAACTCACAGGTTCCACATCTGTCGTTCTACTGCCTTAACTAGTTTAAATGATTAAAATACTTCGCCTTTCAAGCGGAGACTAGTGGATTTTCCTTCGATAAAGACCAATGTTGTCATTGGCGGGCTGCGATTAAAGCCCTAAACTTAATTGTCTGACTCTTGCCGGGACAAAGTGATATTCCAGACAATTGGGAAGGTGATGAACGGACTGGATGTGGTAAGGTCTCACCACTATTTCCTAGCAAAGACTCCCCAGTTATGAGTCTTACTTCAGCCAACATTTCAAACGCAATCATTGGAAAAGCAACAGAAAGACAGACGACTTTATTATGAGTCTCCAAGACAGTGTGTTCTCTTTGCCCGAGTACACATGGTTCCACAAAATTTGCAAACAAGGATTCTTAGATTGAATAGAACAACGATATTTCAAGGAGGGCAGATCGTTCAACGTCCCAAGGGTTGCAGCGATTGGTATGAAACACATAGGAGATGACATCACAAAACACTGATGAATGCTCGGCACTTGATGATTTTTTATTGAATCTCTAGACAAGGTGCATTTCTCTCGAACTCCGAAAGCTACATATCAGGACGGTAGTACAAAAATCTTAGTCATTCCAGTCAGTTCTAGAATCCACAAATGCTGCTAGAAATACCGTCGACCCTGCAGAATTCGAATAGTCACAGTATTACCTCGATTTATGGAATATTCGAGTTATGGAGTGCAAATTATGCGAAAATCTAAGTCTTGGGTCCCTTAAGTCCTGAAACTTTTGTTCTTGTTCGACTTGCAAACAATTCGACTGTATTGGCTACAGTTGTTTGCATTCAGCAGTCAAAAATGTTTTTTTTTTTGTATTAGGTGTAGAAAAATGCAATCCATTATTTTTGCACTAAACAATAAAATGTTCCGATATAGGTCAAATATGCGCCGATTTACTACAAATAGTTGCCATTTTGATAGTAATACCGTATCCTTCTCTCGTTAAAGCCCTGTTTTTACTACAGACAAACTGAGAGAGTCTTGCTCCACAAGACTCTGCTGAGGCGAACTTTTTGAAAAATCGTTCGCCATACAGGTGGTAATCTTGGTCCGGACTATGAGATGGATGTATATGGACCTCCCAGTCAAACTGCCACAGCTTCTGGCGAGTAGCTATCGGCCTGGCGTTGTCCTGGTGGATCACAATTCCAATTCCACGGTCCAAATTTTGGCAATGCTGGTCCGAATTAAATGTTTTGCCTGAGGCGATCAGTCCATAGTAGATGATTCCCTGTTCTGGCTTGGCCACCGTTTGCTTGACATTGTCATCAGTGATCCACTTTTCGGCAGCATCCGCTTGAAAAATGGGTCGATGTTGTGATTCGCTAGTCGAAATTCGTTTCATATGTTTCTTTGGCGTTAATTCGTGTGGTACTACCCATACATCGAGCTTCTTTTTGCATCCAGCCTTGTTCAAACGACTCCAAATGGTTTTTTGTGTAACCTACTGGACAATCGAAACAGTGCTTACAGACTCGACCATTTGCATGATCTGCTGATCGTCGTTTTCGACAAGTGGCACATCTTTAACATCGAATTCGAATTCGACACAACACTGCGAATAAGTAACACTTACAGAACAGGACCAGTAACAGTATTCATATTATCAGCCGCCTGGATTGCCTTACCTCCTGCATCTAGACAAACTGTACAATATGGCGTATTTTCTCTTCGCTGGTGTCCATCGGTGTTCGAACAAACTTGAGTCACTCAATCACTCACATCCGTAGGGTATTTTTAGTACGAACATCGTTCCAAAGATAGAGATATGAAAAATGGATCTAATATTTGCGGAAAATCTTAGGTCCGCTACTAGTAAAGCAAAACGTCAATGCGTTCAAGGATAATGCCATAGAACTGTGCACTTTGGTTCTGTGCGGTGGTTTAAATGAGCCATCATTCATACGAAGCGCGAGATCTGTACGTACGTAGAGTATGTGAATTAAGGACCAAAAGCGGCTTTCGTGCAATGTCACTCGATACGATATGAATGCATGAATTAACTTCAGAACAGGACATAACAACTGTTTTTCATTCAACATGACCGCAAAGAGACAGACACAGATGGACAGGACTTTCTGATCTAGTTGATTCTTCAGGTAGGTAAGAAAGTAGGGGTACTGGTGATCTAGAGGCCTTAAGCCGCAGATTATTTAAACCAACGAGTTTAGTTCAGTATTACCGTGTTCGGGGACACAAAGTATGAATCTTCGAAGGCTGTTCAATTCCGATTTAAGTCTTCCAGCTCAACAAAGTTGTTTTCTCAGAAACAGTATCCTTATTCTTGCTATGCCTGAACTTGGAGGTCTGGAGTCGGATCACCGCATCCGTGAACGAGTAAATCGTTATCGGAAATCGTGTGTTTGGGATTACAGGACATGTGAGCGTATAAACTTTAACGTAATTTGAGATCATACAACACGTTGTCACGGATGCGGTTATTCGACCGCTGATTTCGAACCGATTTGTCTTACTCAGCAACTTCTATAAAACTGACAAATGACAGCAATATCAGTGGACCTATGCATTGGACTCCTGAAGTAAGCCTACAAGCCAACGCTGCCCAGGTTCGATTGCCGGTGGCAAAATACCTCTTTCGAGTCACTGACAATGTTCAAAGTGTAACAACTGTCTAGAAAAAGCTTCTCAAACTGCAGGTCCCTGCCACTCCTGAGAGAACAATAGCACGCACAACACGCTGAGAGCTAGGCCCTTGCACCCTTTCGGACTGTAGCGCCACCCATATTATATAATTATTATGTTCCCCTTGATTCTTTATTAATATTCTACTCAAACCGAAGTCTTAAAATTAACAAGATCATCTAAGAGTTCTGCATAGGCTTTAGAGTGGTCTACAGCGACACTGTTTACGTAAATTATTCGTAATTCTTTCTAACAAAGTGTGCAAAGTGGAATCTTAAAACCCTCTTAAGGTAAAATATTGTATTTAATTATACAATCCGACATATCAATTAGCCACCCACTCGTTACAAGAAGTACAAAACATCTACCGAAGTTATCGCAAGCAGATATCACCCCAGCAATTGATTCAAAGTCCATTCCCTTTTGGAACACTAGCATTCAAAGCAAGTTGTTGTTCTAAAATCTTGTTTTCACTAAGTCATCACCATCCACAGACTTGCTTCAGAAATGTTCTCTCATTTCCCATCACATTTTACATCACTGAGCCAACCGTGTTCTCGGCATGTCATGAAGTTCATTGTATAAGTTTCGCGGGTTATTGAACCTCTCATTATTCCTCCTTCCCTTAATTTCGCGTTCGCCTTATTTCTTCATAACACTACGGGTACACAAAATTGTCTCACAACAGGAAAAAAAAAAATAGCAACTGTCTAATTTGTCTTTCTTTTCAAAAGAATGGAGCCTTGCGTGAGGAATTAGGTTGGCACGCTTTAGTGGTTTCACTTTGAGGTTTTGTTTATTTGTTGATCTCCTCTTTCTCTCCATCTAGAGGAAAAAAATTATATGACACAACTGTGGGAGTTCGTCAGACGGTTTACGTTTAGCTTATCAATGAACAAAAAAAAAAGTGTCTTCAAAAGTAGGCCATATTTATGACCCAGTTTTCCTATTTGGTTTGGCAATTTCATTTAAATGACGCTGAATTTAGAAGGAGATAATTATGACTTGCTTACGCCCCCGGGGGTTGTCTAAGACGGAGTTGATAGTTTTCCCTTCGTGTTTGAATGTACACAAATGCATTTGTCTCATTGTCATCTGCATCGTGTACATAACCTTCTTGGCAAAAGCTTCATAGTCCTTAAACCTTCTGTGGCTTATAAATGTTGCCGGTGTACACGGGATATGTTCACTCCACTGCAATGTATGTAAAGGGTGGTTCAATTTTAAGGTGATGTTGATTTTGAATAAAACACAAATATTTAGGAAATTATTGTCATTTCTTTTTATTATGATAATATTGGTATGGTTTAATTATGTATGGAACAAAATATCGGCCAAATGGCGGCCGAGACCTCGGCGGCACTCCATCTGATGGTCCAAATTTTCGATGACGCTGAAGCATAATTGAGGTCCTATGCCGTTAATGTGCCGAATTATCTCATCCTTTAGCTCTTGAATTGTTGCTGGTACACCTTTACTTTCAAATAACCCCAAAGAAAAAAATCCAACGGTGTCAAACGGCGGCCAATTGACATCGCCACCACGTGAGATAACACGGCCATTAAATATGTCGCGCAAAAGAGCCATTGTTTCGTTAGCTGTGTGACAAGTGGCACCGTCCTGTTGAAACCACATATCTTCCAATTCGGGCCATAAAAAGTTCGTTATCCTTTCACGATAGCGAACACCATTCACAGTAACTGCCTGACCGGCCTCATTTTAGAAAAAATACGGCCCGATGATGCCGCCAGCCCAAAGTGGGTGCATTGTTTTTTCGACAATCACTCTTGGATTATCATTCGCCCAAGGATTCGTCAATAAGCAGAATTGCCGCAGCTTATTGACGAATCCCCGAGGTGAAAATGTGCCTCATCACTGAAGATGATTTTCTTCAAAAATTGATCATCCACTGTTGTCATTTCTTGCCACAATTCTGACCATTGACGACGCTTGAAAGGGTCAAGAGGCTTTAGTTCTTGAGTCAATTGCACCTTGTAAGCGTGTAAATGCAAGTCTTTATGCATAATGTTCATCAACGACGAGCGTGAGAGGTGCAATTGTTGGGCACGACGACGAGTTGAGGTGGACGGCTCTTCAGCCACACTATCACGAACAGCAGCAATATTTTCTGCAGTACGAGTTCTTCTCCTACAGACCCAGTTTGCTCAAATTTTTGCACGATTTTTCGATTGTCAGATTGTACGCATATTAGGACGATTAAATGGACTGAAAAAATCACGAAGTGCGCGATATGCATTTTGATTTGAACGCCCATTTTCATAATAAGCCTGAATAACTTTAACGTGTTGCTCGATTGTGTATCTTTCCATGGTTCAAATTGAGTTGGTCTGAAATTGAGAAATGTCAAATGAAATGCAGACGTTTAGGTGTGGTTCACATTCAACATCGGCCCTTAAAATTTAACCACCCTTTACAACATACACTTGAGACTTGAGCGGCGACACTTGAGAGACTTGAGCTTTACTTCAGTTACCAAATCAAGTTCAAATCTTTGGACAATCCTTCTCATTCTCACTAAAACGTCTTGACGTCGCAATAAATAAGTAGAACAAAATTCGGTACAGAGCGAATTACGCTATAAGGAATTTCGTTATAAAGAAGTTTGACTGTATTGTATTTATCCCGTGAAATGATTGTTTTGCTGACAGCTGATTTTGCTGTTTGTGTCAGCGATCTGCGAAGTCTTTAAATGACCCGGTGAATTTGTAAAGAGGTTTGTTCGATTTAACACACTTACAAGTGCAGCGACGAAATTCAATATTTCGCTGAAATGGCGAAATGGCGCGTTGGATTTAGGTGCTTTGCAAACGTACTACTGTCGAACTTCCATGTAATAAATTCGCACAGAACCAGGACAAAAATTTGATGATCGAATTGAAGTCGAATGTCTACCGTTTGTACGTAGACAACAATTCTTTTTGCTGCCACTAAAGTTAGCAAAAGTGAGCGAAACTGAACAAAGTTATATTTTTGGTCACACCTACCTGGCTTGACGTAAAGTTCCTTAAGCGCGTTATGGTTTGAAGTGTAGTGTGTTATTATAATCACGATCAATCACCCTACTTTAATGATCTATTTTCCTTTCGAACTTTTCGAGACAATCTAATAATACAAAAATTCTATTCTCTTTTTTCAGTATCGGCGGCATATGTGTCGGGTGCAGCTGGTGCTGAATCGGGGCGCCAGCGACACGCACCACTCTATGGACGATTAGTTGTTGAAGAAGAACTACCCGCCACACATCGAGATGTTATGCATCACGTAAGTAAATAAAAATTGCTTAAATTTTGCACTTAAAAAAAGAAATATATCAATTGGTGTCTACTTCTTGGTTGTAGCGATCAAGTCCGACATCATCGTCGGAAGTTCGGGCGATGCAAGCTCGAATACCAACACACTTTCGAGATCCAGCAACGGGACCCTTACGAAAACTTAGCGTGGATCTAATTAAGACGTATAAACATATAAATGAGGTATGTTTTAAATTATTAAAATACATGCAACTACAATTTCTCAATTTTTAACCGAGAGTGTGTGGCTAGATCTGTAGACAAGGAAAAACACTTTCTCTCCAAGCACTTGAGTCTGCAACAATTAAATTGAAACGTTTCATAGCAACAAGCTGAGAACGATTTTGAATCGGAAACACATACCAAGGAATTGGTTCGCATGCTTCCATTTCTCTCAGTTTTCATCATAACTCTAGCAATAACCAAGCTTCCTCTTATACCAACCTCTTGGTTGGAGTCATTCTTCCTCGTTCCACAGTGATTCTTTTAGCTAACTGCTGCTAGTGCTGTTTTGTGCTGCTGCAGTGGAAAGTGCGACAGCCGGTAATGCTGGCGAAGGGATGAAAATTCATTATTCGTTATTTTTTATATTGTTTTTTTTTTTTTGTTGCCCCTTGTATGTTCTTCTCCCCATTAAGAGAGGGTAGTCGGATTGGTAAAGTCCAGGGAAAGGATCCGCCACCGTAACTAAGGCAAAAATCAGAAGAACAATTTGAAGAGAAACACGAAAAAAATAGGGAAAAAAGTACAAGAATAAACTTTCGGATCGACATAAACTGAGGGGCGGCTGTTAACAAGGTACAAGGGAGACTTTCCACGTACACTACCTAGTAAGGGTGCCTACACACATACACAAAGAATCCAACCGACGGCGTATACAGATAAATTCAGCATTCACTTTATAAGCTGCCAACAAGTAATTTTGCGGAAAGGGACCCTACTGTCTGCCGGTGAATGAATGTAATCATAGGCATGTCCGTGTAGGGAAAGGGTGTCGTCCTTGTAACGCTGAAAAGATTGTGGATGATGGTATTGTATGGTCGCGCCCCCTATCGTTTTGTCATTTTTATATTTGACAAGGTCCATGATAATGTTTCTTCTCTGCTCGACAATTTCAAGGCTGTGGCGGGGTTTGAAACGCAACTAATGGTGATGTAGGTACAGCATTCTTCTTTCATCTTCAACTTGATTCCAAACTTCGTTGGTCATCTGTTCGTTAGAGAAGTACAAGCATGTAATGGTTAGCAACATTTTGATTGAGGCTAGAGTCATGGAATATCAATAATGTACTTACCTTTTAAAGTTGGAATTGGGATCGAATATCAAATATATCTATTTCAGAAGAAAGTCGATGCAATCTTCTCCCAAAACTGAATTCGCAGTAGTCGTTTTCCTTTACATAGAAGGGAGCATTTAACATTTTCCAATCCGAAGCAATATGCAACGCTCTCCACGTGTCCTTCGTTTTGCCCTCATTCACCACTAGGCTCTTCCGTCTCAATGTCAGCAAATGACACATTGACGACTCGCCGTGTTCTGTCAATCTCATCAATGTCATCCGCGTATGCTAAGAGCTGTTCGGACTTCTGGAAGATCGCGCCTCTAGTGTTGGCATGTGAGTCCTGCACGATCTTCTCCAGGATGGTGTTGAAGAAGTCACTTCACAGCTAGATACACACTTGACAGTAAACTTAATGGAATACACAAGCTCATAAGTAGAAGGCATTCTAGAGAGATTCATCTCGGACTCAGATGCAGCCGGCACTTAAAATCAAAGAAAATTGGCATAATCCGAAGATCTACATGTGTATGGATCGCGGGAGCACTCCAAGCTGATCCGGGACTTTCCGCCGCCTGTTTTCAATTGACATTTCCAGAAGACTAATAGAACACCAATACGTCAGTCAAACTTATAGAGTGCAGTTGATGAAACAAATTAAAGTGGACATCGTCCACCCGAGTCACTCACTATTCGTCGAACATGTCGGAACGATTGGAACTAGTTCCGGCAGTGGTCATTGTTCAAGGTACTATACAGTTCCGGAACGATGCAGTTCTGTTTCTCGACTTTCGAACCGTGCATTGAATGCGAATCCATCAGTTAAGCGACCGCTTGGCAAACCCAGGCGAAGTGGTTGGACAGAGTCCAAAAACTTACCTGGTTGCGCTTGGGCACAATTCCTAATGAGGCAGAGTCGATGGTGGAGGATCGAGTGACTTGGAGATCTTTCGTGCGTGCTTTGCCCCCCAAGACCCATTTAGAGGGTAATGCGGCTCGCTGTAGATTAGAGATGAATGAAGCAAGCCAAAATGATGTGCCTGCCGTGAAGTTCATAGGGTTGAACCTTTTTAAAGACTTCAAGAAATATGCAATATAGTCGACTATATTACCTACTTCTTCATTAAAATTTTTGTGACAATTTGAACACATTGAGCTATTGTTAAATGGCAAAAAAAAAAACGGAGTTCCTGAACGGAGCCATTCATGCCGAGATTACTTCAAGACCAGTGTTCCCACTTAATTTTCTCCAAATTGTCGTGAATAGCTCCAAACATCGTATTATTTCACAGCAAATTGAAGTGGTAAGCGATTCAAATTGTATTGTTATAAAGTTTAAACATTTTGTTTTGATTTTTTACATATAAATTGTTTCTTAATTTAGTCTGTGAATTTTTAAAAATCGAAAAAACAACTGCCAGCATGTTTACTGCTATGCGTTAATATTACTATATTGGGCATATATGTTCATAAGTTCGTAAATATATATTCTCCTGTCCGAAGTTGTTATTTTGAGACTTTTAATCCGACCCGAATTTAACAATGTCTACCTCAAAATATCCACTCCGCACTTAATTCACGAATACATCCAGTGCAATATGGAAATGTGTCCACAATGCATGATATACCTTAAAGGCCATTTCGCATAGTTCTAATTAGCATTGACTTGAAACGACGAAACTTTTTCTTTATTTTTCTAAGTAAACTAATATAATAGTTTCTAAAAACAAGGTCTATCAAAAATCAAGCCAGTCTCAGAAAACGATTCTTAACTCAAATGTTATTGGGTCTATAATTCAATTCGTGCTGCTTTCTTTTTTGAACGTTTATTTAAGAAAAGCATCTACAATAGTATTATTCAAAGTATTGCCCATCTGAAGCTATGACTTTTTCCCATCTTTCTGGCAATTTGTGGATCCCACCCCAAAAGCCAAGAATGAATCAAGTCAATTTTTGATATTCTACTTTGATGTGAACCGTATTTCAGTGAGGGCGTTCTGCATCGACCGGAACAATTGGTAGTCAGAAGGGGCAAGGTCTGGGCTATAAGTCGGGTGGGGTAAAACTTCCCATCCACTGTTTTGCAAATCGTTCTTAACCGGAATAGCAATGTGGGGCCGAGCGTTGTCATGATGGAAAATTATTGCCTCGTATCTGGTCGCATATTCCGGGCGTTTTTCGGCTACTGCTCTTCAAACGGATTAATTGTGCTCGGCAGCGTTGTCCATTGATGGTTTCAGCCGGTTTTAGCAGCACACCCTTCTGGTCCCACCAAATAGAGAGCATTACCTTAGCGCCAAGGATATTCGGCTTTGCCATTGATTTGGCTGGTTGGCCAAGCCAAAATCACCACTTTTGGCACGTTCGCTCAGCTAGCGCATGTTCACCATAAACTTCCACCAAAATACGATGACTTTCGGCAGCAGTTTTCTTCATATTAAATTAATGAAGAAGAACTCCCCTCAAAAACAAAAGTTCGTCATATTTGAGTGAAAAGAAAATTATTGTTTACTCTTCAAATGAATGACGTATAGTCATGATGACAGTAGCTTTCCAACGCACGTTCCAATGGAATAACACAAGTTACGCCATCTCTTAGCAAACCGCATGAATTAAGTTATATATACAATAAATAAATTCTTTACCAAAAAAACATGGATTCCAGATGGTTGACAGCCAGCATCTTCAAATTCGCATTTTATTATTACTGAATTAGGTCGGACAAAGTAACCCGTAAAGCAGAAGAATCGGCATTCAGATCACATTGATTAGATTCAGTCCGAAATATTAAATCGTTAAAAGATTGTACTGGAATTATTGCATTTTTTTTTCTCAAATCGTGGTGTCCTGGAATTTGACAAAAATGTTTAAAAAAACGTAGAAAATGTGAAGTGAAGTACTTCAATAGTAGTGGAATACATACACGATACAGATGCATCGCTGCAAACCTTAAGTCTGTGCAAACACCCCTTCGCCAAAAACGGCACAGACACTCGTTTGTTTAGTTTCGTCGTGGTCGTCGGGTTGGTAAGTGATGACACTGCTTTTGCAGCCATAATCACTGCTTTGACAATAAAAAAAAAATGGAACAAGGAGTGGTACAACTTTAATAAATTTTTAAAAACTCCACAAGCAATTATCTATCCTTGTTCTTATTCATGTTTGAATTTGTACGCTTGTCTGTCCAAAATTTACTATACACGACACAAACAAGTCGTTGTAGACCATGCTAAATTCACAAAATTTTGAATTCGCGCAGACCGTCGCTGCAAACATGCGACATGAATACACACCACACAGACGGTCTGCGCCTGTGCACAACAACAAAATATATTAGTTCGCAGCGACGTGTCTTTGTCGTGTATGGGCAATATAAGTGGGGACACTGCTCAAGACATTCTCACAAACGGACTTGATTTTAAGAATACCTCCTAAGATTTTCAAGTACGTAGACTTATCTGGTTTAAAGTTTAGTTTAAGTAAACTTAAGTTCAGCTGAACCTTAGACCGTGTTCAAATTGTTGGTCAAGCATGTCCGGTTTCACAGAGAAATCTGAACTTCTAACTGACAAAATATGGCAGCACTTTCTATTTGATGCGTGACTTTGCTACATTTTGTTTATTGGTTTTTCGTTGTATTTGCTAGAATTTGTCATTTTTAATGTCTTTGGTGAAGTCCTTTGGAACTTTTGTAGCGTGTCTTTACTATTATCAAACAATTCACTAAACAATTCACCCCCTTGCTTTTGACCAGTGAAGAAAACAAAAGAGAAATAATTAAGAAAAAAGCTGCAGTTGGTTTCACCCATTGCAAATGATTTGTATTCGAGTAAAGGATCCCCATTACATCGGATGTCTTCAGAACAAAATGTGAAAACTTGAAAAATTGAGCTAAAAAAATCAGCCCAAACTGACAGAGAATACTCCCGTTTAACTTAAGCTACAAATTGAACTCAGTTCAAGGTTTAAACGAAACTGTGAAGCCGAATAAACCGTTGAACTCAAGCTTAAACCAAACAAGGAGTTTGAACTTCGACTGTTAAACAGCACTGTTGATCTGTCTAGTGAGGGTTTACTTTCGTAGAGAACGATTAATTTCGCCAGGGAATAAGTAAAGAAAAGAACGAACATAACTTAACGAAACTGAGCAAAGCGATTTTAACCGTCACAGTGCATCACTTGAACACTTGGTCACTGAACCCGATTTAGGGCTCCATTTTACAGTAATTATAAGCTAGAGAAACAAAACACTTCCGTGTGTACATGCATCAGAAAATATCAAACAGAAATTTCAATTGCATGTCAATCGCGTTGAAATAAATAAACTTTCTCGCACATTTTTTCCGCTGGCAATCCCCTCGTGCAAGTTCTGCAAATGACATATAATTCGGCAAGGGAAAAACTCGAATGCCTTTAGCCGACCTCTTCCTAAATTCCAATTGTTAATTGAGAAGAGTGACATGCATGCTGGGGGCATGAGACAACAGACAGCAATTTTGCCGACACCGGCAGTCTAGTTCTCCTTTTTCACTCTTTTTTTTTTTTTTTCGTCTACTCATAATGTGTAAGTGTATATCGATGTTTACCAGCTTCAGTGCTCTGAAACTCCCTCTCGCACTCATTTTAGTTTTGTATACTTGTCTGCATGTCTAGCGGGCTCCCAATACTGCAATTATTCCATATTAAAAGATACTCCATTGAAAAAAGGAGGAGAATGGAATGAATGCTTGTCAAAATTGTTGTTGCTGGAGCATAACATGTTCTTTACTTATTCTTCGATATGATCTTATCGTAATTTGTCTACTACTGTTGTTGTTTATTTATAAGGCCGCCGTTACATAGGTGGTGGGCGCTGTGCACTTGTGCTGGTGGAGCAGACTATTCGCATGCAATACAGTGGGAGGCACTCGCATATGCAGCAGAGAGTAATCTTAGGTCAGACTGAATTGTGATTTGTCATGTGAAATTTGTCGTATGATGATGTATTTAGGACAGAGAAGTTGGCAGTGTTGTCGTTGTTTAAGTCTTTTGCAACAAAAATGTATCTCAATGGACTTTTGGAACAATCTCGATTCGACTACTGTCGATACACGTCGTACTTGAAATCCTTGATTCTTGATAATTTCTTCAGTTTATATGTATGCGTGAACAGGGTGATGTATTCTTGAATTTTTAATTAAACAAATCAATGATTTGACGTCAAAATTTAATTATGAAGGAACGGAATCAAACATGTGGCAGGGAACTTCTCTCTTGGCCTTGAACAAACGTCCGTTTCCATTCAGTTCTCAGTAATTAAATTTTTAGGCAATATTATCGCTTGTTGAACTTTTCCATTTACATACATATTTACATTGTCTCCATTGAAGGACATATTTTTCTTCATATCTTGAAGGGAATAATAAGAGGATCCGATAAAGACTGAAGGAATTTCGATTAAACAATGGGATCTCAAAGTGTATGGAATGTAATAAATGTCGAAAAAAGACGTGCCATGAATTCTCTACCAAACATGGGTGTTAATAGCATGTTTGGTTGTTTTCCTATCTTTGCATTTCCGATTTAAACACTTGATTTATCGAACACATTGTCGCAAAGATGCCTGGCAGGCTTGTTAAATGTTTGAAAATTGAAGTACTAGCAATTATTTTTCCCTTTAAGGTGCAACAATCGATAGTTGCACCTCAAGGGCGTGGTTTTTTTCTGTGAATTTAAGATTTTATGTAAATAAATTATCGTCTGACTCATGTTGTAGACTCCGAATGCATGTTCTAGCAATGGTGGTGTTTTCGAAGTCGTTAAATCATGTCAATGCTGATCAGTTTTATTTAAGTCGACTTATTGCAGTACAGTCAACACGTTTTATTCCATTTTTTTCATAATTTGAATTCAATGACTTTTAAGCCTTTCTTCTAAGTAACCAATTAGAGGCATAAATGAAAACGTGCAGCCTCTGGTCTGTGAAACTTTGTTTAATTCCATATGCTTTAGTGCAACTTCATTTAGCGTTCTTCACAGTCTTCACCTTCCAGTTGCTCAGTTTGAAAATTACCAAATTCTACACATCCCCTCCCCTAACCGTAAGAAAACGTGTTGGCCGATGAATGGGATGACTTTCATTATTCGTGGCAAGGTTTTTCTTTTTGTTTAATTCAATCGTATGCTTTACGCAAAATGTGCACAAATTCGTGTGCAAAATTGTCAGAGTTGTTCATTCATATATTCCAATCTGTAACAAAATTATGAAAAATCGCTGATGTTAAACCAAATAAGGGCAATGTTCTGGCTCTTGTCGGCGGGCGAAGAATGGGAAAAATCGATGAACATGCACAAATACACGCGAATAATATTTTTATGTCGTGATATATATTTGTGAAAGTTCAGCTGACTCTGGATGTGTGTGTGAGCCGGTGGGGCGTTTGTGTATGTGCTGTGAGAGAGCGAGAGTACTTGGGAGAGTATGCCACCAAAGAATCAACAGTAAAAAAGGACGAAAGGATACACCATCGTCGCTACCGCGATTTAAGCATCCGACTGACATCCGAAGCAATGGTGGTATAGAATTTGATAATAATAAAATAGGTAGGAGTAAAAAGTACATAGAAGGTGGTGAAAATGAGAAAAAGCAAAAGCTCAGGGATGTACTACTGTACTGGGGAGGATTTCTAAATGAAAAATGTCTGCGGGGGATGTATGCAGGTGCTAACAAATTGTATTAGTGATGGGAATCATTTATTTTTTTCTACTTCTGCTCTGGACTTGGGAGGATATGGGCCCAAAAAACATGCAAATTTCCGGAGAGAAGAGCTATTAAGGTATTTTATTTAAAATCTAAATACATAACCATAACGAACGTCAGGTGATTTAAGTCAACTTAACCAATCGTGCGAATGCACATAAATGATGCACTGTGGTCATGACAACTTAACCCAGGTTCCCTAAATTTTGTTCACATTTGCTTACTGAAGTGGATGTGTCCGTCAAATGTACACGACAGTTGTTGGAATTTTGCGTAGAATTCCAGCGGACACTATGTATTTAATGGTGCTTCCTTTCTACTGTTGTAATGTCGCCGTGTAAGTCAATAAATTTGAAAAGAACTTCATTTGGGACGCTCAAGATGATGCATCTAAAAGCGGACCGCAGACATATTAGATGGCGTCTTCACATCTTTCCACATCAATACGGCAAAAACCCACATTTCCAATCTAAGAAATCTCCTCAAACCTGACCGTTCGGAGTCGGCATAAAACTGTAGGTCCCTTCTACTCGCTAGACAAGAGCATCACACACAACACGAGTGTCAGCTAAAGAAGCTAGTCCATGTCCACCAATGGGCTGTAGCGCCACCCACATTATTATCAGTCTAGTAATTTTCGCACAGTCGTTGGAGACCAACCAAATCCACATTTCTGGCTATTATCTTAAGCTAGGATTTAACTTTACGATCTCAAATGTGATCCAATATCCGGTAAAGAACCTCTTTATTAAATATAGATTTTATCTAATAAAGTATTTTTTTATTTCTGTTTATGCTGTGAGTTGATTTTTTTTTTTTTGAAACGTACTCTTCGGCTTTCATGTTAGGACTTCTTAAGGCTGACGGAAGTACTGGCGACTGTCAAAGATTTTTCACAAACTAAGATCTGCCTTACTGTTTAACACGTTTCTTATTTTAGAATCAACAGTGAATCGGATCGTCACTAGCTTCATTAAGACCCCACTTTTTTCATGTTTCCGTGTTTTTTTTTTTTTTTTTTGACACGTTACTTCATATTATCTGCGCCCTCTGCCTGGTGGCCACCAGTTGACTGCACATTTCTGACGTTTAGCCAATGGGAGTCAGCCTGCATTAGTCCGATTTGAGATAGTGGACAGTATCGCAAATCTTTGTTAAGGGTCATTCATATGAGCTCACTATGAATTGGGATTTTTGCAAACTCTTCGTTTGCAGAGATCAATGGTTACAATTTGAGCAAACATACGCTTCATGGCGATTTTTTTTTGTTTTTTGTCGTGAGTATGTGGATCGCGTTTGCCTCTGTTGTGTCTTGTGTATTGCGAACCCAGCTTGACAGTTCATAAATAAAATTATTGATTCGTGGTGAAAAAACTTCAAATCGCCAAGAAGGATGTTTAAATTATTTATTGTTGAGATATTTACTTACTTAAGGTGGCGCTACAGTCCGGGGTGGACCTGGGCCTCAACCAACAAGCGTCTCCAGCCAGCTCGATCTTTAGCTAGCTGTCTCCAGTTTCGCACGCATAGTTGGTTGAGGTCCCTTTCCACTTGCGTGCGCCACCTGAGTCGCGGTCTTCCTCTACTGCGCCGTCCCTCGGGGGTGGATTCGAAGACTTTTCGGGCCGGAGCATTGGTTTCCATCCGCTCTACATGACCTAGCCACCTCAATCGTTGGATCTTCACTCTTCTGGCTAAGTCGATGTCGCTAAACAGCCCGTATAGTTCGTCATTAAATCTCCTCCTCCACTCACCATCTATGCAGACGGGACCGAAAATCACACGAAGAATTTTCCTCTCGAAGCAACCAAGAGCAGCTTCATCCGCTTTTGATAATGTCCATGCCTCCGCGCCATATAGCAGGACTGGGACGATTAAGGTCTTGTAAAGCGTTAGTTTGGTTGTTCGAGAGAGGGCTTTGTTTACCAATTGCTTTCTTAGCCCAGCGATTGGCAAGAGTTATTCTTCGTTTGATTTCAGCGCTGGTGTCGTTGTCTGAATTGATAGCGGTGCCTAGGTAGACAAAGTTTTTGACTACTAAAGTTGGAGGTAAAATAAGCACAATTGGTGTGTAGAAAAAGTTACAACAGACCTAAGACCAACAGCCTAAGCTCCGACATACAGTTGTGTTCAAAATAATAAAGGGTGATTTTTTAAAAGCTATAGGAAAGTTTTTTAAAAAAAAAAAACACATAAAATTCAGAAAAATGCATGAAATCTTTATTTGAATCGATAGTACGTATAATAATAGTACATAATAGTACATATAATTTAATGTTTGAAGGTTATTTCATGCAAATGTTGACCTTGACTGCGCCTCAATTGGTACATCCGATTAGTCCAATTTTGTCATACTCTTTCCAACAGTTCGGCCGGTATCTCACGAATAAATGCTTCAATGTTGTCTTCCAATGCGTCAATTGTAGCGGGCTTGTCTGTATAGACATGAGCTTTAACATAGCCCCACAAAAAATAGTCTAAAGGCGTTAAATCGCACGATCTAGGCGGCCAATTGACCGGTCCCGAACGTGAAATAAAATGTTCACCGAACTCGGCTCTCAATAATAAGTCCATTGTTGCGCGTGCTGTGTGGCATGTGGCACCGTCTTGTTGAAACCACATGTCATGAAAGTCAAGCTCTTGCATTTTGGCCAAACAAAAAGTTGGATATCATCTCACGGTAGCGCTCACCATTCACAGTTACGTTACAATTCGCATCAAACCGCACCAAACTGTGACTTTTTCTGGATGCATTGGAAGCTCTTGCAATGCTTCTGGCTGATATTCACTCCAAAATCGACAATTCTGGTTATTTACGTACCCATTGAGCCAAAAATGAGCTTCGTCGCTCAACACATGTGATGTAGCGATGAACTTTCTTAACAGAGCACGCATTTTGTTAATCAAATTCAATAACTTGCAAGCGTTGTTCGTTTGTAAGACGATTCATGGTTAAATCATGGACCAAACTGAAGATGTTTGACAGTGAAACAAAACACGAAACGTCCGTCAGCTGTTTAAACCAGTGTTGCCAAAAAGATAATAGCTAAAAAATCACCCTTTAGTAGTGCGTCTAGTTATATTGGTTATTTAAGGTTTGACGAATGACAACAACTTATTTTTGAATTTCATGTACATATAAAGTTTTTATTCTTAATTTTAGATATAAAATGTGTATTTTTAACAAAACAATTCACTCTTAATTGACAACATTTGTAGCTTGGAAATTAAAGATATAAAGCAACAAAAAACTACAAACAGAATTTCCCTGTTCAAAATAACAGTAGTGTTGATTGAAACTAAAAAAAAAAAATATTATTAGACATCAAACAAAAAAAAATGGGTTTTAAACAAAAGATAACCTTAATAATTGGTTGTAAACCCCTTATTCTCTAGGACTGATTTGCACCGACATGGCATGGAGTCCACCAAATCCTTGCATCTCTTGGTTGCAATATTCTGCCACGCGCTTTGCACTACTTGCCAAAGCTCTCTATTATTGGTTGGCTTTGCGTTCGCCACTGCTTTCTTAAAGTCACACCACAAGTTTTCTATGGGGTTAAGGTCTGGTGACTGTGCGGGCCACACCATAACATTAACCCCATTGACCCGAAATCATTCCTTGGCTTTTTTGCTGGTATCTTGCTGAAAGACCCAGATTAACGGCATTTCATATTTTGCGTAAGGCAAGATTATCAACATATACAGTCTGGTCCATGATCCCAGAAATCAGATGGATAGGCCCAACACCTTGGTAGGAAAAACCGCCCAAACCATTATTTTCGAACCGCCGTGTGTTATGGTCTTTAAAGTGTATTGAGGACGATATTCCGTGTTTGCAGGACGGGCGAACACATTGACGGGACCCACATGCCCCAAAAAGAACAATTTTGCTCTCATCAGTCCATAATATACTGCGCCATTTTTCCACAGGCCAGGAGATGTGTTCTTTGGCAAAAGCTATCCGATTTGCTTTTTAGAGAGTAATGGTACCTTGTGGGGACTCCGAGCGTATAGCCCTTCATTTAACAGCCGCCTGCGGTCTGTGACAGCACTAATACTTAGCCCCAACTCTGTTTGGATGTCATTTGAAGGTGCAGAGGGGTGCGTCTTGCTATATCTTATAATTCGTGTCTTCCATTTTTTTTTTTTTTCGTCCACAAGATTCGGGCTTATGATGGTGCTTTATTGCGTTAGCAAAAATTGGGGCTGTGCATCGTTTTCCATCTGCTCTTAATTTTAAAATTAATTTTCACTCCTGCTCTGTGCAATGCTTATTGCGGCCCACCGTTTAATTAAAAGTCCAAGATTTTACTATAATCTAAATAAAAAAAATATTTATTTGTTCTTACTTTTATGTTTCCACCTTTATTTTATTTTTTTTTTATTTTATTTAATTTTTTGTCAAATTTTAAGTCAGTTAATTTTAACACTACTATTTTTTTGAACAGCTGTATAAGCACTTCGCCAAACCTTTAACGACTGACTGCTACTACAACCGACATGCAGTGGAAAATGTGACCAGTATTTGTTTTGTCAATTACCGTTATACGTTTTTGCAGGCTGCATTCAGCGAAAATATAAGAAAATTTGCTTGCAATTGCTCAGGATATGAAGGAAGAATATAAAAAATTGACATGGAATTGCTTGGGATATGCAAATTAAAAGTGCACTACTATTATTTTGAACACAGCTCTATCTGAGATATGAATCACTATATACAGTCGAATTTTCCTAAAATGAATTCGCACAGAGCCAGAGAAAAGTTTAGACATTATTCAGAAACAGAACCAGAAAGCTGTGTCTAGGCAAGTTCGACTGTATTTTAAGTTGAGGCAGGTCAAATATACAATATACAGTCTATAAGCCGAGAAAAATCTTTCCGGGCTTAAAGGATCCAAGATTTAAATTTTCCCTTATTTGACACTCCCTAACCCGAACCTATAATATTTGTTCCCGTGACTGTTAGACTTATGAGAGGATCGACAGTATTTGCACTCAGTGCCCTGATTTGCGATCCAATCCCGTACACCAGAGCAAATATGCAGTGCCTTTAGACTTTAATTACTTACTGATTTATCTGAACAGAAAATAACAAATATGTTTTGCTCTTTCCCTTTTAGGTTTATTATGCGAAAAAGAAAAGACGAGCTCAGCAAACACAAGGCGAGGACGATTCTTCGAATAAAAAGGAACGTAAACTGTACAATGACGGATATGACGATGATAATCATGATTATATAATCAAAAATGGAGAAAAGTTCTTAGATCGATATGAAATTGATTCATTAATCGGTAAGATTTTTTTTTTTATTTTTTCTTCTTTAAAAAGAATTCGTTCAGTGAAACTTCTCTATAGCGGACAGCAGCGGGACCATCACTGTTGGAGTTGAAATACACGAATATCTTCATGCCTGGACCAAGACGAATTGTCTGTAAAAAGAGGTGTCCCATATAGAGGGGTGTCCGAAAAGAGGCACATTGTATCCATGCATATTCTACATGCATTAGACAGTTGGGCTCCTTCAAGTGCTTTAAAAAATGGCAGAAGTGGAACAGGACAAGCGATATGTAAATGCAAGCCGTTCATAAGGCCTAGACAAATATAAATGTATACACATTTGGCTGAGGTCAAGTTGAAGTTCAAAGATGTCTTCATTATTTGCACACTTCTGCTGTTTGCAAATACAGATTGGCATACACGCATTTCCTCTGCTCGCTGTATTTACAAAAAAAATCTCTTGTGGTGAGGTGAAGGGAAGAGAAATTATTTCCCTCTAATGAGGTCATAGCAATTTTTCTCTGCCCTGTCACTATCCTATCATAGCCGTTCGCTTCCTTTACAAGACCTATAAGAGTCACCATTTGTCGTAAAGTTGAACTCTCATTGCATTAAAAATGAAGGTCCTGGTACGTGCCGTTCTCTCCTTTCGTTCACGGTCGGTGAATATTTAGAGATAATTGTCCACAGCAATTTGCAGTATGCCGCCATGCCATCATCTGTTCTCTCTTGATTTCCTTCTTTTTTCTTCATTCATGCATTTTAATAATGACATACTCAGCATTTATCGCGAGATATACGATGTTCGGTTATTTCGGTTTTCCCCGACATATTATCTAGAAGGATGTAGGAATGATAAATTTGTGTAACTCGCCAGGATTTGTAATACAAATTAAAATGTTTTATTTTCATTTTAGGCAAAGGCAGTTTTGGACAAGTGGTTAAAGCATATGATCACGAAGAGCTGTGTCATGTGGCGATTAAAATTATTAAGAATAAGAAACCGTTCCTAAATCAGGCACAAATAGAAGTTAAATTGCTTGAAATGATGAATCGAGCTGATGCGGAAAATAAATATTATATAGGTGAGTACGAACTAATTTATTTTCACTTTGTATATATAGACCCCTATGCACTTGAGCCTACCCAGCCCAGATTTAATTCCGGCACGAGCAATATAATTTCAACAAACCCACCGCTTTCGAGTTCAAAGCTGACAATGTTCAAAGAGTATAATTGTCTAGAAAAGGCCGTTCGGAGTTGGCATAAAACTGTAGGTCCCTTCCACTTGTGAAAGAACAATAGCACGAGTAGTTGCTGAGAAGCAAGGCCTTGGCCCCTTACGGACTGTAGCGCCACCCATATTCTTATATTATTTGGTAGACTCTTGTGACTAGGTGTACATATGTACATGTGTCTTTTGTCTATACGCTCTTCATTATTGACCCCTATAAATAAACACCAAGGCACCATCTCACCGAGACCAATAACTTTCATAACGCCACTACTTATCTCGAATGACAATGCTTCGAGAGTACAACCGTCCTTGTCTTTCGGAGTTGACATAGGTCGTTCCCTAAACTAAGCCCAAGTCCATCTCAGACCACCGTCGAATTATTATTAAATGTTTCCGACGCCAAACATCAGCGCAGTTGTTTGTCAAATTTTATTAAATGCTGTTTGTTGATGAATTATGAACAAGAACAGTGATTCTCTTCCTTGAGTGGCGCTACTTGAACTTGATTCGCAGCCACAGGCGCACCAACAGGCAACAAATCTAGTCAGATGGTTGCGATTGTGTACATCTCTTATTGACGTTCGTATAAATTTGTGTGCATCACTTTAGTCGTGGGTGTTCAATGTTGGGTGCCAAATGCTTAAAAAAAACACTCTCTAGTCGTTACTCCGTTACTGTATCATAAAAGTACAAATTGTTAAAATTTTATATTAAATTAAAATATTTTTGTTTCTCTTTTCAGTTAAACTAAAACGACATTTTATGTGGCGCAATCATTTATGTCTAGTTTTTGAATTGCTCTCCTATAATTTATACGATTTGTTACGGAATACGAATTTCCGTGGTGTTTCATTAAATCTAACGCGAAAATTCGCCCAACAGCTGTGCACTGCTCTACTCTTTTTGAGTACACCAGGACTGAATATAATACACTGTGATCTTAAGCCCGAAAATATTTTACTCTGTAATCCAAAACGATCGGCAATAAAAATTGTCGACTTTGGTAGTTCTTGTCAATTAGGACAAAGGGTGAGTTGGTCTTGACCCATGAAACTATATGTATTTTGAATTAATTTATGTTTTATTGAATTTTCCAGATATACCAATATATTCAATCACGTTTCTATCGGTCGCCGGAAGTATTGCTTGGTATACCATACGACCTAGCCATTGATATGTGGTCATTAGGTTGCATATTGGTTGAAATGCATACTGGTGAACCATTATTTTCTGGCTGCAATGAGGTCGATCAAATGAATAAAATAGTTGAAGTGCTGGGTATGCCACCTAAATATTTGCTCGACCAAGCGCACAAGACACGAAAATTCTTTGATAGAACTGCCTCCGATGGTACATACGTACTGAAAAAGAGTGTGCATCGCAAGTACAAACCGCCAGGATCAAGAAAACTGCATGATATACTTGGTGTGGAAACTGGTGGTCCTGGTGGTAGACGTTTGGATGAACCCGGACATTCGGTTGCAGATTATTTGAAATTCAAAGACTTGATCCTACGAATGTTGGATTTTGATCCAAAAACACGTGTCACACCGTACTATGCCTTGCAACATAATTTCTTTAAGCGAACAGCAGATGAAGGCACAAATACTGCCGGTAGCATAGTTGTACCATCGGCAGGAGCGGCGACAGCGTTAGCAGCGGCGCAACAACAGCAGCAACATCAAGAACAACAAGCTCATGGTAAGTGTAACAAATATATATATGAAAACTATTAATTTACTTTAGTTATTTCGTTCGTTATTTTCCCCTAATTTCAAACATTCGATTTTTTGAGTAATTTTCACTGTATTTTGATTTCTTGTATTTGGCTTATATATCTTGGTTTATTACGAAAAGGACCAAAGACAAAGAAATTACCATTATTGAATGTAGAACCTGCTTGACAAGCTGGTTTACAGTAAATAGTTTTGAATTTGAAGCTATCTGAAACAATCGAAATATATGTCGTGTATCTTAATTTTCTGTTTGTATTCTTATGTCACTTGAATTACTTTTCATGTGTTGTAGGTTTCTTTTCCTATACGCGACCAGAATCAGATGATGTTAGAGAATTTTTCAGTCCAATAACTCGAGGGCCCTCTCAATAGGTTTGTGGCTTGCGCACAAGTTTAAACATTTGGGTATGTTTAAGTTATTCTATTCATTGTTCAGTACATCTGTGTACCCGTCTGCATAAGTATTCTACCAATATTCTGTTGTCTGTTTCGATAGCTAAGGTCATACATTTAACGCGTGCAAAAATATATTTCAAAGCATTGTTATATTGTACATTTTGAAATATCGTTCGATGTTTGTTTCCCCAGTTATTATGTACCATTCCTTTGTGATGAATTCAAATGTGTTTATGTCAGGGGTTTCGTATCATGAAATCGGTCTTTTGACGAGGTTAACGTTCCAATATCCATCTAACTAGTCGAAACTAAGGTGGCACTATGTGCCTCATTACAAAACATAATTGCCCAACACACTCGACCTCAACAGTTCGTTTTGTCCACTGAGATTAAGTATGCCAACACTAAAGACACCCATCAGTAGACATTGTCAGGGAGGAGTCCAAACCAAACATCTATCCTTAACCTCTATTCCGTACGTGCCCTACATATACATATCTTCTTTTCTCCACCCTAAGTTTCATCTCAGTTAGAAAAGCAAGTACTAAAGAGTATTGAATAATGAAAAGCATAAAAGAGTGCGGGTCTCTGAATCCAGTGAATCAACTGGAAACACCTGCGTAGGACTTGGGTATTATTGGTCTTCACTTAAACTTCGCATACAATATTAAAACCTGTTAATCGTTGAGAGTTTGGTTTTTTTAGAAATACCCTAACTTCTTGTGGACAAGAATGCATCAACATGCGTCAGTGTATATATCTTCACTTACTTTATTGTCGCGCCTGCGACCCATGCAACGTGTGAGTTAGATCAATAGCCACCTTCCATCGTTGGTGGTCCTTGTTACGCTCCTTCCAATCTCCAGGAACAGCTGGAGATTGGGCGGCTGTTTTGCCGCAATTACTTGTCATGTATCTTTAGGCAGTAAATTTGTAAAATAAAGATACTGACATGTTTCGCTGAAACAATTTCCTTTGAGTCTTCAGCGTTTGGCTTCAGTACTCACCGTCTCCATAGGGTATACAGTTGTACAATATCACAAACACAATCTATACAGCAAATCGGCTGCTGCCCACCGAATTAAATTTAAATTACATTTACTAATCATCCACAAGCGTATTAAAAACTAACATAATAAGTGTATTAAAATACAAATCTCATGTTGCCTTAAAAAGAGCTCATTTCATGTTGAAAAATTGAGATACATTTTGAACCGGTTCATGTCTAGTGGAGACGGCGTGTTCTGTTTGAGCTGAAATCAGGAAATTGTCGGATGGAAATAGCGCTTTGCGTAGCAGATGCATAAGTTGGATTCCGCGACAGGCAACAACATTTCATAGATCATGGTACTACATCTTTCGAGTCACTGGCAATGCCCAGAGACTAAAAAAGCTCCTCAAACTTCGTCCTTAGGAGTCCTAATAAAATTCTTTTCACTCGACTAGCTCCCTCGAACCGGCTAGAATTGAATCGCAAAGTTGACATTCGAAAAATCTCTGATGATGCTGTTTGTACGCAATCATTGTCCTTTGCTCTTTTGCGAATGACATTTATGTCGGCTGTGTTAAACACTAGATGACAATATTTTAAATCGTCTGAAAAGCTAGCTCCAGGAAAATGTGATGAAATCATTCCGATCGTGGACAAGATTAAAGGGGACAACCTCTTTTGGGAATCTTTAGTTTCTAATGCTAATCCTATTCAAACCACTACGTACTGAGTATATGGGCGATTACATGTATTTTTTGTATATAGTGTGCAGCTAATTATTCATTTAACAATATCAGACATATTACATCGTTAGTTGAGTACAGTATCTATTAACTAGTAATTCTAGTAATTAGTTTGAAAATGACACACATCACTATTTTGTTTTGCCACGAAATGATCTCTGTAATTGTTTAACTTAAGTTCTTATTAGTGTTTATTTTGTTTATTTAATGTTCCTTTTGCAAAAACAAACCAATCGTATTGCAAATGGTTTACATATTTTTAAGTTTGTATGAATCTTAGTTTTTTGTTCATTACACCTTGTATATGTTGATTTTGTAGTGTTCATTTTAGTTGTTTTGTTCGTTTAAAAAAAAAAAAAGGGAAAATTTATTAACTGTTACTTTTCCTTTCTTTTACAAAATTTAAATGAAATATTTATTATAAAACCAAAACACAACAAAACATAATATTTCATGTGAATAACATAAACATTGTTCATTGTTTAACATCTAAAGACGATCGCCGATGACCGGTAGTGCCTCGGGAACATAGTAGCATTACATCATCGTTATCATCATCAACAGCTTCCTCAGGTTCATCATCAACTTCAGCGACGTCAGGAACAGGACCAGATACGAAAACTCATCATTTGGTCTAAATTCTTTAAGTTAATATACAACACACACACACATGCATATATAAATATATATATAAATTTATATATAAATATTTGTCATAATATTAATTTATTTCTTATACATTCAATACATTAAACAAAGAAAAAAAAAAAAAAACAAAAAACAGAAAAAAAACAAAAACAAAAGAAGAACAAAACAAGAAATAACAAAGTCTCATAGAATATTTTTTTTAATTGTTTATTCTCAGCCGTTTGATATGAATGAATGTTAAACTAATCAACATCAGACAGGCGACTGAATAAAAGCTAGGATTTAAATTATATGTATGCCCATATACAAGATATATGTATGTGTATACATGTTATATACTATATTCTTTGATATAGAAGTTACGAATATGATTATTTTGTTTTACCCAAAATAATAATATGACATACATCATAAATCTAATATGTTGATACTTTTATTCAATTCAACCAAACAAATAGAACATATATATATATATTGCTAACTTAAGGGATTAATACATGAAATCGAGCAATTATGCATTTAAGGGTGAAACAAAACACCTCACCAAGGTTCATCACTAACGGTATATATTAAAATGTCTGCAAACAAAAAAGGAAATTAAAGAAACCAAGTCAAGAACATAAAAGAACATAAAAGAACATCAACCACAAACCCAAACATGAAATGAGCTAATATTATTCATATTATTTATATATTAAACAAAGCAACAACAAAAACTACTTGATTAATATAGGTTCTTAAGTTTGTAAAATAAAGTATTTATAAAAAAAAAAAAAAAACAAAACAAAAACAGCAACAAAATATGTACGAGTAATAATAATATTTATTTATAATGCGAAATAAATATAAAATGAAAAGCAAGATTGAATAATTAACTCAAGTAAATATAAAAAATAAAATACAAAAAAAAAGAAAAAAAAAACAAATCATATTTTAAAAAAGTAATTTTAGAAGTTAGTATTTAAAAGTATTTTTAGTCTCAAACAAAGAAACTCTGGCAGAGCAATGGCAGGTAAATTAATTATCAAATAAAAAAGAAAATGAAACAAACAGCAAAACTAAACTCTGGTTCACATTTTGTGAATGCGAATTATTTGTGGTCGAATCTTGAAAATTCATTTTGAGACATGATTTACTCTATAAAGTAAAACAAAAAAAAAAAAAAAAAAACAAACATAATTATAAATTCTATAATAATCAATAATTAACTATAAGAGAAAAGATAAGCAACAAATCGCAGCAACCAAACAAAAAAAGCAAAATGTTTAAAGAATGTGTTAAGACAAAAATATATATTAATTATAAATACAAATTGAAAAAAAAAGCTATACATCATTTTAAATAATTATACTTTTTGGCAATGCATATAATCAGAAAATGGCGAAAAAGTTTGCTTTCTATGTGGGCCGATAGATCTTGATACAAACGCAATCAAAATGTGAGCACATTTTGTTGGATATCACATACCCATAATATTCTGAAATTCTCTGAGAATATTCGGTGGTAAATATTCTGCCAATTTGTCTATTTCGATCAGAAGTGAAATGTGTAAGTACATCCTCTTGTCCCCTCGAGATGTTTCAATTGTATTCTGTACTCGTGGTTTTCTCAATAGTTGAAATATGTGTGCTTTTCTGTTGAATTTGATTTGACTTCATGCGCTCTCATACGTAAGTTTGAGTTGAGTTTGAGTGTCTCTACTGGAAATCTATTTTGTCCAGTGAAATTGTTTTCGGGCTATATCTTTTAATTCGAAATCCCGACTTATCGAGGTATGGATATGGTATAAATTAAAAAAATAAAATTCACTCCATTATTCATTAAACTCAACAATTATTATGAAATCGAAAAATGTATTCACTCTCCTCAGTTGAGTTAAACCGCAATATGTGAGCATTGTAAAAATGGACAATAGTCCAATAAAGTTTCCACAAATTCCATTTATTCACACAGAATCGCAATCGAGTCCGAAAGCATTTGAGTACAATGTGTGCTTACCTAAACATTTTGTCGTTGAGAATGAGCTCTAGGTTATCGTGTGTTGTGGCATGTAGTGAAGAAAATATAGATTCGTCACGATTGTTGTCGATTCACATGCTCATCCATTGGATAAAAGAATTTGCTGGGCCAATGTGTGCATGTGTACATATTACATTTTTATCGCAGAATGGTAACATCTTTAGTTGAACAACGTATTAGCTTGTCACAGGTTTTCATGTTTAGAAAAGATATTGTCCGTTAAAACAGAATAACGCTTAGTCTAGACCAATGGGACTGGTATGAGAGAACATTCTTTGTAATACATCTGTGGCTATGTTGGGTTGAAAATGGGGGTGTTTTATTTATATAATTTTTTTGTAATAATTGCAGTGCAATAAAGGTACGGTATGAACAAAGACAACAAACTTGTTCCCATCTGTTCAGTATACTGCCTGTTTACGCTCGATCACAAAAGCGATCTCATTTTTTATAACTCCGGAAGTTACTTCCAATTATGTATTGCTTTTAGAATGCAAACGGATAGTCTATCTGATCTCTTTTGGTTATTGAGGAATGGTTGAATGATGAATTTAGCAACCGACAAACAATGTATCTGCCTTTTACTGCGGTTTTATGCATATAGAACATAGATTTCAGAACATCTGAAAACCGTGAAACAGCCATGATACGAACGAATGTTATTTTGGATACAGTTGAAAATGTCGCTTTATCAATCGTAGAGCACGAAATGTAAATCTTTTTTTTTCATTTTATCCTTTATATTTCTACTGACAGTTTAGACAAAAAAGAGAATATATTGTATTTTGGATCCTATAAATGAGGAATACAAGCTGTTGAGATGAGATTTCTTCGTTCTATTGTGGAAATTACTCGCCGGGATAGAGTGAAAGAAAAAAACACAGTAGTGCGCGAGGAACTCAACATTGAGCAGCTGCTTCTTTGAACAGAATGGGCTATGCTTCGGTGGTTTGGTGGTCACATGGCATGAATGTCCCCTTTATCACGACTTCCGAGGCGGGCGTTGAATGCGATTCGATCAGGTAGGGGAGCGTTTGGCAGACCCAGGACCCCAAATCCAAAAACTCGTCTGGTTACGCTTGGCCATAACTCTTGAGGAGTAAGAGTCGATGGGGGAGGATCGAGTTGCCTGGACATCTCTCTCCCGGCGACTTCTTTTGGCATGCCGGTCAGAAGATGGTGATGATGATGATGATGAGGTTACTTTATCAATGTTTTAGGTGATTTCAGTCAATATCTCTGAAGTGAGCACTGCTCATTAAATAACAATCGAAAATCACATTCTCTATGCATCGAAATATCATAACATACCTGGCAGCGAATCATATGTATTCGTTACAAAATGCCGAGTTTTCTGTTATATGTACATGTTATTTTTGACTTTTGAGACGAAAGATTACTCCAGAATGAATATCGTCGCGGGTTAGTTACATATCCATAATGGTGTTCCTTGTTGTAGTTCTTCATTCTACAGTTCAGGGTATCTGTTGTGAGCGTGCTGATCAATACAATGCCCATCATTTGTTGCTGTGCTACTCTTTAGAGTGTGTGTAACTGTTTAGATTGCAAAGAGCAAAACAATGGGCCTACACCCAACATCGACTTCTTTGACAACAAGGACTTTTTAATGTAACTAGCAACGACTATTCATACCAAAGGCAACTTATACACGGGTGTATTTAATATAACCTCACTATTACAGCTCTAGTGTACAAATCGGGAGGGTTTAGTTTTAACGCCACGACTATCTGGACGAGCAATTTATAAACAGTATAACCCGCAAACACGATGATCTCGTATTGATGAGTAGCAGCAGACTTAAGGCGGAACAGATTGAATAATAATGCAGACATATTTAAGTAAAAACAAATTGTTCACGTAGACATTTTCTCTTGATGACTACAAGACAATCGCTTGTAGAATAACACAAATCACGCGTATTTAGCATAGACAAAACCTTCTTCAGACAATCTTCAACCTATGTCTGGTTTCAAGAGACAAATATTTACAAGCATTTCTTTTAATATTAATTCTTTGATAATACTCTCTATTTTTCACTATAAGGCATACAAATTCAATAATTAAATAAATCCCGGCAGTATGAACCAGTTTTTGAAGACTAAACATTTCGATATTTTTTTTTCTTTGTTTTTGATTCACAGGGGACAGTTTTACGTAACATTGGATGCCAGTTCATGGTTCCAGATTTTGTACAATAAATTCTTTTGATGCATAAATCATTACTGCCAAGTTCAAATTGTATGTATTGGTTTTTTTTTTTTTTTTTCAAACCGGAAACATTGCCATATAAACAAATATTTCTTTATTTATAAATAGTATTAGATATCGTAACAAAAGAAAAATAATAGAATCAATGAAATACATTATGTCCTTATAGGGAAATGCATTCATTCAAAAATAAAGCAAACGTAACCCATAATAATCTTCGTAAGTTTCGCTGTGCTTCTCTACTAATTTTCCGTTTGATTTATGTTAAGAAATGATTTAAACTATGGTGATTTGAGAGGTATGAATGCTTCTTATGTACATGTGTAATAGGATTGGCGTTAATGTTCTCTGATCAATCAGTTTTCATCAATAATATTTTAAAGAATATCATTGTTTTATTTCGTAAATAATTTAAACTACCACAAATTGAAATAAAAAAGCATTGGTGCTTTGAAATGGGATGTACTTAAGTATGTTTGGTGACTCTGCTTCCAATTTTTAACGTTCTGGATCCTTGAATTGCTTGCTCTCTTTCGATCTTGATTTTTCTTTGGGGTTGGATTTTATGCTAAATGCTTTGCTGGCGGATTTGCACTTAATTGTGCGGAAATGGTAAGATATAGGAATCGGAATCGGAATTTGAAACATTAGCCTCATTTTTGGGATTTTTGTTTATACCACTTATGTTACGATCAAGGGAATGTCATAATTTGTTCACCATCTTGTTGTATGAAATGTATCTAGTTAATCTATCGACAGGTATAGATTTGGGAAAAAAATAATAACGAACACAGAAACAATACTTTTCGTCATTTTCTTGTGTTATACTCAATATACTAAATTTATTAAACAAAATACGAAATTATTTATACAATATATTTAAAGTACTATATTTCTCAAGAAAGCTAAACAAATAAACCAAAATTATAAATAACTATACATATATGTATGTATATGTAAACAAAAAAAAAAAAAAAACAAGAAAAGAAAAACATAATTACGCAGAAAATCTGTAGAGGAATTTGATTATTATTATCATATTGCATTCAAATATTACACAGAACAAACGAGACACATAAATATTTATATATTTACAACAAACAAAGGTAAAATCGAGATACAACAGAACACTCAAAATATGGATTCGATCAGTCAAAAAAGAACAGCAGAATGGAAAACAAAATAAGAATTAAAATACAAAACCAAGAACAAAAAGTCAGTACAGATTCAAGTCTAATACAAAATTAACAAACGATACAACCGAAAATTTAAAGAAAATGAAGAAATAAATAAATAAAAAATAAATATATTTACAGATTTTTTTGTACTAAAACAAAACAAAAATAAAAAAAACAAGCAACACATAACGATAAATATAAATTAAATCTAAACAAAACAAAACAAAAGGAAAAAGAACTTAAATTTATATTAAAAATTAAGTTAAAAAGAATATTTAGCAGACAAATGCGATAACAATTAAACGAACAAACAAAACAAAAAACAGAAGAAAATGTATAAAAAAAATAGCAAAATCTAAATAAAAACTATGATATAATCAACCAAAAAATGGTAAAAATCGTTTTTCCTTTCCTTGATTAGAAGAGATTTTCTGTTATTATTTTCCATTTTGATCAGAATCCGGATTTTTCGTAATACACCGCAGAATTTAATAAAATGGTTTCGTCGATCCATAGAGAATTTATGAAAAAAAAAAAGTATAATTGATGATAGTGTTCACATATGTGTTTCTTACAAGATGTGTTTCTTCAATCAACATTCTTCCAGTACCAAGGATTTTCTTTGCATCTCTCAACATTTCATCGAATGTTGCTCTTCAATCAACAATTATTCCGCGATATTCAATAAAAGTATTACCGTGTGAAAAAATAAACTGAACCACCTCGAGCTTGTGACACATGTCTATACTCCTCCAAAAACAGATCAACAGATTGCAATCTCTCAAATACATACTATACGAATAAGTTATAAAACCGTAGATAATAACAATCAATTTGATGTAGTTACTAAATATAAACATAAACACACTAAACACGATCAGAAAGCACAAAATCCGCGACAAAATTAAATACAATTGCGTGTATATAGCTTTATAGAAAGCTTCCATACTTAAGTGCATATTTATGAAATGGAAAATGTCTTTCCTTTCACTTCATAATGCACTTATTCACTAGTAATGTAAAAACAAAGTTACAGACGTAAGAAGGTACGGAGCTCCAACAGTGCGAGGATAATATTTGTATGCATGCATGGATATCCATCCTCTGTGCGGGGGTTTCGGATATGAGCATTTAATATATACGTATGTATTGTCATGGAAATGTAAAGACTGTAAAATATAAAAAATTAATAAAAAAAAATTTAAGGAAGAAAAATAATACGAATAAAATGGAAACATACTGAAAGTAATCGTTATGCCCTTACGACTCTGACTCAATAAATACCCTGCAATTGTAAATATCTCAGCAATTATAATTGCAATTTATTATTTATTTTTATTTAATTTAATTTTTGTAATATTACAGTACAGTTAAGCTTTGCGCAAAAGTCTCAAGAGTTTTGTTGACTGAAAATTTCATCCATTCATCTAGAGCGTAGAACAATCTCCCAATTACATGTCTTGCGTTCACCGTGTGAAAATGATTTCTGAGCTTCCTTCTTGTCTGTGTTGATTATAAGGGGCTTTCAGATACGGTTCAAGTGTTCCTAATGTGTTTTATATCAAAATAGGTGGGATCGCCTTTGCGCGTACTGATTTCTTTCAAATACCCTTCTATCGCATCGAGCATATGTTGAAAGACTACCTTCGATAGTCGATAATAACGCTATGAAATATAACAAAATTAAGGAAATATCAAAAACAAAATGTTCTGCATTTACTTTCAATTAGGAAAATTAAATGGATTTCTTTACTTTTTTATATATTTTCTTTTGGTTATTATCATTCTCTTCCCCTTGCTTCAGATAAAGATGTTCTAAAAGCATTTCGGTGCAGTTCAAAGTATGTCACTTAAAACTCCCTTAACGGTCAACTTATCAAAAAATTTTATTTTCAAATTTTGACAGTAACATCATTAGAGCTGTCACTTTTTCACGTCGCGTAAGATATGGAACGCCGATGAAAAAACGATGCGACAAAAAAGGCAACAGTAGTGTAAAATGACAGACGGAGTCTGGAATCAGGTTGATTTTTCCTGAACTGTGAAACTGAACGTAGTTTTCGAATTATTAATCGAATTATGGAGATTATTTTCGCATTCTCGAAATAAATTTGCGAAAAGCCGAAATGAAGGTAGCAAGTCAAATACAGTGGAAGTATAGCCCATACATATTCGGAAAACAAAAAACTTTTCCTTGAAAGTCACATGAATTATAGATTTCTGTAGGATGTGACAATAAGCGGGCAAGATTGTACGTGAACTGTTTCTTTTGCCTTATTTTGTATGTCATATGAAGCGGGCTGTGCCATTAAAGGGTCTTGCGCCAGACCAAATTGTACAAAAAAGACAACTGTCATCACGACATTAAACGGTGTTTGCTAATAAGCGATGTGAATTTGAGATGCTTTTTGACTCATGAATTTCGACGGTAATTCACGAAATAATTTTTGCAGTGAGAGGAACGCAAGCGACCCATTCTCTCACTAAAATGTTTTCAACATGCTGAAACATTTTGGTGCTTTTTGACATTTCCCTGCGTTACTCTTCATTATCATTGGCCGAGAAATTTTAACGGAAATTAACAATGTTTGGAATGAAAAACCAGATGATTGTGACAGATTTATGCGTTAGATCGGATATCGTAACCAGTACGTAGTCGAGGCACCAACGCTGCATTGTGAAACGGGCGTAAAGGCTCCGGCACATAGAATACTTTACTTGCGAAGCCTCAAAGCATTCGTTCACGTTCCTTACGCAAGGGGATGATACAATGAATACTTCAACGCACTGCTGTGATTGTATTTGTCAGTTTCAATGGAACATTGGTTATTAATGCACAAATAAAATATGTATTTTATGGTAAAGACTCAATTCAAATTCTTTATATATATTTTGAAATTTGCTTCGACGAGAACCAACTCCCAGACGTTAATTAACGGTTTAAATGGCACAATGTAATGATTGCCAACGCTGAAGGATAGCGAAAAGTTAAAAGTTGTGTAATAACTACATCCGTCACGTCAGCGTTGGTGTATGTGCCACCTCTCATAAGAATTCATGTATTTCATGTAACTGTCAAGGTATCGCGCATATAAGGTATTCTATATGCCGGGGACTGAAGATTAGCCCAAACGTGGGAAAAGGAAAAAGGAAGGAAGGAAAGGAATCCAACGAAGAGAGTCCCTAATTGTAAGGATTTGGTGGTGAACTTTACATCTAAAAAGAACTTTACATCGCTTCAATAATTCGCCTGTTATACATATGTTGAATTATTTTTATTGGGGATCTAAGAGCTAAGGGAGGCCATCTAAGAGCTTCGCAAATCATTATGAATTGACTAGTTGTATTGGGCCTGGGAGTAGGCTCTCAATTCATCTTCGAATACAGTAGAATCTTACAAAGATGAGTGAAAATAAAACATGCATACTATTATTGGTTACTACTCTTACTCTTTAGTATTCTAGTTTTACGAAATTAAAGCAAATGAAAAATGAAAACTAGTCAATCTAAATCTAGTAATCTTAAAATTTAAGGGCCGATGTTGATTTTGAATAAAACACAAATTATTTAGGAAATTATTGTCATTTATTTTTATTATGATAATATTGGTATGGTTCGATTACTTAAGGAACAAAATATCGGCCAAATGGCCGCCGCGACCTCGGAGGCGCACCTCCATCCGATGACGCTGAAGCATAATTGAGGTTCTATGCCGTTAATGTGTCGAATTATCTCAGCTCTTGAATTGTTGCTGGCTTATCGACATACACCTTTACTTTCAAATAACCCCAAAGAAAAAAATCCAACGGTGTCAAATCACATGATCTTGGCGGCCAATTGACATCGCCACCACGTGAGATAACACGGCCATTGAATTTGTTGCGCAAAAGAGCCATTGTTTCGTTAGCTGTGTGGCAAGTGGCACCGTCCTGTTGAAACCACATATCGTCCACATTCATACTCGTATCTTCCAATTCGGGCCATAAAAAGTTCGTTATCATTTCACGATAGCGAACACCATTCACAGTAACTGCCTGACCGGGCTCATTTTGGAAAAAATACGGCCCGATGATGCCGCCAGCCCATAAACCGCACCAAACAGTCACTCTTTGTGGGTGCATTGGTTTTTCGACAGTCACTCTTGGATTATTATTCGCCCAAATGTGGCAATTCTGCTTATTGACGAATCCCCGAGGTGAAAATGTGCCTCATCACTGAAGATGATTTTCTTCGAAAATTGATCATCCACTGTTGCCACGAGGGGCACGATATGCATTTTGATGTGAACGCGCATTTTCATAATAAGCCTGAATAACTTTAACGCGTTGCTCGATTGTGTATCTTTCCATGGTTCAAATTGAGTTAGTCTGAAATTGAGAAATATCAAATGAAATGCAGAAATGACCTTGACGTTTAGGTGTGGTTCACATTCAACATCGGCCCTTTAACCACCCTTTATTATTGGTCAATACTCGTTTTACTCGTACAATACTCGTTTTACGAAATTAAAGCAAATAAAAAATGAAAACTAGTCAATTTATAATCGAATATTTGTAAAAATACACCGTCCACTTGCGAAAGACCAATAGCACGCCCAACACTAGTGGTTGCTGAGAAGTTAGGCTTAGGACCTCTTGGGGCTGTGCGCCACCCAAATATTATTACTTGTATTATATTACTTATATTACTTGTATTGTATTATTATATTATTACTTGCTCTGAGGAAATATCTAGCAGATGTTTCGCATGGATACCTAAACGCCTAGACAGACCAAGACTCATAATATATTATTTTGTGTTATTTTCCTACGAAATTATGATTCTGTTAAAGAAAAGTAGCTCAGAGTAGACACCGTATTAATAAGATTTATTTTTGATGTGGTTTTTTATTTTAAAATAACTGATTATCTGTGTTGTATTGACTCACCACTACAACCTTTCTTGGCGGTGATCAGATCACAACTGCGTGTCTGTGAATACGTGTGAGCTCTTGAGATCAGCGGGCGCACAGCCGATACCCTTCCCCAACTTAGTAGAGGGGTGAAGAGAGTTAGAGTTCTTATTTGAAAATTCGCTCGTTAGTTGGACGTTATTTCAAATGTTGGTGTTAAATTTCAACGCAGTATGGAGGGGTAAACGAACGAACATAGCTTATGTTCATGAAGTCGATTTCTTAAGCTCCCATTTGCGCAATTTATAGCCTTAGTATCTCAAATTAATGCACGACTAGTATTTTTGTATATGAATTGTGCACTTAAATTCACAATAGTCATGCATACAGATAACTAATAATTTGAATGTATGAGTTTTCAGAATTCATTAATCAAGGGTATAGAGTGGAACTAACTTTTGGGACAGTTTCAGTCAGATTTGAGGCTGTAGGTGTATTATCTAAGAATTTAATTGAGGTCAAATAGTCCCAGTTCAGTGGGCATTCCATTACATTTTTGTTCACGAAATTCCATATAACAATACATATATGTATATGCTCTTAAAAATACGAGTTATCTCTTGAACACCCTCGTCACAACATGGATGGATCGTGGGCAAATTCGGCAATCTGTCGCAATTTTTTCCCACTAAAATCCATGAATCTGTGATATTCCCACTAAAATCCATTAATCGACCGCCATTGCGTGGTGGATCCATGGTTTGTGTAAAAGTATGTGTGAAATACAAGAGAACACCACTACATCTCCGGTGAGGACTAGGGAAAAAAATGGCCGAAGATGGATACCTCTATCCCTCCATTATCTCTGACAACGATAAGAGCTAAGATGCATGCCATGACCATTATGACTTATCGGAGAGTAGCTCCTATGCTCCAACACTCTACTGTAGTATTCCCAATACACTACAATCTGAGCAGACCTTAAATTAAAATATTCATAGTCTACTGCGAATAACAACAAAAATCTCTTCTAAATAAAAGAAAAACGCTTTTATAAACAAACAACATGCTATGATGCTATGTTTCTTCTCGCTTCCACTGGAGAAAATATTCTTCTGAAAATACTGTTAATTTCATCGAAATTTTGATTTAATAAAAGTCTTTAATCACAAATATCTTATACATTTGCATCTTACTCTCCTTGATGAAAGAATTTCCAAACATTCGAATGTGATTTTGCGTTAATACTCTTTTAATAAGTCTATTTTTTAATTTCCGCAAGCTAATACATTTCAATACAGTTAATGGGATAAAGACTGGGTTAGTTTCTGCTATGCTTGCATAAGATCAAATAATTTAATCATGCGCTAACTTTTCCTTTTATACTGAAATCATATCTTTTTTTTCGATTCTAGGTCTTTTACTTCACCCCAGTGCTCATTCCTCGTCTTCATCATCTGCGGCCTCAAGTATTCATCAGACAAACAATATAAACAATACAACATCGCGCTCAATGGTACAATTTCCAATAATGAAACTGTACGATCCACAGTCACAGCAACAGCAGGCGGCGGCACTTCTTGCAGCCCAACAGGGTTTGCAGTCGCTGTTGTCGCCGCCATCGTCGGGTCATTCTAGTTCGTCTGGGTCAGCAGCCTCACAAAATAGTACATCCTGCCAACCGATTACATCGTCTGTAACCAGTTATCCGCATGCAATGGATTGCGACCCGCCTGCACCTCATCCACCACCAGCACCTCTGCCACCTCCATCACGTTATAGTTCCTCCAATCAAGGACACTTACATCATATCAACAGGCCGAAATATCAGCGCATATTTGACCATTTAGCTGGCGATCGTCATGTGCCGGGTTCAAATATAATTTCATCCTCATCTTCTACTTCATCAGCGTCATCAGGACATAACAAAGCCCCCGCGCCTCAAATGCATAGCTATGCCCCCGCATCATTGCCCATCGATTTGGGACAGTCCCTGGTGGCTACATCTCATCTTATGATGACAGACGCCAGTCTGATTTCAGCTGGTAATCTATCATCCTCATCGTCGTCTGGTCCAACAAGCTTCTCATCTCTATACGGTAGCAGTCATCATCTATTTGGAATGGGTAACAATTTCACCGATACCACAAGTCCGCCTAGTAGTCTAATCAATCATCAAGGTAAAGTTATTCGCATGAATCCACCAGCCGGTTCTGGACCACCTTCAATAATTGGAGAACGAAATAGTGGGAACCCCATTTTAGGAGTGGGTGTAGGTGGAGGAAATGGTGGTTCTGCCGGCGGAACCAACAGTGGGGACAGATCTTCACCTATGGTCGGCGTTTGTGTTCAACAGAGTCCGGTAGTTATACATTAAAAGAAAAAGTAATTTTACTCTAAGATCTACACATTAAATAAGATTTAATAGTTTTAAATTTTGTAAATCAATTATTTAAATATATTATATAACCAACGTCGTTATGCGTCTCTAAAAAAAAACACGTTTATCATCCTTTTGAAACAAATGTGAATCCTGAAATATGATGTGTAAACAAGAATATTTACATATTTTGGGAATGCTTTGTAGACATTAGAGTGGTTTCCATTTCCCGAGAACAAAATACATTGATTTTGCTGGCTGCACTCAATCTATCCGTCCATTTAAAACGAAATTGTTTAATCTTGTCTCCATATCAATCATAAACAATGTGAATGTTTTATCACTTTTGAATTATGCACAACGCATGACTAGGCTTACTTAAAATGTCCAGCAAATCATAATTCGATTCCTAATTCGTAAGAGTTGGAAATTTGAGATACGTTTTTGCTATCCGTCATATTAATCGTATTTAAACTTCAATTTACATGAACGTTACATCTAAATACATTTGGTGTATAAGTGAGCGTTCAAACTTATTGAAAACATACTTTGTACAAAGGTAAAAAGTGTGTGTATGGTGTTTGCCATTTAGTGGGCAGATGGTGCGTGGTCTTCGCGATAAGAACAATGCAGTAAAAGTAAACGTTTCAACACAAACTACGGCCGACATCCCCTGTCAAGAACTGCTGGTCTTTTAGTGCGACATCAATCAGAATAAGTGATAGGCAAATGTAGGACATTACGCCGCATGGTTTCGAACATCTCTGCTCGGGGAGTAGATGAATTTTGCTGTACGTAACGGAGCATTGTCATGCAGCTCTTTCTCCCACATAACTTGATTGCTTTGTGTTTATAACAGCCAATACTGGATCATCATTCCCTCAAATCTAGCTTTGAAACCAGCATTTGCGGCTTTTTAGCGCCTGAATTGAAAGAAGAAATGCTGAGTATATATAACAGCACTCTCAGTTAATTTTGATGGGTTCAAGTTGTTTTTTCTGCCCAACCAAACTCAGTGCGCATTATTAACATGAACATGCTATTCTAGCCAAATCACAGAAGTTCTGGTATGAAATATCAAGAGAGTAAGATTCTTAGTCCTCATTCACAGTGCACTCTTTAAACTCTGCTTTTGGTCTAAGTGACGTTGCTTAGATTCGTTAGATTTTGTTTGTTGAGACCTCGATTTATATGAACGTCTCTCAACCTCTTCTTTATTCTAGCGTTCCATGCACTCAAAAAGTGAAAAACATTCACAGATGTATTTCTAATGGTACATGTCTATACATGAGAAATAGCAAAAAAGAAAACTACATACTCGCTTCGTTAACAAACATAAACTAATAGTACAATTTTTATATTAATCATACCTTATATAGTAATTACAATAGTAAGTACATATACATATGAATCGCTAAAATGCAAGCAAGAACATGAGTGCAGCAATCTTACTTCCGATTTAAGCGTTTAGATTAATTCTCATTTCCGATTACTTTCTCTCTAATTTTTTCTGAATTAAATAAGAATGCACACAAGAGTGCACTTTATTATTTAAAAATCGACAGAAATTGAAGCTTGTAAGCACTAATGTTTTCATTATCAATTAAATTTATGTAATCGTGTAAATTATACCTAACATTAATATTTAAAAAAAAAAGAAAAAAAAAAAATGAAAGAAAAACCAACACCAAGATAGAACATTTTTGTTTTTGTAAAATGTAAAAGATAATAAAATATTTTTTGTTTAAAAAAATATACGTGTTTGTGGTAAAGCAAACCTACCCAATCGCAAGGGCAGCTCAATAAAAGAAATGTTGGATATGCGTGAAATCGAGAGTATTTTATGCTTTCAATCCATCAAATTTCTGCCTTCCAACATTTTAGATAATTTTGAACAGAAAGTTACAGTAGTAATTAAATAGATTTGAAATCATCTCATTCTTCAGCAGATTTCAAATATTTGTTAAATTTTTAACTTTAAGGTTTAAACATATATGTAGTTGCAGAAATATTTTACGGTCTTTAGAGAAACTCGATTGGATGGAAATAAAAACAAAAAAAAAACACTTTATCTCAAACTGCTTTTGGTTTTAGTTACAAAAATTTACTTAAGGGTAAATACGAGGTAGGTATGTTGTGTTGTGTTTATCCTCACACGAGGAACCGGTAGGTATTTATTGCACATAGCCGCAGTTACCACCAAAACTCTAGTGTCTCTAACAACTTTTTGTTTACTTCAACCCTTAAACCCTACCCTGGGGTCCAGTGCGATGGCACAGACTCAACTTTCTTGCATAATTTTCAAACTACGTCGCGAATGCCACATTCAAAGCTCACAAAACATCAGTGGCATCCCATCATTTTCAAGCTTCAAGTGTGTTCATGTCATTTTGTGTCAACTTCAACTTCGGGGTATGCAAGACCCCAGGGAAAGAAATAAAAACAATTTGGGGTCATGAGGACCCCAGAGTTACACATGTACATGTACGAAACCCATTTGCCGATGACTGTACCAAACTAAGTCGCTTAAAAGGGAGGTACATGCAAACGTTGAACAGAAGCCACGCTACAGCCACAAGATTGCATGCAAGTTTGAGTTGGAGTATGAAAGGCGGGTGTGAAGATAGCAAGTGTCGAAGATGGTAGTTTTGTTGTCATTCTGGCATACTCGATGCATACCGTTACTAATTTTGTTAGATGTTAAGTAGGTTAAGTAGTAACGAATGGTAAGGAGTTTAGTTCTGTTCTGATGATTGAAGGAACCAGTTGGAATAAGAATATTATAAATAAAGATTTTTAGAAAAAAATATTACTTGTGTTTTTCAAATCAAAGAGTAAATAGTTTTCTCCCGGTAGGTTTAAAGGGTCATTAAAATACAGTGAAACCTGACAAGTTGGTAAGTATATAGGAGCACCAAGATCTGCGTTTTGGCTGGCTATCTTGGAACTTGAACCACTTTCTGATATATTATTTCATCTTTCGTATTAAATAACCTGCAAGAGTTGATTAGCTACATGGTCGTCTGCTAGTCGCCATTTCGGCCTTTGCATTGTGTTGTGTATATCAATATGCACTGAACAAGATGTTTAGACAAACATAGCGGTAATATAATTTTCGTATTCAATCTAATTGGGATTATGTAGCGATTGGCTACGAAATTCACAATATTTAAAAAAAATAAAGTATGAGGTTAGTGGATCGCTTCGCTTGCTAACTGGATTTTAACCCTTTATTCCGCAGGATTTAAGCCGCTCACGCTAAGGATATGTTAATAACTGTCAGGCACGCCTGGAGCTAAGGATTAATTATATTTACTCGGGGGTTTTGAATTATAAACGTGCAATCCACCCAACTATGTCCGCAATGGACTTATGACCCTGCAACGGAAATACCGTGTTTGGGGATTATATCGTGTATGTGTTTTTCAAAAGGTGGGGATTTTACATTTTGGGATCTTGTAGGTACCCCTGTATTTAGATGATTTCATTTCTGCAGTTAGTGAATGTCTTCAGTGTTCCTCTAACTTTCGTGGAGAATAACAATACAGGCACCCCTATAAGTTGGCCAAAAATGCTTACACCGATGTTCTACTATTAACTTCACACTACTCTACTTGAAGCGACACCTGCCCTGACACCCGGTTGTGTGTGTGTGTTCGTCCGTTAGTTAGGCACCTTTCACACTCGCTAAATTTGTCTGCGACTTTTTCATCTTGTGGGCAAGGCAGGTGAGGCAAAAGGAAATCACACCCACACATTGAAATAATCTTGCTCCAGTGTGAAGGCTTACTTCGTCTGATTGCCTGTCTGTACTGTTCCTAGTTGCTAACTGTGTGTATGTTGTCTGGATACTTCGTCTGGTGTTTGTATAATTTTGTAAAGTTTGTGTCAGAGATAATGGAGGAATATCCTCCATTATCTTTGGTTTGTGTAGATTGCTGCTGAGCAGAGATAATGCTGTTGAGTCGCCCGATCGTATCGGTTATCTTTTATGTCTCATGATCTGTATGTACTGTTTCCCTTTTCTGTAACGTAAGTTCTGGTCGGTTCGGCACCTCATCACACATACATTCCATTTGTGTTGCAGAGGTTATTAATGCCCGTTTTCACAATGCGAACTTAAGGGCCGTTTGCTGATACTACCCTAAAATCGATACGAATTACACTTAAACCTTATGTTCAACTTCGTAAATATTTAAGTCGAATTTAGCTATGCAACGACGACTAGGTGGCGCAGTTGGTTAAGTGTCTGCCCTTGGTTAGTGGGGTCCCCGGTTCGAATCCCAGTGAAAGCAAAGTTAATACGCTTTAATCTGGTCCAGTCACCATTTGCCGTTGGATTAACGGCACTATTACTGGAGTGGTCGATCAGTGGTAGTAGTCTGACTCTGGGTATCACAATGGACCAACATGGTCTAAGTGTGCTGGTAAATTCACTAGCTAGATAAACTTGGATTTTGAATGCCAAACGCGTTGTTTCTAATTATTTATTAGAATTTATTAATTTTAATGTAGATGGCATCAATCACTCATGGAAAGCAAGGGCGAAATATTTCTTGGTATTGGCCGTAGCTGTCTTCGGCAATTTTGTATGCTTGTATCCAAACTCCTGTAATCAATCGAAGCGTGCATTGCTCCGAAATGAAATGCTCTGTAAATCTCATAAAACATTAATGTGGCAATAGTTGATTGATGGGTACAGTCGAATTATTTCTTGAAAACTAATGATTATTAACATTCTGCATTGGCAAATGATTTAAACCAGTTGAAAGCACCGTGTTGTCAATCTTGTGTAATCAAAGACGATTCATGTCACTCTCGGTATTAAAGTACAACTTAAAGGCCACTCCACTATTTCTTCGACTTAGTTTAAGTTATACTTAGCCGACTTTATGATCTACTTTTCGATTCGGGTAACCCGATAAGTCTATCTTAACCTTTTAAGTGAAACTTAAATCGCAATGTATACGATTCCAACAGATAGGCGACCGCTTGACAGACTTAGGCCGTGGTCTGAAAACGTCCAAAACTTCGCCTGGTTACGCTTGGACATACCTCCTGAGGAGTTAGATTCGATGGTGGAGGATCATGTTCCCTGGAGATCTCTCGTGCGCTCCCCTCTCAGAATCTGATTACAGATTACAAAATTACAAAATGTAATCTGTAATCGTATTACTTTTTGTAATGATTAGGTTAGGTTAAGTTAGTTGGTTGACGCGGTGAGGTCGCGTCTTACTGAGGTCATGTTGGACCTATTGGGATGCCCATGGGGGTGGAAAACCTTTCCTCAGTTGTTCTTGTTCTTAAAGATGTTATTACAGAAGCCGTTGTTGTGTGGACTTATCCAGCCACCCTGAGATGTTGATGAACCTGCGAATAGATGTTTTTCGGATCTCTGCTATATCTTTGAGGTTCTCTTTTGTAATGATTACAAATGGTATGTGTATTTTTTTAGACCCATTGTGATGCCCATGGGGGTCGAATCAGGCGTAATCAGGCAATGTCATCAAGAATATATTAATAGCTAATTACTGGGCAGAAAATGTGTATATAATGAAATGACATATGGCTATAGTTACGGCATTGACGGCACGTAGTATATTCACATATATACATGGGTTTGTGTGGTAATACATATTTAATAGAAATATATACATACATAGTACATACACACATACATATATGCATATAGACAAATATATAGTCACTTTATGTAACATTTGTCACCTGTTGTGTGTTAGTTGGTTGGCTTAGGTGGCTACCCGATTTGACTCAAACCGGGTACAAGTAGCGCAGTTGCGCCGTTTTGATACCACACCTCGTCAGGTCATCAGGTCATCAGGATTTTATTGGTTTTTTTGTCACACCACTTGAATTTAAAAATACAGATTTTGATGTGAGGTTTCAGAAAAATGCTAGTCGAGAATTTGTCACCTCGAATAAGGGGAATGTTATTTATCAAATGGCATTACAATAAGCAATAAGTTTTTGAAACACATACTTTTTTCTTATTATTTACTTCATTTCGAATTGAATATTTATAGCTGAACCAGGACAACGTCTGTCAGGTCAGCTAGCACATAAATAAAATAGTATGCTAAATTCAGTAAGTCTTAAAAGCAAAACTCGGTGGAAAAGGTTTGTATTTTAGTTCACAATTATTACCTGTCGATGAGGATTCCTCTCTTGCCAGAGCCGTTTGTTATTAGCCCATTAATAAAGTTTAGCAAAATATGGGAATTGAAGGCATGACAGAATTGGATGTTTATCGCTTTAAATTAGGGAATTGAGGAAAAGAAGCAAAATAATATTTTATGATGCTTTTCCTCTTTGGAACTACTGATGGAGGCCATGGAGGATCTGAGCCTGATCAGCCGCTGACGGCCCTTTGCACTCTGCTTCCAATCATAAAGACTAAACTGTCTCATTGATTTAGTCATAAAAGCGGAGGTTTGGTCTTACTATCCTCGAACCAGGAGACTCGGATTCGAAGACCCTCTTAGCTATTTAGGAACAGTGGAAGCAGAAAGTAGTTGAGATACTGCCGAGGTAGGAGCTCAAGGAAATTCTTAGGAGTTATTCTTAAAATCCAAATAACTCGACCAATTTATCAGAGCGGAGCGGAGAACATATGCCTGCATAGGATAGTTTTCTCGTATCTTCCCATTTGAGGTGACAAGAATAAAGCAATGTTTAAAAATTCGGAACTGCATTCGAATTTTTGGAAGCACTTATCGGTATGTTTGATTTGTCTCCCTCTTGCTTGATGTCCCAGGTATAAAAAGCAGAAATGAAGTATTATAGATGTGCCCAACTTCACAGCTGATTGACTCCTAGTCCATCGACAAATTTGAGAGACTTTTTGATAGTTATTCATACATTTTTGACGGTTGTTCACGAAATAATGTAAATGCCGCTCTCTGATTGGTAAATTTGGCTTTAGAAAAGGATATAAAAAATGGTTGTAAAATATTGTAAGGGGCAAGAGAGGTAGAAGTTGGGTATCTCTATCATACTTCATTTCCTATAAAAAGTGAACAAACGCCCACTGTTTTATGCCAATATAGTTAATCCTGAGCATAACCTGTCTGTTAAACCGACATAGTGTCAATAGTTGAGGTATCAGTATCAGAAATGAAGTATTAAATTCATACTTCATTTCTGATCATTATCATCTTCGAGTATTTTCAACGGACAAAGCCGCTGAAGCCGCTGTAAAGAAATGTTTCGTCAATTGTTCGTTTTTCCATTGACAGCTGTTTTATAAACCTCGCCGTCAGGCCAATTTCATCATACGTCATTCTAAAACTGATTGTTGAACATCGTGTTATTTTAATTCTTTTAATATCAATTGTGAAATTGTTTGGAGATCGTATTTATTTTGTCGAAAATAATTTAAAATGTCTTCTGCATTTACATGCATTAATTGCAGTGTCAGATTCGCTAATGCTGACATTCAACGTGAGCATTATAAAACCGATTGGCATCGTTATAACTTAAAACGTAGAGTAGCTGAGTTACCACCAATAACTGCGGAAGAGTTCCAAAGTCGCGTGCTGCAGATGCGAAAGGCTGAGTCAGCCGCAATTGAGGAAAAGCAAACTAGTTTATATTGCAATGCATGCCATAAACAGTTCAATAATCAAAGTTCTCACGACAATCACTTAAAGAGTAAGAAACATCAGGAAAATCTAGTTAAATTCAATGATGTTCATGGTGAGGCAAAGGAAGTGACAACAAAGAGCGTGGTACAGCCGAAGCCTCATCCAATGGCTGTTGAAGAAGATGAGAAAATTGAAGAAGTGAGTCTAAAATGAAGTGAAATGTAAACAATGTGTTATGATCGCGGAATCATTTCAGGTGAACTCAGATGAATGGGAAGAAGTAGGCGAGAATCCAATTGCAGATAACAAGTGCATATTTTGCGATGAACAGAGCGAAGACTTGGTTGCGAATTTGAAACACATGTCCGTAGCTCATTCGTTCTTCATTCCTGATGCGGAATATTGCACAGACATTGAAGGTTTGCTCTTCTATTTGGGCGACAAAGTGTGCAATTTCTTTATCTGCTTGTGGTGTAATGACCGCGGCAAGACATTCTACACTTTGGACGCAGTTCGAAAGCACATGATTGACAAAGGTCATTGTCAAATGCTACATGAAGGCCTGGCGTTAGCTGAGTATACAGAATATTACGATTACAGTTCTAGTTACCCAGATAATGTAAGTAAGCCAAGCAAACACCATAGTCTTTAGTAAAACTTGAATATTTCAGAATGAGGATATGGACATTGATGAAGAAGTTGTCCCTGACTTACTTGACGGTGATGAGTATCAGTTGGTTTTGCCTTCTGGTGCTGTAATTGGCCATCGGTCCCTGCTGCGTTACTACAAACAGAGGTTGAATCCAAATCGTGCAGTTACGGTCCACAAATCAAATCGTAAGCTGCACAAGGTACTATCTGAATACAGATCGTTGGGATGGACAAGCACTCAGCAAGAAGCAGCAGCTAGAAAGGCGCGCGATATCCATCTAATGAAGAGAGTTCAAGCCAAATGGCAAATGAAATTGGGCGTCAGAGCAAATAAACTTCAAAAACACTACCGTCCACAAGTCCTCTTCTAAGCAGGAGCGTAATTTACCTACCGGTCACTTCAAATGTTTAGAATCTTGCTAATGTAAATGCTTAAAATAAAATTTTACAAATACTATTTGTAGTTTCAAATCATACTAAGTCTTATTTATCGAAAGAATGTATTGCTTTGTTGATACATTTTTGCAGTGATTAGTTTTTGCAGCGTAAAACCCACCACACAAGTCACATCGTGATCATATTTTACACATTTTCTGATCACCACTACATTTCTTACCTGCGCATCACCATCTTTAGATTTAGCTTTAATGCGCATAATTTTGGCCTGTTCCTTATGTAAGGCAATCTGATTCTATTCTTTGATTGTAACTGAACTTAATCCAAGGTTGAGGTGGCCGACCGCTGCGTGAATTGGAACACTTAGGACCAAATAGTCAAATTGTGCTACCACGTGGATCTGTGTGTACCTATTCCGCAAACCAATTAGTGCTTTTAATAAAGCCAAGGAGATGGCTGTCTAATGCCCAGTTCATCCAGATTATCGAAGTAGCAGCCCTCCAGATGTTTGAATCTGCGGGAAGAGAGAGCAGTGCAGCTACACATCAGGTGTTCAATGGTTTCTTCCTCATACTTGTCCCTGCAACTTCTGCAGAAGTCATAGTAATTAACGCCTAGTCTAGAGGCGTGGATTCCAATGACACAATGCCCTGTTATGATATCTATGAGGGTTCTAAGATTCGGCCTACTTAAACTAATCAGTTTGAGCGATAGCTTAGGGTCGATCGTAGGCCAGAAATGTTTGGTAATGTGGCACCTGTGCCAATTGCACATCTGCTATTCATTTGATCTAGACTATCCAGCCTTAGCAGATGTTTTATAGCAGCGATAGGCATGGAGGGCGGGTCTCCACCCGAAGACCCACCCTCCGGGATGGGGTGCAGTGGGTGTCTCTCTCTTCAGAAATTGTGTCCTTAGCGAGTTTGTCCGCTTCTCTGGAATGTCACATAAGTTGGATGTTAAAATACGTTATCTCGTTAAGAGATAGGCGGCAATTAAGGGAAGTCTTGAAGTTAAAAGTGACTGATTTCATAGATTGTATCGCTGTTGATGAGTTGACAGTTGATGATGTCTGTGTTTGATATTACATTGTTTTTTTATCTAGGACAGAGCCTCCTTAATCGCTATTGTTTCAGCATAAAAGACGCTATAGTCATTCGAAAGCAGTGACAGAAAGCTGAATGTTTAGATCCTTTGAATAGACACCAGCACTCACACCATATCGTATCCATCTTCTATCCATCTGTGCAAATTCGCTTCTGAGCCTTATGGCTAAGATCAAAGTCTAGTAACTTAATCCAAAGCTCAAGTGCACTGGGTAAAGATAATTTTGCAAGGCATAGCGTATCGAATGCGACTGTACTCGTATTCCCTTTTCTATCAGTCCTTTCTAAACATACTTCAATTCTTACTCCACTGCAAATACTCGGCAAAAACTCTTGCATACTTCGGCTAGAAATAGAATCACACATTTGACATTTGGAATATGAGTGAATGTATGTATCTGATATGAGTGAACATATCTAGCAACAAAACCTAACAATTCGAAATTCCTTTAATCAAACGACCATAGATGAACTGGAGCTGTGCAAGAAAAATAGTTTACGGAGTGTGTTTACTTCGAAGAAACTTGGTAAATTAAAGGATTTCTTCTACCAGATCTGCATGAATACATTCACTTAGTCTCCAGTGAACTCTAGAACGAGTATTTATAATTTATGTAATAACATTTTATCAACATCATCAATTTTATAAGCGAAACAAAGAAACATTTCAGATGATTCGTTTATTATTTAACCCATGTAAGAATGAAATGATAAATGAACGGGAACACGAATGATGAATTGGCTCTCAGATGTAAACGTTACTGACGGTCAAAAATAAATTTTATTTTTGTAATCGTTGTTTACTTTTAGTTGGTGGGTCGATAAGAGCCTCATGCCTCACAACGTCAACATTACCCAAACGCACCATTTTCTCCTCCCAAATCACAATGTCCTTCCTAAAAACAAACAAATGATAACATGAGTACTTAAGAGGAATACAAAAACCACTAAAATTTACTTGTATTTTTCAAGCTTCTGCCGGAAATCTACCAAATATACTTCCTTTTGCTCATCAGTGAGCCTTGCCCATTTGGCAGTAGTCTTACTGTGCCAGTCTCGGTAAGTTTCATTTGGACTCTGTGGAGATAATGTTCTTTCCTGAGCAACGAACAATAAGAAGGCAGATGGTGGTTTTTTGGGACGATCTAATTCGGCAATGCGTTTCTTTGTCAAACGGCGTTCTTTCATTGCAATTTCATTTTCCTTGAGCTGTTTGATTTCAGAACGTTGCTCGTCTGTTATCTTACTATCGTACTTAGCTCGTGACTCAACATAAGCTACTTTGTCCTTTTTGTATTGCTCCTGAAGTTTGATCTTCAAATTTGGTTCAGCTGATTCCCATTTTTTCGAAATCAGTTTTACCACATCAGTAACTTTAAGTTCTGGGTTATCGGCCAGCACAACTGGTCGCATTTGTTTCATAAAACGAAAAAATGGTGTAAGTGGTTTCTTCGGTCTGGGAGGCAGTCCAATTTTCTCCTCCAATGTCTTAACCCCAGCAACAGGCTGATATTGAAGAACTCCCGGTCTACAAAATGACATTAAATTGTATAATTTTGTTCATGCTGTCATTCAAGTTAAATGTACCTTAGGGAATTAATTATTAAACGTGAGATATTATTTGTCGTCCTAAGGACGCTATTTAAGGATATCATTGTTGTGAAGTAGTACAAAACACCCGCGTAAAGTATTTATGGCGATTCAATGAAAAATAACTTAACCAAAACTGAACCGTCTAAATTCTTCGACTGCTCAAATCACCCATATGATTTTGACATTTTGACAGATCGTGGGTTTGTTCAGGCGAGTAGACTCAATGCATTTGACTGGTTGATTTGTAAATTGAATTGTAAACCCCCTAAGTCGTAATTAGGTATTTATAAATCATATTATGTGATTGTAGAGTTGAGTGCATTTATTTAAGGAATATTCAAAGAAGTAATTCTGTGGGGGTTGTGACCCATCGTGTGGATTCATGCATTAATTTGTAGTATTTTATAAATAAATCAATTTCAAGCGTCTCTATATGTGTATATGCATTTATTTCCTATATAGATGTGAACAAGAGTTGCAGCAGCTTACGCTTGGGATTTTTACAAATTGTTCAACAACTCTTACGAATAGTATCAAAGTATCAGGTAGTCAAGGTATTATCGTACTTCGAAAATTCGAAAGTAACATCAACGAAAACAGTGTTGCTGTGTATTCTGGATTACCAGTAACAATCTTCGTCCATAGTACCTTTTTTCCATAGTACCTGGTACATGATTCAAACTTTTTAATGGCGAATGCATTTGCCAAATGTGATTTCCCTAGTGTGATTCCTTTTGCCTACAACATTGAACAACATTGGGTTGGACATTGGGTGTGAGAAACCCCTTTTCGAATGCTGTTGGCAACGGAGGTGACGCAAAAGGAAGTCACACACAGTGAAAGCGGCAATATATTGCCCAGAAATGAAGTATTATATATATATCATGATATATTATATCATACTTCATTTCTGATATCGACTAAGCTTTTCTTTCATTCACAAAACAAACTCAGTCGGATGCTGTGAAACGATATGCGATAAGAATTCTATGGTCCAAATTCACAGTGAAGTTGTGTTCATATTCACAAGGCTTATTTACAAGGATACATACATAGTCGTGGTGAATAAGCGGCTATAATTGAAATATGCAGAACAGTGGAATGTAAATATTTGCAAAGATTAAACGTTGAACGTTATGCACCTTTTCTACCAGTATGTATGAACTGGACGCATTGCAATATAACGCTCGCTTGTAAGAATCTCCTTCGGCACTTCATCAATGTTCTTAAAAGGAAGGCTGGAGGAGCCCATGAGCCCATACCCAGCCCAGCCTATGCGCCCATACGGATCGTTATACCTGATAAAATTTTACAACTTGTACACTGAAAATAGTTGCAAAGCGAGAGACGTTCACATGAATATTTTGTAATGCAATTCTCTGTCATTAAATGATTTTATTTGTATGTAACAAGTGATTAAGAAAGTGCATTAAAATTAATGGTCTAAGCCCTAATGTGTTAATTTTGCTTATTCCTCGAGGACATCATCAAGCCATTGTTGAATTTCTTCCCTGTTTTCACCAGCATCCGCCGCCTTAGCATCGGTATTTGAACTTGGTGGTCTGGAAGTTTTAGTGTCACTGTTTTTTGAATCATTGATGTTCACTTTAGCAACTTCGCTTGTTGTAAGGCTCAGCAATTCATCCAATTCTTGATCCTTGTCAATATTTTCTGACTTCTTTTTCGGGGGACTGCCAGAACCATTACCTCCATTGGAGTTGCGTGCTTTTTGAGCAGATCCCTTCTTAGATGCACTATTCACCACACCCCTTGGATTGTTTTGATGATCATTTAAAACACTCTGATAGTTTTTCTCCGCCATCTCTGCAGCTTGATTCATTGCTTTTAGTTGGGTTTTTGTAAACCATGAAGAGGGAAAATCCAATCTCTTATAAAATGGAATGGTTTGCAGCCCTGCATTAAGGAGATTGATATCCAGGGTAAAGTATTCACTGGTCTCGGTTTTATTTATCCATGTATCGTCTGTGTCCCAATTCTTTTCAGAACTGAATTGAAAGTGCCCACCAATTGATGCTGGCATTTGAGACAACATGCCAAAATCTCCAGCTCTCATTTGTTCACTTTCTATATCTATCGGTGACCAGGGTATTGACTGCATGCTAAAACGGTCATCACTTGAATCTGCAACATCAATGATACCACGTAGGCCCTCAACTTGGGAACTGGATGATTCAGTGACCGTAGCTGGCTGCTTTGAGCGATGGTGAGATTTTTTGTGCTGCTTCATGTTGGACCGTTTTCTGTGAAACGGGGAAATAGTAAATTAATGAATAAATGATTGTTGTTGATTGTTGCAAATCCCAATTAGTGGTTTCTTCAACTTACGATTTGTGTCTATCATCTTTAGTATCCATTTGAAACGAGTTGGTCTAATATTTTTTCAGGAAGAGATTTGTTTACGCTTTTCGTTGCCGTGGAACTCTGAGTTTTGGAGTAGACATGTCAAAAACAGCTGGTCGTTTATATTGGGGAATAGTGCGCAGTTTTCCACGAGATGGAGCTGTGCGTTGTCCGAAATAAATCTTTTCGAAGATAAATTGTGGTGATGGGTGGTCGGAGTCGTTGGGCAGGAACTTATATTCGTTTAGAATGGTTGAGTGACCACAGTTGGAGTGGTTTGAGTCTCAGGGCAGTGCTGGCTGCTACCTGTTTGCTGAACATTTCCAGTGGTGGAGGGTAGAGGAGTATTCCTCAGTGCCCCGGTGATGGACACGCAGACCAGTCTCTGCACTCGATTAAGTTGGCAGATTACATGTTATATGCTTTTAGCTTTAGGTTAGATTAGGTTAGGTAACAGTGGCTGACCTAGGATGGATGACTGATCCGAAGGCGCTAAAAAACTAAATGGCAGCGCCTCGCGAGGCCCAGTGTAAATATAAGGAAAAGGGAGTATGTGACTGTTGCGGGAATGACCAAGTCAGGCGTGCAAATAAACAGGGGAAGTTTTATATGGCTTCAAATATTGTGCATGGGTAAAATTGGGTGTATATAGGTGGTGGTCCCAGGCATGGACTGAACAATTAAAAAAAAAAACGTCTGAATTATCACTTAAATGCATCTTTAAAAGGTTAAACCTCCTGTGTACGCAACCGTGAGTAGATAATTATGTGAAAATAAAGAACAGGCAAGGAAAATGGAACTGAAACATCTGGAATAAACCGTTTGTTGTGGCAAACTGTGCCCACAAAAGCTGGTCTGTTTCCTATCAATTTTTTGCCAAGGAAAATGTCGTGAACAAATTATCACATTAAATGGTGCGCCCCGAATTTTTGTACATTTGAAATCAAGTACGACTTGTTTCCCTTGGATCACGGCACATTGGTCATTTACCAGCTTACCGGTGTAGATTTGATTAGTTTGTCTTTGAGTCACAAACCATATTCTGCGCGTTTCATTGTTAATGCGAACCATGTCTTCGATCTTTGGATTTGTTTCCAGACAAATCATATCTACCAACAGATGCGCAATATGCACCTTAAAAATAGAGGCGGGACTAGTTATAAAAGAAGTAGATGGCCCGTGTCTGGCCGCAATGGGAACGAACATGGGTGCATTCTTCCTTAGGATTCCATCCTTCCCGGAATAAAACTAACCACCAGCCACAAATCACCTCATCTTACTCATAATCACAATGCTCTTCGATGATCAAATAGGCCTCCGCCTCGGACGCTTCTAGGTCTTCGTTAGTAGGGAAATAATCGGTATCTTGGTCTTTGGCGAATGCATCTTCCTCTTCATTTTTGATTGTTGCCAATATTTCCGCCAAAATTTCCTGTAGCGTTCTTCATTTTCCAATGCATTGAATGCACGAACGCCTTCATCCTTATTTCTCGACATTTTTCTAAAAATTAAACCACTTCGTTCGAAGAAGAAACAGTCAAACCATTCCCTAAATTCATGGGATATTCCCTTCACAAAATAGTATAGAAATGCTTATTAGTACTGTAGCTAAAGGTATGTATTCGTTACTGAGTAACGAATATTCAATAAAGTACCATGTAACGAAACGTAACTCCGCAATGAATATCGTTACTACATGTACTATAGACAACCGACGTCGATACGTTCACTCTCGCATGGTTTGGTATGCTCGCATGGACATACGAGAGATACATATCCTACATATCAAACACACAGCACGAAAAGGGTATAGGCAGTGTTGCCGCCCATAAAAGTGTCTCGGATCAATTGTCCGAAATCGCTACTAATTTTAAGGTCTTAAGCTTAGGAGTGGTGCAGTCATTCAGTTGCATTTTTCTTATAACTAGGTTTGAATTTATTGCTTATAGAAGCTTAACACGTGTTGCGTGGATGAAATATTTTTCATATAAAATAGTCGCTGGGGTAATTTTGTGGTCTCTCGGTGAGTCGCAGCGTCAAAAAAGGGTCAAATTGCGACTAGAGGCACATAGCGGCAACCCAGGGTATAGGTATGACATCAAACGAAACTCATGCGAGTTAAGTTCCCACACTTTACGAAACCGAAGTTTGGAGCAAATAATGTCCATACGATACTTCAGCCAAACTGTCACTCACACCGATCACGACTCAGTCTGGCCGCGGAGATGAACTCGGTGTGTGAAACAACAATTTCGGCGAACTGCAGTTTGTCTGAATGAGAATAAATAATGAATGAACAAGTTTTTCTTCAAGCTTCGGACGGGACGGTTCTCTAAGAGACGACAATAACAATAAAGTGCTCTTAAGAATTAATTTACTTTGTGTGTTTTTCTTTCGGTTTCATTTTTCAAAAGATTACGAAACAGGTAACTTGCGTGATGTCCACTCACAGTGTGCATACCACGCTCTTCTCTTCTAGTATACTTTTTAGAAATGAAGTATCATAGAGACGCCCAAATTCTACTTCCCTTCCCTTTAAGAATTTTGACAACCATTTTTTATATCGTTTTCTAATTGACCAACCAGAGAACGGCATTTACATTATTTCGTGAATAACTGTCAAAAATTCATGAATAACTGTCAAAACGAACAAGCCTAATGAAATTCGTCGATGGACCAGAAATGAAGTATGATAAAGATGCCCAACTACCCCTCTTGCCCCTAACAAATTTTGACAACCATTTTTTATATTGTTTTTTAAAGCCAAGTTGACCAATCTGAGAACGGCATTTACGTTATTACGTGAAGAACTGTCAAAAATGCATGAATAACCGTCAAAATTTTCATGATTATCAGTCAAATCCGTCGATGGACTAGGCGTCGATCAGCTGTGACGTTGGGTATCTCTATCATACTTAATTTCTGCGATGGACTAGAGATCAATCAGCTGTGAAGTTGGGCATCTCTATAATACTTCATTTTTGGTGTTACCCTATGCATGCTGTGTGTGTACGGTATCGGTTTATCTCTCTTGAATGCTAAGAGAGTATTTAGAATGTTGTGTGTGGATTGCGATAGCAGATATGTGTCCAATATCCTCGTTTATGTATGTTTGGGATGGTAAAGTGTAGACTTTTTTTAAAAAATTAAATGAGGTTCTAAATTAATTTTAACATAAAAATAGCAATTTTGATGAAAGTAACTAGTGAAGGTATTAAAGTAACGAGTATTCAGATAAAAGTAACGAATACGTATGCGTACTCAATTTGTCGTTACTTTTACAGCCCTAATGCTTATGCGATGGCAACTGACCAAATTATTTTCCCATCGAAACGAAAGCAAACAACTTAAAATTACTTGAACACACTCATAGGCGATATGTAATGTAACTCAGGCGAACAATTCCTGGTCTTTTTGAGGCCCAGTCACCCAGTTAAGCGCGTCGGGTACTAAAATAAATTTATAGTTCAACTTACTGGACACAAGTTGCATAGAGTCACCTTCATTCGACTCAGAATAGTTAAGGCGGGGGAGTCATGAAATCTCACGTCGCAATTTCAAATAGTTTTCTTTTTATCCATAAATAAAGTCAAAATGGGCCTCAAAAGATTAAGGGTAGTCGCACTTAGGCCAAAATTAGGCCAGTTGTGTTACCACAAGATCTAATAGGTCCTAGTCCGCGAACCATCTGGAGCTTTGTGTAGTTTATTGATACTTATAATACTTAGTTCTGTTGAGTCGTAGAAATCAGTTTTTTCTTTTTCCTCTTCACCCTGCAAAGTCTACAGAAGTCATTATAAGGGATACCTAGTCTTGAACCTTGAATTCCAATGGGACATTGGCCGACTATAAAACCGACGAGAGTTCTAAGATTCAGCCTACTCATACTGATTAGGTCGGCTGAGAGCTTTGGATCGATAGTAGGGCATAATTGCTTTGCATCCAGTGCCAGAAGACCATCTACGTTTGGTGTGAGTAAGCATTTCAAGCTTTAGTAGATGTCATGTAGTAGCGATGGGCATGCACGGGAGTTCCCCTGCTCTTACTAGCGAATTCTTCTGCTTCGCAATACTCTGGATGTGAACTAATTGCTTTAGAAAACTGCATTTAACATTTATTCTTGGAGTCACGCAGACACCTGTATGCTGACTTTTGGGGCTCAGCGTACACTAGAAGTACGCCGTTGTTGTGTTGTTCTATAAGACAAGGCCAGCCTCGGGGTACACAAACATTGGATTAGAGTCATTTCGCTTTACAGTACATATACGAGTAGTTCGTGCTTGCATATTCAATCTGCATTATCTCTATAGCACTCAAGCAAACAAGATATTTTACCCGTTGGCTATTCGCTCAGAGCACGGTTCGACACAATTTAATGCAGAAAACTTAAATTTTATTTTATTCTTGGATAAGATACATGAAACAAGTCTCTAGAGAATTCAACCTTGAAAATCAAATCCTTGGTCCTTTAAGTCATTTATCATACACATGGCGAGGGCGTGTGCCTTTTCACATCTGAAAATAGTGGACATCCTAAATTGCTCAATTTAATAAATGTGTAAAGAGAGTATCAACCTATCTGGGTTATTCGTATTTGCAGAGCAATTGTCGGCCGTGTCAGAGACAAGTTTTAACTTTGTCTCGTCCATCGATTGTGGGTACATTGCTTTGAACAACTTTTCCATTTGACTTGAATTGAGGTTTCCTTCATCATTGTACTGATTTTAAATTAAACAATGGTCACGTGTTTGGAATCCTTTCGGAAAATATGTTACTGATGTATTTACCAGATTATGGGCTTCCATGACACAGAAACGCATGCATTTCGTGTTTCGGTGGGGATCTGGATCATTTGTGATTAAGGATTCAAACCCGGCTGTAATGAAAAACAGAACGTTTATTGAAGTCATTCATTCATCGTTTTACAGTACTTACCGTCAGTCACTTCGACTTTGATTGTTTTTTCCTCATCTTCGTAGCAGTCATTCACAGCTGCTTGCATGAATTTCAGTAGCACCTCCCGATCTGGGACTAAATCCGCCTAAAATCAAATAAAAATGATACAAAACTGTTTTCATTAGTATATTATATGAAACTGAACTGATCAGCTAGACCAAGTAGTTGCTCCACATAATCAGTCTATCGATCTCAAAGGCACCGTAAGGTACATCGATGCACACCTCTGATTTCTTAGAGATTTTTTTTACTTCCTCTTTCTCACATATTTAGCATGCTTCCAAAGCCAAACTCTGAGAAAACAAGAATAAAGCGATTTGAAGAAAAAAAGGAGGAAGATAAACGAGCATACGCAAAATCACAAGCGAAACACGAATACACCGGCCTCGGAGCTCGGTCTACCTACAAATTAAAAAATCGTTTGACCAATTTAATGCGTTTAGAAGCCGCCTTTCAAATGACTAAATTCCGTCACACCGAATGCGAGATGCATTGGCAATTGCGGCGGCAAGTGTTTCAGTGAGTTGCTAGACGCCTGGGCGCACAGCGTTTTATTTTGCGAATCTAGCGGAACTTAATTCAAAAATCAAAGTCGTCTGAATGAAAGGATTTGTTGAATGAGGAGTTGTTGAATGAAAGGAGTTGTTGGAAACATCAGTTGCTTTATGTGAGTCCAATTTATCGTGTTCGTATGAAGTAAGTAGCAAATCATTCCAATTTCTGTTTTATTTCTTGCCTGTTATTTAAGTAATATTTCTGGTAGTTCACGAGTTCAGCAAATGGTAGTGCTTTTATCGTTTTGCTTTAGAATTATCCGGTTCTTTTTACATTGTAACTTTGTCCAGAGTTTTCAAAACGTATTCGCATATATCCATTTTTTTTTTTTTGTCAAAGGTTTGTTAACTCTGCACTGGAGCACTTAGACTCAAAAACCAATGTCCACTGTACTATCAGGCAGCAACCTACTTCTGCTGTAGTTTCTTGGTGTTCCAAAGGAAGACCAGCAGGTGCTTCTGTGCTGAGGAGCCTACATCATCAGCTCTCGCCACTTCAGCACCAAAGACCTGCCACCTGATCCGAGCACAGGCGGGACAGTGACAGAGGAAGTGCTCCGCAGTATCGTCGTCTTCTCCACAGGCGTCGCAGAGGGTTTCATAGGTTAAGCCAAACACACTTTGATGTTTGGCGAGGGTGTAGTGTCCCGTTTGTACGCCTGTAAGTCGTCTGCAGTCTTTTCTGCCAAGCGATAAGAAGACATTTGCGAGCTCGCGCCTGGTCTGTCTGCATCCTCGATTTTGTTCTCGAGAGGCCCAACCATCGATGTAAGCTCTAATCAAGGACGCAGGTAGACCCACTACAGGTTCAGGTCCTGGAAATTTTTTTTCTAATCGTTGACTAGCAAGTTCATCGGGGATCTTATTTCCAGCGATCCCGTGGTGACCCGGTGACTCGGGCCCGAGACAAGTTTGAATTATGACTGCCGACCAAATTAAGAGAGTTGAAGCAATTCCAAAAACTCGCCTGGTTACGCTTGGGCGTAAGTCCTGATGAGTTAGAGACGATCGCGGAGGATCGAGTTGCCCGGTAATCTCTCGTGCGTGGTTTACTCCCACGACCCCTTTAGTGTGGCGCATGCGGGTCAGAAGATGATGATGATGATGATGATGACCAGGACTTGCATTCCTGAATTATCCAGGAAGTGGTTAAAAGATTGAGCAAGATACTTTTCCCCTTCTACCTGTTCTTCACAATAAAGTAAGTGGCCAATAGGATCGCACAGGTTTCCGCTTGGAAAACCGACGCAAATTTACCTAATAACGTGTGCAGTTGCACGAAGGCACCAGCGCCAGATCCTTTACTGGTTTTGAAGCCATCCGTAAAGATTCGACTACATTATTTTCCTGGCTCAGATTTTGGCCAAAGCCAGTCCTGAGTTTAGGGGAAGTCGACTTTCTATGTGCGGTGTACTGGTGTCCGTGCGTCAGAAGGCATATCCATAAAACTGGGGTCAAATGAAATGCGATGCGCATGGTCTTCGAAACTACTAAAGACCACTCCAGTAGCCCTTTTTTGCTATGTTTACGATTCTTGGCTCTTATGCGGAACTAGACGCATGAAATTGTATATTACCGGTAAGCAGTTCTCAATTGGGCAGCCAGATCTGGACAAATAGCGGAAGATATTACTGATGAAAATGATCAATTTGCTGGTACTGCTAGGTCGAGTTGAAAATGGAAGAGGCTGAAACTGATGATGATAGTGTTGAAGGTGGTGATAAGATGAATGATCTTCCCTAAGAAAGTGTTTTGTCCTAACGATTGAGGCTAACAGTGCAAGAGTGGCACAACCCACTAATGGGCAGGAGCTGGGTCCAATAATAAATACGTTCACAATCCAAATTTCCGAAAGCAGTGAATCAACGCAAACGATCGGTGTTATCATTCATCCAACGATATCATACTTCAGGTCGCCCTTTTATTGTTTACCTCATAGTCTGTGGCCGAGAAATTTTCTTCAAGTTGGACTCACCATTGTGGGAACTGTTAGCTATAAAAAACGTTTTGTTCCGGCTGTTTTAAAAAAAAAATCGTCTATGGTATCAAGCATTAAATACGCATTGTGTTCGTACGTGCCGAAGCTAAATAACGCCATCATTTTGTTGTCGACAGAACATTATACCTGTATTGACCAAGAAAATACTTCCCTAAAAACTGAATCAAATATTGGACTATAAGCCAATAAGGCAGGGGTTGACATCATGGACCAAATGATCTCCGAATATTCCTGTAAACGTGGAACCAATCGATGGTTTTTCAATATATTGGATACTGCTGGTTTGGCTTCATTTATTATTGACAACCATTTGCAACCAGCAAAACAAAGCGACAAACGTCGTTTCAATTAGCCAACCAATTGGTTACTCCAGACATGCCGTTTGGAGCCACGAATGGCCATGTTTCACACCAACCTCGTATCAAAGAAACAATTGTAAAATAGATTTTCGAGCAATAAATCAGCAAATAAATCAAAATGCATCACGTTGAGCAAACTCGGCACTGCGGCCGTCTTTGTGAGAGTGAATAACTCAAACGAAAATCCACACAACAAAAACCCTGGAGTCGACATGCCCGTTTTTACTCAACGAATAAAAGGATCTTCCTCCATTGATAAGAGCAACGGAAAAGAGCTGTGACCGCAAATAATACCATATACTCGTAAGTAGGTACAACATGTATTTAACTTGGCACAACATAAAATCCTGGTTTTTCAATTATTCTACTGCACTTTCAATGGAATATTGGTATGGGTCTATCGAGGCCCAGCGTTCTATGTAACCGGCTCACAAGCAGCTACCCGTCCTAGGCGTTAAGTCGTGGATAACTTTAAGTTCGACACACCCTCTTCACCAGGGCAGGCAGGCAGATCCACAGAAGCTGCACTCTATCAACTGACGGAAACTATAGAAAGCGCCCTTGAAGCGAATGAAATAGTTTTATGAGCTTTCTTGGATATTGTCAAAAATCAGAGCATCGCAGTGCAGCAAACAACGAAAAATGAGTAGTCAGAATAGGGGATTTATTGAGTTGTCATAGACTGTACACTTTGAGTACACATGTGCATACAGTCGACTCTCGATAATTCGAGCTACCAATCAGCTCGCCTCTTGAAAAAAAAAAAAACCTTGATAGATCAGAAAAAACCTATGTGTCTTGGTACGCTCGTAATAATTTGAAGTGACTGCTCATTCGGCAAACATGCTGCAGCTATGTAGCAGACAGTAGCTAGTTTCCCCTCAGAAATTCGAATTTGTTTTGTCGATTTTGATGCGGTTAGTTTGTGTTTGTAATAAAATGTGTCAATTTATTGTTGCATATGTAAGTGCTTAATTTGTTTCATCCCCCGCTCCAACTCGAAAACTTTTCGTTAACTCCAATTTTCTTGTAAGATCCCTTGAGTTTTGAATTAGCGAGGATCGACTGTATATTCATACAATTCAAAATTATTGAGATGTAACATGAAGACTCCGACCGAACATTCGACTAAAAATATCATCTTCGGCAAAACGCTGCCATGACATTGTGACAAACGACATTATGCCAAATTGATTTAATGAGACTTTTGAAAGTGTCATTAGGCGGAATATTAACATTTGGCTTAATGTCGCTTGAGTAAAGCGTCAAAGGATCAATTTGGCAGTATGTCACTTTGGGTGCTGGAATTTGTATGACTATCATATTTATTACAGTAAGCAGTGAAATAGGCATGGGGTCTCCATGCCCCCTAGTTTTAAAGTTTTAAATAAGCTACAGGCACAGTTAAAATAAAAAGCTAACAAATCACCCCATAACTTAAATACACCAGACTTTCTTACAGGCTAAACTTCAAATGCGGCATTATTTCCAATCGTAGTAAGCCTTTTCCCTCAGCGTTTAACCGCTCACATGACTTCGGGTATGTCAAAACTTGTTAACCGATTGGCACGATTGTGGAGTCATGGTCTGTGGACTTATGACACTGCACCAAATTTGGCACAATGTCGCAAACTAGTTTGGCCATTTGACACTTTTTAAAGCGACATTATAGCAAATGTTAATATTTGGCCTAATGACACTTTGTCGTTTGGCACAATGCCACGGCACCGGCAAAATATGGGACCAAGCTTTTTGCCGAAGCCGAATGTTGAATTTTCTGTTTTCTGAAAAAATTGAATTACTGCATTTCCGGATTTTTCTTTGCAGGACATACCTAGTCGCGTCGCGTTTGAACTGCTCACTCAGGTAAAAATAACATCAAAAATGGCAGCTAAAAATCCTATTTCTATTAAAATTTATTTCAGTGAAAATCCTATAAAAAATCCTCATATTTGTCTTCGGCCAGAGGTGATCAAAAAGCCTAATTTCCTCTTCGGCTTCAGCCGAAAAACTGGCCTTCGATCGGACTCTAGTACATAGTGGGTGGTGTGAATAAAAATTGAGTGTGTTTTGGAGGGAACACTGCATCTGGTGTGAATACATTTAATTTCGTTAAATTTAAAAAATTTGGCAGCTAAAAATTATCTCCCTTTTGGTGTGAAGAAAGATGGAAACCAATCAGAAATCCCTTGTAGAATTCGGATGTGCATAGGAGGTGATTACAAATGAGAAAAAGGCAGTTAATACATGAGTATACTGTTTCGGAAGCGGAATACTTTGTCGGATTAAGTGAAAACCCCTAAAAACAGAAATCTCGAATGAAAAAAAAAAAAAACTATTTTACAAAATATTTAAAATTTGATCGGTGCTTGCTGGAAAAAAACCAAACGTCAGATACGTTGCCTTGGACGAAACTTGCCAAACTGTGGATCTATGAATCCCAACTCCACCTTGGGATCTGAGGCCACCAATGTATTAAAGGAATATTTTCATCTTCTCAATACTTGGCATGCCACCATCACGGGTTCCACCATTCCATGTTATGAAACTTGAATCTATACAGGTTCTTAAAATTAAAAAACCGTGTCCCCGAAATATCGTTAATTATTTGATTTTTGTTAGTATATGTTTGAAAACATTATTGCCTTCACTTTGCACACACATTTACCCACCTATGCACGCACCCTTAGTCTAGTTTTCAAACGTCAACTCGAGGCAAAGAACCTACTTTGAGGACATTTTTTATTCACACCAAACTGAGTGTTTCCTTTAACGAAAATGCGTGACTCGTGTGTTTTCACTCGGAATGTTCCCTTAGTTTTTATGCACACCACCCAATTTGTAAATTTAAAATCACAACTTAGCCCAACTCTGCCTTGCTCACTTCGGCCTGTGGCATCATAAGGAAAAGAAAAAGATGAATAGGAGCATAAGAATGATGCTTGCTGTGTACTCCAGCAAAGAAATGTGTTCTGAAGTATCATTGACTTGTATAAGTACATTTTTGCAATAGAAATCAATTATTTAGAAATTCCTTTCGAATCTATGCAATTTTTCTATTATGAGAAGGGGGGTCTTAATTGGATGAATGTCGGACTGACCGAGCCATCAATCTCGATGATTCTGATCAGTCCGTAGTAATTCGATGCCTAAGGTGATACATATGCACTACAAATAGTCATTTCAGATGCTTTTGTGTTGGTCAGACTTTTACCGATTCTGTTTTTTTCCGTGCTACCATGCCGTTACACATTACAGCTTTGACATTAGACAAATGGAATATCCCACTCTTTCCCAAAGCCCAAAGCCTGGGAAATCATATTTTAACCCTTGCTTTTTTGATCGAAGAAGACAGGATAGGAGAGAAGAAGATCACTAGAACGTTCTAACAATTGCACTACTTTTCGAATTATATCGTTAGACACAACAACGTTAGATATTCACTGCAGTTCTGTTTAGAAAGAAAATTGAGATGTGAAAAGCTAAATATGACTATGTTAACGAAAAAAACAACCACCTTTGTAACAAACACATTTACAACACAAACCAAAAAAGCGAATTTGATCATTTTGACTGTATTGATATTGACCACAAGAAACCATGAGCTGAACTGAAACTATTGAGTTGCAACTGAAGGGTTTTATACATTGTGATGCATGAGTGGTTGTTTTGTAGATGCTTATCTGACACATGGGTGAGATTAGTGGGAAGTTCTCAATTGTGTATTAATGACACAAATGGCGGTGAAGCAACTTGTTTTCCAAAACGGAAAACAATTAAAACCGTAAAGCTTTCAACTCAGAAAAGGTTGAATGCATCTATTCTAGCACATGATCGTTCTAATAAGCTGGCTAACATGATAGATACGTGAGTGCAAACAATTAAATCGGATTATATTGCATTTAATTGATATGGCTAGAAAAGTGTAAAAACAAGTGTATAGAGATGTGGACAAGGGTCCACGTACTGGAAACACAAGGTAGAATGCCGTGCGCCTGAAGTGATGAGTTCAGCGAGATATTTACTGATTTTTTATTAATCCTCTGAAGAATTGAACCTCAAAAAAGATCGCTCCTCGACTAGGCGACTCGATGTACACTACACCTCCAAGTGATATAAAATCCATAGAATGTCTAAAACGCAACGAAGTGTCATTCACATTCATGTTGGGTTTACATCTCACACAGATCTGCGGTCACAAGCCCCAACCGCTACTTCTTTTTATTTTGCCTTTTTTTCGAACTATTTTCTTGAGTGTGAATGGTTTTTTGTGTGAACAGATATGATACAAAAAATTATGAAAGCCTATGTATATTTTCTAGGCTTCAGGAAGCGCTCATAGGAGCCTGCCGCCCTGTGCATGGTAGGGCCGGCCCTGTCTGTCATTCTTTCAGTGCTACTCCTAAAGCCATAGCACTGATTAAGTTTTTCAATTTTTCCTCTAAAAGAGTTCACTCCTGTACAGAAAAACAAAATAATGTCATAGCGCGGTCATATGCTCACACACCCTATGGCAACGATCGATATCCCTCTGCTGCACGACTAGGGGCAGTGGTCTCCGCTGAGAGAAAATCGCGGCGATACATGATTTGATTGATTGCTTTTAGTGAATTGATTGATAAATACATATTGTTGTTTCACATTAAAATACACCATTAATCACAATCGAAGATAACCTATGGCATGGAATAATGTTGCCTTCTGATGAATTTCAAATTTGGTTCGGATTACTTAGAATAAACACACAAATTTACAAACTTTATATAATAATATGTATCATATGCATATAGATTGAATATTGTCGTCCCTGGGCTCCCTCCTTCCGATGGGAACACAACGTTCTCCTCTTCCTCTAAACCTTAAAGCCCATTATACTCCATATAAAAGTGTGACTCGTGATTCTCTCTGACTTGTTCAAACCTGCTCACATACTGAAATCCCAAAGACTGCAACAAAAAACTTTGAAGTCCCGAAGACTGCATCGAAAATTAGTTGAAATCCCAAAGACTTCAACTGAATGCGTGTGACTTCAAGTGAATGCACTTCAAAGTGATTTCAGTGAATGCACTGTCAGTCGATAGATTTGCATTCAATAGATTTTTAATCTAAAGACTGGTCCTAAAGATTGATCCAATCAAGATTTAAAAAAGAATAATTATTTAAATATTGAAGTCTACATCAGAAAGCGAATTCAGGAATTGAAAAATCCCAAACATGAAGTCAATTTTTAAAATCAAAAGATTGCAGTCTTTTACAACTCTGACAAATGTCTCTGTGGACAAATGTCCACAGGAAAAGGTCTTAAAATATCGCACTCAATTAATTATTCCTATTTGAGTAGAATGCGCAGAATTTATTTCCGCTCGTACATACGAAATGTACTCAATTGACAGATTTGTGCGAGTATGACGGACACCTGCTACAAAAAAAGAAAACAATGGGCACAGTTCTACTCGTTCTCACAAACAAAGCAACATAACACTTCACGCAAAATACCATTCACACACAAGAAACTAATTCCAAAAGAGCCACAACAAAAAATCTCACAAAGAAGTTGAGCGAAACGTGCAGAAAATGAATCTGTGCGTGTCACTCAAATATGTCCATAGGATAACGTCTGAAACTAATAAACTCAATTTTTTGTTCATATTGAATCATTTGAGCGAAACGCGCAGAATTTATCTCTGCATGTCGAAACATTTTTGACATTTTGACACAAATATTGTGGTTCTTAACCGAAATAGTAACGTGGGGCCGAGCGTTGTCATGATGGAAAATTATTGCCTCGTGTCTGGTCGCATATTCCGGGCATTTTTCGGCTACTGATCTCTTCAAACGGATTAATTGTGTTCGGCAGCATTGTCAATTGATGGTTTCACCCGGTTTTAGCAGCTTATAATACAGCACACCCTTCTGATCCCACCAAATACGCGCCATGGATATTCGGCTTTGCCGTTGATTTGGCTGTTGGCCAAGCCAACAAACCACTTTTGGCATGTTCGCTCAGCTAGCGCGTGTTCATCATAAATATACATACTTACAAACATATTAAAGTAATGAAGAAGAACTCCCCGCAAAAACACTTTTTCAGGCACAAAGTTCGTAATATCCCTTTCTGCTTACATCCAATTACTGGTAGCCTATCCGTTCAAAACAAGTAGTTTCGGGCGTTTTGTTTTTCATGCGGAGCCATGTCTCAATTGATCTGGGTTGGACATAATTTGTCTTCAGCTGCAAAACAACTCATTTTAGTACTAAGGAAACCGAGTTTTGTGACGGGCCTAAATCAAGATCTTTTCCTACGCTGCTCAATACATATGCATCTTAGGGCACAAGAGGATTTCAGTATAGCAGGAATTGAAGGATGTGCTTGAGTTTGGAAATTGACATTCCAATTAGTTTGCGACGTAGAAGAAGTAACCAGTAGAAATGACCTAAAACAAATTTCAGAACAAATTGTTTCTACTTACAGGTGATCAGGGTGTTCCAACATATCTCGAATACTCATACGGAGTAGATCTAGATAAGATTTAGACTTCATTTTCTTCACAAAACAAATATGGTCGCTTATCATTTTTGTAAAATTTATAATTTGATTGGAAATTATCAATTAATGAACACAATTCAAATTCCAATTTAAATGTTCATGATTTGACGTTTATTATTTTTTTATTATTTTATTATTTTCATGGCAGCACTAAATTTCGAAATCGAATTGTAAAGGTCTCGACGTGCAAAATCCGCTGGAACGGATGGTATTCCCCCTACACTTCTGAAGAGGTGTTCTTCTGCGCTGGCACAACTGCGTAAGCTTTTTCATCTATCCTACTCTTTAGGTTGCTTTCCGAGCAGATGGAAAACAGCATTTGCCCAGCCGGTCCCTCTAAAAAGCCCGAATCTTCGTCACCCGCCTCGTACCGAGCCATAGCACTTACTTCCTTTCTTTCTTAGGTCATGGAAATGCTGATAAGTCGTCGGCTTATGAAATATCTTATTTACGCAGCGACAGGTCCACTTGTGACCTGATAGCTTATCCCACTGAAAATGAGAACCAATATTTGCACAATGCAGGCGAAGGCAAGATCGTTGCGCTTGATATTTCTAAGGCATTTGACAGAGTTTGGCATCAAGCTCTCTTGTCGAAAATGTGCCTATGGTGTCGATGAATCTCTTCTTCAATGGATTAGAAATTACCTTTCGAACCGTTCAACTCAAGTTGTTTTGGATGGGTTCAAGTCTGATATCCACCAAATAAATGCTTGCGGGGTTCCCCAAGGCTCTGTTCTGTCTCCGACACTCTTTCTCATTTTTATAAATGACCTCTTGTCTGCTACTTCTATTCCAATCCATTCCTTCGCTGATGACATCACCCTCAGCTTTTCAAATTCGCTCCAAGACCTACGACCCCGCCCTTCGGCCGTAGAATTGGAACCGCAGCGTATGTTAAGTTAAGCACATTGAATTCCGATCTTGACAGCATATTTAACTGGGGAGAGAACAATCGAGTGGAATTCAATCTTTTAAAAATTGAATGCTGTCTGCTGTCACTCAAGCGAACCCTTGTTAGACAGCCATTATCCATGAATGGCACCTGTGTCGATGAAACCGGAAAGCTCTCCATCCTTTGTATGTGCATCAATACATCAAATCAATCACATATTTTAGGTCGCCAAAAATGCTGCGAAATGTTTAGGTTTACTCAATCGATGCAAGAAATACTTCACCCCTTCTGATTTGGCTTTAATTTATAAGGCGTATATACGAGTACGCCTCAAACTTGAGTACAACGCTCATATCTGGTCTGGAGCTTGCATTCTTCTTCTCCATGAACTCACCCACAATACTCGTCTCGCCAGGAATGCCCATCAGTTTACCCGTAAGCCTACATTTAGACGCGCAGTTAAATTTAGAGACTCGTTCATCAGCCGCACGACACGAATATGGAATGATCTTCCCAGCCTAATATTTCCCCCTGAATACAATCCGCAGATATTTAATACCAACGTGCACAGGTACCTCCTCTCTCTTTCTCCCTCTACACCTTCGGCCCGTGCTGTGTCTTGAATCCGGACACTTAAGGGTATTAACAATTCCTTGTGCGCGCGAATTATAAAATAAAGTTAGCCAACCGTAGTAGGTCGAAAGCCAGAGATAATGGAGGATAGAGATATCCAACTTCGGTCATTTTTACCCCTTGTCCATGTCGGCCTTGAGCCGCAAAGAATAAGAGTGCTGTTGAATTCCCTTGCATTTGCCACATACTCTTACAAAGTTTCCGGCTCTACCACACCGTATAAAAAACGCTGTCTAATGAAATAAAGGGGGGAGGGAGATAGAAGTTGGATATCTCTGTCGAAAGCCTTAGTTAGCCAACTCACATCGAACGTTCGATTCGCCAACCGTAATAGAGGAATGAATTGGAGACGGACCGTGGAGAAATAACATCAACAGCCCAGCAAGTCCTTGCCGGCAATGGCTAGGCTGGCCCAAAACAGAATCGCGTGGAGATCATTCACGGAATCCATGTTACCGCTACATTCTACTTTTTACTATATTCAAATAAAATATTTAATATGTTGAATGTGTCTTAAGGTAAAATAAATAAATAATTTAATAAATACAGCCTTGTGTGTGAAGCCTTAGGGCCTTTATGGCAGTCAGAGGTTGAACTGACCAAAGGCGTCACATCGACGATGCCAGGTATGCTAAAGTACGTGCAAATTCCGATGTCCTGAAATGCACCCCAACAACGTATCAGAATCGGTTAATACACACACGAAAACATCACCAAATGTGTATACAAGTCATAGTTTGGTCTATTTGTTGCCTATCTACGAAAAGCTATTGCCTATCGACATGCTGTACACAGTTTTGGAGCAGGGTTTGTGGAGGAAAAACAAATTCTGAGTTCAGCATATGCATATCATTAAATAAGAACATTCTATCAGGAAATATACATAACCTGGTTGCTCAAATAGCCTCGCCACAATTGACGACTTAAACTCAAAAGCTGGACAATGTTAGAGTTGCGACCATTAACCTTTTTATTGGGAGGTACTTTATTCCACCAGTTCAAATTGATTAACTCCCACTTGCCCCCTGGCTATGGGGTCCCACCATTATTTTGTATTAAGTTTTACTATAGCGGATTAAAAAAAAAAAAAAACGAGAAAACAAAATGTCCCTGTCAGCAATGGAAAATTTTCTGCGGGCACCTATGCTCCCAAATGGACATTGTGTCAATGACTCAATTCCATTAGCCGCTAATGTGAAATTCAGACTAATGGATATCCATTCAATTGCCTACCCAGAGAGACGACGCCTAGAAGCACAATTTGAACTATCGACCTGAGTAAGCATTCATGTTCAGTAAGCATTCAGTCGGTTGTCATCATGTATTTTAAACAGAATCGCTTTGTTATCGGTTTCATCAAGATTTTAATATTGTTCAGTTATATTGTTGGCGTTTTTCCGTTTCGCTACATTAAGAGTAAAAACATTTTCAAAAGTAGCTTGTCGTCGAAAGGCCTTTCGCTTTTGTTCATACTTGTGAGCACAATGTATTCGCTTTGGACTCTCCTCATATTGTATGCGTACAGAGCTCATGTGGACTTTGAGTTTAAAATGAAATTGTGCACCTACATTCTGTATGTGACCGGAACGCCGGTTCTGGCATTCTACATAAATCTCAAACACCATCAGAAGATTGAGAAATACTCGGTCACGCTTTTGAGTATCTTTCGATTGGTACACAAGAAATTTCGAAGAAATCAATTTCAATTCGACTACGTAGTCCTTCTTTTGTTCATTGCAAAGTTAAGGCTCATATCAGATCAACTGCGTTCAGTGGACTGGGACGTGTTTCTCATTGGGGGAAGGTTAGGGTTATGTGTTAGTCTCTCGAGTCTTATATCGTCATTCTTTTACTTGAACTTTATGGTTGTATACTTGATGATTGGGGCGATGTTCGATAACATGTGGTTAACGCTGGAAAATAATCACGACCGGATCTGCATTGAGAGGCAAATCGAGGGAAAAGCAATACACTTAGATGACGTTTATCACTCATACCTGAAGCTGAGGAACTGCTTTCGAAAGCTGCAGCTGTATATTCTCACACCCTTCTGGTTCATGGCATTGTCATACTTCATGCTGATAGTTGTCATCAACTACAGACAGATGTACATTGGTTACAGAAATGACAATGAGGAACAAATAATCACCACGGAGTTGTACAATTTTCTAATCCTCATTGTTGCAGCAGCGTTGGTTCCATTCAAAGCTAATCGCGTTGAGCGGTTTCTGGGAGTCCTGTGCATCCAAGACAATAATTCAGAAAGGGAAAATGTAAGTTGGTTTCAAGCGACGCTTGTACTTTTGGATTTTCTTATGAAAATTATCTTGTTTCCCTCCCACAGCTGGAATGGATTGATTTCAGCCGAATCATTTTCCCGGAATATCGAATTAAACTTTTTGGCAGATGCAGGTTTGAGACATTCGGTTTCATTGTAAAAAGCGTCATTTTTGTAAAACTTATTGAGTTATTTACTTCAAAGTATGAATTGTTTTTAAAAGATGAGTGAATATAAACATTTTCGTACGCGCAGGCATTAGAGTTTCCTGACGCGAAGCTTTGTTGAGTTCGTGTTTATATGGTGTAACTTGACATAGATTAAATAACTTGAAATAAATTAAATAGTTCGTGTAAGTTTATGTTTCATAATATACCAAAATGGTTAAAAGGAACCCTTATGCAATCTCTGTCTACCCGCATCAGTAGCTTCTAGGAAATGAAAATTGGACCGAAGATGTATTACAGTTGTCCACACATGCAAACACTCTTGAATGCGTTCAATATATTCTCGGTATCGATATGAAGGAAAATGCATTTGCTACATCTTGAGATACGCTTTTTTAAACCCTCAAAAAAATAAATTTCCTCTTTCCCTGCAAAATACCCATTTATTGCCGACTTGAGTTCTTCATCATCCGAAAATCTTTTTCCACGAAGACGTTTTTTCAAATCCGGAAACAGGAAATAATCACTAGGGCAAGGTCTGGACTATAGGGTGGGTGTTGGATTTCTTCGAAACCACCAAGGCGCAGCAGCCTTGGAAACTCGCGCCGTGTGAACAGGAGCGTTGTCATGAAGAAGCAACACACGCGCTGCGAGTTTACCCAGTCTTTTCTTTTTAATTTCCTCCCGCAAATTATGCGAAGTGGAAGCGTAGGATGTGGCGTTGATGGTTTCACCTTTTTTTTTTGTACTCAATGAGCAAGATTCCCTTTGAGTCCAAAAAAACTGTGGCCATGAGCTTCCCGGCAGACGGAGTGACTTTGAACTTCTTCGGGGGGTCTGTTCCTTTTTTATGCCACTGCATGGACTCTTGTTTGCTTTCAGGGTCATAGTGGTGGAGCCATGTTTCCATAACACCGCCCGCGTTCTCACTACACATCTCCAAAAGCTCTCTACAGCATGCGATTCTCACTTTTTTCTGAGGCGCTGTGAGCATTCGTGGCACCCACCTTGCACTGACCTTTGAAAGGTTAAGATGGTCATGAAGAATGGTGTGAATGGTACCAATTGAAAGCTTGGTGATCTCTGCCATCATTTTCACATTTACTCGGCCATCCTCAAGAACAATTTTTTCGACTTCTTTGATGCTTTCTCCCGTACAAGCTGTAGCCGGGGCGCTGGAGCGGGGGTCGTCTTCAATGCTCTCTCGGCCTCTCTTGAACTCACTTGACCACTTTTGCACAGTTGATAATGAAGGTGCGGAACCCTGGTAAACAGCCACCATCTCTTCATGAATCCTTCCTTAGTGAGCAATTTAATTACAGGGCGATGCTCAATTTTCACCATCATCGTCTCAGTTGCCATTAGGATTCTGTTTAACTAGAGATAAAACGCGAATTAATAATCACATTTGTATGAATTTTACATGAATGCACTAAAATAATAGTATTACTTGATAAATAGGTCAATTTATAAATACAACCACAGCTTCACCCCGATACCGAGAATATATTGAACGCCCCTCGTAGGATATGTAACAGTACTAACACTAATCCAAGAATATTTTTCATTTTTTTTTTAATTTATGGCGATCGATCGGTTGGGGCTATTGGTCAGATTACAAAAATGTATCAAACGAGTACATTGGTTACAATTGGCTAAGATAATAAGGCTGCAAGAAATGTGTTTGGGAACGCAGATCTTTATTAAATTACTCTTTTCTGGGACACACATATTTAGCGTGATTGAGTAGCAGTCAAATGTACAAACTTTCATATTTATTAAAATACTAGTGGACCCTGTGCCCAGTGGCGTAGCGTGGGTAGGGGCCGCCCGGGGCTGGCCCAATTTATGCCGCACACTGAAAAGCATTTGTATAGGTTGAAGTGGTGGACTGCTATACGGAAAGGCAGCAGGCACACTTAGGCCACCATAGGTCCATTGTGCTAGGGATCTAGGAATACCCATTCCGCAAACCCGTTAGTGGTTTTGATAAAGCGAAGAGGATGGCTTACTTTTATGCTGCTTAGTTCAGTCAGGCTATCAAAATAATAAGCTCACAGAAGTCGAAATCTACGGGATGAGAGAGAATTGCAGTTTTATGGTTTCTTCCTCATGCTAGAGGCTGCAGTTTCTGCAGAAGTCGTTGTCTAGAAGGGTTAGTTCCTATGGCGCAATTCCTTGTTATAATGCCAATGAGAGTCCTAAGATTCGGCCTGCTCAGTCTAATCAGACTACGCGAACTCTAAGGCCAGAGCGTAAGCCAGCGTTGTTTCGTAATAAGACAAGGTAGGTAGTCACAATTCAGTTGAGCAGTACACATTTACATGTATGTCAATAAACTGTGGTCTGTCCAGGTCTGTCCAGGTGCAGCAGCATTTGTGTTTCCAATAGAAGCTCGTGAAACTGAAGGTGCCATATTTGGAGTATTATAGTATGTTCCCTCCTCGAAATTGTGCAATTCCCCGTACAATGAACCAAAAATTGCTTCAATTAGATCAATTTCAATGAAATTGCTTTCGAAATTGTGTATCATGCCGACTTCCGAGGCAGGCGTTGAATGCGATTCCATCAGGTAGGCTATCGCTTGGCAGACCCAGGACGAGGTGGTTGAACCAAGTGTAAAAAGTCGCCTGGTATAGCTTGAACATAACTCCTAATGAGTTAGAGTCGATGGCGGAGTAGCGAGTTGCCTGGAGATCCCTAGTGCGTGGTTTATCCTCGCGATGATGATTGTGTATTATAACAGATTATCCCAGTTTACATACTGTAATAACCTGGATTTGGTTCACCTAAAAAGATAGAAACGAAAACGTTTAAAAAGGCAAAAAAATTGCAAAAATAAGAAAAGGAACGTAAGTGCGCATTTAATTGTAGTAACCATGAACTCCGAAGAATTTTTTTTAAATTCTCTGGCAATAATCTTCTCTTGTTGTCTCTTAGAAGCGCCTTGAAAGAGCGAAATGACCTTTCTAGTTCAGCTGAAACAAGTGGAGCCCATTTAAAGCTTTCAGCCAGAAATGAAGTATGATAGAGATGCACAACTTCTACCTCTCTTGCCCCTTAAAATTTTTGACAACAATTTTTTATATCGTTTTCTAAAACCAAATTGACCAATCAGAGAACGGCATTTACGATATTTCGTGAATAACTATCAAAAATTCATGAATAACTGTCAAAAAGCCTCCGAAATTCGTCGATGGACTAGGGGTCAATCAGCTGTAAACTTGGGCACCTCTATCAAACTTCGTTTTGGCTTTCAAAATTATCAACATCAATGTTTTTTCGAAGATTGGAATTCACGTTCCCGTTCATTAGAGAATTTATGTGCTCAATAGTTTTCAGTCCCCTATTTGCATTGAAAACGGCAGTAAACTTCTTCATGACTTCCTTTGCAATCGGCTCCTTTGCTTTTTTCAAGTTTTCTTGAATGTTGTTCCAAACCGGCAACCCTCCGCCAATTGATGTTTCTTGATGAGAATAAAGTTAGCTAAAAATAAAAGTAGAGACTCTCAAAATACCTGTTTTGTGTAAAACTTCGAAAATTCGTTGTTTTTTGGGTCGACTAAAAACCCAAAATTGACTTTGATACACGCCAGCTCCGTTTGTACTGCTTCATCTTCAATCAATTCCTTTGCAAACGCAACACATCTCGCATCGTCTTCAAGACCGCTTACAATTTGTTTGATCTGAGAAAAACAATCCGCGTAATATACTGCCTCTAGCCAAGTACCCCAGCGTGTTAACACCTGATGTAATGTAAATGTAACAATTTAAATTCGAGCTTAATTTTAAACAAACTTAGGGGTTGAGCATGTTCCATCTTCTTAAAAACAGCAATCCGGGATGGACTTTTCAAAAATATCTTTTTCATGTTCGATACGAAGGAGTCAACTTTTGAGTAGTGACTGTGTATGCTTTCACAGACTCTAAACACACCGTGAGCGACGTAAGTTACGTGAACCATTTTCGAATACAACATTTGCAGTGATTTACCACTCTTTTTTATATACGGTACAGTGTCTGTTACGAACAACAAAACATGCGATTAAGTTCATCTGGCCACCGCAACCGCATTGAATCGTCAAACAGCTGGGCAATGGTTGTTGAGTTTACTCTCTCCAGAACTTCGGACGTTAACAGGAACCCTCGACCATTGGCTAGCAAAGGCCCAACAATTGCTTTTGTTACACAGCGCCCTGCTTTGTCTGTCGTTTCATCGATGAATACAAGATTATTTTCGTCACCAACTTGAATTCGGATTTTGTGGAGCACTTCACGATAGGAATCTCCAACGTAATTTTTTCTTAGTGTCGACTCATCTGGCATCTTTTTTTTGTGTCTGGAAATCGGGTTTTTTGATGTTATCCAAAAAATGTCACATGCTAACAACATTTTTGTGATATCGCCGTAAAAATTAATTTTTTTCAGTTCCAGTAACGAAGGATGTACGAGTACGTAATTGTTTGAGTTTGTTTTTTTCTTTCTCTAAAGCCATTGCTTGCTGGTGCTTGGATCTCTTGATATGACTACTGACTACTGACTGTTAGTAACACAAGGGAACTTGATGAATGTCATCAATTTAGCGCTAGAACAAGTGACAAAAAATTCTTGTCGAGAGCTACTGATCAAAAAACATAACGAGAATGAAAGAAAAACGCAAAAGATATGAACTCAATATGAACCCCCCACCCAGTGGCTGACCTCCTAGTGCTGGGGGCGAGCAACAGGTTTGGGGTGTAGGAGTTTATTTTCATACATACCAAGCCTGGCTAACGAAGCGCGACCCCCCAAATGACAAGAAAAACACGATTGGCCATTTGGAGCCAGGCCTGAATGGTGGCAGTATGCGAGCGTCTGGTGGCCGGCCTGTTCCGCTCGGCAGCCGGTCGGGAACTACGAGCAACCCAGCAGTGGCCTCGTGAGTCACTATGGTTGGGGGGTCACGCCATGCACAAACCAGTGCGTACGGGGAGCAAAAAGCAACGGACAGCGGCATAGAATTAGGATAGGCACATGAACGTCTCATCGCTTTCAGGAAAGGATCTCGAGCTAGTTGAGGAGGCTGCCAGGTATTGGTTTGGATATCGTGGGTATCTCCTCGACGAAGCAAAGGGGGGAACTGTGGACCCTTCAGGCAGGTGGAAACTCTTCCTGTCGGGAGTTGCACCTCAAATGTTTGCACAAGTGGGAGTGGGGATACTCACAAGTCCCAGGTTGGCAGGGAGGGTATTGGATACCATTAGGAGGGAGAGTCGGGATCTTAAAGCTCAAGCTTGAAACTTCAGAGTACGCGGCTTTCCTGGATGAAGTTGATGCTGCCCTGGGAAGGGTATCGGAAATGGATTCCTATGTCCTGATGGGGGATTCCAATGTACACGTGGGTGTGGATGTAACGACATTGGGGAGTTTGATTGGGAGGAACGGTGATCCTTACCAGAACGCGAACGGAGAGTAGTTGTTGGACTTTTGCTGTGCAAATGGCATGTGTGATGGCCGTGTGTGAAATGGATGGTTTGTGATTTTCGTGTGATGAGAAGGGCTGAACTGTCACCTGATCATCACTTGCGCGGCACATATCTAAAAGGTTTGATCGACTTCCAACAGTTCCATCGCGTGTAGAGGAAGAATGGCGACTGTTTCCAGCAGCTGTCATTGCCTCTGCACAGGCTGGTGGTGAGAAAAGAACTGCGTGGTAAACACCCGGAGTTCAAGAAGCCATCAGAGAGAATAAAAAGACCTACAGAGATTGGATTCCCTTGGGGGACTCTGCTTCTCGTCACCGGTACAGGAAGGAGTTCGGCAAGAAGTTGGAAAGCGCCCATGGATCTGCGAAAAAGGTTTTCTGGCAAACCCGGAAAGGGAATTCAACATCATCGAAGAAGGCAAATGCAAAGATGGTGTGTTGTTTTTGAATGAGGTGGTCATCTTAGATGGAGCGAGCACTTTTCGGAGTTGCTCAATCCCTAACAGGGCACAGGTGGATTAAGGCATTTTGGCGATTGAATCGCTAAAAGTTGGCAAGTCCAACCAGTGTGGATGAAATCCGGCCAGAAATGCTTAAGGCAATGGGTTAAAAGGGCGTTTTATGGCTCTATCGTGTCATTAAAGTGGCCTGGGAATGTGGTGAGACACATTTCGATTGGCAAACTGTTGTGATTTTCACACTTTTCAAGAAGGGGGACAAAAGAGATTGCTCCAGCTACAGCGGCATATACCTTTTAAGTCTCCCGGGAAAGTTTACGCTAAGGTGTTGGATGGGGAATGAACAGTGCGGCTTTCGTCCCGGTTTTTCACTTTAAGAATGGTACTTGAGAAGGCTTGGGAGTATGCCAAGCCCATCTAAAGTTGTTTTGTGGATTTGGAAAATGCATACTACCGAGTTCCTCGAGGTAAACTCTAGAGTGTTCTGCAGGAGTATGGGATTGAAGATCTTCTTCTGAGGGCCATTCAGTCTCTATGCACAAACTGTAGCAGCTGTGTTCGGGTTAACGGTGGAGAAGTTCAAGTACCTCGGGGTCTTTTTCACGAGTGATTGAAGGAGTAATGCTGAGCTTTCCTGTAGGTTTGGTCATGCTGGGTCAATTTTGAAACAGCATGGTAGATCTGTAGTCAGGAACCCCGAGCTTGGTGTCAAAGCCAAGTTAGCGGTTTTCAACTCAGTATTTGTTGCAACTCTCACCTATGGTCATGAGATTTGGGTAATGACCGAAAGACTAAGATCGCGAACACAAGCTGCTGAGATGAGATTTCTCCGTGCTGTTGTGGGAATTACTCGCCGGGATAGGGTGAGAAACACCGTAGTGCGCCGGGAACTCAACTTCGAACGGAGAGGGCTATGCTTTGGTGAATGTCCCCTTCATTGCGACTTCCGAGGCAGACGTTGAATGCAATTCCATCAGGTAGGCGACCGCTTGTCGGACCCAGGATGAGATAGTTGGACCAAGTCCAAAAACTCGCCTGGTTACGCTTGAGCACTCCTGATGAGTTAGAGTCGATGGCGGAGGATCGAGTTGCCTGGAGATCTCTCGTGCGTAGTTTACCCCTCGGAACACCTTTAGTGCAGCATACGGGTCAGAAGATGATGATGATGATGAAAATGTAGGGGCCCATTTAAAGAAAAAAAATGACCAAGAGACATCCGATGATCCGAACTGAGCTGAAAACTACTATATTGGAATAGAATAAAATTGGCGACTATGATGCTCATGAAGCCCATTTATTCAATAAGAATAAGACTACTGTCTGTGCTAGATGCTAGCGGTTGCCATATCAAGTTTTACATCATTTTAAGTTATTTTTATTAAACTCTTGTTTGTACAAATAATTTCTTGACACTGAATTATTTTTTCCCGGTTATCTGTTCGTTGCTCATAAAGTATAATTTGTTGTTATTATTCATTAGTTAAAAAAAAATACTGAGATAAAAATCAGAATAAGAAAACACCAAAGACCAACCCCTACTCTTTTTATGAGGAAGTCTAAATTATGAGCTTTTTTGCACGTAGTCACTTAAACTTGAATGCATGTGCATACATATTTCAAATAAGCACACAAACACACAATCCATACCTATCATCCGGTAGGCAATGTATGTATGTATGTATGCACATACAAATTAAAGCGTAGCCACTGTCTACCTACCACTCCGAATCTAGCCAATATTACATGCATCTGTATAAAACATCCTTATTGCGCATTTGCAATATTATCAAAATGTAAAATCGTATACAGCAGTAACCAAAAGCCGGTATCCAAAACACACCTACATAACCTAAAATTTGTTTGACAACATTTCCAAAAGGCACGCATTCCTGTGTTTATAAACAAAAAACAGCTGACATGGAATTCGATTAATTCCGCGAACTTCTTATCGTAGTAGAACACCTGGAAGGCTTTTCCAGTCTTCTGTCATCACTGCGTAATCTATGAAAAATGTAGCAGATTGCTATGCCAATTTTTTATTTTTAATCATGAGTATACTTCTCATCGTCAAATCACCTCGTCGAGATATAAAAACATATCGCCTGTGTATTTCTTAAATTTATTCATTCAACAGTAACGTAACACCCACTTAATCAGATCGTAAGCTTCTGCATACAAAATTGACACTAAAATGTACACCACCTCTATTACAAATTCAGTGGAACACTCAATGACAGTTCTATATTTGTTATTTTATCGGATTTAATTTTTTCTCTCTTGTCCGTGAAATTTTTATTGCTCGCTTGTAAATGCGTACATTTTGTAATTTAAACACATTCAAAATAAAGTTAACACTTCGCCAAATCATTTGCAACAAAAAATTCGATCAGCACTAGTGATAATCGCTCGGAAAATTGCATTTTAAAAGTCTTGCTTTGAACAAGAGTAAAGAATTGAATTTTCTCACAAAACTACTAACTCCCTCCCGTCGCCTGTCATTGAACGAACATTCAAGTGAATTGGAGTTTTCTTTTTTTTTTTCTCGTGTTTTTTAGTTTGAGTTTTTCTTTCTGGTTTTGTTTTCTGTGCGTTACTGAGGGGGTGGTGAGGTGGGAAAAATACTTTTAGTTTCAATTAAGACATCAATCAAGGCAAGAGTCATTTGAAAGAAAAAAATATGCTGAAATTGGAAGTTCTTCAATAAAAACAGTCATACTATTTTATAACAATAAAAGAATATATTCGTATATATTTATCTGCTGCTGTGTTGAAGCAGGGGAAGGAATAGTTTTCTATTAGCCATCCACGGCAGACAACAATGGCAACGAACAGCAGAACAGAGCTATATTTACGGCCTCTGCCATTTTTAGACTCGAAATGGCTTCGCGCTGATCTAATATCGAATCTGCGAAATGTGGAAGACACAGCCATTCTATGGAATAACTTGATACAAGATTGCGAGTTGGTGTCATCACAAGCCGCGCCCGTTGTAAATGCAGCAGGAAATCTATCGTATTTGGGCGATGACGGGAAACACTACTGTGGCGTCGAAAAACTCATGTGCCTATGTTGTTCCTGTTATTGTGGCCCTTTGTCGGGCTGTAATTGTGGATCTTGCCGCATTCTTGATTCTGATTTGGCTATCAAGAAGATTACAACAAATGTGAGTGCACCAAATCCAATTTCATCTGATACTTTGTTCGAGTCGTGGCTATGGGGGCAGACACCTAATGAAGAACAAAAAGCAAACTGCCTCAAGACCCTTCTGGGGGAGCTTCATGACATCTCATTGCAAGCTGCTGGCAATTGCTTGTCGTCTGTTCATCTACGACAACAATTATACATATATGAACGATACTACGTTGCATTGGCAAGGAGCAAACAGCAGGCAGCAAATGTACCGTGTAAACGTTTTAGTCAGGATGTGAGTGTTGCAACTACTGTGACTATTACTACAGCTGTTCCGCCGACTAACGCATCAATGGACAAATCTTTCGTGGGAAAATTCAAAACTGCTGAAATGTCAATGAGCACAGCTGCTGTAAAGGATAATGAACGCGCTACCTTGGGTTTGGCTCGTGTAGGCACACGAGCAGCTCTCAATTTTTCATTTGCTTTCTTGCGACGGGCTTGGCGCTCTGGAGAGGACACCGAAATGTGCAGTGAACTATTGAGCGAAGCGTTGGAGTCTCTACAGGATTTACCAGAGGCATCGCTCTTTGATGCGACACAGGTTAGTAAATCGTATACACATTCTTCTGAGCCTAATAAGATGTAATAAGATGTCGTTTAATTTGTTTGCAAGTATTGATAGCGAATCCATTTGATAACATGCAAATGTATGCATCGATGATAAAAATAAAAATTGCCTTGGTTAGTATTGACTTGATGAGTAGCTTCGTAATTCTTATTGACTTATATTTCCTTGGACCTGTCGTTATAAGAGAGATAAAAAATAGATGTAGGCGTTTTTAACGTTAATAAATTGATCAGCCGGAGGGGGCATGTGCATCCAATAACTCTCCACAGGGAAATAATTCTTCGATAGCAACGCGCAGTCAGGCTCATCATTTTAGTTGAACAAGATTCTTCGCTGGCTATATCCGATCAAGCATATCACTATAGTTGATGTACTTACGACATTGTTGATTTATCTCGTCTTCATCTAGATCACTGCCGTCTCTCAACTCCCGTCTATCATTGCTGACATTTCGTAGGGTATTCTGTCTTCATTCTGTAGGCCAGTAAGAGTGATTTCTCTAAATTTCTAGTACTAAAGTGTCCATCTTCGTATCGGCAGACGAACCGTATGTCTACAACTGTCTGATAAAAATTAGAACATCAGCTGTCACAGTTCATTGGATAATATTGTAGTAAGCACCTTGATTTACTGCATAGTAATGGATTTAAAAGTAATTAGAAAGAATTGAAAGCACAATAGAATTCGGTTATAACCGACTATTTATGGGAGACGAATTTTTCGACTTTACAGGCGGATGTTGCTATATCGGAATGAACCAAAATATCTTCCATTTTTGCATTTTAGACTCCATTCTTTAACAAAAGCACACACTGGTTGTTTACAGAATTTTAAAGATTCAATCGTTATTACCTTAGACTTCTGAATGAACGCTTCTGAATGACAAATTAGCACAGCTGACACAGAAGTCAAAGGAAGTAAACTGAAGATGCATTCGAACATATGTTCAACAATTTTCTCTCTTTTTTCGTTATATCCGAATTTCTTGAGAAAAAAACACGATATAACAGAAATGGTCGTTATAGCCGAAGTCGTTACAACCGAAAGGCGTTATTAATTATTGAATGGGAACCATAACTTTAGCTTTTAACTTCGTCCTTATAACCGGCATGTCGTTACAACTGAGGTCTCTATTAGCGAATTCTATTCTACTTGAGGAATCGGTAGAAATTGAAAAGTACTTGTGTACTTAAGAATAATATGGGTGGCGCTACAGCCTATAGAAGGCCAGTGCCCAGCTTCTCAGCACCCACTCGTGTTCTTGTTCTCTCACGAGTGGAAGGGACAGTTTTATGCCGACTCAAGTTTGAGAAGTTTTTTTCTAGACAATTATTACTCATTGAGCATTGTTAATGACTTGAAAGAGGTAAAGCCGTTTAAATTGTTTTTTCCTTACCTGCCGGCAATCGAACCCAGGCAACGAGTTTCAGCCGTCGACGCACATACTCACAACGCCACGGCCGCCACTTGTGTACTTATTTCAAAAAGCGTGCCAAATGGAACATATTTGTTAGAATGACGCTTTTGAAAGTGTCACTAGGGCGAATATTAACATTTGGCATAAGGTCGCTTCGGTAAAGCGTCATAGGGCTGATTTGGCAGTGTCACTTTGGGTGTTGGAGTTTGTGTGACAATCATATTATTTACTACAGTAAGCCCTCAGTTTTAGAGTTATAATTAACTTAGCTCCTGACAGTTGTTGACATACCATAAGCGGAGCGACGAAGTCGCGTGAGCAACCCGGCTAAAAAAAGGGTTAGAAGCCGGTTAGCAAGCGAACCTAGCCACCCACTCCTTACTTTAAATGCTCCTGACTTTCCTGAAGATCACTTTCTTCTTCTTCTTGGGTAAGATCTTGGCCCAGCATGACTTCAGATTCCTCCATATCCATGCATGCATTAGATTTCAGCCTTGAAAGATCACTTTCTTCTTCTTCTTGGGTAAGATTTTGTCCCAGCATGACTTCAGATTCCTCCATATCCATGCATGCATTAGATTTCAGCCTTGAAAGTCTGTCCCTATAACCAGGCTACCTATAACCAGCTCTAGTCCTAGTGTAGTGCCTAACATTCATTTGGACACAATTTTGATCTAAATTCAGATTCTAGGCCCAAATGTAGACCTTGACGTTCTGCCACAGATTTACACCTTGACATTCCAGCTAGAGTTGTGTCAAACAGTTCCGGTAACGGAACGGACATGGAACGATTCTTTTCGCAGTCGGAACTGGTTCTCGGAAACATTCCCGCGGAACTAAGTAGTTCCATGGATATGCCTGCGTTGGTTGCGGCACTTTTTGAAGAAATCATATCACTGAACTATGTATGTAGTTCATGTTCCGACCGATTAAAGAAGAGTGATTTCCTGTTACCGCATGACATACATGTCCGGAACGACACAACTCTATCCAGCCCTAGTTTTTGGGCCTGCGAATCTGGCCCTTGCTTTATTGCCAACAATATTAATGACTAGAATTTAAAAGATCTGAGTCTGGTACTGATATCAGTGGCTACGGCAGCCAAAGACTTTGCTTCACCTTTAGTAACACGTTAGAATATTTGCCAATCGATAAGCAACACCAAGAGTTCTTTAATTCCAATAACACAAATCGTGACTCACATGACATCGTCAGCAAACCATTTTATGCAGTTAGCACATTTTGCATGATTGCATTTTTAACATCGAGTTAATGGGTGGTGCTGCAGCCCGCAGAGGGCCAGGGCCGTGCTTCTCAGCAACCACTCGTTGTTCTTTCACGAGTGGATGGGACTTGCAATTTTACGACGACTTCGAACGGCCAATTTGAACATTTTTCTCTGGACAGTTATACTCTTTGAGCATTGTCAGTGACTCGAAAGAGGCGGGGCCCTGAAAATTATTTTGCTCGTACTGGGAATCGAACTTGGGTAACGTGCGTAGGGGTCGCCGCACCAGCCCAATGTGGCACGACACTTTATTTATTATTTTGTTTGTTCAAGTAAGTCCTTCATTAAATAACCCCCCAAACAATCTCCAGTCTGTGATGGAATTATGGTCTCCTAAAGCGGTATGTTCACACAATTTTACCTTTCACCTCACTCCTTTTCTAGATCAGTTCGCAGAGGAAGCTAGTTTCAAAATTGCGTATTTCTATTTCATACAACCGTCTATAACTGATTATTATGAAGTACATATCTACTACAAGCCGTCCTTAAATATAAAATAGGCCCTCAAATTACAAGTTTCTTGGTTGCTTGAATTCCCTGGGTTATAATATGTTCTATTGTACCCCAATAAACTCAATTACAAACGATAAGTGAATAAATTGCTATTCATCCAAAGGACACAGATATCGTATCTAATTTCATCAATATAAGTATCACTTTGACCAGCGCCCATGATTTTACGTAATTCAAGACGCAATTTAGACTGGAATACACACGTAATAAACCTGCTCACAAGCTAGATGGTCTCCGTTTTGTTCGTTGAAACTCATTAAAGACAGTAACGAATTATTTATTAACGAAAGCGCTCAAACGTTAAAATTGCATCTGCATGCAATGTGATGAATGACACATTTCATGCATAAGTACTATAAACTCACGCATTCCCTTTGTTTATCTCGAGAGAGATGTCATGTGTCAAACGGAACACTCATGCACATGTATGAATGAATATATTGTATTTCAAATAAATGTATAAGTAATATGATGTGATTCCTGAGATGATGGCTGTGCAGTCATGTTAATTCTGAGGAAAATATTCAACTAATTTCTACGTCCTTTATTTGCCTCTACTTTGTAGTTGAATCCTTTAGTTGAAGTAGTAAAAAGTAATTTTATGGCAAACGAATTGCCCACTATAATTTCGAAATTATTTTCATTTGAATGTGTATTTTTTGAAACAGCATATGTTCCCATGTATTTTATGGTTCAAGCAATTCTCCGTCGTATTCGAAAGACAATAACCTTTTATAACCGGGACCGTATATGATTCAATTATATCTCAAGCAGTTACTCCATTACAGAGGAGTACAAAGAGTATATGTAAGGAATAGTAGAGTTGAGTGTAACTACAAAGATGTGGTAACCGATTATACTAGTAGCCGGACACTTCGCCGTTTATTGTCAAATAATAAAGCAATTTACGGTGTTTAGTGTGAACAATAAATACAAAAACAACTGTTTCTTTCATACACACACGAAGTATTCAATAGATGCGATAACTGGTTTGCGAAACATGCATCAGTTAGTACGTGGTAGTCGTGAAGAATGCAGCTACTTTCAAAATGTTAGTATTTTAAACGTTATTTATTGCATTTGCACATCAAAGTAGATTTCTGTGTTCAATAAAAAAAAGGAAAAAATGTTAAATTTTACGAAAATTATTTGGTGTCCGGATACTGGAGCCTAAACTTTATAAATTTAGTTTTTTTTCCATCACAGAGCACACTACGTTCTCTAAGCGTTAACTCTCAGTATCGCTTTACACAGTAGATTTCTGCTGCGCGACTAAGGATCATCTACCGATTTTGCATCTCATAGATTACATCAAATAAACAGTATTAATTAAAGAATAGTGCATGAATAAATTTTTTAAACTCCGATCGAGACAAGCTAAAATCGGTTTCATTGCAAAGTTCATTAAAAGTGTTTATACACCTTGTAATAGGTTCATTGAAACCGTTGTTGGTTCTATGCCTCTTATCGTATAGTAAATTTCTCACCCGAAGAGATCTTTGAGGAGCATATATATTCATGAGAAAAAGTAAATCTGGTGAATTTACACGGCAATTAATATTATCGCGGATGAACATGGCTGACCCTGCCTTACGCCTGAAACTTAAGGTTTGCAAGCCTTCGAGGGAATATCATTTATCATATCTCGTGAAATTTTGTTGCACTCTTTCGAATCGGAGTTCTTGTGTATCATATCTTCTTCTTTCTTTGTTTGGCGCTACAGTCCGGGGTGGACCTGGGCCTCAACCAACAAGCCTCTCCAGCCAGCACGATCTTTCGCCAGCTGCCTCCAGTTGTGCACACCAAGTTGGTTGAGGTCCTTCTCCACTTGTGTGCACCATCTTGTTCTAGGACGCCCTCTTACGCGTTGTCCCAAAGGCTCGGAATCGAAGACTCTTCGGGCCGGAGCTGTGGTGTCAATCCGCTCTACGTGACCTAGCCATCTTAAGCGTTGGATCCGAAGACGCTTAACTAGGTGCATGCCGCTGTACAGCCCATACAGTTCGTGGTTGAATCTCCTTCTCCAGACGCCATCAATACAAACAGGACCAAAAATCGCACGCAGAACTTTTCTCTCAAAAAGACCAAGAGCTTCTTCATCCGCTTTCAATAGCGTCCATGTCTCTGCGCCATAGAGCAGGACGGGGATGATTAGGGTGTTATATAAAGTCAACTTGGTGTTTCGAGAGATGGCTCTGTTACTCCATTGCCTCTTGAGCCCAAAGAAACAGCGATTGGCAAGAGTAATTCTGCGCTTGATCTCGGTACTGGTGTTATTGTCCCTGTTTACTGCAGAGCCAAGGTAGACGAAGTCCTTGACTACCTCAAAGTTTCTGCTGCCCATTATGACGCTCTGTCCGAGGCGTCGATGATGTGCGTCCTTTCGTGATGACAGCATGTACTTTGTTTTGCCCTGGTTAACTGCCAAACCCATTTTAGCCGCTTCCGCTTCAATGCTAGCAAAAGCCTCATTGACAGCTCGCTGTGTTCGTCCAATCACGTCAATGTCGTCCGCGTAGGCAAGCAGTTGAACGGACTTTTGGAAGATCGTGCCTCTGGTGTTGACATTTGAGTTTCGCACGATCTTCTCAAGTATGATATTGAAGAAATCACATGACAGCGTGTCGCCTTGTCTAAAACCTTTTTTGACATAGGTCTCGGTGAGTTCGTTACCGACCTTGATGGAGCAGCGAGAGTTCTCCATCGTCATCCTGCATAATCTGACGAGTTTGGCTGGAATGTCAAAACTAGACATGGCATTGTATAGCTCGTCTCTATGCACGCTGTCATATGCGGCCTTGAAATCGACGAATAGGTGGTGGGTGTCGATTTGCATCTCGTGGGTTTTTTTCCAGGATCTGCCGCAGTGTGAAAATTTGGTCTATGGTGGACTTTCCCGGCCTGAAACCGCACTGATAAGGACCTATCACGCTATGTACGCTATGTTAAGGAGACTGATCCCTCGACAGTTGGCGCAGTCAAAAGGGTCTCCTTTCATGTTATCCGGAATTAATTGTCATAAATAATGTTGTAAGGCCAACCGGCGTCTCACATGGACTCTCTTCTACAGCTTCAAGGCTTTATCCAGCATTGGGGATGACTCCATCATGTCGTTGGAAGGCATTCTTATGTTGTATTGTGGATTAAGTATTGTAAATTTATTGAGACAGTAAACTCACGGCTTACAACATTCACCAAGAGTTATGCCCAAGTGCAACCAGGCGAGTTCTTGGACTTACTCCAACCACTTCGTCCTGTGTCTGCCAAGCGATCGTCTACCTGATGAGGTCTAAGGAGACTGATCCCTCGATAGTTGGCGCAGTCAAAAGGGTCTCCTTTCTTGTGGACCGGACAAACGACGCAGAGATTCCACTCATCGGGCATGCTTTCCTCCGACCATATCTGACAGATGAGCTGGTGCATGCGCCCAACCAGATCATCTCTAGCTGCTTTAAACACTCCAGCAGCTTTGTTCGACTTTAGTCTAGATATCGCTATCTCGACCTCGCCTAAATCGGGGGGACGGAATTCTTGGTCATCCTCGTCCAAATTAAGTGGAACATTCTGCCTGACAGCGGAATTTGTGTCGTCATCGCCGTTTAACAGTCTGCAGAAGTGATTTTTCCAAATTCTCAGCATCGACTGCGATTCTACTACTTGTGTATCATATGGGGAATCCCAAATGATGGAAGAATATTCTAAACACGGTCTGACTAACGAACAATAGATGGACTTGAGACTAGTTATATCCCGAAAATCTTTACTGTTCCTTTTCAGAAAACCTAACATAGCTTTAGACTTCCCAATTGTATAATCATAATGTAATGAAAAATTTAATTCAGTATCAAAAGTTACACCCAGTTCTTCAACCTCGTCTAGGCGACTAAGTCTATGATCATTTATGAAATAATCATGTACAATCGGGGATGTAATTCGATATGCCGTAAAGATATTACAATTTTGAATATTCAACTCTAGTCCATTGTGCTTGCGCCAATCCACTAGTGCATCGATATCAAATTGGAAATTATTACAATCAGTTAAACTATTTATAGATAAATACAATCTAAAGTCGTCTGCGAATGTTGAAATTTTACAATATTTGAAAATTTCGTGAACAACATTTACGAAAAAAAGAAAGAGTAATGGCCCCACATGGCTACCTTGTGGAACGCCCGATGTAACTTTTATTAGTCGCGGTCTAAAACAATCGATCTTTACCAACTGCTTCCTGTCCTTTAAGTAATTGGAAAACCACTCTAACATTGACGAATGGAATCCCAAAGATTTTAGCTTGTTTAAAAGCAAAGTGCGATGTACTTTATCGAAGGCTTTCGAGAAACCGGTGTAAAGTACATCAACTTGTAATTAATTTTTTAAATTCATGTAAATGTAATTTTAAAATAACGATAAATTAGTTGTACATGACCTGCCCTGCATAAAGCCATGCTGGTTATTAGAAATAATTTCTTGTACCATGAAATATAATTTTCCTTTTACAATACTTTGAAATAGCTTTGGTATTGATGAAAGCTTTGGTATTGGTCGATAGTTTTCTACTTTTTGCCTTAAACCAAAGTGTTCGGTTTTAATGCAAATTTTAAATTCATGTTTTAATACATCTACACAATACCTTGTATTTTGCTTAGTTTAAATAAAGCATATGTTCTTTAAAAATGTCAGTATGCGGACAGAGTTTTTTAATTAAGAAGCCGGTTGTTAGCTAGGAAACTGGCTGTCCGGGTATTGAAAAATTAGGTTTTGTATCAGGACAATTGTTTTTTTACACCTTAAAATATGTAAAACGTTAAAAACGCCATGGAGGAAAGCGTTTAACACGAGCTTTAGAAGATATTCGGGAAAATAATTTGAGTTTAATAAAAGCAGCTGGGAAATATGATGTTTGTCGATCAACTCTTCACCACCGACTAATAAGTGAAAGGCTAATTAGTGAAAATGCAAAAAAAAGTGCTGATGGAAAACTCTTTGAACCTATGACAGTGTTGCCATACTTATGTCATCGAAAGGACATTACAATCTTGGATACTAGGCGAGGGCGATTTGATGCACCTATACCTTTCTTTATATTGAATATATTTTATGAAGAGTGTTTTGTTAAAGAGTACATAGATCCATACATTATTTGTTGTGTTGCTATTATATTTATTGTTATGCACTTACTATGCGGATAATTAGTTAACAAACAATTTTATGTTTTCGTATAAAAGTAAATAAAATGTTTCATTAATCCAAAAGAAAATGTCAAAAGTTGATATGAGATTTTGGTGTCCGGCTTCTGAAACTAAACCGTCCGGAAACTAAGTATCACTGTCCGGGTACTAACAGAACTCTTTTAACAATTAATATATACGTTTGATATAATAATAAATATGCTTGGGGAATTTTACTATCTTTTTAAATATTGACTACATTATTTATATATACAACCCGTTTTACTGAAGCTTTAATGGTTCAAAAATAAGCAGAAGTCAAAGTTAAGATTTGTGTTAACAGTTCGGCTACTAGTGCATCTAATTAACTAAGTTATGGTGTCATAGTCAAGTGACACGTTTAATATCTATTTGGGCTGCTTGTGTTAAATCGTTTCCTTTCAATTAAAGTAACAACTCAATTCTTATTTAGTTGTTGATGATCTCGCTGTTTGTTATTATTTGTTTCGGATTTATTTTAAATGCTACAATCTGCGTATCTAATCTTTGTGAACTGCTTTCGTCATCGCCCACTGTTTGCTTTCGGGTGCAATCTGCAGAGTATAGAGTCAAAGTTAAGTTACCCTAGACGTGATGATTTCCTACTGCTGTGATAATCCTTATTCACACTGATTTTTGAGTTGGATTAAGTTTGATTAGGACTTGTGTGGTATTCCTAAAGTCTGGAAAAGCGTCCGTGTGTAAAGAAGCAACGGCCACCTTAGTTTCATAGTGTGACAGGTGTCATCCTCGGACTATAGACGGTATGTGACACCTCATAGTGCAAACATTTTCAGCAAGAGAAACATAAAAAAGGGTTGCATTACCGGAGTCAAATTCATTATGTTTCTTAAGAAGTAAGTAGCAACGCTATCCTTCTGATTTCTTGCCTGGTATTATTTCTTGCCTTTTAGGTAAGTTTGAATCTTGTCAAGCACATGTTAGTAATTATCGTTTGCCTTGAAGGTCTTGAAATGACTTTTAAAATTTTCCGGGGAGAGTGCGATAAAAATGAATTTTTGCACCAAAAATTCCTAACGGTATTTTGTTAAGCTTTTTTAGGGCCCGAGGTGCTTTTGCTCTTACAAAGATACTGTTTTACAACAGCCAACTCGATGCGAGGGTGAAGCTTATCTGCAACATGGCTCTCATCCGGCCAATGCTCACCTATGGCTGTCCCGTGTGGTTCAACGTGAGTGCAAGCTCAATGGAAAAGATTCGGTTGTTTGAGAGGGCTTGTCTTAGGGCTTGCCTTCGCCTTTATCGAACTCCAGAGTCTCAGTACCAAAAATTTTATTCCAATGAGATCTTATACAAAAGGGCGAACCTGATAAGAGTGGACAATTTCCTAGTGAAGTTGATTCGAGGACATAATGCCAGAGCGATGAACTTGGTCAATAACCTGATCTCGAGGGCTTACTATCCCAATACACAATACCACGAAAAGGTACGGCACAAAGGCTTCGTCCCCCCAGAAGCGTTTCTCCATTTAGACAAGAACGGACTGTTACAAGATATAATGCGGTACCGCTCATCTACCACATCGCCAGATCAACTGTGGATGGGCGACTCAACTACGACCGTTCCGTCGCACAACGAGCAGAGGAGGGTCCCCTCCGGTTCAGTGCGGCAACACCGAAAATTCTGGTGGCTGGGGAGAGGGGGAACTCTCTCGTCGAACCCTTTAGAAAGGGTCGTATAGAAAGGGTAGTACGTATCCCCGAAAGGGGGAGCAGTCGGTTACTGTCTTGCAGCACTTGAGATGTAAATCTATGAGCGGTAAGCCATGGCCGACCTACATAGCCTAGGGTAGATTTTAAGGTAGTTTGTAAGTTAAAAATAAATAATAATCAAAAAAATAAAAAAATGACGAGTATTCACATGCGTACACTTGCGTGTACCTTTGTGTACATATTAAGTACATATATATATACACATGTAAATATCATCATATATACATGTGTATATGTATGTAGTTTAGCTTAAGTTAGTTTAAGTTATGTTTAAGGTAGTGTGTAAATTATTAGTAAGTTAGTATATAAGTTTTACATAAAAAAGATAACTAGTCTTTAAGCAAATGACTTTTTAGTTTAAGTCCAAAGACATAGGATAAGGTTAAGTTTAGCTTAGAGTGTCCGCGGAGGGCCAGTAAGTTAGAAATATTAACAATGTTCATCCAACTAGTTTTAAGCATTTTTGTCTAGTAATTAAGAGTGTTATTAATTTTTGGAAATAAAAATGAATTAAAAAAAAGCATTTTTTAGTTTAAAAAACGACATCAACACTTACAATAAAGTACTATACCGATTTTTTTTTATCAAAAATTTGAATTTTCTTTGACATAAAAATTTTGATTTAAATTTTGGATTAAGAACAATCCCCTAATGTTTTCATCGGGAAATAAGGTTTAAAATGTTCTCCTGGATGTTGACGTTCCGAACCCGTTTTCACTCTTTGTGCCTAACTGCCAACCTTATTAAATTTGTTTAATAATAGACTTACCTCGTGCTCTTGCCATGAAGTTTCCTATCTCATTTCCACATCCGGACTAATTATTTTTTGCGGGGCTCCATTATTGCAAAACTATAAGTATTATAACACGTCCGGTTTTAGAGAGACCAGAAGTTAATTTTGTGCAACATTTTTGGATATCACATTATGCAATAAAAAGTTATTTTCGATATATGGCAAAACTCCATGAAAGAGGACCGGAATAAAAAAAAAAATGTTTTATTATGGAGAATTTTTGTTTTGCGGACAAGGATGATAATGTCCCGAGAGTGCGTAAAGTTTTTGTGAACCGTATTAACAACAAAATCGTGAAGAAGTGGGAATGTAGTAAGCGTATTGTGCAAAGAACATATGTGACGTATATGTGACAAAGTAAAGTGCTTGAACGCTCCACGAAACCAGTCAAATTACCGTGGATTAGCTTTATACAATTACCTGCACTGACGTGCACTTAGCTTTGATACCCACATGAAGTGGAAAGTAAAATGCTTACTCATGGTATAACAGACAAGATGCTGGGATTAGAATGGACTACATCTATTTGCAACTTAGATACATGTACTCTTAATAAGGAACTTCTATTAACAGTTATCGACTCAAACCTACCTTACACTGACGCTCGTGCTATGCTACACACTTCCCTAACGACCAGTTTATCGTTATTGACAGTGGAATCTCTCCAAAATATTCCTTCCCAGAACAACTGTGCCATGACGCGACATGAACATAAGGAGTTCCAAGGGCACAACTTATACAAGCAACACCATGTGTCCAGGATCAAACAGTATATCAGGGAGTTTTCATTTCAAGTAGGGAGATTTTTTTGCCAAACGCCGAAGAGCTAGGTCGTCGAGAATATGTCATCATCATCTTCTGGCCCGATCATGTGTGTAATAAAGGGTTGCGGGAATTACACAAGTGAGATTTCCAAGCAACTCTATCCTCCGTCGTCGACTTTAACTCATCGTTCAAGCAAATGCTCAACATTGAATTTCCCTTGTACGGCCGTGTTTCTCACCCTGTTCCGCCGAGTAATTCGCACAATAGCATCAAGAAATCTCATCTCAGTAGCTTGTATTCGCAATCTTATTATTTTGGTCATTACCCAAATCTTATGACCATAGGTGAGAGTTGGAATGAGCTGAAGATCACTTCAATGGGACTTGGAAATGGTCATACCTCTGATTTGTCTACCTTCACGTCCAACGCCCACGGTGAAAGGTGTTTATTTAGCACCGTTAACCCGAGCACAACTGCTACAGTTTGTGTATAGAGACTGAATGGAAAATTCAATTCCATGCTCTTGCAGAATACTCCAGATTTTACCTCGAGGGACGCGGTCGTATGCCTTTTCAAAATCTACTGTAGGTGGGTTTGGCATACCGCCAAGAATTTCCAAGTACCATTCTTAAAGTGAAAAGCTGGTCGGTTGTACTTCTGCAGGGACGAAAGCCGCACTGTTCATCCCCCATCCGGGGCTCGACCATAGATAGCGCGCTTCCAACAACTTAGCGCAGACTTTCTTTTGTGTCCCCGTCTGAAAAGGAGAGCAATAACCCCAGTTTGCCAATCGACACATACGACAGATCCATAAAACTCCCTCTTCACTGCCTTAAGCATTTCCGGCCGAATCATCCGGCGATTCAATCGCCAAAATGTCTTCCTTCACCGTTGCCAACATGGAAGTTCTTCGTGCATTAGTGTAGCGGTCACGAGGAGCAGTCCCCCAACAGTTCTTTTCTCACCACCACGGAAAGAACTGCATCTACATCCGAGCAAACAGTAGGAATTCTCTCAAGAGCTTCAGATATGTACCGTGTAAAATCTAGCCGCAACTCACTGTTCTGTAGTTTCTACCACCGTGTGCGTGTAAGCATTCTTGGTTCCGCCTTGGCAGATGAGGTATTTTATCAGTGAGGTACAATATGCACAACAGCAGGGGATGAGCAGCACCTCTCTCTCACCTCTCATCCACGAACGTCACAAGCCATCTCCGTTTCATTCACGAGAATACGATAAAGAGATCTAAAAATGTTTTTTGTTGACGACACTGGCGATACCACGTATTTTTATGGATCAAGGAATAGGGCGGTATCAATTTCAATTCATTCATTCATTCCAGAGCCAAGCTTGAGCTTTAAAATCCCGACTCTACCTCCTAGCGGCATCCCTTCCAACACCCTGTCTGCCAGCCTGGGATTTGTGAGTATCCCCAATACCGCCTGTACAGACATTTGAGGTTCAACTCCCGACAGAAAGAGTTTCTCCCCGGTCCAAAAGGCTCGCTCCGTCGAAGAGATACCCACGACATCCAAACGATACCTGGAAGATTCCTAAACTAGCTCGAGATCCTTTCCTGTGAGTGATGAGACATTCCATGTGCCTATGTCCATGTGCCTTTCGATTCCCGCACATACTGCTCGTAATTCCTTCAACCGGCTGCCAAGTTGAACAGACCGGCCACCAGACGGTCGCATATTGCCACCACTGATGGAGCATGCCAGGGAAGGCGGTATCCGAGGCCAATCGCCATCGTTTTGTGGGGGGATTGAAAAATATGTTGTGAAATTGATTATTGACCTTGCACACATATTTTATTTAAATCACGAAGCCTTCCTATATTGCATAGTAATGATATTTATTTTTTTACTTTAAAGGTATCCCCACTCTGGATTGAAGTTCTGGAACGCTCTATAAAATTCCTTCGACAAGTGGCTTTGGGAGACATAATGGGTGGGCGCTGCATTGCGCCACGTGAAGATCGACACACCGCTCTGTGTCTGTTGCTGGAATTGGGTGCACAAAAGGGAACACTGAGTGCATCGCTGGAAGCAATAGTACTGCTGCTGATGCTTTGGGAAAAAGAAAAAGAGACTGATGATAACCGAGATACACCACAAAACACTGGAGCTCCTCTTGTGCCTATTCTCCGACGATATGAATCTATTGGCAACTACGGCATACCAACAACTTCTACAGATATTCTGCCAGCAAGTGCAACCGAGTCATTTTTGCGATTTTTAACACTACCCGACCAGGATACGTCCAATGTAGATCTAAAGCAATCAGCCGTAGTTATAGTCTCACATCTAGACCGTCTTGCCAAGCCGCATATGCCGACAGGCTCTGCAATACCAGCGGCAATAAAAAATAAACCAGCCACCGCAGAGAATCCATCACCACCGCAATCGAATGACCAACAACAAGTGTTTGCACTAGGATGGTTGGCACTTTCCAACGAGCACTATGGCTTCACAGCTGAACCGGCCGTAGGTATCCCAATGCCAGGAGTCCAGAGCAATTATCCATTATATTCTGCGCCTGTTGTCAACTTTAATTTTCAAGTAAAGCAAGTCGCTTTCTCCGAAGAGAACGTACTTTTTTTGACACAATGCGGGAAGCTGTACACGTGGAAAATAGCAAAACCAGAAATTGATCCTGTTTTGGTGAATGATCTGTCTGAGACAAGTATACGGAACATCTCTGCACACTGTGAAGGAAGGCATTACCTCGCCTTGGATGTGGATGGAAATGCCTATTCATGGGGCAGTGGAGAAGGCGGTCGTTTAGGCCACGGAGACGCACTTCCTTTGGAAGAGCCGCAGAAGATTAGTGCCCTGGAAAGTAACGTGAGGAGCATACATTGCGGGTGCACGTACAGCGCAGCAATTAGTGTAAATGGAAATCTCTTCACATGGGGACGAGGAACATATGGGCGCTTGGGACATGGGAATTCCGATGATAAATTTACACCCACTCTGGTGAAGGCGCTTCTAGAATACGAGGTGGTGGATGTGGCGCTTGGAAGTGGAGACTCGCATACGCTTTGTGTGACAGCTGAAGGTATTGTCTTTGCATGGGGCGATGGTGACTATGGTAAACTGGGGAATGGATCGTGCAACGGCTCGCAGTTACCCATTCTGATCGAAGCTCTACCGAGAGTGCAGAGAGTTTGCACCGGTTCCCAGTTCAGCCTGGCACTGACATGTGATGGCAAGATATACACATGGGGCAAAGGTCTGGGAGGTCGACTGGGACATGGATGTATGGACAAAAGTATTCAAGGAGTGGTTGAGATTGTGAACACTCCAAGACTGGTGAATGCTCTCGAGGGAAAAGTGATCGTGGACGTCGCAGTGGGAGCTGCTCATTGCTTGGCCTTAAGCAGCACCGGGGAAGTGTTTGGTTGGGGTCGAAATGATTATCAACAGGTGTGTCCACAAGGAATTTCCAAAGAACCAATCTTGTCATCTCCGGTCTTGGCAACACATCCGTCCGTGCGAGTGTCTGGAATTTCGTGCGGAGCCACACAAAGCATAATATGGAGCCAGACATCAGTACAGGGAATATCAACAAAAATTCCATTTGTCATCGATCTCTCTGAACACACATTTCGACTTTTAGATCAACTCCTGGGAATGGTATGTGGTCAGGAAGTGCGCCAGACCCCTAGTCAGGAGTCCGAGTGTATCGCAGTTGCATGTCTAAACCTTTTGCGACTTCAGCTGCAAGCACTTATTGCAAATGGGATAGCACCAAAGACTGTGGGCCTAAATGAGGGCTCTAGATTGCTTGTCAATTTGAAGACCCGGATTTTGGGTCTTGCTGGAGGACCATGTATTTTGAAGACCATGCAGGAAGCCGCCCAATGGACACTGCAAATTGGATGGAGTGTCCTTCTTCCGACAGCAGCAGAAAGAGCACAAACGCTAACCTCTTTGTTACCATCCGAACCAGGCATTTCGTCATCTGGACATCGTTTCATGACAGATCTCCTTGTCGGCTCCCTAATGGCTGAAGGTGGACTTGAGATTGCCCTTAATCAAGCCATACGTTCAGAAACTTCTGAATGTCCCGATAGTGGGCACAATTTGCCGCTGCTTCATCTGATAAAACAACTCCTGAGAAACAACTCAGCATTAACACAAGCTCGACTGTCGCAGCTGTTGATTAGTGCTGGCATGATAAAGACTGAAGATGACGGAGGAATGACGCTGCCAGAACACACAAGTCCCAGCCTTGACCTATTGCACAGATTCCAAAGACTTCTGTTCTCCCACATTCATCAATCCAAAGCCGAGGACTCATCCGGTGCCGAAGCATTGCTCAGCAAATATGTGCAGAGTGCTGTCGGACTTTGTGTCATGTCACTGCAGAAAGCACATGAAATCGCTTTGCAAGGCAAAGATGGTGTAGTTGATGTCCTCAAGTCTGATATTTCCGACACATTGCTCTACGAAATGTTGATAGGATTGGTATTACTGAACCGGGATAAAACGAACATCTTACACGGCTTCGAATGGGCTAAGACCTTCATTCCGCTGCTCCATGCATTGGATAACCTGAACAGGGTTATATGTGACAGTGAAATACAGGTAAACACATCATTTTTGTATTCACTTTAAACAGTGACACGCAATTTCTTTTTTAGGACTCGGACGATATGGGATGGCCTGGAATCATATGTCGCGGAACGCAAAAAAGCTCCCCAATACAAGAAGAGCCACTACTTATACGAAAAAACGATTTCGAAAATCAGATCGTCGACGGAGGGAAATGGGTCATAATAAACGGTTACGTTTGTGACGTAAATGATTACCAGTAAGTTAAAAAGTTTTATTGTTAGCATTGCTCACATGGTTTTGTCCCTCACATAGAACGGATAATTCGTCAATCAATGAACTCATTCAAACGGGCGTTGGGAAGGATCTTACTTCTGAGTTCAACACTCCAAGCTATCGAAATGTACTAGAGTACATTGTTAACAATTACAAAGTTGGAAAGTATGCTCCAAACATTTCCGACGAAAAGGTACCTCAGCGGATTGTGATCTATTAGATCTCCATGTTTGAAAATTTTGTTTTTGTTTCAGCCACAATTGCACCAAAGCAAAGTCTTAACTCATTTCAACTCGGAGCGAGCATTGTCATACTTACTTGGGCTTATAACGAGTATCCTTCAAAGCGGCCAACAGCTTCAACCAGCCGAGATTCAATGCAAAAGCATTATTCGATCGAAGATCTTAAGCGGTGGTCTACAAGTGCTGCAACCAGCTAATCCATTCGATGAAGAAAAAGGCGAGGCACGCAGCAGTGCCAGCACAGCTGGGAGTACACCAACCGAACCAAGTAACCACCAAATGCCCAGTTGCCTGGAGCCGCCCGTCTTTAACTCCGTACAGCAAAGAATCGAAGCGCTGCTGAATGGTTTAGGTGAGGCACGGCTCTCGGATCCTTTGATTTCAGGTTGGATGGCCGTTTCAGAGCGCTTCTGCAAGGAGCACAATCTAATTTGGCATCAGGAGTTTCCCCCCGAGCACCCAGTTCAAGAACTGGAGCGCTTACTGACAGCAGTCTTGATTCGACATCAAAGTTTGGGAACGTTGATCCTCGCAGTGATTGACCGTGAACTGGGCGGCTTGGCGGAAAAGCCCCCCAAACAAGTTTCTGAAATTATTCGGCTGGTGCATCAAACGAAATGGGCGGTGGTTCGAACGCGTCAGCAATTGAACAGAAGCTACAAGGAAGTCTGCGCGCCGATGCTTGAGCGTCTGCGCTTTCTCTTGTACGAAGTGCGCCCAGCCATAAGTTTAGAGCAGACAGGTCTTCAAAAACTCTGCATTCTGCACAAATTTCCACGATTCAAAGCTGTTGTGAAGAAGATTATCGCTGAAATGCGGATAGCTAAGAAACAGTTGGCCTGCAATAAACCCGAAGACATACTGAATGTGACTATTCAAAGTCAACATGCTGCGTTGAAAAACCTGTCGCAAGAGAATCTTCTACGTGTCTCATCGGCTGAAAATCTGGACAAAGATACGGACTCCAATGCAGGAGCAAATACTCCACTGCGCAACAACGTATCAAATGAAAACCTGATCGAATCTGGAGCAGACAACAACATCTTCAGTGGCGCAGACAAAAAACCATTGGATGACGCAAAACTGCAAGCAGACGACATGGAATTCGGAGATAAAAAGGCCGACTCCGAACAGGCATTCGTAAATGACGTTATTTTGAAGCTGAGTGAAAAGCTGCTTCAAGGATTTAACGGGGGCGAGCTAAACATGAGCACAATGTACGAAATAGTTGACTTTGTTATGCAGGAGGTCTGTGATGTAGAAACCGTTCGCCGGGCAATGTACTGCCAAGTTCAACGCTATCACATTCGACGACAGGGACTGGAGATGTTCCATGAAATTCTACAAGTCGTCGGACTACTAGATGCGGTCCAGTACAATATGCTAAGTGGATATCTAGGACTGAATCTCAAAAGAAACAAACTGACCACTACGAACATTTTGGAAGATCTCAATCTAATAACGGCATTTCAAAAAGCGAATCTTATACTGGCCCAGTCGAAAATATTGGACTGGTCAATATCGGAATTGCAAAGACTGGTAAATCAGGAGCAAATCTCACTGAAACTGAAATTTCATGGTGGCAAGGATAACTCCAACTTGGGAACATATGTGTTTTTGAAGAAACTGCCAAGAGCCAGGTTCTTGCTCAGTGTTTTTGGGATACTTGCAAAGGACGTTGGACCAAACGAGTTGAGTTTGCTGATCAATTCAGGAACACTTGGAACAATTTTGGGATTACTACGACAAACGGGCGGTGATATACCCGCCATTAAAAATACTTACGAATTGTCGGTTGTCTATGAGGACACGGTTTTGAAGGTACGTTCTTGTTTACTTTCTTTCGCCTTCTGTGAGCATTATTTCGTCTTGCAGCAAAAATCAAATAAGGCCAATTTGTCTGGACCTGAACTGGCAAAACTCATGAAGATCGGTACACGAATTTGTCGTGGCGCGGACTGGAAATGGGGTGATCAGGATGGCAATCCTCCTGGAGAGGGAAGAATTATATCTGAAGTAGGCGAAGATGGGTAAGATATGCGGAACACATACAATTTATTCGAATATGTGCATTTATTGTTAATTTGCATAGTTGCGTGGAATATTTCATGTTGATGCCACGGTCCTATATTTTCGTTTGACGCTGAGTGTGTGTTGGACACTTTTCCACTGCCTCAGTATTTTTAAAACGGAATTCGATTCCATCCTGTGCCGCGCTTCAGTTGCGTTTGACTTGGGCCACGTTAGAAAACATACGAGTATCTAGCAACAACGATCCTTTCACTCCATCACTAGCTGTTTGCAATTAAACAAATCACGTAGATTGAGGAACTTTGTGCATTTGTATACCTCACCTTTATTTTCTGGCAGTCTCGAAGTCGTAGATCCCTTGGGTCGCAGCTGAGCTGTACTTACATCCTTAAAGAGAAAACATACGAGTATCTAGCAACAACGATCCTTTCACTCCATCACTAGCTGTTTGCAATTAAACAAATCACGTAGATTGAGGAACTTTGTGCATTTGTATACCTCACCTTTATTTTCTGGCAGTCTCGAAGTCGTAGATCCCTTGGGTCGCAGCTGAGCTGTACTTACATCCTTAAAGACCAAGACCTAATGACGTAGCTGTCAAATTGGAATGCACTCTTCCAATTGTCGTTAACTTAATCAGAGTCAAAGATCGTAAACATGCCAAGCCGCTGCGCTATACAACCGGACTAGGATGATCAAGGTTTTATCGTGTGTAATCGTTTGAGAAAAGGCCCTGCTACTCAACGATAATTATCCGATAGGACAATCATTTTGTGTCGCATTCGTAGTAAATATTAAGTGAGATCCGGAGTGTGTGACAATTCTCTGCTATAACCCCGATGAGAGGCCTAAATGCTGAACGCATGGACACCAATGCTCCAGATGAGAGGGTTTTCGAATCCAAGCCTCCTGGTTTAAGAAGGAGAGGACGACCGAGTCTACGGTATAAAGATCAAGTATTCGTGTCGTTGTGGGTTGGTGCGTCGACCCATACGGAATTTGAGCCTGCGTTGAAGAATTTTCACGGCCCCACCTCTTTGGAGTCACTGACAATGCACAAAGAGTATGACTGTACAAAAAAAGCTTCTCACATTGTCCGTTCAGAGTCGGTATAAAAGTGTAGGTCCTGTAGGTCCTTGGTTGATGACTGGAAGCAGCGATTGCTCAGGCTCAGACCATCACCATGTGACCATCGTAGGCCTGATAAGCAAGCATAGTTTCTGCCAATAAAGTCGATCCTTAGAGAAGGTGTCTATTCCTACTTCCTGTCTGACTTCGGCTGATGTGTGCAGATACTAAAGTAAAGTAAGTCCTGTGCGAATAGTTGATTGAGAAATCTTCTAAAAGTTGAGGTAAATCTAGGGCCAGATCAGAAATTTCCTAGATACACCAGCAATTGGACATTTAAATGTGTCAACAGTAGTGTTGCCACAACGAAGCAGTGGTTACATTGCTAACAATGTCACATGTATTTTATTCTAATATTTTAAAGCTTTCGGAAGCCTGATTATGTGCACTTTTTTCATTCAAATTGTTTATTCTTCCAATAGATGGGTTCGCGTGGAATGGTATACCGGAGCGACCAATTCATACCGCATGGGCAAAGAGGGTCAGTACGATCTTCGTCTGGCAGACAACGCATCGAATATAGTTTCACCAGACACGGAAAACACGGAAAAGGACGAATTAATTGGTGAAAGCAGTCTCTCTGGTGAATCCCACCCAACAAAGCTGTTGCGATACGCGTGCACTAAAATTTTGCAAATAATATCGGTCGGCATTGGAAAGCACAGCGAAAAGATGGACAAAACCGCCGTTAAGGGTGTCACGTCAATGTTCCGGGCGATCTTGAACTCTAAATCTGGTCTCGGCAGCATATGTGGCCTGGATAGCTGGACAACACTTGGTTTCCTTCGTGCAATAGTGGGAGAATCAAAGATCATGTCGAAGTACCTTACTTCGTCGGTTTGGATTGAGTTCTACGTTGATCTCTTGGAACAACCAACCTCGTGTGAACAAGATGTTTTCAGAAAAATTCACTGTCTACGCTTATTGCAAACGGTTTTGGTTAACTGGACGGACGACGATGTGACGCGAACTACGGCTCTTGTCAAGCAGCTATTTACGATCCTGGGAAAAATAACTCTCTACTGCCCGAACGACATTTCGCTTCTTCAAAATCCATCTGACACAAAATCGAGAGTCCTTCTTACTGCATCGCACTCAGGCACAGTTGCAGAAGAAATCATAACCCTTCTGCGGAAACTGCACACGATGCCCATTTGGAATCCGATCATTAACTCGTTTCTATCGCAAAAGCTGTGTGTGGCTGCAGAGCTCTTTGGAGAGGACGGGCTTGAAGTGAGCAACCTTGAATTCGAGTATGTCCACGTAATGGGTGTGCTCAGCACTATTGGCGGGTGTGACACTAGACCCCGAGTGGGGCTGCAAGTCTCATATGAGGGAAGTACGGCCACTATTTGCGGATTCACGAACAAAGGCAAATGTCTTCTCAGCACCGACGGCAACAACCTGAATGGAGAGTTCAGAAAAATTTCGCTGAATTCTGCAACAGACGGAGCTGATTACTCGGTCTTTAGTTTGTCGCGCTTACCAATGAACGAGATGCTTCTGAATTCCTGGTCTGTACTCATGTATGGTCCAGGAGAACGAAAAGAATGCATTCCAGCTTCAATTGACATCTCATTGTTGCGTTCACAGCAAATTCAAATATGTGTCCTCAATTCCAACTGCGTCCTGTACAGACATCAAGCTTCGCTGCGAAAAATTTTACGGCAGCGTTCCCCAGGCATTAGTTCTTATTCTTCAGAAGAGAGTATTTCAGACGTTGATCAGCCAGCAGAGGCCGTTAAGTGTGTCAATGATTTAAATGTCGTCACAGACCAACAAGCTGTTGTTGACGATTCAGCGTCATCTGTGTCGGAGACAGAGCTGCTAATTCAAAGCATTCTTATTCGAGCCACCCAGCCATCTCCTCTGAAAGCCACCTACACCTACGGAGAGTTGGCCACAGCGGCATTGAATGTGTCTCAAATGTTGGCTAGTCAAATACATACTGAACTAAATGGTCCGGGGTCGTTGCAGTCTCGAACATTGCCTCCGCCAGTGCAACCAACTCTTATTCATGGAGTCCCTATATACAATGACAGTTCAAACGACGACGGAAGTATGAGTGGACCCGCTGGAGATTGTGGTCATAACACCCCGTCGTCAGGTGCAGTTAATAGAAACAAAACCGCTCCTTGTCCACTTGTGTCGCAAATTATGGAAATGGGTTTCTCTAGGAAATCCGTAGAGCTTGCTGTAAAGACTTTGAGTAAGTCATACAACTCCACCATTACGTGTGACAAAGAACTGATTTCTTTATTTGTTTATCATTTTAGCTGCACACACAGAAGTTCCACCGACCCCCGAGCAAATTGTTCAATGGATTCTCGAACATCCCGATCTGTGCCCTCCGATCCCATCCACTTCCAAAGGCAACGTCCACGAAGGAGATGGGAATGACCGCCCGAAACTAGCCCGTCACGATCCTGAAGCTGATTCGGACAACGACAGCACTGATAGCAGTGATACTGTTGAGGGGTCATCAATACAGGATCCACAACAAACTGGCACCACAAAATTTGCCACAAGACGCGACTTTCAGTCGGCAGATCAGTACGCTATGTTTGTAAGAGGACTAGTTCGCCCAGCGATGACTGTTCGTTGTTGTCGAGACTTTGAGGAGATCAAGAAAGGCGATATCGGAACAGTGCTCGAAGTCGACACCGAAGGCCTACATGATTTAAATGTACAGGTAATACAGCAGCTTATTCTAATCGACTCCATTTTGTTCGGGAGAATCTAACTGTGATCTTTGCCTTCCAGGTTGACTGGCAAATGCATGGAGGTACTTACTGGGTGTGTTTTGTTCACATAGAACTGGTTGAAATGCCAAAAGAAAAATTAGCGGCTTTAGATCGCGGAGTGATAGCTGTGGGGTCTCAAGTTCGTCTGCGTTCCACACCACGCCATGAATGGGGCTATATTACAAGAGGCGCTATAGGCATTGTAACTTCCATAAATGGAAAAGACGTGGCGGTGGATTTCGTACAACAACCCTACTGGACTGGAAATTTGAACGAAATCGAACTTGTGAACCCGGTAAAAGAGGGGCATATGAACAACAACATCACGTCTGGTATCCTGCAGGGACCACCAACAGATCTAATTGAAGATTGGTCGCGTTGCATTCGATCGCTCACGGTGTCTTCCAATGAATCGATGGCAAAACATTTGTTGGACAAAAGTCAAAATTGCTGGCAAAGTTCCTCGTGTAGCCAGGGCAAGCACTGGATCCGAATCGAAATGCATGAAAATGTCCTTATTCACAGCCTATCCATAGTCGTCAACCCAGCCGATTGCTCTCATATGCCCTCACTGATTGTGACTCGCGTCGGTGACAGCATTCCAAATCTGAAAGAGTACAGCTGGGTGTCGGTAAAGAATAATGACACAAACGTCTCTCTAATGAACGATGTTCGTCAATACTTTCAGTACGTTGAAATAGTGATCAAGCACTGTCGAAATAATGGAATTCAGTGCAAGGTTCATGGGATAAATATCGTTGGAAGACGGCGGCAAACTGATTTGGATCTCATGCTAATGGACGCTGGTTTCCTTGCATGCGAGTACGACAGCTTGTCAAACGACTCAAGCACTCTGTCTAACTATCCCGACGTAAAAACCTCACAGAGTGAACCGCCGTGTACAGTAATGGTGTGGGGCCTCAATGACAAGGAACAGTTGGGTGGCCTGAAGGGATCCAAAGTCAAAGTACCAACATTCTCACAAACGCTCAGCCGTTTACGACCTATTCACATTGCCGGTGGCTCAAAGTCATTGTTCATTGTTTCCCAAGATGGAAAAGCATATGCTTGTGGCGAGGGGACAAATGGAAGACTGGGATTGGGGCATAACTGCAATGTGTCGGTCCCCAGACAAGTGCCGGTATTGCATCAGTATGTTGTGAAAAAAGTAGCTGTTCACTCAGGTGGCAAACATGCGCTGGCACTGACTCTTGATGGCAAAGTATTTTCATGGGGTGAGGGTGAAGACGGAAAGCTGGGCCATGGAAATCGTTTGACTATGGACAAGCCGAAAATGATTGAAACATTGCGCGCCAAGAAGATACGCGACATTGCTTGTGGATCTTCTCACAGCGCTGCGATATCATCTTCTGGAGAACTATACACCTGGGGTCTTGGTGAATACGGACGATTGGGCCATGGTGATAATGTCACACAACTGAAACCGAAACTGGTCGCAGCATTGTCTGGGAAACGAGTCATACAGGTGCGTAGCGTAGATACACTCCTTTCCACTCCTTTCCACTCCTCTCCACTCATTTCCACTCAGCTAACTTATTGATGATTTCTTTTGTGTCCTTCCTAGGTGGCCTGTGGAAGTCGTGATGCACAAACTCTAGCTCTCACCGAAGATGGCGCTGTTTACTCTTGGGGAGATGGCGATTTTGGCAAACTGGGCCGAGGTGGCTCTGAAGGCTCTTCTGTTCCACACGAAATCGAACGGCTCACTGGTATCGGTGTAATTCAAATCGAATGCGGAGCTCAATTCAGTCTGGCGCTTACACGAACTGGAGAGGTTTGGACCTGGGGCAAGGGAGACTACTACCGTTTAGGACATGGCAGCGATCAACACGTGAGGAAGCCTGCACCGATACAAGGACTTCGTGGTCGAAAGGTCATACACGTCGCTGTCGGTGCTTTGCACTGTCTGGCTGTTACCGACAGCGGCCAGGTGTTTGCCTGGGGCGACAACGACCACGGACAACAGGGTTCTGGAAACACAATGGTCAATATAAAGCCTGCATTTGTAATTGGTCTGGATTCTGTGTGCGTTAACAGAGTTGCATGTGGTAGCTCTCACTCGGTTGCTTGGGGTCTTCCTCAATCACCTGCCGAGGAAGAAAAGAAAGGCCCAGTGCCATTTGCAACAACAAAGGACCCACTTGGCGGTAGTAGTTTGGGTATTTACGACTCAGAGCCCACCCCGTCAATGCTTGCTCCCTCGGTTGGCAAAGCACAGTCCAAGGTCTCATTGAGTGAAACACTTTTGGCGTTGGAAACGTATGGTGCCAGACAAACTGCTCTAAACTACGTTCTGAATGCCATGAGTATTCTGCAAGCACGGCAGTTAATAGTTGCGGCATTGACCAGTCACAGTAAGATCAACCTAAATGAGAAATTTTCAAGTGAGATAGAGAATTCAGAGAGTTTCAAGGATCCGGAGCGAGCGCCTAATCCCAGCACTACGGTAGCCAACAACAATGAGATAATCGCTCAAGGCGGCGGTGAAGCGCCCGCAGATGCCTCGGACCCAGCAGTTCATGAGCCGTCGCCGGAGGCAGAGGTTGTACCTGCACCGGCTGGTCCATTGAGTGCATTCCAAAGCTTAACGGGATCACTCTCACTTTCGGCCTCAATTTCAAGCAACGCTCCGCATAAACACTCGAAAATGTCAGCCAGTGCTATGTCCGTCATGGCAGCCACTATGACACATCAGGAAGAGATGATAGCTGAGTCAAGCCTAACTGGTCTCGATGATTTCACCTCACTGCTGGGAGAAACCGAAGCGAAAAGTCTTGTGGAACTATTGAAACTGAGCGTAGCTGGACGCACTGGCCCGCCCTGTACATCGCAAACCATCGCAGATACACTCATTGCATTGGGTTCAAACTCCCCGGCTATAGGGTCGATGCTTCTTGAGACGTGTATAACAGAACTGGAAGACTTGTGTACGTCCAGGCACTGTCTTGGAAAGATTCCGAAGCCTGTTATGCAGGAGAGCAGTCACCCATACGTAGATAATGTAACGGCGTTCGGACATGTCAAGATCCCTGGTGCTGAGGCCCTTCGTCTTGAATTCGACTCACAATGTTCGACGGAGAAACGAAACGATCCCTTGGTTATTATGGACGGATCTGGTCGGGTAATAGCAACACGATCGGGACGTGAATTTGCCCAGTGGGCTCCGGAAATTCGCATACCAGGCGATGAGGTGCGATGGAAATTCACAAGCGACAGCTCTGTGAATGGGTGGGGTTGGAAATTTTGGATCCACGCCATTATGCCGGCGTCGTCGTCGCAGGAAAGAGGCTCTGACCGTTCGGTGTTATCTCAGCCTTCAATGCCACTCGTAATGGCACTTCTAGATTCACGACTGGGGCCAAACAATCAGAGCGTACTATTGCGGCTTGCAGCGGCACTTGCTGCATGCGCACAGTTAAGTTCACTTACAACAGCCCAAAGAATCTGGTCTCTGCGGAAGCTTCATTGCGTTCTAACAGCAAAACATGCGCCCAAAGTTTTGGATCCCTCTCTGAATCCCATTTTAATGCCACTGATACCGGAGTTCCTGAGGCAGTACGAGTATGAAGAGCCACAAGTTCGTGGGGGAATTCACCTTATGCATTCTGATTACTTCAAGACCCTCGCAGCTTTAGCCTGTGACATGCAGTTGGACTCTGTTTTGCCGCCAGCCGACATGCACAAGTGGGTATGGTTCAAGCGGTACTGTATAGCCGTTCGAGTAGCTCAGTCATTAATTAAGAGAACTGAATTGCCGAGAGCGTTTTGCCTTGAAGTGAAAAAGAAATTTTCCGAGATGATGCCTCCACAGAATGCATCGCCCTCGTCGTCCGTAATGATGAACTCCACCACTTCATTATCGTCGAGTACAACAAGCAACGCAACGCCGACACCGCCACCTTCGTTGCAACCACAACAGCCCACGGCAACAGCGGCATCAATGGTGAATTCGCTAACGCCGAGCACCAGTCACTTCATTCATTACATAGACTCGATCATGTCGTTATCTATGCACGACGTCGATCAAAAAGCTTCCAACGAACAAACTCAGCTCCTGCATGAGGACCATAATCTTTTCAAAGCCGAACATGACAGCCAACTGCTGCAGTGGCTTAATCGACGACCGGAGGATTGGGCATTATCCTGGGGTGGTGCAAGCACTATTTATGGATGGGGGCACAATCACCGCGGTCAGTTGGGTGGCCTTGAAGGAAGTCGAATCAAAACGCCGACTCCTTGTGAAGCCCTTAGTCTACTTCGTCCGCTTCAGTTGGCCGGAGGCGAACAGACACTTTACGCAGTGACACCGGATGGAAAATTATTTGCTACAGGATATGGATCTGGAGGCCGCTTGGGAATCGGTGGAACCGATTCAGTATCGACTCCGACTTTAGTGGAATCCTTACAGCACGTGTTTGTTAAGAAAGTCGCTGTAAACTCGGGGGGTAAGCATTGCCTTGCCCTGACAGCAGATGGAGAAGTATACTCCTGGGGCGAAGGCGAGGACGGCAAACTTGGTCACAGCAATCGAATGAGCTACGACAGGCCAAAACTAATCGACGCACTCTCTGGCATTGGAATTGTAGATATAGCATGCGGCAGTGCACACTCTGCATGCATCACCTCATCTGGTCATGTTCTGACGTGGGGAAAAGGCCGATACGGACGTTTGGGGCACGGGGACTCTGAAGACCAGTTAAGACCTAAGCTTGTAGAAGCCCTGCTTGGATACAGAGCGGTCGATATTGCCTGTGGATCAGGAGATGCACAAACTCTTTGTATCACGGACGATGACAATGTGTGGAGCTGGGGCGATGGGGATTACGGCAAGTTGGGTCGTGGTGGTTCTGATGGATGTAAAGTTCCAATGAAGATCGAAAGCCTCTCCGGCTTGGGAGTGATTAAAGTGGAGTGTGGGTCCCAATTTTCCGTGGCGTTAACACGCTCGGGAGCCGTATACACTTGGGGCAAGGGTGACTATCATCGTTTGGGACACGGGACCGTCGATCATGTGCGCAGACCAAAGAAGGTCGCAGCACTTCAGGGCAAGAAAGTCATATCTATTGCCACCGGTTCATTGCATTGCGTAGCATGCAGTGACACAGGAGAAGTGTACACATGGGGTGACAACGATGAAGGACAACTTGGCGACGGAACAGTCAGTGCAATACAAAGACCTCGGTTGGTAACGGCGCTACAAGGAAAGCATATTGTTAAAGTCACTTGTGGTTCAGCACACACACTAGCTCTCTCTACGTCTCAACTTACGGAGCGAGTCCGCCCACCACCAAATCCACCACTCGAATACGATCTTGTTCGAGATCTTCCTCCTGAAGCCCTTCATGCGCGCTTAGTCCTTCTACATCACTTCTCAGAGCTTGTTTGTCCATGCTTAGCCATGCTGCCCATTTCAGGAGAACTGAGTCTGGGCGCATTGAAGGATGTCCTTGTATACACTATCAAGGAGGCAGCTTTCCGAAAGGTAATCCAAACAACAATGGTACGTGATAAGCAGCATGGTCCAGTAATTGAACTGAATCGGATTCAAGTGAAACGTTCACGAAGCAAATCCGGAAATGGACTAGCTGGTGTCGACGGAATGAAAAGTGTTTTCGGGCAAATGGTTCAAAAACTTCCACTTTTAACGCAAGAGGCTCTGTCGTTACCGCATAGAGTGTGGAAAGTTAAATTTGTGGGGGAGAGTGTAGACGATTGTGGTGGCGGATATTCGGAATCGATTGCCGAGATGTGCGATGAGTTGCAGAATGGTAGTGTCCCGCTCTTGATAAACACACCAAATGGTCGAGGAGAAGCGGGAGCAAATCGAGATTGCTTCCTACTTGATCCAATGTTAACTTCGGTACTTCAGATGAACATGTTTAGGTTTCTAGGTGTGCTAATGGGAATCGCGGTGAGAACTGGATCACCATTGAGCCTAAAGTAAGTGATTTTCTGCACACTTTTAAATTAACTTGTAATTTTGTAATTTTACAATTTATTTACAGTCTCGCCGAACCAGTTTGGCGACAGTTGGCCGGTGAGAGTCTACGTCCGAGTGACCTTACCGAAGTCGACCGTGATTATGTGGCCGGTCTTCTCTGCGTTCGGAACATGGAAGACGATCCTAAAGTATTTAGCACCCTCGAATTGCCATTTTCAACATCCTCGGCTAAGGGTCACGAAGTGCCTTTGTCCACACGTTACACACGAATTACACCACAGAATCGACATGAGTACGTTCGACTTGCCTTGAATTTCCGACTGCACGAATTCGATGAACAAGTGAAAGCAGTTCGTGACGGCATGTCCAAGGTGATACCTGTACCCCTGCTATCGCTATTCTCGGCAGCTGAACTACAAGCAATGGTGTGCGGATCACCAGACATTCCTTTGGGTCTCTTAAAATCGGTTGCCACTTATAAAGGATTCGATCCAAATTCACCGCTTGTCTCATGGTTCTGGGAAGTAATGGAAGAATTCTCGAATCAAGTAAATAAGTGAAACGGTATAGCTTGGCAGTTAGTTTATTGTTTTTTCGCTAATTCTAGGAACGCTCGCTCTTCTTGCGTTTTGTCTGGGGCAGAACTAGACTGCCACGAACTATTGCCGATTTCCGCGGACGAGATTTTGTGCTTCAAGTTTTAGAGAAGAATCCTCCCGATCACTTCCTTCCTGAGAGTTATACATGCTTTTTCCTCCTCAAGATGCCACGATATTCGTGCAAGGTAATTGCAATCCACACTACCGATTATCGGTGTTGTCTTAATGTTTCTGTTTTCTTTTTCAGGCTGTACTTTTAGAGAAGCTGAAGTATGCCATACATTTCTGCAAGAGTATCGACACCGATGAATATGCACGTGTTGCGATGGGCGATCCCACCGAAGCAACTGGTAGCGAAGATAATAGTGATTTGGAATCTGTTGCTAGTCATGATGCTTAAAAGGTACCATAGGATGAACGAAACATTTAAATTAACGAATATATTTGAGATGGTGAGTTTAAAAGGCAACGTACACAATATGCTTTCTTTTCGTAAATATTTTGTGAATGTTTTACCCCAGAAAAGACGTTACAAATCTCAGGACAAAAAAGATTTAGTGAGGTATCCTTGAGGTCTCTTGGCTTGATATGAAAGGAAACCTGGTAGCCTTTCCAGCTACTTGATTCGTGTCTTTCGTTGTCCGGAATATACTCTTGGACAATAGCCCAACAAAGGCTACATTTGACAGCCATCTTCTTCAGAGATAGGCGACTAGGGTCTATCGTCTTAGATTTTGTAGATGGTGTGGTCAAAATCCTTTGTGTCCTCTTGGCCACCTCCGACTCATGACAGCTAACACTTGAAAAGCTTTTACTTCTGCTTTGGAAAATACAAGTGGAGGGTCAAATAAATTCTGGCGATACACCTTGCAATGTGAGGACGACTCTTGAAACTGTGCTAGTTTGCCAGTGGCTGGGTTCCGCTTGTAAAGGGTGATTTCTTAAAAGCTATAGGAAAGTTTTTCAAAAAAAAAAAAAAAAACACATAAAATTCAGAGAAATGCATGAAATCTTTATTTGAATCGATAGTACGCTCCATATAATTTAATGTTTGAAATGATGAGATTATTTCATGCAAATGTTGACCTTGACTGCGCCTCAAATGGTCCATCCGCTTAGTCAAATTTTGGCATACTCTTTCCAACATTTCGGACGGTATCTCAAGAATAAATGCTTCAATGTTGTCTTCCAATGCGTCAATTTACGCGGGCTTGTCTGTATAGACATGAGCTTTAACATAGCCCCACAAAAAATAGTCTAAAGGCGTTAAATCGCCAATTGACCGGTCCCGAACGTGAAATAAAATGTTCACCGAACTCGCCTCTCAATAAGTCCATTGTTGAGAGTGCTGTGTGGCATGTGGCACCGTCTTGTTGAAACCACATGTCATGCAAGTCAAGCTCTTGCATTTTGGGCAAAAAAAAGTTGGGTATCATCTCACGGTAGCGCTCACCATTCACAGTTACGTTACGATTCGCATCATCTTTGAAGAAGTACGATCCAATGATGTCACCAGCCCATTGGTAGCTGGATGCATTGGTAGCTCTTGCAATGCTTCTGGCTGATATTCCCTCCAAAATCGACAATTCTGCTTACTTACGTACCCATTGAGCCAAAAACGAGCTTCGTCGCTGAACACAATTTTTCGGTAAAAAAGTGGATCTTCGGCTTCAATTCTTGCACCAGCTGTATTTTGAAAGGCATCACACCTAAATCCTTCCGCAAAAATTTCCACGTTGTTGAGTAACAGAGGCCCAAATGCTGCGAACGGCGACGAATCGATAATTGATGGTCATCATTAACACTGGCCGATACAGCTGCGATATTTTCTCCAGTTCACACTCTACGTAAGCGTGTTGGTGGTTTAATGTCCAGCAATGCAAATTTGGTGCGAAATTTAGTCACAATAGCCCGCTTCCGCTTCAGTGGGTCGATTAAACTGACCATAAAATGGAAGAAGCGCGCGATGAACTTTGTTAACAGAGCACGCATTTTGATAATAAAATTCAATAATTTGCCAGCGTTGTTCGTTTGTAAGACGATTCATGGTTGAATTATAAACCAAACTGAAGATGTTTGACAGTGAAACAAAACACGAAACGTGCGTCAGCTGTTTAAACCAGTGTTGCCAAAAAGATAATAGCTAAAAAATCACCCTTTATTATTTATGTTGGTTTCAAGATCTGGCATTGAGAGGAAGATCCACCTGCCTTTCCAGCGGTTTACATAATAATTAAATAAAAGGAGACACGTCTTGGGAAATTATTTTGTTCTAAAAGTCACCTTAGTTCTATAAAGTTCCAAAATGAAGTTAAGCTTCAAAGTAGCCTTCAACCACCGTGCTACAATGGTGATTCCGTACTGTAGTTCCGCTTTATGAGGATTGGCTAAGTCATGACGCGTTGGGAATATAAACAGGCTTCAAAAGTTCACACAGAACGACATGATAAGCGTAAGCGTAACTGCTTTTATTGCTCGGCATTTAGTTGGTAGGTGTGACGACGTGTGGATTTCTCGTATGAGCAAAAGTTGAGGCAAATAGCGCTACAATGTCCCAAGGTTACCAAAAAATTTTGGTCATTTGTAAAAAACGTAAAGACTTCCGCCTCGTCTTCAATTCCCACGCTCATTTACAATGACATCCCAGCTGTCAACTCTTTAGACAAAGCGAATCTGCTTGCGGTGCATTTTGCAGCCTGCTAGATTCCAATATGTCGCACCTGTACTTGAAAGCGTTGATTTCACCATGGGACAGATCCACATCCGCACTCGTACGACGTGCACAAATCCGCTGGCCCGGATGGTATTCCCCCTATACTTCTGAAGATGTGTTCTTCTGCGCTGGCAAAACCACTGCGTAAGCTTTTTCATCTATCCTACTCTTTAGATCTCTCTCCGAGCAGATGGAAAACAGCATTTCCCAGCCCGTCCCTAAAAAGGGCGAATCTTCGTCACCCACCTCGTCCCGGCCTATAGCACTTACGTCCCTTCTTTCTAAGACCATGGAAACGCTGATAAATCGTCAGCTCATGAAATATCTCGAACCGCGGAAGCTTCTTAATGACCGGCAGTATGGTTTTCGCAGCAACAGGTCCACTGGTGATCTGCTAGCTTATCTCACCGAAAATTGGAACCAATCTTTGCACAATGCAGGCGAAAGCAAGATCGTTGCGCTTGATATTTCTAAGGCATTTGACAGAGTTTGGCATCGAGCTCTCTTGTCGAAAATGCGTGCCTATGGTGCCGATGAATCTCTTCTTCAATGGATTACAAATTACCTCTCAAACCGTTCAATTCAAGTTGTTTTGAATGGGTTCAAATAAATGCTTGCGGTCTTCCCCAAGGCTCTGTTCTGTGTCCGACATTCTTTCTCATTTTTATAAATGATCTCTTGTCTGCTACTTCTAATCCAATCCATTCCTTCGCTGATGACAGCACCCTCAGTTTTTCATATTCGTCCCAAGACTCACGACCCCGCCCTTTGGCCCAAGAATTGGAACGGCAGCGTATGATGAGCACATTGAATTCCGATCTTGACAGCATAATCAATTGGGGAAAGAACAACCGTGTGGAGTTCAATGCTTCAAAAACTCAATGCTGCCTGCTGTCACTTAAGCGATCCCTTGTTAGACAGCCATTATCCATGAATGGCACCTGTGTCGATGAAACCGGAAAGCTTTCCATCCTTGGTATGTGCATCAACACATCACTTAGTTGGAACCAAAAATGCTGCGAAATGTTTAGGTTTACTCAATCGATGCAAGAAATACTTCACCCCTTCTGATTTGGCTTTAAGGCGTATTCAGGTCTGGTGCCCCCACCCTGCTACTACTAGATAGAATCCAAAAGCGAGCGATAAAACTTACAGGAGACAACAATATTGCAGAGTCATTAGACTCGCTCGAACATCGACGTACCGTCTCTTCTTTGTCCGTATTTTATCGCTATTTTAGCAAACGATGTTCAAGTGAGTTTGCCAACTGCATTCTGCATGAATTCACCCGCAATACCCGTCTCGCCAGGAATGATCATCAGTTTAACCTTGAGCCTACTTTCGGACGCACAGTTAAATTTAGAGACTCGTTCATTAGCCGCACGACACGAATATGGAATGCTCTTCCCAGCCCAATATTTCCCGCAGAATACAATCCGCAGATATTTAAATCAATCCCTCTACACTTTCGGTCCGTGCTGTGTCTTGAACCCGAAGACTTAAGGGTACTAACAATCCATTGTGCGCTCGCAAACTATAAAAAAAAATGTGTACCTATGGCACAGTGCCCGGTAAGGACTCATATTAGCGCGTGTACATCCTTGCGACTCAATCCAATCAATGATGTTGCTTCTTGCTCAACATCGGCCATAGACTCCTTGCTGTTACTCCTATACTCAGACCAAGGCAATGAGTTCTGGCTTTATCCAGGGCTTCGTTTTACAGCTTTTTCCTTGTGGAGCTGAGCTTAAGTCGCTTAAGTTCAGTATGTCAATGTCACCAACACAAGGGCACCGAACTCACCAAGGATATCTCACTGACGATCTGTCTGCATAACCTAACCAGTTTCGACGTCGGAATGTTTGATGTTATGGTATTTATTGCCGCCTGGCTGTCAGAGAAGATGGCGACCGATTCGAAAGTTACGTGTTGGTCTTTCAACGCCAGTGTAATCGCAACCACTTCGGCTTGAAGCAGTCAGCAGTCGTCCCATAGTGTTAGGGATTTTATTGCTTATTGTCTATGCTAGTATTCCCGTTCTTTATTGTGGTATTTTTAAAACTCAACCGTCTCATTTTTTAAATAAATTGTCTTCTTTCTTTTTTGTGCATACTTTCAGAAACGCATGTATTAAAATGTGGAAGAAAGCATTTCCCAGTGAAAGGTTTGCCCAATATTTGTTTAACGTTTGAATAAATCATGTATTTATTGTAACCGTAGCGTTAGTGTCCTCATTTATTTGTTCACTTCCTATGATTTACCATGAACTATAGAAACCCTACAATTGAAAAACAAAAAATTGAAAAAAAAAATACTATTTGCATATAAAACAAATCATATAAGTATACACTAAAAGACAAAGAAATTTTTCTCGATAAACTGAAATTTTGCTAGAATTTATGTGGTTCCTTTTTGACGTACATAATTTATTATATTTTCGTTTTCATTCATTGAATCATTGGAGCAAAATAAAATAAACATATTACCATACAAAGGAAACCGATAGAAACATTTACTAAAACGTAGAACTAGAAGTACATAGATGTAAAAACAAGTGTTACTAAAAATAGAATTATATTTTTCTTTATGAAGTTATTCACTATAAAATATGAAAGTAACTGATCAAATAAGAAATTAATAGAATGTGTTTAAGATGAAATGTAATCAAAAGTATAAACTAATATTTATAAAATATTTATATATGTTCCACTCAGTTTAATTTTGCTCGATTTTCATTTGTTTCGTACAATCCTCTTCGAATGCTTATATTTAACGGATATTTGATAACTTCAACCAAGAAATGACTTAAATTGAAGCACAGGGAACTTATGGCAGCAAACTATAGAAATCAATTTATTAAAACCGGAAAGTTGTCACAATTGCCTCGTGTATGGTCATCAGAGATAATGGAGGAAGAGATATTCGTCGTTGCAGTAGAAAACCCCCAGTCCTCCACAGATTTTGTCGGTTGTGCTCTTAAGTCACTCATACTATTTTATTTTAGGAGTATAGAGCAACGCAAAGGTGTTAGGCGGGAGTAATCAGCAGAAATGAAGTATGATAGAGATGCCCAACTTCTACCTCTCTTGCCCCTTAACATTTTTGACAACCATTTTTTATACCGTTTTCTAAAGCCAAATTGACCAATAAGAGGACGGCATTTACGTCATTTCGTGAATAACTGTCAAAAATTCATGAATAACCGTCAAAATTTGTATGATTATCCGTCAAATTCGTCGATGGACTAGGGGTCGATCAGCTGTGAAGTTGGGTATCTCTATGATCTCTATGATACTTCATTTCAGGTAATCAGCTTCGCTTGGCTCACCCGTATTCACAGACGCCTGTCTGTGAAAGGGTTATAAAAAATGCTGTCACATGATTCTGAGGGGTAAGAAACGTAGAAACGTCTCCCTCCATTATCTTTGTCATATATCCCATATAATGTTCTCTAAATACATTCAGACAAGAAAGACAGCCGGTTGAACAAAAATGTACAGTTAAATCTAACGCCCATATTCTGGCAAAACTCAATGATGTGTCATAAGTCAGAACTATCTCACAAGAGCATTGAGGTTTTCGTATTCTGAGCAAAACCTTACAGCTTCACAAGAACCATCAAAATTGTGATGTTCTCAGGAGCACATCACAAGGAGGAAATCGAATAGACACAAAAACATTTTGTTTTACATTTTTCTTCTCCCGCATTATGACTGAAACACAATAGTGCGTTGCTGCGTTCGACTTCAATGTTACGGAAAGGTGACTTCACTCTATCTCTCTCTCTCAAATACCAGATGAAACATATTGTGTCAGCTGTTTTCGCTTGTGAAATGTCAAGTCAAAAAATATTCAATCACTACCTAGTTGGAGATGCAGCATTCCTTCTGAAGTCGTACTTAATGCGACCTTATCCAGGGAGATTGCTGGATCCTGAAAAGCATTCAACAAACGACTATCCTGAGCTCGTAGTGTAATCGGGGAATGCTTTTGGTATCATAGTGGCGAATACTTGAAACAACGCTCCATATGTTGCCTACAAACGCTGACAAAATTGTAAAAGCAACCACAGTTCTGCATAATTTTGTGAAGTTAAACGACGCTGCTTATTGCACATATGAATGCGTGGATACGTGTGATGAGGATGATGACATCCTTACAAGAGGCCTTTGGAGAAGTGAAATAACGCCGATTTCTCAAAGTTGTAGGAGCTCACTCACTTCATCAAAAGTAGCTTTCTCAATGAGAGAAGAAATAAAAACTTATCTTAATGCCAACAAAATTTGATGATTGAAAATCGAAACATATAATTTTATAGAATAAAATACTGATATATGAATTTTTTAATTTTTATTTTCAAAAGCAGCATTCACTGTGCTAAATACAACTGTGTGCACATGGTTTTGTGCTGCTTCCGGCAGAGCTTCGATCCTAATTGCCATCGCAGCCATAATCGTTTCGTTGTGTGTCTTCGGTACTGGGGGAGCATCTAGCCTCTGTTATCGATTCCTTAACGTCCTTTAGGAACTCGGAGAAGCATTCATTGGTCTTGTTTAGCTCTTTGGAGATTGAGTCCTTTTTTAATACGTTTTTATACATTTTTTGTGTCGTATAAAAACGGCTCCTCTCTCACTAAGTTAATTAAGTTTTCTCAAATAACATCTGAAGATAAGTTATTTTTGTAATATAGTAAGCATATTTAATGTTGCAAACTTCATCCTTGGTCCGAATTCAAATTGATTTTGTTTCATTTTGTACACTTGTCCAACACTTACTACAGCATATTTTTGACTGCAGATTAACTTTTTAATCTTCTCTGGATATAATGATCGAGGGAAAGTAAATAATCAACATACAGTACCTCACAAAATTGAGCGTACACCCATGGAACAGCCGTAATTATGCCCTTTTCAATGGCAAAGGACTGTTTTAAAAATAAAACTTTAAATGCAGTTTAGATTATTATCAATTTCATAGTAGTAACAGAAGAAAAAAACAGGTAGGTACCAATTGTACCTACCTTTGTAAAAGAAGGGGGAATACTGTTCCATGCCTCGTCAGTTCTATTTTTTAGCTCTGCTTTATTAAAAGAATTCGTTTTTTTTATCTCCTGCCACAAATGCTAGGACTCAAATCCGTTGATTGTGGAGGAGTTCTGAGCTGTTTTGGAGCATGATAGAGTAACCACTCCCTAACTACATGTGAGGTATGCTTCGGATCATTGTCTTGTTGGAACCAAAAATCCGTGGGCAAACCTAAAGGCGATCATGTCTCTTTTTTTAATGTTTAAGGACATAATTTTGTCCATAATTGTGTCAATAAATTCAAAATTGCCAGCGACACTAGCTGCCATTGAACCCCACATCATAATACATCCTCCTCCGTGTTTTACTGTTGGGCACATATTTTTTGTTTTCAGCGCCGTATTAGGCTCACGCCACACAATTTGCCTACCACCTGAGCCAAATAAGTTTATTTTCGTCTCCTCAGTAAACATGACAGTTTCCCAAAATGTTGGAGGCACGCTTAAATATTTTTGCGCAAACTCTAATCTCTTCTTCTTGTTGGCAGATGAAATAAAAGGTTTCTTAAGAGCAACTCTTCCATTTAAATTTTTTCTCCGTAACACACGACGAACGGTTTCTACTGACAAAGGCTTCTGTATCGTTGTAGAAACTTCTGACGCTAGCTTTGGTATACTAATTTTTGGGCTACACTTAACTTTACGAACAATTAAACGTTCGCCTTGCTCCGATAAAAATTGTTTCCCACTTCTTCTCGGAGCATTTTTATGTGTACCTTCGGTTCCATATTTTGTTATAATTTTCTGTACAGTCGAATGAGTTCGCCCTACAGTCCTACCAATCTTTCGTAAAGATTCTCTCCCACAAAATAGCTTAATGATAAGCTTGTTGAAATATCAGTTTCTGTCCTTTTTTCCTCCATGCCAGAAAGAAAATGCTTTGGAGTACTTCTTAACACAAAAGTCGCAACACAAATGATCAATAAACACATTTTTCTCCTTTCTTTAACTCGACTTAACAGTAAACATTGTTTTTTTTCAAAGGATTCATGCGTTTCCCAAGTATTTTTATTTGCGTACGCTCAATTTTGTGTGAGTGAAAGGGGTGATTGTTGTTTTTGGAAGGATAATGCTTTAAAATTTTGGATTTTATTTCATATAATAATAAACAATATGTCAAATTGCATTTCTGAATAATATTTAAAAACATTTCTTCGCATCGAAATTACATCCATGCAAAGAGGGTGTACGCTCAATTTTGTGAGGTACTGTAGATTCCTTTTCAATTTTGAACATATTAATCACCGTTGTATCTAGAATCACTGAAAATACTGTCAGACAATGTTAATGAAGTTAAGACTCGTATTTCTACTCGCATTTTCTCATTCCGTTAGCCGTCCCTAAAAACATCGTCAAATCTCGTTATGCGACGGTCGGTTTCAGAAATTCAAATTCACTATTTTCTTTATGAAGCGCGGTATGTAGAAAAGGCACGGGGATAAATAAATTGATTGAAAGTGTAGAAGGCCCTCTTGTGGTACCAGACTTGATTTATTTTCCAAATCAACATTGCTACAACATTTACCAATTTAGCATTAATTTTATGATTGGTATTGAAAGACGAATATGAGTACCATCAACACATCCTACAACTCCCGGCAAGTCATTCTTTTTGAAGAAACTGCGAAATGGGCTCTTTCCTTTCCGCCCTACACATGTCAAATAAAATATCAATCTTCGGTGTGTTTAATCGCCTTAAATCTTTGCTGCGACCAATGATTTCCCACACCAATTTGTTAGCTTACCTCAGCGAAAAATCGTAATCATAAGGTTTTGAAGTAGTACGGGCCCTTGTTTTGGAGAACGTGGTTTATTTCATCCAGAGGTGCATAAGCAAATATCCGAAAACACTTCAAACTAGACATAATTTATTATCAACCTTGATTTAAGTATCCCACAATTCTAGTCAATTGCAATAATTAGTATCCTCATCCCCGTTGAGCAAACTAATATGACTAAAAAATGACTTGTATTTTCAAGAGAAGCAAGGACTAGAATGTCATCCTATCTTCTTCAGATTATCTCTTTCAAAGGAGAGACTTTATATAGGAGTTGACTTTATGCGTTAAAATTGAGTGACACTCGAATGTATTCGACAGATGTGACACGATTATAGTTACGAGACATGAATAGGCAGTCGACTTACGGAATATATTTTTCTTTGCAAGAAATGACAAATTGAGTACATGTTCTTAACCAGAAATGAAGTACTATAGAGATGACCAACTTCACAGCTTATAGGCTTTTTGACAGTTATTGAATTTTTGACGTTTATTCAAGAAATAATGCGAATGCCGATTTTTGGTGATTGGTTACTTTGGTTTGAACAAACGATATAAAAAGGAGTTGTCAAACATTTTTAGGAGCGAGGGACGTAGAAGTTTTTCATTTCTGTTGTCAAACATGTTGAGGGGCAAGAGAGGTAGAAGTTCTGTATAATGCCTATTTCACAATGCTGCGTTGGTGCGTGCGTTACCTCGTTTTCAACCTACACAATACAATGGTTCCATGCCATTCACTGCGTCGTGCTACATTTTGACTTTTATAAGAAGAATGAGTGCGGTGAAAGCTACGTAATCGCACGTAAACGACGCACTCTCTCACTAAATTTTTTGCAAATGCTGGTACTTTTTGACATTTGCCTACGTTACACCACAGTTTTATTGGGCGGGAAAATTTAACGGAAATAAACGATGTTTTAAATGAAGAGAACATGTGATTGTGACATATTTATGCGTCAAAGCAGATATCGTAACCAGCACGTATTCGCATTGTGAAACGGTCATAATACTTCATCAGCGTTGTCGACATTGAAATGGAACTAATTTTGATCACAGCACTAAAGCCTATCATGTTTGCGTTGGTTTTTTGTAAGCAAGTTGGATAATAAAGTTCACTATGAATAGAAATATTAAACAACCAAAACCAATACTTTCGAAATTATGAACGGACACTATCGTTTGTGGCTATTCCAAACTTAAGTCATCAGAATCAAATTCCGATTAATGAAATGCTTTCGAGAGAGGATTATTATTTATATTATTCACTAGTTTGTAAATCGAAAATTCATTGTTCCATCATTTATTTGTAGTTAAAAAAAAAAAAACATTTACCCAAAGACTTGCTTTCTCGCCGCCCGAAATTAGTTTGGAATTTTTAGCGAACAAATCCCATTATAAATGCGTTATTGACATTTATCCAAATTGAATACGCCTCAATTTTAAGCCTAGACTGTTATGTTTACCCCCTTTCACGAAAAAAGCAAAGAAGAAAAAAAAACCGAATTAAATGTGAGAAGAAAAATAATGTGAATTTTAGATGTACTTGGTCAATTTTGCAAAAATAAATATTACATTAGAAAGTAAACAAAAATTGAATACAATGAAATTAAATGATACAAACATAACCTAACATTCACTATTTGGAAGACTTGAAATGAAATGTAGTATTAAAGGAAAGAAAACAAAATCAAAACAAAAAGTTGTTGTAACGAGCTAAATTTTCTATTTTATTTATCAATCAATTGCTTGTATTTATGCTCTATTTTCTATTTATTATTATTTTTCAATAAAAACAAAACAAATATTATATACATATACATGTATCTACGTTTATTTCATTTTGTACATATATATAACTCTTCTTATCCTATAGAAGTAATCAAAGTTTCTTTTTTAGAGTTCAGTGTTAGAGTTGGAATAGCTTCTGGTCCTAAGTGATCAGAGACCTTAAATACATTTAAACGGTAGTAAGTTGTAGTTTGCAATTTAAATTTGTATTATTTTTATACAGTATTTTCATTCATTGTGTAACAAATTAGATTCATCAAGAGACCATTTCACCATCTTTGTAAGTACACAAATTAACTGCGAGAAGGTACTGTATTACTAGGTTGATCTGTACATCCAAGACTTCAATGGACTTGCGGCTGGTCCTGGTATTGATTGTTATTTGATTTCAGTACTTAATATTTATACTCTGCAGGTTTGACAAAGAAGATTTTATAGACGGCACTATATACTGATTCACAAAGGTACTTGCATCGAGAGATGCTCACACAAAACACTCTTGAAAGAGGTAGTCACAACTTTGTGTGGTCTTAACCGCCCGCTATCACTTTGATATGATTCAATTGTGGTCCTCGCCTTTGCTCTGTTTATTAGACAGACACAATTTTAGGTTCTAATCGAAGTCATTACTTCGAACACGAACATACGGTGCACTATGACCATTAATCTGGATTAGATCTTGGATAGCATGTAAAGGGTGATTTTTTAAAAGCTATAGGAAAGTTTTTCAAAAAATAAACACATAAAATTCAGAAAAATGTATGAAATCTTTATTTGAATCGATAGTACGGTCCATATAATTAAATGTTTGAAGATTATTTCATACTAATGTTGACCTTGACTGCGCCTCAAATGGTCCATCCGCTTAGTCCAATTTTGGCATACTCTTTCCAACATTTCTGCCGGTATCTCACGAATAAATGCTTCAATGTTGTCTTCCAATGCGTCAATTGAAGCGGGCTTGTCTGTATAGACATCAGCTTTAACATAGCCCCATAAAAAATAGTCTAAAGGCGTTAAATCGCACGATCTAGGCGGCCAATTGACCGGTCCCGAACGTGAAATAAAATGTTCACCGAACTCGCCCCTCAATAAGTCCATTGTTGCGCGTGCTGTGTGGCAAGTGGCACCATGTTTTGTTGAAACCACATGTCATGCAAGTCAAGCTCTTGCATTTTGGGCAAAAAAAAGTTGGATATCATCTCACGGTAGCGCTCACCATTCACGGTCCAATGATGCCACCAGCCCATAAACCGCACCAGACTGTGACTTTTGGTATTGGTAGCTCTTGCAATGCTTCTGGCTGATATTTGATTTTCTTATATTGATATTCACTCCAAAATCGACAATTCTGCTTATTTACGTAACCATTGAGCCAAAAATGAGCTTCGTCGCTGAACACATGTGTGTCGCGATGAACTTTCTTAACAGAGCACGCATTTTGATAATAAAATTCAATAATTTGCAAGCGTTGTTCGTTTGTAAGACGATTCATGGTTAAATTATGGACCAAACTGAAGATGTTTGACAGTGTAACAAAACACGAAACGTGCGTCAGTTGTTTAAACCAGTGTTGCCAAAAAGATAATAGCTAAAAAATCACCCTTGATTACAACAACAGCAACCAGAATCCTGCATTCTATTATTAGCACAGATATACGATTTCTTTTTATTGTGACAACAAGTATATTCTGGTGTATCTGCTTCGGAGTTCCATGTGAGCCTATAAAATTTCAGCAGAAGCCGCGCTCGAGTTTGAAACACCGCTTGATAAAAAATGAATTTTTACCTTTATTCAACTTGCCTCACAGAAATCAACTGACTTAATATCTACCATAATTCAACAAGTTACCTACTCTTGCAAAGGTGATCGTGCGACCGGAAGATTAGCAGACGCTGATAAAGTATTTTTCGAAACAGATTTATTCGATTTGTTGACATATGTAATTTTTGTAGATCTTGTTATTGCTGTTTTTTGTTTGCTGCGGCGTCTAGACTGCTGACGATGTACTCTGCCATTGATGTTGTAGGTGCCGGGTTGTTCTTGCCCAGAGATGATGGAGGAAGAGATATTCCTCCATCGCAGTTATGCTCTCAAGTCACGCTTTATTTTCACTCACAGTTGTTAGGAGTATAGAGCAACGCAATGGTGTTAGGCGGGAGTAATCAGCTTCGCTTGGCTCACACGTTTTCACAGACGCCTGTCTGTGAAAAGGTTATAAAAAACGCTGTCAGATGAATCTGAGGGGCAAGAAACGTAGAAGTGGCCCATCTATTCCTCCATCATCTCTGTTCTTGCCACCTGTGTCCTGTAAGCCTGTGTCAAAATACGAGAAATAAATACATACACTTTCTCAAAAAATTATCCGCACAAAGCACTTCCAGGCGTATAGACTTCATTGGTTTAATATACAATATATACAAATTATGTATTCTTGTGTTCACTCTTTGTGTTGTACCTTATGAAACAGTATTTGCCCACAGACTGCCAGGACCTGAAGTTGACGGTGATTCTTCACCCTTTCTTTGTATATTGACACGAAAAGGCAGACACACAATTATCCGCACAAGCGATACTGATGTTTTGTAAGTTGAAGTCAGAAGGACTTAAGCAGAAGGACTTCGTGTGGATAACAGGCACAGCGACAAGATTATTCACAGCAAATCAATTGAAAAAAAAACTTCATTCGATGAACGGAAGCTTATCCTTAATCTAGTAAGCGATGGTAAAACATACCGAGAGACAGGCAAACTTGTTGGCAGAACGCTCTCTGTAGTTAGAGACATAGTTAACAAGTTCAGAAATGAAGAAAATTTGGAAAATAATCCAGGAAGAGGACGTACAAAAATATTTTCGGCGGCTAATGAGATGCATATTTTAAGAAAAATCAAGCAAAACCCAAGAACAACCCTCCAATCATTGTCAGATGTCAGAAATTATTAATAAGTCAGTCTGTCGAAACAGTAAGACGGGTTTTACGTTCAAATGTGTTCCATGGTAGAGTTGCACGGCGCAAATCTTTTATATCAGACAGAAAAAAAGACTTGCTTCGCTAATGAATATGTAGACAGAAGTTCAGAGTTTTGGAAGTCTGTTATTGTTAGCAAATTCAATTTGTTTGGCAATGATGGAAGGCAAATGGTTTGACGAAAAGCAACCGTAAAACACGGCGGAAGTAACATTATGATGTGGGGGTGCATGGCTGCAAGCGGAGTAGGCAAATGCAGTTTATTGACTACGAAATGAATCAATCGGGATACTTGAATATCCTAAAGAGAAATTTGCAACAGAGCGCCACCAGGGGTAAAATTAAACATACTGCATATAATGTCAAGATGTGGCTCCTTTTTAATACCCCGTCACAACCGAAAACACCAGTCATCAATCCCATTGAACACCTATGGGCCCAGCTTGAGAGAAACATCCGGAATAGGCCCATCAGCAGCAAAACTACTCTTAGAGAAGCCCTTAAGCTGGAATGGGATCTCATTAGCCCAGAATTCACAGAAAAGCTTGTCGATAGCATGCCAAAACGCTTGCAAGCTGTAATTAAGGCAAAAGGTGGATCAACAAATTTTTGATAGTCCCTCCCCCCCTCAAATTTGTGTATTTTATGTCTGAATTAGTTTTGTGTGGATAATTTTGGGGCCGACGTTGATTTTGAATAAAGCTCCAAATTATTTAGAAAATTATTGTCATTTATTTTTATTATAATAATATTGGTATGGTTCAATTATGTATGGAAGAAAATATCGGCCAAATGGCCGCCGCGACATCGGCGGCACACTTCTATCCGATGGTCCAAATTTTCGATGACGCTGAAGCATAATTGAGGTTCTATGCCGTTAATGTGCATAACCCCAAAGCAAAAAATCCAACGGTGTCAAATCACATGCTCTCGGCTGCCAATTGACATCGCCACCATGTCAGATAACACGGCCATAGAATTTGTCGCGCAAAAGAGCCATTGTTTCGTTGGCTGTGTGGCAAGAGGCACCATTCTGACTATTGACGACGCTTGAAATGGTCTAGAGTCAATTGCACCTTGTAAGCGTGTAAATGCAAGTCTTTATGCATAATGTTCATCAACGACGAGCGTGAGAGGCGCAATTGTTGGGCACGACGACGAGTTGAGGTGGACGGCTCTTCAGCCACACTATCGCGAACAGCAGCAATATTTTCTGCAGTACGAGCTGTACGAGCATGCCCTGGTGTTTTCACATCTCCTACGGACCCGGTTTGCTCAAATTTTTGCTCGATTTTTCCGATTGTACGCACATTTGGACGATTAAATTGACCGAAAAAATGACGAAGTGCACGATATGCATTTTGATTTGAACGCCCATTTTCATAATAAGCCTGAATAACTTTAACGCGTTGCTCGATTGTGTATCTTTCCATGGTTCAAATTGAGTTAGTCTGAGATTCAGAAATGTGAAATGAAATGCAGAAAAAATCTTGACGTTTAGGTGTGGTTCACATTCAACATCGGCCCTTAAATTATTATAAACTATATATATATATATATATATATATATATATATATATATATATATATATAATTTGGTTTATTGAGGTATATATTTTGTTTACCACTCTACGCTTATGAATTTAATTTTTTTTGTTTTTAGCTTTTTGATAACGTTATGATTATGAAGTCTGATTTAGTTTCCTATCATTACATTTTTAGTTTGAACTAAAAAATGGTTTAGTTCCTATTTATTGCTCGTCGAACATCTTGTGCGGATAATTTTGTGAGCAAGTGTATATTCAGAAAATATAATAGTGCACACAAAATATCCTCAATCCCTTAACATGAAATTGCTAAAAATTATCCGTCAATATCGTCAAAAATTTTTTTTTTTTTTTTCCGAAATGTACATTTTAGATGCTTCTATTCGATTATATATGCAAAATATGTCAACTTCAAGAAATCTTCCAAAAACAGTCATAAAGAATATATGTCGACTGACAATCATCACCTTGCAATAAATATCCAAAAAATGCATTTCCTTCCCAAAAAAAAACCCCGACCTCATCGAATGTCATGTGTTGTATGCATTGTGTTACCATGGTTGTCTAAGGGTTTTAAAATCGCGGAATTTGGAGGACATCATCTACCTTAAAAAGAGGACGAAATGAAAACAAAAACTAGGTCCCAAAAAAAAAGAGGTTTGAGATTTAATGTTTTCTGTCAGATTTGTATTGGCCCTGTTTTTCTTTCAAATTCAGTGTTAAATGATTTTTTAAATATAAAATTGCAATAACTAGTTAGAGGAAAAAAGAGGACAATTTCTTAAAACGTAGAACATTCCGCGACGATGTTAAAAAGAAGACATGTCCTCCAAACGGAGGACGCAGGACAGCCCTATGTAAGCATTCCATAATTTTTCCGCACAACGAACGTCCGTCGAAAGAGTCGAAAGAGAATACGGAATATCCCAAACAAGCCCCCAGGGATTTCCGCAGCACGTCTCACCTCCCTTGTCTTCAACACTGATAAGTCGACGAAAGGTGTGAAAGCGGCCTTGCATGTGACAACACCCGATTAAACAGAAAGTAAAAATAGCTCTTCCCACACTAGCGAACGGATTGAGGAAAATGAAAAATCTTTATTTGTTGTCCTTATTCTGAAAGTTCTTTGTCTGCTAGGATCTACAGACAACAAAAAAATTTTTTTTTTCCGAAATGTACATTTAATATGCTTCTATTCGATTATATATGCAAATATGTCAACTTCAAGAAATCTTGGGATGGGATGGGATCTAAGGGGTAAATTTCCCCCCGAACTTGTTCTCTTCGGGGAAATCTTATTCACACTTGTACTCCCTCTCAAATAAGTCAAATAAGCTAAGCCTTACACTTGCAATACTGAGAATACAAAAATAAAGGAACTCGAATTTAAAACACGAGAAAAAGAAAAGAGAATACGCGAATTCTGCAGCGAACTCGAGCACACCCACACTCTCAATCCCTAGTACGTCTCACCGGAACCACTGGAACATTTCAAATGAAAGCTATTGTCAGAATTGGTTACTGATATTTTTTTCCAATTGGAAATCAGAAGTGGTTTTTATCTGGCAATATTAATTTAAATACGTTAATAGGGCTAATAGGGCCCATACGCGACACAGACACGTCGCTGCAGACCAATATTCTTTGTTGTTGCGCACATGTCTGCGCAGACCGTCTTTTTGTTTGGTACATCCAAGGATGTACCGATCATCTAAAGACACCAAGAGCCCGGGTTATCAGCATGGACGATTCACAAACCCAAGTACTCGGTTTTGGGAATATGACGGCGGAACAGTCATTATTTATTACTTGGGGAGCTAGTTAGCGAATTTTGCTATATTCAAGGTGGCGGCCTCCTTGGCCTTTGTCGTTGCTTACGCCCTCCGTAAATTCATTTACACATCGTGGACGTAGTAGCTTATGTTGTTCAATTTGGTTTCTGATCTTGTGATTTTGTGGATTAAGTTATGTGCAACTGACAGATTAACGGACTGCCTTTCTGGTGCGGGTGAAGGGCTGCGAATGAAGGGTACTCAGCGTCTTCCTCCATATTTGGACATTCCGGACTGAAGGGCGAACTATCGTGTCCACATTTGAATAAATATTTCCGGTAACCGCCGTGTCCAGACAGGAACTGCGTGAGATGATAGTTTCAGTTTCCTATTAGTCTCGATGTCCACCGATGACGGGAATAAGTTTGGGGATCCATTTTTCATTTGTAGAGGTGTTAGCTTTCCATTGCATAAGCAGGCTGCTGGGCCTGCTGCCGATCCAGGTTACGCCCACGGTACACTCTGCTCAGCTCCTCTGCTAAGATGTCGATGGGCAACATTCCTGCTAGAACGAAGGCTTCATCGTCCGACTTGGTCCTAAAACCGCTGATTCCCCTGATTGCATATAGTCTGTACACCGACAACAACCTTAGTTTCGATTGTCTTACCGATAGTGCCTCTGGCCAAATAGGAGCAGCGTATAAAAGGACCAAGCTGACTACTCGTAGGTCTGTTCCCGTACTTTCTGCACAAAATTTTGAAGACTATCATTTTTTTAAGGAGTGGGGGAAAAATCTCTCAGAGAGAAGCAAAATCTCAAGAAAGTACGGGAACACAGTTTTACCAAATGTGTAAATTATGTCATTTATGAAATGTCAAATGAGAAATGGCACATACTGGTTTGAATTAAATTACATTTCTGATTTCTAAGTGCTGTGTCAAAAATGGAAACATTAAAAAATTCTGCTATTTTTGGACATGATAACTGACGTCGACAACGTGATGAAACTAATTATTAATGAACCGGATATTGAAAAAGAATTGTTGCTAGCGGTTGTGTCTTCATCTAAGTCAAAAAGAAAGTGTTGAGGGATTATTGAGAAACGACTGTTCCACTCTACTCTGAAAAGGAATTCATAACACATTTCCATATTAAAAGATCTTTATTTGAAAGCCTTTCGGGACAGTTTGAAACATCGCACTTTTATGCTGATCTACGGCCCAATAAAAGATGCAGGGCTCATAAGCACACTGCAGTTTTCCTATGGTTTGCTGGTCATGAAGCATGTAGTTTCAGTTTCAGAGATTTAGCCGACCGTTTTGATCTTTCATTATCATCTGTGATACGTGAATCATCGACCGGTATACAATGTTCTTAAGGAGTCTCAGATCAAGCATTATAACGTGATGAGCAAAAATATCCACAGGAAAACAAATCTAAGTATTTGACACATCAACTGATTTGACAGAAGACCAACAGACTGCCCACAGAAATGTCTTCTGTTAAAATGGGCAGGGTGGGGAAATTTTTTACTCTCTCGAGAGAGCGCTTATTTGACATAAAACCCAAATTTTTGGCGTACGGGAACAGACTTTCGTAGATTTGTGTTGTTTTGTACTGTTCTGTGTTGATTGTTAATCGCAATCTCTACCTGCAGTAGCTTTTGGGACCAGTCTAGCTTTAATAGCTTTAATAACCCTATTAGTTCTTTCTACCTGTCCATTCGCTTGGGGTGAAGCCACATCCGCTTTCACGTGCCCTATATTCCGCTGACTCATCAAGAATTACTCGAAGAAGTGAAACATGTACCCCTATCGGTCACGACCCGCCTTGGCCGACTATAATACTGGAAATATTTTTCAAGGGGCGCGTTCACTTCCTTTGTGCTAGTGGATTTGGGCGGGTATAATTTGACAAATTTATCGTTTATGGCGGTCGGTATCTTTTTTTCCATTTTTTGTCGTCTAGTGGCATCGTCCGTTGGCTGCGATCCCCGATCGTCCAGTTCAGTTGACCAAGTGAGCCACAGAGGGCGTTCACCCGGGTGCGTTCGGCTAGCAAATTATGAAATGCTTACAAATACATTCTTTTTTCAATAATATCTTTTCCAGTAGTACTGCCGGTCATCAGTTTTTGATTACAGATTAAGTATGGACTCATACCACGTCAATAGTCAGTATATGTACACACATGTATGTAAATGTTATTATTTTGCAGTTTACCCATATCCCATTGATCTCATAAACATAATTGCTGAACCTTGTAATAAAAGAACACGTACTAATTCAAGTATCCAATAATATTCAGCTTTGTAGTTTGTCCAAAAATTGTTGCCTCCGGTCGAATACTGAACACAAAAATCAATTTTTCTTTCAGAAGGATGAACGCAATGAACAAACCGGAATAAAAATTCGAACAAAAATAACCCAGAAGACTGATCTGCTTTTTATATGTGACTCATTTTAGTGAAGCAACTGCTATTCGTATATCTATGGAAACTTAATATAAAAGATGACAAATTAATCTCTAAATCATATTTATGGTAAATCATCCTGTCCAAGGAGTAATAAACACTTTCGATCCATGCATCCTTACGTTTATGTTACAACATTACTTACAATATTAAAGAGAGATCATTTAAAAATCTGTAAAATATTTTGCAACACGTACTTATTTAACTTGAAAGAGGAGTTAATTATTTACAGGAACTTGGAACAACAAACTCGAAGAATTCCTTACCGTAAGTGGCCGTGTGTGGTGAATGGGAAGCCCATCATGCTGGATCTACGGTCGCTGATGAAATATGTTAAATACATTTTATGATACTGAACTCCATGACGAGGGAACACCAGCGCGCAGTCGATAGGCACAAACTGCTGGAATTACTCGACGGGATCGGGGAAGAAACTCGTCAGTGCTCGAGGAACTCAACATTGAGCAGCTGCGTCTTCGAGTGGAAAGGGCTATGCTTCGGTGGTGTGGTCACGTGGGACGAATGTCCCTTTCTTTGAATACGATTCTATCAGGTAGGCAGACCAAGGACGCGTGCTTACACTTGGACATAACTCCTGATGAGTTAGATTCGTTGGGAGAGGATCGAGTTGCCTGAAGATCTCTCGTGCGTTGATTTAGCCCGCGACCCTTTTAGTGAATCTTGCTGGTCAGAAGATGATGATGCTGATGAATACGTCTTGTTTTGAACAATTCCTAATAATTCAGGAACTTCAAAATTTCCAATTTCTTAGATTTATGCAAAAGGCTTTCCGATGAATTTCAGGCTCCGGCACATGGAACACTTTACTTGTGTCAAAGCATCTGTTCACGGTGAAGTACCTGACGCAAGTGGATTACACAATGTATACCTCAACGCACAGCTGATTTCATTTGACAGTCTCAAGCTTCAATTGAAAATTCAAGTGGTTTTGATTTTTAATGCACAAATAAAATATGTACTTTATCATAAATACTCAATTACAAATTTTATTTATATTTTTATCTATTTTGAACTTTGCTTCGACGAGAACCAACTCCCAGATTTTAATTTAAAATTCAAATTCTATTGAAATGTCATAATGTAACGATTGTGAGCGCTAAAGGAGAGAGAAAAGTTGAGCAACTACATTCGTCGCGTCAGCATCAGCATTGGTCTATGTGTCACCTTCCATAAAAACGTATGTATTTTATTAGTATCTCTCAAAGTCTCGCTGACTCCGACCCAAGTAAAGAATTCTGTGTACAGACGCATTTCGGATACAACAGACCGGCAATTACGATGTTTGTGGAACGAAACACACGCAACGGATTCCATGCGTTTGGGCCTTAACTTTGGCTCCACTCGGCGCAACAACTATATCTAGAATGTGTGTTTTCCTTTTTTGTTTAAAGAATCTGTACTCAGCTCAGTATTACAAATTACTGACCAGAATCCACTCAGTGATATTTGACATTCAACACTGACTAGAGCGTGTTGAAGAACCTCTATCATAGGTGGCGCCTCACATACGATTCAGATAACACCACTGAATCACAGATGCCGCTGACAACACTTTTCGAGGATACAGCAGAATTATCGGGGTCTTTGTTTTAAATAGTTCGACATATTGTAACGTACCCAAACTTGTATTCCATCCAGCGCTCTATTCTTATTTTGACATTTAATGCCATGCAAGTAAGGACTTTGACACAAAAAAGTAAAATGATAAGAAGAGCGTTTTATTGAGGATGATTGCTGAGCTGAGTACTGAGATCTCAATAAAACACCTTAGACGGTGAGTTCCGCAGACATCTGGCTAAGCTCATGCCGCTGTACAAACAGTGCAGTTCGTGGTCGAATCTCCTCCTCCAAAAACCGTCAACGCAAACAGGACCAAAGATCACAGGCAGAACTTCTCTCTCCAATGACTTCTTTATCTGTTTTTGAGATTGCAAATGCCTCCGCGGTGTACAGCAGAGCTGGGATGATCAAGGTTTTATATAAAGTCAGTTTGGTCCTTGGAGAGATGGCTCCATTACGCAATTGCCTCTGGAGCCCATGAAAACATCGGTTGGTAAGAGTTACTCTACTGTTGATCTCGGTATGTCCACTGACTAGGGCTAGTCTCGTCGGTGTATTAAACGGAAGCAGGAACTGTTAGCATCGGAGTGGATCGAAACCTTGGAGCATTTTCTAAACAACTGCACCACACCGGCGAATACAACAAGAAATAATAATGACATGGGCGGTGTTACAGCCCGAGCTTCTGGGAGCCTACATTTTTATACCAAATCAGAACGGCAAAGCTCGAGAAGCTTGTCATAGACAGGATTGTCAATGGCTTGAGAGAGTTGGAGCCCTAAATTACGAATGTGACCTCGAGTCCAACGTATTTTGTTTCATTTAACAATCCACAACATATCTTCGCTAAATGTAAAATGTTTCATCATGTCAAAGTAAGTAAACAGCCATTGCGTATTTTAACTCAAGTTTTTATTTTTATCAATTTTACAAGCACGCCGAATACTAAAAAACGCAGTCTACCCATCTTATTTCCCAGGTTTGGTCTTTGAGTGGTCAATTTGGTTTGAGAAAACGATATAAAAACATTTCTCATCCCTCTCGGTAATAAAGGGTGATTTTTTAAAAGCTATAGGAAAGTTTTTCAAAGAATAAACACATAAAATTCAGAAAAATGCATGGAATCTTTATTTGAATCGATAGTACGGTCCATATAATTTAATGTTTGAAGATTATTTCATGCAAATGTTGACATTGACTGCGCCTCAAATGGTCCATCCGCTTAGTCCAATTTTGGCATACTCTTTCCAACATTTCGGCCGGTATCTCACGAATAAATGCTTCAATGTTGTCTTCCAATGCGTCAATTGAAGCGGGCTTGTCTGTATAGACATCAGCTTTAACATAGCCCCATAAAAAATAGTGTAAAGGCGTTAAATCGCACGATCTAGGCGGCCAATTGACCGGTCCCGAACGTGAAATAAAATGTTCACCGAACTCGCCTCTCAATAAGTCCATTGTTGCGCGTGCTGTGTGGCATGTGGTACCGTCTTGTTGAAACCACATGTCATGCACCAAACTGTGACTTTTTCTGGATGCATTGGTAGTTCTTGCAATGCTTCTCTGTGATATTCACTCCAAAATCGACAATTCTGCTTATTTACGTACCCATTGAGCCAACAATGAGCTTCGATTAAATTGCCATAAAATGGAAGAAGCGCGCTATGAACTTTTTTAACAGACCACGCGTTTTGATAATAAAATTCAATAATTTGCAAGCGTTGTTCGTTTGTAAGACGATTCATGGTTAAATTATAGACCAAACTGAAGATGTTTGACAGTGTAACAAAACGTGAAACGTGCGTCAGTTGTTTAAACCAGTGTTGCCAAAAAGATAATAGCTAAAAAATCACCCTTTACTTAATTTCTGCTGCTGTGTTTACATCGTTCTTTAACAGGGTAGAGACGACTGTAGACTTGTGTCAACAGCAACTAACCGGGACAGCCACGAATCCGGGTGCCCCATACATTTTTGCATATTCCGCGGAAGTCGAAAAGAGTTGCGAGAAAAGGGTTATTGCGATTGGAAGTAAGACCGAATTTGAAATTTAGCCTGTTTTTACCGAATAAGGTGGCTAGCTCGTTTCGCTCGCTAACAGAGTTTTAAACCGTTTTTCTGGAGAGTTTAACCCGCCTACTCTGTTATTCTCAACTGTTAGGCAGGCGCCTGGAGCTAAGAGGGGCATGTTCCGCACATACATATTTCACGGCTTAATGTAATGATGGTCATACAAATTCCAATACCCAATGGGACATAGTGCCAAATTGGCCCTATGACGCTTTACCTAAGCGACATTATGCCTAATGTTAGTACTTGGCCTAATGACACTTTCAAAAGCGTCATTGTACCAAAGTTGTCCATTTGGCACAATGTCACGGTACCCAACATCGTAACTAACAACTTTTTTACAAGCTGTTGGCTTCTACGACTACTCTACTACCATGTTAGACTACAATTTGTCAAAATTGGGAACTGTAAACAAAATGCGTACATTTTTACCAGCCGCATTTTCCAATCCACTAGGAAGAGCAGATCATCAGTCTCTAGATTCAGCAGCAACATAAGCATGTGCTCATATATTCAAATAAAAATTACAAATCGGTTGTTGTTCTTTCCCCTTTCCATAATAGTATCCAAATCTAAGGTCAAAAATGATACTCGATCACAACAGAAGAAAAGGAGGTGTTGACAATGTGGGCAAATGCCCGGGGTGGACCTGGGCCTCAACCAACAAGCCTCTCCAGCCAGCACGATCTTTCGCCAGCTGCCTCCAGTTGTGCACACCAAGTTGGTTGAGGTCCTTCTCCACTTGTGTGCGCCATCTCGTTCTAGGACGCCCTCTTATGCGTTGTCCCAAAAACTCGGAATCGAAAACTCTTCGGGCCGGAGCTGTGGTGTCAATCCGCTCTACGTGAAGATGGCTAATCTTAAGCGTTGGATCCGAAGACGCTTAACTAGGTGCATGCCGCTGTACAGCCCGTACAGTTCGTGGTTGAATCTCCTTCTCCAGACGCCATCAATACAAACAGAACCAAAGATCGCACGCAGAACTTTTCTCTCAAAAAGACCAAGAGCTTCTTCATCCGCTTTCAATAGCGTCCATGTCTCTGCGCCATAGAGCAGGACGGGGATGATTAGGGTGTTATATAAACTCAACTTGGTGTTTCGAGAGATGGCTCTGTTACTCAATTGCCTCTTGAGCCCAAAGAAACAGCGATTGGCAAGAGTAATTCTTCGCTTGATCTCGGTACTGGTGTTATTGTCCCTGTTTACTGCAGAGCCAAGGTAGACGAAGTCCTTGACTACCTCAAAGTTTCTGCTGCCCATTATGACGCTCTGTCCGAGGCGTCGATGTTGTGCGTCCTTTCGTGATGACAGCATGTACTTTGTTTTGCCCTGATTAACTGCCAAACCCATTTTAGCCGCTTCCGCTTCAATGCTAGCAAAAGCCTCATTGACAGCTCGCTGTGTTCGTCCAATCACGTCAATGTCGTCCGCGCAGGCAAGCAGTTGAACGGACTTTTGGAAGATCGTGCCTCTGGTGTTGACATTTGAGTTTCGCACGATCTTCTCAAGTATGATATTGAAGAAATCACATGACAGCGTGTCGCCTTGTCTAAAACCTTTTTTGACATTGAAGGTCTCGGTGAGTTCGTTACCGACCTTGATGGAGCAGCGAGAGTTCTCCATCGTCATCCTGCACAATCTGACGAGTTTGGTTGGAATGTCAAAACTAGACATGGCATTGTATAGCTCGTCTCTATGCACGCTGTCATATGCGGCCTTGAAATCGACGAATAGGTGGGTATCGATCTGCATCTCGTGGGTTTTTTCCAGGATCTGCCGCAGTGTGAAAATTTGGTCGATGGTGGACTTTCCCGGCCTGAAACCGCACTGAGGACCTATCAGGTTATTGACGAATGGTTTCAGGCGCTCACACAAGACGGCAGAGAGGATCTTGTAGGAGACTGATCCCTCGATAGTTGGCGCAGTCAAAAGGGTCTCCTTTCTTGTGGACCGGACAAACGACGCTGAGATTCCACTCATCGGGCATGCTTTCCTCTATGCAACCAGATCATCTCCAGCTGCTTTAAACAGTTCCGCGGACAGTCCGTCCGCTCCAGCAGCTTTTTTTCGACTTTAGTCTAGATATCGCTATCTTGACCTCGCCTAAGTCGGGGGGACGGAATTCTTGGTCATCCTCGTCCAAATTAAGTGGAACATTCTGCCTGACAGCGGAATTTGTGTCGTCATAGCCGTTTAACAGTCTGCAGAAGTGATTTTTCCAAATTCTCAGCATCGACTGCGATTCTACTACTAGTTTCCCATTTTCATCCCTGCAGGCTTCTGTCCGAGGTCTATACCCTCCGGATAACTGTTTTACCTTTTGGTAAAACTTTCGGACCTCCTTCCTGCCGTAACATCTCTCCATCGAAAAGAGGTCTCAGAGAAAACCAATACTGCCTGCAAAGAATGGAACAAGACAGTTTCTGTTGAATATTCAGTAGATATACAGTCTGTCAAAAAAGTGTTTACACTAGGTAAAAAAGCAGCAGTTGGCTTGTTGTAACCATTATAATGGCAAGATAACGAAAGAAATGGCCGAGGTGTTTGTGCATGAACATCCTCAAATATCCATTCGTGCTTTGTCCAGAGAAATAAACCAAGAATGTAGAATATGTAAAATAGTGCTGTATTAGAACGCGGGACCCAATAGAGAGTGGCGCAAACCTTCACAATCGTTGCTTAACAAAAACATTATTCCAACCGTTAAATTTGGTAAGTTATCTGTGATGGTGTGGAGGTGCATTTACAGCGAAGGCGTTTACCATTTACGCAAAGAAGTACTTGCGCACTTTGCAAACTGATTTGATTGCTAGTGCCAACAATTTTGGTCTTAATGGCGGTGATAATGGTAAAAAAAAACCACAATTTAAGTTCTGTCAAGACAAGGATCCGAAACACAAAGAACATACGCTGAAGACGAGGCTACCCTATACCTGCACGAAAGTATTGGATACACAAACTCAGAGCCCAGACCTTAACCCAATACAAAAACTATGGGCACATTTGAAAAAGAAAAAATGAAGAATGGGCATTTCATAACATTCCAAATAATTGTTATATAAAATAGTTAATTGGATCAATGGCAAAGCGGCTAAAGGCGGTCACACCAAATACTAAAATGCGAATTTTGCACAGTTCATAAGTTTTTGTAACAAAATAAGTTTGTAAAGTGTGTAAAGACTTTCTTGACAGTTCAGATTTGAAGAAATCACACGACAGCGCATCTCCTTGCCGAAATGCGATGCAGGTTTCCAATGGCTCGAGGGTAACTGCACGGTGCCGGATAAATTTTCCCGGGATCCTGAATTCGGCTACCGCGCAGTGATCGATTATAAATTTTCTTTGTTCGATTAGAAATGCGTTTAAAACCATTTTCGGGTTCTTAAAGATTTTTTTTCTTGCACTTTTTGTAAAAGTCGGGTACACAAGTTTTGCCGTATTAGAGGCTTCCTGATGATCAACTTTGTCAAGAAGGGTATTGACTTTTGCAAACCAGCAGTTGCACAACTGTTGACTTCAACAGATTTCTCACTCTGTATGGATGAAATGTGGCGGCCGTTGAGCCTACGCAGCCCAAGTTCGATTCCCAGTACGAGCAAAGTACTTTTCACGGCCTCACCTCATTCGAGTCACTGGCAGTGCTCAGAGAGTATAAAAAAAAGCATCTCAAATTGGCGGTTCGGAGTCTACATAAAACTGTAGGTCCCTTCCTTTCCCTAGTGAGAGAACAATAGAATAGTCCTTACGATACATTACGAACTTGACTGTTGAGCTACTAGTCCAATCTATGTTACGAACAGTCAGTAGTTTCCCGAAAGTGATGGTGGCAGGTCTCTCTCCGAAAGGGTGGCAGGTCCATAGCTAACCAAGCGAAGCAGGGAAACCGCCTACTCAGGATGGTAGTATGCCTGGCGGTCCTAGATGTACGTGGCACGACGTGGAACAATTGAGAAGGAAGCAAGGCAACTGGGAAAAAGTTTCCAGAAACCGCAACCAATGCGCGTAGGCATTGTAGAGGCACTAGGACCCACAGGGGGAAACAGGACATAAAAAGAAGTCAACACGAGTGGTTGCTGAGAAGCTGGCCTCTAGCCTGGCCCTCTACGGGATGTAGCACTACCCATATTACTATATTATTACTTTTCTTCGTTATCTTCTTCTTCTTAGGGCGCTACAGTTCGGGGTGGTCCTGGGACTCACTCAACATGGCTCTCCAGTCAGCTGTATCTCTCGCCAGCTGTCTCGAACTGCTCTCGTAGTTCGAGGCAGCATTGCCTGGTAGACTTCTTGCTTTGCTGCATGTGCCTGCCTGCACTCGTTGTCAAGCCATGGGTTTGTTATAGGTGCTGTGGTAAAACCTAGCAAATCAGTGGCAGCTTCTTTAATGGCTTCAAGACAACACATCTAATCTTCTGCGATTGCTTAGGCGACGACGCTTAGAGAGAGATTCCGGGAGACTCGATTGGCAAAGATCCTAGCAGTCCGTTGCGATTGTAGCTTTCTGCAGTCAAACAGTGGTACTCTTTCTGGACTCCGCTGATGTCTTAAAATCCAAGAAACCAAAAATCCAATCCATACCATGGCTACAGCAAGGAAATGTCGACAGTGGCTCCTCGGAACGTTGGGACATCGAGAATACTGGCGTAGTGTCTGACGTCGATTGCGACGTGATCAATCTGGTTGAAGGTTGGTTGATCTGGTGACCGCCAGGTCCCTTTATGGATATTGAAGTGTGGGAACCGCGTGTGGGTTCTGTCCCGTGACAAAGTCCACCCGCCTGAGTCCGTTTTGGACGTGGTGTCATACAGGCTACGCTTACCTATGACCCTAGCAGAGATGTCCTCTTTCCCCATCTTCTTCTTCTAGAACGATCTTGGTGTCGTAGCTCTGGAAAATTGCCCCTAACTCCTAAACGGACGAGATAGAACCTCCTCACATAGTAAAAAATGCTAGTTTTGAACTTCCACCTCGCAACAAATAGGCAAGCGCTGCTTTCGATAAACGAACATTTTTTTATTATTCATAGTCATCTTGTAGTAGGCTATAAACTTAAAGTCGACTTTAAATTTAAAACGAGTCGAACGTGATTTTAAGAGAATAAAGTTGGCTCTAAATCGATTGTCAGATTCGATTTCTTAAAGTTGTTTGCTTTTTTTTTTTTTTCAAAATGTTTCCGGAGGATCAAGATTTGAAGATTTTGAATTAATTTCACAGCCAAAAATATACCAACAGCGATCGAGTCCATTTGAAGAGCTTGAGGAGGAAAAATTTTATTCGCGGTACAGGTTCGATAAAATGACGGTTAAATTTTTGTTTGAAGTGCTGGATGTGCAAGAAACGCCAACGAATCGTGGACTGGGACAACTGCTGGTAGCATTGCATTTTTTTGGAAGACATGTCCACCAGTGTGATGTTGGTAAGAATTACTAACAAGTGAACTGGTAGCTTTTTATTGACATGTTACACTGCACTTTTGTACTTTCAGGAGCCTTGCAGAATTATAAAAAAAAATTTCAAAACGGATCGCATTATTGCTTCCTCTTTTCACTAAATTTCCGTTCACAGGGGCAGAGTTAAATGAAACAAAACAGACATTTTATAGGGTTGCTCGCTTTCCAAAGGTTATTGGAGCGATAGATTGTACGCATGTGTAAATTAAACGCTCTACTAAGGTTGTGGAACCTGTAATGCCTGGCCATTACATTAATCAAAAGGGTTATTATTCTCTTAATGTCTCTAATCGTTTGCGACGCCTAATGGAAGATTATTGACATCGTTGCAAGGTCCCGTGGTTCCAAGCAAGACTCTAGCATATTCAATAGTTGCATCTTAGAATATAAACTGGAATCAACTGTAAATAGTCATCAAGGTATTTTGCTCGGTGATGCAGGCCACCCTTGTTCAAATATTTTGCTAACTCCAATCAGAAATCCTTCCAATCGTATTGCTGTCGATGAGAATGTTATCATCTTCCAAGTCATCAGCAATCATGGCTTGTACAAGGACATCTGAAGCATCGACAATTGGTGCGGTAACGCAGTTTCCAGTAGCCGTTACTGCTTTCTTAACAGCGGTAGCGGACTTTTTTGCGACCATTTTCATTCGCACCCATTGCTGCTTCAATTTATCCACGCTCCTTTGATAGCCAGCAGCACGCATACTTGTAGCAATTGACTCCCAGGCAGCTTTTTTTCTCCGCATCATTTTTATATCGTTGCCTCTGTTTTCAACCACCTCCAAATTCTGTTACACAAATTGCCGCAGCATTTCCGTTTCCATGGGGTCCCAGTTATGCGATCTGTCTCGGTTTTGTCTGCAATTATACAGTCTTACTTATGATAAATCTTAAATAATAAACCCGTAATACCTTTATTTCATTTTCTGAATCCATTCTATTGATTTCAAATCATTTTTTCATGGGAAATTTGTAAATTCAAAACAAAAACACTTGAAAGTAATAGATTCCTCGTGAAATATTTTGACATTTGGGTTTGTTCGATGAAATCACTTTACAATAACGCTTTTAAGCCGATACTAGATATGCACAGGCATAAATATGTCTATGAATAACGAAAAGTTAAAGTCGACTTTCTGATTTAGAGTCGGCTATAACTAAAGTCGACTTTAAGCACTATTAATGAGCTGACTATGAATTTGCGCCATTATATTTTATCAGATGAATTACACAATAGTTTTTTGATTGACAAATTTACCAATCATTAATTGATTGAGAATGAAATGTTTCGCATTGCTTCACCTCTTGGTGTGCCTCATCGGTTGCACGTTACTTCTGCCCACACTCGCCGTCATACCATGGGTTTCTTCGCTACCACGGTGGTCGTATGTAGCCCAAAGTGATTTTCGATTCGATCCCTGTTTGACAGTTGATTACAATTCAACCATATTTTCGACGGGGGCATACTGCTGAGCCTCTCGCTTAACTTCTGTTTGTAGGCTCTGTTGATTTTCGGCGTGTTCAGTCGTCAAATGTCAAATCTGCTTTTGATTGACTGGTGTAGCTTTCTGACATTGGACAGTGGAGCTCTGTGCCGTACTGTCATGAGGAGAGTCGACGTTTACATTCACCGTGATGCATGAACTGTGTCAATCAGAAATGAAATATTATAGAGACAGCAAACTTCTACCTCTCGTGCCCCTTAAAATTGTTGACAACCATTTTTATATCGTTTTCTCACACAAAATTGACCGACCATTGAACAGAATTTACTTTATTTTGTGAATAACCGCAATAATGCAGCATAAACTGTCAAAAAGCCTCTCAAATTCGTCGATGGACTAATGGTGTCAATCAGCTGTGAAGTTGGCCATCTCTATTGTACTTCATTTCAGGTGTCAATAAGCATTTTCTGATCGATTTAGTTGGCCGTTGAACCAGAGATCGCCAGGTTGGTGAACACTCATCTGTTGCCGTGTCGTTAAGGTTGTGCTTACTGATAACTTCAGTCGAAAAGATGTTCTCCTTACCGATTTTGGCACTCCGGAGCCTAACCGCTGTCCAAGAGGCCGTATTAGTCCTCATTGATAGCATGTGCTCATATGTATGAGGCTGATGTTGACAGAATCTGCGTGGATACGGATCACAGCCCGGCCATCACGTATCGGTTTTCCCCACAATAAATCCGCATCCTTATATTATCACAGGACAAACGCAAAACACTACGTTCGCAAAGTGTATGCCCTCAGTAGCGCTTTACACAACAGATGTTCGTTGCGCGACTTAGGATCATCCACCGATTTTGCTCTCACAGATTACTTCAATAAACAATCATTTTATTAATCCAAAACCAATGAAAAGACACAATTTTTGAATTCCAATCGAGATAAGCTTAAATCAATGTCGTTGCAACCACATGTTCTATGATTTCTATCGTAAAGTATATTTCTGACCCGAAGGCTTCTTTGGGGAGCAAAACCAATTCTACTGAATTTATGCGATAACACTGGTAACTAATTCTTGCAATTTCAGTATGCCGTCAATGCAAAACGCGTTCGTATCGGATCGTGTCTTTGCTATACGTCCCAGATGGAATATATTTAATGACAGCCCAAGAAAAAGTCATCCAACTGACACAGTGAACTGCTGTCTATTTGCAGATGACTTGCTGCCTTATGCCAGCTCGACGTCACCATAAATTGCCGTGTGAAGAGCCGAAATCCAAACAGCGAACAAATTTGAATACTATACCAAATGGAGTATTCGCTTAAGGAGACCATCCAGGGGTGGATGCATAAAGGTAGTGCTCCCTAACGGTACAGAAATATCAACAAACGAAAAGGCCAAGTATCTTAGCGTTAACTTCACGGGAAGGTTGAAGTTCAACAGTCATTCGAAACTGACCCTTAAAAAGGGCAACCTAGGCTTCAAAAAAGGCTTCAACCTAGGATTAAACCAGATGACAAAACTGCTGCTATGCAAGCAGCTTATACGGCCGATCTTAACGTATTGCTTCCCAATCTGGCACACCATCCCTATGACCAGCATGACGAAGCTCGCAATTTTCGAAAGAAAAATACTGCGAACATGTACCGGACTCACCTTCGACAGGCACAACAGCAACAATAGGCTTTACGACCAAGCAGGCATCATCCCCCTGCAACAGCACTTGGTGAAAGCAGCTACTAGAAATCAACAACCACCCTAACCAGGAAATAAGGAGCCTGAGAAACACAATCCGCGGGCAACGAGTTAAATCTGCTAAACGAGCAGAATTTCCAACGACGTCGAACAACGAGCCGCTTGGGTTATACCAGAGCAGCGATAGCAATCACCATCGAGACTAAGTCGACTAGCACATCACCACCCCATCCCAAAAGGACTACCATGGACTCACGGACTTAAACAACCCGATTTAAGCACCAGCCATTGCAGGACATAAAAAATAAACAATAAACCGACAATAATAACAAACATTAAATTAAACGAAGTACACCACTTGGGCCCCTATTGTTGAGCCAACACCTTAACCTTTAGTTTGTAAGTCTACTTGTAAACTCAATTGTAAAAATAATTCCGTTCAAATAAATTTTTAAATCTCCCAAGGAAAATGTTGAGTTATCCTCTGTTAAAGCTACCAGTCACTAAAATGTTTGGTTTGTTGTTATTTTAACTCTTAACGTGAACATATTAATCAACTTTCATTTCTATCAATACAAAATTTGGGTCACAACTTACATATTTATCCTTTGTCGTTTCGCGTCCCCATCATTCTATCTCACTTTCTCATGAAATGTGACTAAGGGAATACACACGATCGGCGTGGGAGTGACAAATGTCACATAAAATGACTAAGAGAATACAAATTTGTCGAAGTGGCACATATTTTAGGTGACACGACAAAGAGAATAAGGGGGAATATGTGAATAAAAAAAAAACTGACAAGTCAGGTTTCCTTGAGACAGCAAAGGGTATTTTTTCGTAAAAAGTACAAACATCAGCATGCTTATATAGCAGACATACTTATGATTTTCGTGACTTCTGGAAGATCTTTTTTAAGTCCCCCTGGAGTGAGTGATTTACACTTGGGCCACACTTCCTTTGTATAGTGATTTTCTCTGTCCCTACTGTCCCATTCGCAACTGAAACAGCAGTATTTTGTGTAACCAAGCTGTTCAAGCCATAGTGCAATGACTTTAAAATCGCCATAAATTTTCCAAGCGTGTTTAGTTTAGTTGCGCTAAATAGTTCCAATGGCGGAACGAACATGGAACTTTTTTTTTGTTGGAACTAGTTCCTTGGATTCGTATCCGAGGAGGGGCGTTTAATATACTCTCGGTATCGATATGAAGGAAAATGCGAATTCAATTTGAATTGTTTTTATTTTTCAATATAATCTCCCCTAACATCAATGCATTTGTTACATCTTGAGATAAGCTTTTTTAAACCCTCAAAAAAATAAATTTCCTCTTTCTCTGCAAAATACCCATTTATTGCCGACTTGAGTTCTTCATCATCCGAAAATCTTTTTCCACGAAGACGTTTTTTCAAATCCAGAAACAGGAAATAATCACTAGGGACAAGGTCTAGACTATAGGTTGGGTGTAGGATTTCTTCGAAACCACAATCTCGCGCAGCAGCCTTGGAAACTGAAGAAGCAACACACCCGCTGCGAGTTTACCCCGTCTTTTCTTTTTAATTTCCTCCCGCAAATTATGCAAAGTGGAAGCGTAGGATGTGGCGTTGATGGTTTCACCTTTTTTTTTTGTACTCAATGAGCAAGATTCCCTTTGAGTCCCAAAAAACTGTGACCATGAGCTTCCCGGCAGACGGAGTGACTTTGAACTTCTTCGGGGGGTCTGTTCCTTTTTTATGTCACTGCATGGACTCTTGTTTGCTTTCAGGGTCATAGTGGTGGACCCATGTTTCCATAACACCGTCCGCGTTCTCACTAAACATCTCCAAAAGCTCTCTACAGCATGCGATTCTCACTTTTTTCTGAGGCGCTGTGGGCATTCGTGGCACCCACCTTGCACAGACCTTTGAAAGGTGAAGATGGTCATGAAGAATGGTGTGAATGGTACCAATTTAAAGCTTGGTGATCTCTGCCATCATTTTCACCTTTATTCGGGCATCCTCAAGAACAAGTTTTTCGACTTCTTTGATGCCTTCTCCCGTACAAGCAGTAGCCGGGGCACCGGAGCGGGGGTCGTCTTCAATGCTCTCTCTGCCTCTCTTGAACTCACTTGACTACTTTTGCACAGTTGATAACGAAGGTGCGGAACCATGGTAAACAGCCACAATCTCTTCGTGAATAGTTTTTTTACTTTTTCCTTGCTTAGTGAGAAATTTAATTACAGCGCGATGCTCAATTTCCACCATCATCGTCTCAGTTGCCATTATGATTCTGTTTAACTAGAGATAAAACTCGAATTAATAATCACATTAATATGAAATTTTACACGAATGCACTAAAATAATAGTATTTCTTGATAAATAAGTCAATTTATATATCTACTACAGCCACGATATGCCCATGCAACTCACATCGCAGAGAAGTATTTCTCTAACGCCACCCATGTCCGAATATGTCCGGATTTTATTTTCAATCAGACATGTCCATACAGAAATATGTTCCTTTTCATTCATACACATCTCTGCGAACTGGGAACTATTTAGATGAAATGAACATGTTGAATTGAAGCGGAACGATCGGAAATAGTTCCGACAGTGGACATCGTTCCAGGAACTATACACGTCCGGAACGAAACATCTCTAGTGTTTACTGTATTAAATTCTTTTAAGAATAAATCTCATATCATATCATATCAGAACCGTGAGCAACAGGCACTGATGGGAGTTTGTTTTCGTTATGCAGCAACACCGCTTTCAAACTAGTTTTTGAAGAGTCAACGAACAATCGCCAGTGATCTGAATCATATTCAAAATTTAGTAAATTCATCAAGACAGGGACGTTAGAAAGGGGAGATTAGAAAAGTAAAGTTGTTTTCCAATGCCACGTTGTCGAAAATAAGAAATTTTTGTATCAGGACGAAGGAAATTCCAATCGTTTAATCTAGACCCCAAAAGCTCTGCCTGTTTTTTTTTTTAGACAGTTTTAAATCGAGTACTAAATCGTTTAAATAGCCTTGTGTCAACAAGTTGACGGTTCATAATCTGGGTCACTATCTTCAGACACCTTATCATGCTGACCTAGAACAAGTTCCCGAGTAGAATCCTGACTTTCTGATCGATTTGGAGGCTCTGGCACAGGCAGGTCGGCACTATATATGGTGGGTCTGTTGGCCGAAGACAAGTTTGGATACTGGATTGTGTGTTTGGACTCGATGATAATGCCTTTTGTGTCAAACAAAAGTTGCAATCACTTACATGAGACTTTGGTTCGATCCAAATCATTGGTTTGGCAAATGGCATATGCCTGGGTTCTTGTTTAGCTCAACCTTAATAGCAGTCCACGTTACACAATATTTATGTGGAACCCAGGACTTATCTTGATCCCTCACAGGAAATCCGAATTAGTCTAAATAGGGCCGCTTTCACACTCGCTAAATTTGTCTGCGACTTTTCCAACTTGTTCGCAAGGGAGGTGAGGCAAAAGGGATAACAGAAAGGAAATCACACACACATTGAAAGAATCTTATTCAAAAAGCCAGTGTGAAAGCAGTCTAGCACTGTTTAATTAATGATGTGAAATTTCGAAGATGTCCACCTGTCAACTTCTACCTCTCTTGCCCCTTAACATTTTTGACAACCATTTTTTATATCGTTTTCTAATGCCAAATTGACCAATCAGAGAACGACATTTACATCATTTCGTGAATAACCGTCAAAAATCCATGAATAACTGTCAAAAAGTCTCTGAAATTCGTCGATGAACTAGCAGTCAATCAGCTGTGAAGTTGGGCATCTCTATCGTCCTTCATTTCTAATGTCCACACACATAACAAAAACTGTCGGGGTTGTTAGAACACTTTCGTGGCATGCTTACGATGTAACAAACGTATACAAGATGTAAGTCAGTTGAATGCAATAGTTATTCAGTCGTCTAATTGAAGTAAAAAAATACGAGTATATGAGGGTAGAAAAGAATATGTAGCTGTCACAAAATAAAAAAAAAACTAGACGTGATTGAAACAAAATTATTATATGGTTGGTGAGGGTATACAACATTTGATGGTTCGTGTGACAAAAACAGTGTTTACTGAAGCCGTCTTCTGCCTGAAACTTAAGGTTTGCTAGCCAATGATCTTGCATCTCTCGGCATAAGGAGGAAGTTCGTCAAACATGTTTAATTTACGGATGGCATACCTCGTACAATCTGTTTGCACTCTTTCGAATCTTTGTCCTTGGACACGGAGTCCCAAATAATGGACGAATATTCTAAATGAGGTCTAACCAAGGATCAGTTTATAGTTTTTAGGCTAAAAACTTCTTAGAACTCGTTGCTTATGACATGTAGTGAAGAGCTAAATTTGACCCCTATATCCCTAACTTTTGTAAATTTCGAAATGTTCAGCTCCAATCCATTACGTTTACACCATTCTAATTATTTACATGAAATCGAGTTGAAAACGAATGCAATCATTAAAATTGTGGACGCTTGCAAATAGTTTTAAATCACCCGCGAATGTTAAGACTCTGCAAAAACTAAATATTCCATGAACTTCATTCATAAAAGCAGCGGCCCGAGATGACTGCCTTGGGGAACGCCAGAAGTTCCCTTTGTGTGCCGTACTAAAGGAATGTTTCCATTCTCTGAGGAATTCCCCAATCACAGGCGAATGATTAAAAATAGTTTAAGGTGGATAAAATATGGAAAATAGACACTTTTTAAATACTACCGCAGGGAATGCATTTATTACGTCTTCATCCGAAAGTTACAACAAACCAATATCTAATGATATGTGAAACCTTTTCTCATCATTCCCTGTTCCATTCAAAGTACTGACTGGATTGCAGTTTTATTCGCCGTATATTGCGTGAAGGTTGAGCGGTCCCCGGAGCCGGAGTGTCCAATCGTCCTTTTTCCACCCATCAAATCGTTGTTAAGTACGTCCGCAACTTGATGTCTCATTACGCCCGTTTTTTGTTTACGTGGGCGGGCACACCACTGCCAAACAGGACGGGGTGGATTTGCGCCCTCTCATCTAGAGCGTTCGGTGCATACATTGGTTCACCTCACAACAGGTGCTGCAGAGACTATCCAGGGAGCGTCGCGGGGAGGCTGCATGTCAACTTGACCTGACCATCAAATCGATTCTGGCATCTCGCCAAGTCGAGAGTAATCAACAACTTCACCCAATCTGCTCAGGTCCTGTCCACTAATTAGTCCTGCAAGCGGAATTAATGCCAACAGCAATAACATATTTGCTTCTAATTGATTTAAAGAAAGCAAATTATGCTATCGGCTAACAGATGTCGTCCCAACCAAATAGTCACAAGTCCTACAGATAGATGTCACCCCTCACTGACATGACAGCGAGGAAAACGAAAAATAAACAAAGTTCACTCATGTCCCACCTAAATCCAACCAATGTAGCCTCTCCCACGAAACGAATGAAATCGGTTAAGTGAAGAGTGTTTAGGAAAACTAACCGCGCATAGTAATTGAAAATAAATTGTTCCTTCACAGTTCATGCCGCAGTACATACATCCATCAATCCTACAGATTCCACCCACAAGCAAATTTACACTCTTCCACTTGGAATATTTTCTCAAAAGACTGTTTACCTTCCAATCCCATAAAGCTACACAACATTCCAACTGGAAGATATTATTGTTTTCCTGCTCGTTCCTCTCTCTCTCTTCACATTATGCATCTATCTATGTATCTGCTCATTTTGTGTATTTTTTTCCCATTAAGGTACTCTACCGCACTGTTGTGTGTACGGCGCTGCTGTACTCGCGCAAACCAGCGCCAGTGAGTCCAGTATCTCTTCCAATTCATGTAAATCTCAAATCCAGTGACGTTTGAGAGATCGTTCGGAGACCAAGTGTTCCCAAGAGTTCGGTCCGTTTACACACTGAAAAAGTGAATTTCGTTCATCAAAAAAAAAAAACAAAAAAAACTTACTCAAATTTCATTTATAGAAAAGGGAATATTCTTTGAATTGAAAAAGAAAAACTATCTCATCCTGGGCAGTGGAAAATTATCTGTTTGCTGGGGACCACCCCGAAAGTTTAAAGGTTTTTTTTAGCTTGGAAAACAATTAAGACGACGGTTTTTTTTCGTCGTCTTGCCCTGACTCGGCTCTCTTATAAGAATTGCAATTTTCGCTCAGTGTGACAAACGCACACACAAGTATCTAAAAGGGGGAGAGATACACGGAGACACACCGCCGCGCCGTATCCGACGAAGCAATTGCGCTAGACAGGGACGGCATTGTACAACAGCACACAGCACGGTACTGCTGTACTTACTGTGTGTGAATCTAGTGTGGGATAGTGGGATATAGTGGATATCGCCGCTACGGGAAGATACAATATTTAGATACAAACTATTCGTGTACTAAGGCATGTATTAGCCCGCTGCTATTACATATTTGAAGTGAAGCATTCTGTCGATTCGTGTGAAACGCATCAGCGCGAACGTTTCCTTTGTATCTGTGAAGTGAAGCCATTCGTATTGAAGCTGCTAATTATCTGGCTTTGTGCTGTGTTATCATTCTCAAAGAAGTGCAACTCTTGGGAAGGGATTCGGTTTTTGTGTTTTGCAATTAATCCGTTCCGACTGCGACAGCGGTGGGGGCTAACTGCGGGCGCAAACCTTGAGAAAGCTGTAAAACGCGTAGCTCGCGTCTAAAGTAACTAACATCTCGTTTGTGTATACACACATATTTTCTCGGGCTATCTCCGATACTTTTCGTGAATTTTCATTCTGTTCTCTGTATTCCTCTCGCGCGAGGAATTGCGGTTTAAGTTTACTATATTTTTTTTCTTGTTTTCTTGCGTGCTAGTTTTTTTTTCCCTGTCGGGTTCCTCGTTTTGCTTGCTCGTGTCGTGTGTCGTTCCTATCCCCAGTGTTTGTGGGATGTAATGAAAGGAAATTCAAATTAAAGGAAAAGGAAAATCCATTTAACAACAAAATCTCACTCGTGTGTATACCCAGGGCCGAGAAGTGTCCAAAAGTGAAGAATGTGAATGTTGCATCCTCGGTGGTGTTGTGTGCGCTTGCATTGTTCGTCGTTCCGTTTTCTCGGTCGCGTGTGAAAAATTTGTGTGTACATACTCAAGGGAGAGGAGACAACACCAACAATCAGCCGGATTAACTTTCAGAGAATATGGCGAGAGTTCCTCACCGGAAAATGGGGAAATACATATTCCCTTATCTGAAAGGATAATTCAAATACAAGTCAATCAACAAACGGATACAAATACTCAAGAAAACCCCACAAAATTTGGATAAGACAAAGAAACTGAAACAGAAGCCGAAAAGAGAAACTACATGTAAGTCATCGCAGTGTTTTCTATTTGAGTGTATCCAAGTATGGAGTACGTACCACTTTTGGTTTGATTTTGATTTTCATCGGACATCAATCTCCCCCGACTTTTGAGTCATGGTTATCACATTTTCGTGAGTTCTTCTCTTCTCTCATTGTCATCAGTGCTCTCTGTTGCTGCCTCTGCTGGCGCTGGCTGGTTCACGTCCAACTTCTGCTCCTTCCAATGTTCGCTGCTGGTGTGTTTTAAAAATTGCAAAGAGCAATGATCTTTGAAATTCCTCGTATCTCGTTTCCAATTCGTTCTCATCTGCGGTGTGCTATTGCCGTCGGTGTGTTTGGTTATTAGACTACCCACCAGTGCGGGTCGAAGGGAGAGAGCATGTAATGGGGAAATGTATACAATGAGAGAAAATACCATTTTTCCAACTGGAAGTGTGCCTTAAGAGATTCTGTTTTTATTATTTCGTTGAATACGAGTCGGAATTGGATTTGTTTTCAAAAGAGATGCGCTCTCTTCGCTCTTCCTACATCGCACACCAACCCACGCGCACTGGACTGGTATTTATCTCACATGCTCACATACAATAGCAGAATTTGAATGATTCGTCGACGATGGGTCGTCGGTGCGGGATGCGTGCGCACATGCAGCCAGTATATGCACGTGTGTAATTGGGGGAGACGAAGGAGAAATTAAAAATAAAAGAATGAGGGAGCAGAAAGCAACAAGGCCATATCCGATTGCTTTTATTTTGCGTTTATTTTTGGAATGGTCTTTTTGTACTTTCACATAGAGACCCACCTACATCTTCTGGCGGATGGATCTCTAGTTGCTTTGAGTATGGAAAATTTAACCCTCGGCATTTACGGGAATTCTTGACAGTCTATAAATTTATTTGGATGGAAAAATACCCAAATATGAAGCGTCATCTCCGAGCTAGTGAAGGCCATAAGAAGGAGTGAACAAGGCGGGAAACATTTCAAACTTCTGGCTTCACTGTTTTTCTGGAATCGCATACAGAATTTTTGGGACTAACGAATGCCAGAAATATCGTTAGTACAACAGTGTTCGGTTCTGTACTTGGAACGAGAGGCTTTCTAACCGACAAGTGATGTCGAAGCTGCATTGGATATGATAAATAGAGTTTGATGAACAACTGCGACATTTACAAATATTTGGAAGTTGGTTTTGTCGTTCGGGGTTGGCTGCTTAGCAAATAAGCCTTACAATAGTCCCCAATAATCCCTCCGCCACTAGCAGCCTGTTTTGGGCTCGAGCCTCTACAGAGAACAACGATGTCAACAACAAGGTTCCCTTCTGGGGTCTCATGTGACTAAGGGTCTATGGCCAACGACACCACCTTCATTTAACGTTAAGCTGGATAAGGAGGGCGTAAATGACATGACCGTACCTTGAGCAAACATCCGTCAACCGGTTCGCATTTCGGTCGACATCAGACACTCTTGACGTCTGAAGTTTCGATCAACTCGGATAATTTCCTTGATGTAACTCGAAAATCGAAAAAGGAAAGGAAACAAGGGAGACAAGGCATGCTACAATAACAAAAGACAGCCAAGAGCGTTGCCGATATAGTCTTCCAGAGACTCTCAGAAACTTCGATGTTGCCCACCCAAATAATAGGCGTTTAACCCTAGACGTTGGTTAAATATTATCAACACTAGGACTAATTCGAAGAGAGGATAATAGGACTCAGAGTGTAAAAATGAATCAAGCACCGATCCACTTTTCGAGTCTAAAAACAGTGCATGACCCAAGAAATTCAATGACACCCAGGTCGCCTATGACAGCGTTCATAGATGGCATACAAGCCAAGTTTTGACATTCCTGTGAAACTCGTCCGGTTGTACATGATGAGAATTCCCGCTGCTCCATCAAGGCCCGAAAAGAAATCAGGACTTAATCAAGGCGACTCGCTGTCGTGTGACTCCTCCAACATCAAACAGAAGAAGATCGTCTAAAACTCAGACGCCATTACTCGACGTACGATTCTCCCTGTTACTGTAATCATATGCCAATGACAATGACGTGCTTTTGCAGAACACAGCGCAGATCGGCTAAAATAGATCTGGCAGTGAATGGCAAAGTAATGCGGTACTCAGGTTCGAGGTATTTAAGGACTTCGTCTGCCTCGGCTCCGCAGTAAACAGTACGAACAACATCTGTACCGAGATCAAACGCAGAAAACTCCTGCCAAACGCTGTTTCTTGAGTCTCACGAGGCAATTGAGCAGTAGAGCCGCTCCTCGAAGGATGAAGTTGACTTTCCGGCGCAGGAGCATGGACCATTGCAAAAGTGGATGCAATTCGAGAGAAAATGCGTCCGAATTTTGGTCCTGTTTGTGTGATGGTTTTTGGAGAAGATGTTTCAAACACGAACTGTGATTTTGCTGTTCAGCGACTGGTGGCCAACGTGGCGTGTACTACTCGAAGCCTCCGGGAAAACTTAACAGCGACTGCCGCGTTCAAGGTGGAGCGCCCAGCTGGAGAAGGACCAACTTGGCATGAGAAACGGCAAGCCAGGTATCGGGCGAGTTGGAGAAGCTTTTAGGTTGAGGGCCAGGTTCACGCCACCAGATGAAGAAGATGATTCTGTAAAATGATCTTTCAATGAAATCCTCACAAATTCTATAAAAACCCATTAGGGTCGATAACGACCCAATAAAGTAAGATTAGCCGATTTTTTTAACGTAGGTCTGCGGTTAAAAAATGTTACTCATTCAAGTAAAATATAGCAAAATTTATTTAAAAAAAAAGACATCGAAGAAGCATGAAGGTATATGCAACGCTGCATCGAACTACGCATGGTCCACAGCTTGTGAAATTTTCTCCAGCGGCAGTGTCACCGGAGACAGCAAAAATACTGGATACCCCATCTAAGCAACGCCAGACTTGCTGCGTTCTGCAGACCACTTCGATCCGTCGGCATTGACTGAAATTATTACATTTCACTCGATTTTCTCCTTGCGATGTGCTCAAGAGAACAATTTCGACAGTTCTTGGGATGCTCACAAGTTGTTTGATTTTGCTCAGAATACGAAAACTTCACAATTTGTGACTAACCCTGAGGCAGTTGTGACTGTGCACTTAATTGAAGGCAATTTTTGTTAATTTTGTCAACACAGGAGGAATTTTCATCGCGAATAACTTGAGTAATTAGACCGGGCTGATCTGATGTGAACCGTATTTCAGTGAGGGCGTTCTGCATCGACCGGAACAAATGGTAGTCAGAGGGCCCAAGGTCTGGGCTATAAGGCGGGTGGGGTAAAACCTCCCATCCACTGTTTTCCAAATAGTTCCTAACCGGAATAGCAACGCGGGTCCGAGCGTTGTCATGATGGAAAATTATTGCCTCGTGTCTGGTCGCATATTCCGGGCGTTTTTCGGCTACTGCTCTCTTCAAACGGACTAATTGTGTTCGGTAGCGTTGTCCATTGATGGTTTCACCCGGTTTTAGCAGCTCATAATACAGCACACCCTCCTGATCCCACCAAATACAGAGCGTTACCTCCGCAGCGAGCTCCTCGCGAAAACACCTTTTCAGGCACAAAGTTCGACATATTTGAGTGAAAAAAAAAAAATACTAAAATGACAGTAGCTTTCCAATGCATGTTCCAATGGAATAATACAAGTTACGCCATCTCTTAGCAAACACCACGAATAAGTTCTGATACTGAATTCCTACATCTGTCAACTTACTTACACTTTACAAGGGTGTGACGATGTTAAACGCAGTGACTGCTGGTACATGTCGGTGCAACATTATTTATTCTTGTCCCAGTCCCTTTTATTTTGCCGGTCATGGCGGCATACGTCAATACATTTGGTCCATTGAATATTGTGCTTACTCAAATTATTATCAACGGTTTTAAAAATGTCTTCCCCAATCACATTGGTTTCCAAAGGTTCACAGAGAATTGAATGTCTCTTTGGAGAATTGAAATCAAAACAATGCAGGCTACTTTAGGTTAGAGTGGCTGACTACTTTAAGGGTAGCCAAAAGTAGGCCCGTTGTGTTACCACATAGATCTCGCGAAACATCTGGAGTTCTTAATAAAGCGATGGAGCTGACTGATGCTAATGTTACTTAGTTCGGTCAAGTCATATTAATATGGGGCGTCCAAGTGACTAAATCTGCGGGATGAGAGGGCATTGCAGTTGCAAAGAAGGGCTGAAATGGTTTCTTCTTCCTCTTTATCCCTACACCTTCCACAGAAGTCGTTATAGGGGATACCTAGTCTTGAGGCGTGCCTGGTTATAACGCCGAAGAGAGTTCTTCTTCTGATGATCGTTAGTAGGCCATAATTGATTTGTGATGAGGCATCCAGTGCCAGAAGACCATCTACGTTTGGTTTGAGGAAGCATTTCAAGCTTTAGTAGACGAGTTCTCCGTTCGGAAAGAGTGGTGAGGTGCGAGTTCGTCTAATTCGCAATTCTCTGGGATGTCACTGTGTCCCGGCACCCACATGAGTTGGATGCTAAGATACTTGGCCATCTCGTTAAGGGATAGGCAGCAATTGAGGGACGTCATGGAGTTAAATGTGCCTGCATTCAGTGGCGGCTGGTAGTACAATAGGCATCCAAGGGAGTTCCCCGTCCGGAATAAGGGTTGAGGTGCGAGTTCGTCTACTTTGCTGCCTGTCTGAAAAGATGACAATGTCTGTACATAATATTACATTGTTTTCTAGCCTTGACAGAGCTTCCTTGCCTCAAAGGCGCTACAGTGAGAGGGTAGTCGGAATGACAGGTCAAAATTTAGATCCTTAGAGTAGACTCCCACACCCACTCCTTCGCTCATCTTCGATCCATCTGTGAAAATTCGCGGAGGACCGTCCAGCGTCTGGTGTTCAAACGTCCAGTAAGATCTGGGGGGTATGCTGGTTGAGAAGTTTTTCTCGAAGATGAGCTTAGGTAGCGTGGACCTGCCTGCTGAAGAGATCTATCGGCGGGAGGTTGAGGAGTGTATTTAAAGCTTGGGAGGGGGTAGTTCGCATCGCTCAGCTAATGCAAATGCATGGCATCCGCTGACCCTTTCAAGCTGTTTGCAGAAAGTGGCTTTGTCTAATGCAGATCGCGACGAGGTACAGTAGCATGAGTCTGAATGCCGACACGAACAACCAGTGAACCACTCGCGGCTGTAGACCCCATTTGCTTCATATAGCTTTTTACGACAATACAGAGCCGTAGAGGCTTTTTTGACGCGTTCCTGGATAATGGGATTCCAGCTTGGCATCGCGTATAGAATGAGGGCCAGGAATTTGGCACAGTTGCTTAGTTATAAAGGGACTCGTCTGATAATGGGGGGATTGAACGCAGGAATTTTACAATGCAATGCATATGAGCAAGTGTTTTCGCGGATGACTAGATGATGGTACATATGAATTTGTTTGATATTGTTTGAGTTTCGGTATGACGTGACTCTTCTACGGAACTCCAGGGCTCCGCGGAACATCATTTGGGAAACGCTGGTGGATATGCCTTTACCGGGCGTTGTGCCATAAATACGCATGCATTCCGCGGCATTTTCAGAAGCTGCAGAAACGAGCAAAAATTTAACAGAATCTGCCCAACATCTGTTTTGTAAATGCCGACTCCGGCAATGAAAAGGTTTTCCTATAAAAGCACTTTTTCGAAGAACTGGACGACCTAAAGGGTGCGAAACTGAAGAACATCCTAAGGAATTGAAGAAAGTAGAAAAACATTTCCGATTAAGGACAGAATTAGTAGTCGAAGAGCCAACTAGACATAATCATCGGAAGTAAAATAAAATGAGAATGCAACTAACCAATGTCATTAGGAGGAAAATAAGGACACTCCTTGCAACCTCTGTCATTGTCCCAGTCTCTGCCTGTTGAGACATATAACACTGGAAGAACTTAAGGACCTTCAGGATCTAACAAGTATCTGTTTAAAATCTCTTCAGGTTTGTAAGGATATCAGGGTGGCTGAACAAAGGGAGTGTACGATAACTTGGGCACGAGTTGATAACGCGGGGTTTTATAGAGAGGTCAAAACAAGCTTTTTTTTTACTGAGATGGGAGAGGGGGAGAATATTTTAGAAAAAAAACTATTAAACAACATTGGCAACACTTACATGGAATTATATACCTCTTTTGAAACTTATAACCCTGTTCTGAAATCCTTAATTCTAATGAAATTATTTGTGTCAATAGTTTTTGAAAAATTCGCATGCTAACTCAACATTTTGATGAAAAAATAAAAAAAAAATACTTTTTTTTTTTTTCAAAATTGTGAAAAAATGTTAAATGAAGGGTTTTCCACAAATTTTTAGTCCATGATTGCTTAGATTTGAAGTACTTGAATTCATGTATCCTTACTTCTAAAAAAAATTATTTTCTTATAAGCTTTTTCAGCAGTTATGTTTTCCATATAACCGAATCTCTGTGCATCATTATTGTCAAAACATTGTTACCCTAATCAAGAAATAAATAAATATAGAAAAATACTTTTCAGAACAGAACTGCATTCGTATTCGTGTTCAAGAACCTCTGCGATTTCCTATCTCGCTTTGTCTTCTCGAACTATCATTGACACGCTTGACCATTATCGGAGGCATCGAATTCAACAAATGGTTCAATGAATTTAACAGATGTGAGATTCCTTATCTCAACCTGGTAATCGGTTTTTTAACCGGCGCGCCGTTCGATAAGAGACGTCTACTAAGTCAGTCAATTAATTCGATGTGTCGACGTATGTAGGTGTGCGGCGTAATGACGTGTAATTTCATGACCAATTGTGTGACATAACGGATTCACATTCTAATCGCATTTTGTAAGAGAATGTGGGCAAACAAGACCAGATAAGATTTCCCCGACAGCAAGGATGATTGATGTGCCAAAGTAATGTTGTAATTATCACATGGTGTGATAGCATCTACAAGAACGTTCGAGTGGTGAACGAATGTAGGCTCTGGTCTTGGAATAATAATCACGATGCTCTGAGAATATAGGGACAATGTACACTCGGACAGCTGCCCAACAACTGGATGGAGGTCCTGTCGGAGTAGAAGACGAGCACAACAGTATGATCAGAGATGACCTAACAGAGATACTCGTCTTCCAGCCGAAAATGCATGCTACGCATACTACTTCGTTTGGAAGCTATTGGCCAAATTCTGGCACACCTTTATGATGAGTCATAAGTCACAACTGCCTCACAAGAGGCTGGTGAGTCACAAATTGTGATTGATTTCGTATTCTGAGCAAAACCTCACAACTTGTGAGCATCACGAGAACCGTCAACATAAGATGGAAAAAAGGAGAAAATAGAGATAAATGTAATAATTTCAGGGTAATGTGTATTTTTTAGACTACAACCGGCAAAGTTGGATCGACTGGATGGCGCAGTTGGTTAAGTGTCTGCCTTTGGTTAGTCGGGACTAGTGATGGGCATAATCGAATGATTTTAAGAATCGAGACTTAAGTAATCGAGATATTTTAATATTCGAATGATCATTCGAATGACTACACATCATTCGAATAACTTCAAATTTAGCACGAGAACAAGTGACACAACATTCTTGTCGGAACTTTTTCCAAATGAATACAGATGCAAAATCTGCATTTTGCAGATTGACATGAAAAGAAATGTACCACTTGCTAGAATACCAAATTGCTCAAACATCACGAGCGAGACATCACATACATTTCTGAGTTGTGACCACCTCACAACACAAGTGGTGTCTGTTTTGTATGACCATAAGTCCTAACCCTTAAATGCCCACTTGTACATTTTGGGCGCGCACTTTTGAACAAGAATTTGGTGTGAGTTAGGACCAGCGTGTCCAATTGAGCACGTACTAACCTGAGATAGCACGAGACTAACCCGTCACATACCCACATGAGTTCCTCAAGATACAACATTTTTTCAGAATCAACACGCCTCTACAACACGCCTGTAGTTGTGTCCCCAAAGAAAATAAAACTTGGGCATAAAAGGGCTAGGGTTCACTTGCCGAAACCGATAAGGAATTGCGATTGAATCCATTGAACTCACTATCTGCTTGTAGTTATATTTCACTTCATTTATTGGTGGATATTTTGTATAAATACCACACACACACCGTACTTAGTATAGATGCATATATTGGGTACATGTTTTAATTCGCGCGGTTTTTTTTTTCAAAATTTGAACGTTTATTTTAGGAAAAACATGTACAATAGTATTATTCAAAGTATTGCCCATCTGAGGCTATGACTTTTCCCACCTTTCGGGCAATTTGTGGATCCCATCCCAAAAGAACAGCGCCTAGGTCTGTTAAAAAATAGTTTTTGAAATCATAATTAAAAAAAAAACAGGACTTTCTTTAAATACCTTTTTACGCCTTCAGCCAACTGTGTGACGTAGGTTAAGGAGTGCTGACTGAGGGCCACATCAGCAAATTTAGGCCGAGCCTCACAGGTATGAGGCCACATTATTAAGTGACTTGAAGGGGCTAATGGGGAGTAATGGGTTAACTCCCTGCTGTCCTTTAGGACATTATATTCAATATTTTTTTTATTTACAAATTGAAAGACTAACTTGTATACAAAATTTTGAATATAGTTTCCTTAAAAAGGGACAGTGGTTGTACTGGGTTAATGCCTGTTTTATGTCAAGATCGGCTAAAAACGTAGGAGGTGCTAATGAATGTAGCCAATCTTGCAATGATTGCCAGATCCCACTTGGTCCCACAAGTGATGATACTAACCAGCATGCTGTAAGCTGTTTGTAAGGAGGTTATTCGTTTGATTATATGGACGGTCAGAGTACCATCCGTGAGTTGTTCAAATTCCATGTATTGAAAAGAGTCCGCCGCCCCGTGGCGTTCTGGCTTGGTGCGTCGACCCTTACTCACTTAAGCCTACCGGGATTCGATTCCAGGTCACTGACACCGAGTCACTGACAATGCGCAAAGTCTACAACTGTTAAGAAACAGCTGAAGTGCTAGACCACTTGCTGAAAAGCTAGGTACTGGCCCTTTACGGGTTGAAGCGCCACCAGTATTATGTCATTATTATGTGGCGGTATTCAGTCGCAATCCGAACGAGTTTCTGTGCGGTTTCCTTGCCGTGAATCACGACAGACCGCAGTGGGTCTGTTTTGCAACAATTCCATGGCATTGTTTTTTTTCGGACGCAAGCGGTGTTCTTTTCATAGATTACCTTGAAAAGTGTACGAGAGCTTTTAAGCGGTATTGGTTTGAAACATAAACCGCTGTATTTGGCGAAGAAAAGAGTGCTGTTCATTCAAAAGAAGTGCACACGTACTTAGTCAACATGGCAAAACATCAAAAATTCGGCTACGAAAGCACGAACTACTTCCCCAACCAGGATATTCTTTGGATGTAGCCCCATGTGACTATTTCCTGTTTCCAAACCTTATGAAATGTCAAGGGAATTGGGTCGAATGAAGAGGTAATCACTGAAACAAACGTCTATTTTGATTTTGATTTTCTTTCGAATTTGTTGATAGATCGCTTAAAATGCGTTTTATTTAGAGACTCACATATCGGAAAAACCACTTTGGTCGGTTTTATAAAACTGGATTGGAAATAAAATACTGAAATTCGAATACATTAGTCCCCGGTTAATTGCTCCCCCTTTAATGGCGTCAAAAAGTCAAACAAAATTTCAGAACGTTCCCCGTTTAACCGTATCTCGCTTAATTGCGTTTCGCTGTTAATTGTATTCATTTTTCCCGGTTAATTGCACCTTTGTAGAAACACCAGAAATTGAGCAAAAGTATAGTTTGTTGACCGACTTATTTCGTTTGACTAGGCCAATGTCGTTGTACAGCTCGTAGAGTTCGTCATTTAATCTCCTCCTCTGAATTCCATCTTCTCCTAAAAACGGGACCGAATATAATTCGAAGGATTTTTCTCTCGAAACGATCAAGGATATCTTCGTCCTCATTTGATATCTTCCATGCTTCTGCTCCATACAGCAGGACTGGGACTATCAAGGTTGTATGTAAAGATAGCCTAGTTCATGCCATCCAAGCCGAAAGAGCGATTGGCCAGGGTTATTCTTCGTCTTATCTCCGAGGTGTCGGAGTTAAAGGACCTATCTTGTAGTCAGCATGTACCTTGTTTTACCCTTATTCTTCTGGTATTGACGTCTGAATTAGCCACGATCTTCTCGGTCTTCTCGCCTTGTCTAAAGCCATTCTTACCGAGACAAAAAATGCAATAAAAACGTGGTTAATTGCCCCCATTCTCGATTTCAAATTTTGACGATTTTCAATGGGCTGGTAAATGAACATAAATGCTTGTAACTTTGCATACATTTATTTGAAGAGACTTAAAAAAGAAGAAAAAAATTGTACATCATTTTTTTGTTGTTGTTTTTTGGGATCAAACAAAAGCCCTTCTTTTCGGCGGCGCAAGTGATCTCCTCCGAAGCACTAAGCACACACCTTGACCTGGAGTGTGCTAATTGGCAGACAGACAGCAGCTAGAACGTCGATCAGATTAAGATCACTGAATAGCTAGAAAGAACTTCGGTCTGGACATTACCCAGATCTTACTGAGGGTCTGACCTCCAGACGCAGGACGGGCCACTACGAATCTTCACAGATGGTCGCAGGTGTGGGTTCTGGCGTCTATTTCAAGGATCTAAACATTCAGCATTCTCTACGTCTACCAAATAACAGAAGCGTCTTTCAGGCTGAAACTACGGTGATTATGGAAGCTCTGGCATGACTGAAAAAAAACAATGTAATATCAAGCACATATATCGTCCGATTGTCAGACAGTGATCAAATCTTGGGACTCTGTCCCTTTCAGACTTCCCTTAATTGCCGCCTATCACTTAACGAAATGGCCAAGTATTTCAACATCCATCTAATGTGGGTGCCGGGACATTGTGACATTCCAGAGAATTGCTTAGCGGGCTAACTCCCTAGGAAGTGTACAAATTCTGCAGTCTTTCCGGGTGGAGACTCACCCTCTATGCCTATCACTACTATAAAATATCTGCTAAAGGTTGAAACGCTTGCTCAAACGAACCACGGATGGACATCAGGCTCATTATGCCTTATTACTAAACAACTCTGGTCTATTATCGCTCCCAAACTATCGCTAAGGTTGGTCGAACTAAACAGGCCGAATCTCAGACCTTATTGGCGTTCTAACAGGACATTGTGCCATCGGAACTCATGCCTCCAGACTAGGCCTTCCTTATAGTGACTTCTACAGCAGCTGCATGAACGAGGACGAGGAAGACACCATTGAACACTTGCTATGGAGCTGTAATGCTCTCTCATCCCGTAGATTCAGACTTCTGGGAGCCCACTTCTTCGAATCAGCCTTCTTCTTAATCAATTAGTGCTTCTTCAAATCAGACGTCAGCACTAACTGGCTTAGATCCGCGTGGTGACACAATGGGCTTGGCCTATGTGTGTCTGCTGTCCTTCTGAGCAGCAGTCGGCTGACTTCAACCGAACCTTGGATCCACAAAAGAGGTGAGGGAGGTGTCCCATGAAAATTGCCTTATTATGTAACCACTGCTACCACAGCCACCATAGGAGATCTTGATTAAACACGGTTTTGTGTGAGTGTCCGTCAGAAAAAAAGCTCCAGTGACTGACAAGTCCTGTTAGTTTCACCTTTAGTGTACGATAAGTCAGCTTGTTCGAAACACCAAGGTCTGTTGGTCTATATTTTGAATTTCGACTGTTTCGTTATCAGAATGATAAGAGTCGTGTCGAAGAGCTCATAATCAAGTCTGCGCCTGAGCTAATACCCGCGTCCACTCTTGTCAGTCACTGCTTCCAATTATCGCGACAAAGCTGCCCAAACCATGACTTAGTCTGTATACGTGGGCTTGGCCTAATCACAACATTGCTGAAACCAACAAACTCCTCTTTCAGCGCATAACATGCTCAATAGCAAACCATAAACGTCTGAAGAATGACTTGAAAAAAAAAGAAACTGAGACTCGTCAATGCAATCTTCTTCTTTAGTTCCAGTATCCTTTTGTGGGCCTTAACTACGCCCATCCACCACCACGTTCTATTCCCTTGCCTCAACACTCACCAATTTTTTCCCCAACTGCCGCGCTTCACTCTCCACTCACTCTCCGTTCTGCGCCAAGTTTCCTTCGCCACCATCATACAGCTGTCACCCTTTCGTAGTGTCTGACCAATCCACTGCCACTTCCGTCGTTGTCCAATGATGTAGTATAACGAAGCACGTCACTCATCACTAAAAGGAATAAGATCGGTGAGAAGATGCAGTCTTATCTTACTCCACTTTTGACATCGAATTCCTCTGCCTATCTCCCACGTGGCATTAGGATCCGCCGGAATTCCGGAATTCGCCTCGAAATGAACACTCAGTTAACACTATCACTGTTTTCCAAATTAATGAACATCAAATGAAGCGGAGATCTATAATCAACACATTGCTCAATGAGAATACGCAATGTGTCGATAAGCTGGAGAAAGGGAGATCGAGTTCGTAAACCTGCTTGTTCGGCATCGCGTGCGTCTTCAAGTGTATTGTTTAATTCGCTATCCCTCCAGTCTTCAAGCGTAAAATTTCCCTTTTTAGGAAGTTTGGCTATCACTCCCTTTTTCCACTCAGCAGGATGGCTATTAGCTTCCCAGGCTCTCTGTGTAAGTGGAAGCAGTAGCTCAGTCAAAATTGTTGGGACTGCTAGTAGGAGCACAGTGGGGATGCCGCCAAGACCAGAAATGAGATACCATGGAGATGGCCAACTTCACATCTGATTGTCTCTTTGCCCATCGACGAATTTGAATGATTTTTTGACAGTTATTCACAAAACAATGTGAATCCCGCTCTCTGATTTGAATTTGAGAGAGATTTGACAAGTTGACAAGAGAGGCAGAGGTTGACTATCTCTACAATACTTAATTTCTGGTCAAGGAGATTGTTGGATGGGGGTGCGAATTCGGGGAATTCTTACATCGACGAACTCAGCATGGGTTGGGTGCGTGTTTCTTGCGAATACACAGTTCAGAATCGTAGCAAAATGATCCTCACAGCTTTTGAGCTGATCATCATCCGAACTAAGCACAGAACCATTCAGACTTTGCACTGGGTGATTGTTAGAGCTGCGACCACCAGTCACGTGTTTAGTGATCTTCTAAACGGCTCCGTTGTCAGAGCTACTTGCAGCTCCCCGCTACAGTGGCTAGTCACACCACGATGAACTTCTCTCATTTTCAGGCGATGTACGAGTTCTAATTCAATTCTCTCAAGTACAGCGGCCGGCGACTGTAACGCGAGTTTTCAGGTGTTTCCTTTCGTTCGTCTGAGATCTCCACGCTCTGTGTCTTCCCCGAACTCGACCGACAATGTTCGTAGCACCCGATGTGCAAACATTTTCACAGTCGTCCAATGTTTTTTGATGGTTCCATCCACACCTTAAATTGCCGGCGCACTGAGGGGTCACTTAACCAGCGGCGTCTAATCTGAGGTGAATGTTTGAAATTGCTGCTGTCCGGAGTCGGAGAGTAACTACCATGAGATGGTAGTCACGGATTATCCCCACATCTGCTCCTCGGGCGTCAAGGAGACTACTTGTGAAGCGTTTTGGTTGCTTGCTTGTCATTGGAAACCCGACAGACTTTATGTCAGGCCTTGTGCGCAAACATGGTGTCACCTATAACTAGACGATTGGCATTGCAGAAATCTACAGACCTCTCGTCGTCATGTTTGTGTTTTTCATTTTCGCTACCTACCCTGGCATTCAAATCCCCCCTTACAAGGACAATGCCTGCACCTGGTGTTGTTCTGGAGACGGCGTGCTTCTATCGAGGAGAAATCTGGCGCCCTTCGCTTCAGGAGTCAAGGAGAGCTTTCACATTCCAGAACCCTTAGTCCGGGTATAATAGGCAGAAGTCGCCAACGTGTGATAAGGAATGAGTCCGTGGCGTAGTGTCGGTTTCCGTGGCTTAACTGTGTTCAGTAACGCGGGTTGCTAGCCCACGTTACCTAGTCTAGTATTAAGGTGCAGATGAACCCGCGCCACTAGAGGGCAAAGCAAGCACTTCCCCACGGTTGGGCTACTGGCCCAAGCCTAGTAGTGGTCTTGATTCGGTCTGGATACGAGAGAGCAACTACTGCAAGTTGCACATGGTTTCTTTTTCCTCTTCTATTAAATCAAAGCGGTGATTTTCGATTTTCGAACCCCCACCGATGTGCACTGCAGACCGACAGCCTGTCAAGCAACCCACCCAATCAATGTCGTAATCTTTCTCGCCCAACACTAGAAGATTCAACGTACAAAGGTAATCCGTGCCCACACACACGCTCGTGCCTCCCTGTCCGCGTATGATCGTCATTAAACTCAAAGCAAAAATATATCACCAGCGTCGTTATTTATTTTTTTAATCCCCAAGCAAATATATTTGCGAACCGAAAACATTTACACATTACCTGGCTATTTGTGCGGCACAAACAATAGAACTTTTCAAATAAACAAAAGTCTTAAACATTTCCAATCGAGTTGCGCTCGCCTTTATGTGGCGAGAGTGTGTGTGTTGTGTGTTGGTTTTGTTTGTGTTCAGCAGAGAGTCTGAACAGAGCTGATGTTGATTCTCTTTGAATGGGATTTCTCTTTGTTTCGTTTTCATTTTATCGATTTTTCTCCCAACTTCAGGCTGAGCTCGTGTGCGTGTGGCTGAGCGTGAGCACCACTACCAGTTGCCTAGCAAGCGACATACGCTCACTGTTCGACTGGGGGTGTGACGGTGGTAGTGCACCATGTGCACAAGACCTACTTCCTCTGGCTGAAATGGGTTTATGCTGTTTACCGTGGCAAGGCAACACAGCACATAGCCGTTGAAGGGGGTTGTGATGAGTGCGGGGGTAAAAGGTTTTATTCATTTGGCTGTCATCGAGCACTCACACCGGCGGCACAGCTGTCAAAGTGTCACCCGTTCTTGTGTTTCTTTTTCGGCTGTGCTTTATTTTTCGTTCGTTTTTCAGTTGTCTTTTTTTCTTTGTTCGTTTGTGTAATTTGACAGAGTGAAGTGTATAATTTCATTTTAGGGCTCAATGAGCATAAATGCTTTGCCATGAAGTCTAATTAATTCCTTTGGATATTATGTCATTAGTGCTGTGTGGAGAGAGGATCAAAATTGGAACGATGTGTTGAGGGTGTTCACCTTTGGGCTTCCTCTTTTCGGTTGTCCTGCGGCGAGCATAAATCACAAAGATCAGACATACGGGCGCGCACTGACTGGAGGAAGAGATATTTCTCATCGAAAATGTTTTCGAAAATACATACTTTCCATTTGAACCTTTAAGCTTTTCAGTCTGGATGACGTCCACAAAAGACAGCCATCAACTGATAGAGAGATATCCGTCTTCACAGCTGGTTGTCCCTTGCATTCCGCCGAATCCCGACATTAATAAAGTATTGCAGAACAGAGAGAACAGAGAGAGAGGCGGTGTGGATTTGTTGTTTGGAGGCAGTCTTACTCAAAAAGTCTTAAGCTTTGTAAAGCGACTCATGACAATCTGCATCTAAGGCTACACACCAACCCACACGCGAAGTTTCATCAATTTTCTCCGCACCACCAAGTTCTGCCATACATTTGCGGGGCCTGGAAACCTCGAGATTTCTGCTAAACCTAGATGCAGCCCCCCTGGATTCATGCGTCCATGAGAGGTTGTCAAATCGAACAAACCTACCCTCGCGAATTTCAGTTAAATTTCTCACTTTGCCGTACACTATTTCACACATTTCTCACTATTTTCTGGTGTTCTCACGCTTTTATTTCCCGTCAACAGACAGCTGTTCTGACATTTGTTTTGGCGGGCACTTATAAATTGAGAGCTAGGGACTTAAAAATTGAGAGCGAAATCACTTCAAACTCGGTGGGATTCCATTTCAGTAAAAGTTCAACCGGACCTCGCGGTTTCGGAACGTTGCATAAGCTAAATTTGGAAACATCAGCCTGATTTGCGTCAACGCCCCGACAGAGGACAAAGATGTATGACCTCGTAGAGAGGATATACGAGCCCGCAACTTCGACACCAAGATCGTACTAGGAAATTTTGAACGCAAAGCTCGATAAGGAAATCCTCGCTACATTCATCTGTAAACACAGCTTTTCCGACACCACATCCGATAACGAACTCAGGCTGGTGGACTTTGTCACTGGTCGCAGTCTCTCTTTAGCTAGCACGCGGTTCCCACACCTCAACATCCATAAAGGGAGTAGGCGGTAATGTTGCGTGTTGCGATCGACGCCAGGCCTTCGTCCGGCATTCTTGATGTCTGAACTTTCCGAGGAGCTAATATAGACTCGGACCTTTTCCCGGTTTTAGTCAAGGTAAGGACTCGGATATCAAGACAACAGCAGAGACGAAAAAGAACACTAGGGTGAACAATCGCAAAGGACGGCTAGGATCTTGCCGATAGAACCTACCAGAAACTCTCTCTAAGTAAACCACGTCGGGTTAGAGCCATCAAAGAAGTTGCCACTAATGTCATGGGTTATACGACACCACGTGGGAAAAACCCGTGGTTTGACAACGAGTGCAGGCAGGCACATACAGCTTAGCCTATAAAGCAACTCTGTAAAGAACAATGAAAGCGCTGTTCGTGAACTCTACAACCAGAGACGAAGAGAAGGGACTTGGAAAGGAGGAGGAGGAAAAAGAGAAAACACAAGAAGCGCGTGATCGAGGAGAGGGAAAGACTGAAGTCTGCAGGACTAATGTCCGAAAGCGTATAACATCAAAGGGTATAAGGTTCGGACAGAAGTCGGGACGAAACTGGACAACGGAGTCGCAGTCGATACTGAGAATCTAAAAAAGATCACGTCTGTCAGATCAGACTGAACTGAAACAGCGACGAGGACTCAAATACCGCTGTCAAGCAGAATGTTCCACTCAATCTGGACGATAATCGAAGAGAATTCCGTCCCCCGACCTAGACGAGGTCAAGATAGCAATATCTAAGGTCACACGAGGCTACTTGAAGGCAGCTCGAGATTATCTTTTTGGCCGCATGCACCAGCACCTAGACATTATCGGAGGGAGAAATGCCCGATCAGTGTAGCTGCCTTATCCATAAGCAACAAGACCCTCAGGGCTGCGCCAACTATATAGAGGGATAAGACACCTTAACAGCGTACAAGATCTTCTCTGCCGTTTTGTTTGCTCGCATAAAGTCCAGATTAGACCGGATCTTCACACTGCGGCGATCTTGGAAGACACCCAAGCAATGCATATTGCCACCCACCGTCGATTTAAAGGTAGCATATGAAAGCGTGCATAGAGACGAGCTATACACAGTCGTGTCTAGTTTTGACATTCCTGTAAAACTCGTCAGGTTGTGCAGGGTGATGATGAAGAATTCTCGCTGCTCGATCAAGGTCAATGACGAACTCAGCGAGACATTAAAATGTTTAGACAAACGACGCGCCGTTCTGCGAATATCGCACAAGACTCACACGGACTCGATCTTACAGAAGTCCATGCGACATGTAGCATACGTGGGTGGACATTGCGCGCATGCGATTGGCGGCCAAAATGGGTCTAGAGATGAATGAGTCGACGTCGACGTCTTGGTGGAGATAGTTAAGGACCACCTCGAAAAAGGGAACTATTCGTAATTGCGTTAAGTTTTGTATACGATTGTGTATTAAATCGAGAACACCTATGGCGAGCTGCTCATTCGCATTGAGATGCAGCACGACTCTCTATTTTCTTTGATGGGTATTTTTTGTTGGTGACATGAAATATGTGGGTTTCGCTTCTTCACGTTATGTGTGAACATTTGGTCTACACCCGATTTACTGGATAAAAAAAGTCGCATTTTTAACATTCTGCTTCTTTATTTGTCGCTTCAGGAGGACGGAGGACCTGGGCCTCAACCAACAAGCCTCTGCATCTAGGATGATCTCTGGCTAGCTGCCTCCAGTGCCACTCGCCCAATTGGCTGAGGTCCCTCTCCACCTGGTTGCGCCACCTTAAACGCGGGGCCTCTGTTGCGTTGTCCTACAGGTTCGTAGTCGAAGACTCTTCGGACTGGAGCTGAGTTGCCCATGTGCTCTACATGGCCCAGCCAACTTGGATCCGTAGACGTCTGACTAGGCTCATGTACAGTTCGTGGTTGAATCTTTTCCCCCAAAGACCGTCAACGTAAACAGGACCAAAGTTAGCGCAAAGAAGAGACCAAGGACTTCCCCATCCATTTTCGAGATTGTCCATGCCTGTTCACTGCCAGATTCCAATATGTCGCCACCTGAACTTGAGAGCGTTGATTTCACCATGGGACAGATCCACTTCCGCACTCGTACGACGTGCACTAATCCGCTGGCCCGGATGGTATTCGCCCTATACTCCTGAGGAGGTGTTCTTCTGCGCTGGCAAAACCTTTTCATCTGTCCTACTCTCTTTCCGAGCTGATGGGAAACACCATTTGTCCCTAAAAAGGGTCGATCTTCGTCACCCACTTCATACCGCCCCATAGCACTTGTGTCCCTTCTTTCTAAGGTCATGCAGACGCTGATAAATCGTCAGATTATGAAATATCTTGAATCGCGGAAGCTTCTTAATGACCGGCCGTATGGTTTCCGCGGCAACAGGTTCACGCTTATCACACCGAAAACTGGAACCAATCTTGCAGGCGAAAGCAAGTTCGTTACGCTTGATATTTCTAAGGCATTTGACAGAGTTTGGCATCAAGTTCTCTTGTCGAAAATGCGTGCCTATGGTATCAATATATCATTCAATGCAAGTTGTTTTGGATAGCTTCAAGTCTGTCCATAAAATAAATGCTGGTGGTCCCCAAGGCTCTGTCCTGTCTCCGAAACTCTTTCTCATTCTTATAAATACTCTCGTTTCTGCTTCTTCTAATCCAATCCATTCCTTCGCTGATGACAGCATTCTAAGCTTTTCATATTCTTTCCAAGACTCACGACCCCGCTCTTCAGCCGTAGAATTGGAAGGGCAGCCTTTGTTAAGCACAATTCCCATCTTGACGGCATAATTAAAGAACAACCGAGTGGAATTTATTGCTTCAAAAATCCAATGATGTCTGCTATCACTTAAGCGATCCCTTGTTAGTCAGCCATTCTCCATGAATGGCGCGTGTGTCGATGAAACCGGAAAGCTTTCCATCCTTGGTGGTATGTACATCAACACAACACTTAGTTGGAACGGTCACATATTTGAGGTCGCCAAAAATGCTGCAAAATGTTTAGGCTTCCTTAATCGATAAAAGGAATGCTTTACCCCCTCTGATTTGAATTTAAAAGGCGTATATTCGCCGCAGATTTTAGTACAATGCTCATATCTGGTATGGCGCCCCCAAGACCACCATAAAAGCGAGAGACAACAATATTGCAGAGTCATTAGACTCGCTCGAACATCGACGTACCGTCTCATCTCTATCCTTATTTTATCGCTATTTTAACAAACAGTGCACAAGTGAGCTGTCCAACTGCATTCCTCCTCTCCATGAATTCACCCGCAATACACGTCTCGCCAGGAATGCTCATCAGTTTACCCTTAAGCCTACTTTCGGACGCACAGTCAAATTTAGAGTCTCTTTCATCAGCCGCACGGCACGAATATGGAATGGTCTTCCCAGCCTAATATATCCCACAGACTACAATGCACAGGTTCCTCCTCTCCCATTCTCCCCTGTGCTGTGTCTTGAACCCGGACACTTAAGGGTATTAACAAACCCGGGTCCTCGCGCAAGTTAAAAAAAAAAATGCCTCCGCGCCGTGCAGCTGGGAGGATCAAGCTAGAGATCGCTCAGTTAGAGACGGCTCTATTACTCCATTTCCTCTTGAGCCCATAGAAACAGCGGTTGGCAAGAGTTACTCTGCGTTTGATCTCGGCATAGTTGTTCGTATTATTTACTGCGGTGCCGCGGTAGACAAAGTCCTTGACCACCTCGAAGCTATAGCTGCCCATTGTGGCGCTCTGTCCAAGACCAAACAATCATGGCGCGACTTGCTCATGTCATCAGGATTCCGATATGCGCTCGATTAAAATGTACATGTACACCAGAAACTTGCTCCCGACTAGGGATCTGAAAGGCGAATCTGAAAGGAACGATCGATCCTCTATCGCCATCCTCGAGTTTACAGAATCACTCTCCCAAGTCGCTCATTAGCAGCTGCCAACAGCGTTCCATTGCGTCACGTACCCCACATTCGGTGACTCTAAAATGGCTAAGAACACCCTTCCGTCTCATTCATGTATTCCACACCGTCAAACACCCACAACAATACGAATGAGACCCTTAATATGTCAAAGCGAAGTGTAATCCTCAGTTGACTTGCATCGCAGTTGTCTGCAAAATATGATTTAAACAAAAAAAAAAAAAAATCACACCCTTGTGGAGTCGCTTTCATTCCGCATCAACTTCAATGTGGAAATCATCAACCGCCAGCGCACAAGTCAAAGAAACGGATTATTCTCAAAACTCGGTCGCATTTGAATAATAAACTGAATAAGCCGCTTATGACCCAACACCCCAAAGCCCTAAATCAGCCCCTAAACAAGTGCAAGCGTAAAGGGATGGTGGACACAAATGCTATATCCATTAAATGGGGTTGAGCGTGCTGCGCATTCATACACAATCTGCCAGTGGGAAGGGGATGGAAAAAATGAACACCACCTACATCAAGGAAGTTGTCCTTACACAGAACAGCATTTTTCCCTGACGTTCACAATGTTTCCAGCAGATCGGAGGCTAAGGCTGCTTCATGTACATTCGTGCAAACATGCACGGGATATTCGTAACTGCACATAAATCCGCGGCAGTCGCATTGTTCCCCCATCGGCTTGGTGCGCGGGGCACCGGAAGGGGTTGCTGCCACTCGGCCATGGCTCGGATGTGCATGAGCATGTGCATATGAATGCAATCCCTACCGACGACGTCATGTACGCGGACGTGCGGATGGGTGTGTATATGAGCATATTTTACGAGAATGTTTTTCCAATATTTGGCGGTAAATATTTTTGCTTGACTCGTAAATAACGTGTTGCACCGGTGAGGAGTGCGCTGTGCAGGCAAGCCACTCAAAATGTGGCTAGAATGGGAACAAATCTTGTCGTATGGCGGCTGCTCGGCGTAGATGTGGCCACAGGTACGCATTGATGGCTGGGCTGTGTCGTGAACAGCATGTTTATGGCGAGAATTACTGAGCGCGTTGATTCATTATTCGCAGAGGTGCTTTCGCATTCACACGTACTTTTAATCAACGTGACGATGAGTTATGATTCGTTTTTTTGTGCGCTTGCACTCTGTCAGGGAACAAAGCGAACTCTGGAGAAAGTGGCGTGACCAATGTGCGCTGGAGTGTTGTGTACATCAATCCGCGTGACCCAATGGCTGGGCGTTGTAAAGTGCCAACGCCGCGCCGCGTCGCTTAGATGGCGGCAGATTTATGAGCAATGAATTATGTAAAGTTGCCGTAGTGAGCTGCTGCCATAACTGTTTTCAGTTAACACAGACATTTTATTTTTTTTGTTGTTTTCTGTGGAAAAAAAGTTGGTTGTGGGTCAAGATCTGACTGTTTGAATAGGCGTGAAGGGATGCTGTGAGATTTTTGGTGTGAAGATCCCTTTAATCTGGTTCTAGAAGAGGTATTTGTTCCAAATCAGAAGAGGTGACGGGGAAAGAGTGGACTCTGAAGACAACTACTGCTCCAAAACTCTCATTTTTACAGCGGCTAGGTAGGGTAGGGTAGGCAGCTAGTCCACCAGCACACTTAGACCATGTTGGCCCATTGTTATACCCACAGTCAGACTACTACCACTGGACGTTAATTTGATCCCAAGGGCAAATGGTGTCTAGACCAGATTTGAAAACCAGGTAAAAGCGTATTAACTTTGCCTTCACTGGAATTCGAAACGGAGGCCCCACTAACCATGGGCAGGCACTTAACCAACTGCGCCATTTAGACGTCTTTGAAGCGGTTGGCGTGTCTAGAAGTTTCAGCGACGTGCACTGATCTAAAAGCTCAGTCGGAAATCTTCTTCAAATGTTTGTTCGAGATCCATTCATTATGGCAAATGTATGAATTTCAACCGAACTAGTAAAAAATACTCCAACCCATGACAAGGAGTACTTTGAAATTCAATCAAAAATAATGCTGAGACAATGAGACAAGACAATGTCCGATGAACCAAACAAAGTTATCTTTTGTATTAAATCTGTTCTGTCAGGGACATAAACAAGAAGGCATTAGCAAACCACTCCTGTACCAACTGTGTAACATGCTAACCGGTAGACGGTTCGTCGTCAAGAATGGCATCGTGACCTCCACAGTTATTTTTGAAGTAAAAAATTGTCTCCAGCAGGGTGCTGTTAATACGTCAACACTTCCTTGAGCGATCTGATAAGTTCTCTTCCGCATGTAATTGCGTACGTGGATGACTTGATCGTATAGATCAGGCAGAGGACACGCACAGGGTGACTTCAATTCATTCATGAGAGATTGTGATGACTGGAAGTTGAATATCAACTTTCAGAAGTCGGAAGCAATACTGTTCAGGGCGCCGTTGTATAGGCCTTGGCGAAAGTTCCCAATTGTTGGACGACACTGACAACCACTGGCGCAAAGGACTGTAGTCAGATGACGGGGGATCCCAGACCAGTATCTTTATTTTAACAAACATGTAGAGGCTGCTCTGGCCAGGGCCACAAAGGGACTGTTTTACAACAGCCAACTCGATGCGAGGGTGAATGTAATCTGCTACATGGCCCTCATCCGGCCAATGCTCACCTATGGCTATCCCGTGTGGCTCAACGTGAGTGCAAGCTTGATGGAAAAGATTCGGTTGTTTGAGAGGGCTTTATATAACTCCAGAGTCCCAGTACAGAAAATTCTACTCCAATGAGATATTATACAACAGGGCAAACCTGATACGAGTGGATACTTTCTTAGTGAAGTGACTTCGATGAACTCGGTCAATAATTTGATCTCGGGAGCTTCCTACCCCAATACCCAGGGTACGCCACAATGGCTTCGTCCCCCCAGAAGCTTTTCTGCACATAGACAAAAACGGACTGATACAAGACATAAATGCGGTGCCGCTCATTTACCACATCTCGGTTAATACACACACGAAAACATCACCAAAGGTGTACAGAAGTCATAGTTTGGTCTATGCGAGCCATTATGGCAGTCAGAGGTTGAGCTGACCAAAGGCTTAAAATTGACGATGCCGGCTATGCAAAAATAGGTGAAAATTCCGATGTCTGTTCCGTCGCACAACGAGCTGAGGAGGGTCTCTGGGATGTTCGGGATGTTGCTTTCCAACATCGAAAGTTCTGGTGGCTGGGGAGAGAGGGAACTCCTTCGTCGAACTCTTTAGACCCTAGGTAGATAGGGTAGTGCATAGTCGCAGCATCCTATGGCCGACTTACTTGTATTTAAAAACAAAAAGAGAAAATAAAATTTAAAAACGAACAAAATTAATTTTTGGTGTACACATGTGTACACCTGTTGTACTTATACATATGTGTGTATCTAATCATAAATACATAACAGTAGAGACTCGAAAAAGTTAAGTAGTTTGTTTTTGGGGTTCTTAACTTTAGCGAATTCTTCACTTTTGCAAGACACTGAGCCAAGTAAAAAAATATTTCCAAATGTAGGTTCTGTTACCGTTAAGTGCACCTCGGTTATTGCAACTGTCTTAAGTCCTATTAGTTGCGTAGATCGAGTTTAAGCAGTACATTTGTAAAAAATAAAATATCCACAAGCTAAAATGACTTTTCTAATTTCTTTTAAAATTCTGCATTTTTCGGCGTTGTTACCCTTTTTTTTGCTGATGTCCTCCTGAAGTTAGGTGTTTTTCTTTCAATTATGCTCACGATCCCGGATTAGCTCATAACACTTTAGAAATGTATACTAAAGAGCGAAAATGGAAAACAAGCTAAAAAAAAAAACAAAAATGACTTGAAAAAGTTAAGACAAAACTTAACTTTTTACGGATACCCATGGATACCGAGACCTTCTTAACTTTCTTTTTTCGAGGCTTGCCTGTATATATGTATGTAAGTTTAGCATAAGGTAGTATGTAAGTTATATGACAGTTGTGTTAGTAAGTTTTTTGTCGAATTTTCTTAATTCAATTTTTTTCATTAAATATCTTTTAGCTCGAAAGACACAAGTTTAAGTATTGCTTAGAGTGCCCGCCGAGGGTCAGTAAGTTACATTTAGCATTGTTCGTTTAACTAGTGCTACGCACTTTTGTCTAGTATTTATGTATGTCATGAATTTAAATACAAAAGTGAATTAAAAAAAAAACGGAAATTTCCTGTTTTAAAATGGACAGGGTGGGGAAATTTTGTACAGACATAAAACCCATATTTTTGGCAAACGCGAACAGACTTTCGTAGAATTTTTGGTCCTGTTTATTTTGGGTACGGGAACACACCTTTTATTTTTAGTGAGATCTTCTTCATTGATTGGTGGTTGGTTGCCCGCTTCTTGATGTTGACGCTCTACCAGCCAACGTTCAAGTCAATCGACATGGCATATCCTACGAACGAATGAAAATATTGCGGATGGCTGTTCAGATTGTGGTTGTGACGTTGGACAGAAGCAGCAAGAGGACAGCACAGAACAACGTCCAGTGGAAACGGTGTGTTATGCGCACCAAGCAAGCAGTTTTTTTTTTTCTGGTGAAAAGGGCCCAATTTTTAGCCATTCACAGCGCCGTCCAACGTTTTGACTTTTAGAAGAAAAATAAGAGCGGTGAGACCAACGTAAGCGAAGCACTCTCTCACCAAAATAGTTTCAGCATGCTGTGTTTTTTTGGCATTTTCCTGCGTTACTGCATATTTTCAGTGGGTGGGGGATTTTAAGGGGAAATTAACAATGTTTGAAATGAAAACATACGAAATCGAATTCAACCAATTACAATCTAAATTAAATGCATTCCCTCGAACGGGCGATGTATGTAACATGAAGGTCTCACTTTCGCCAGTAAGTCTGTTCCCAAGGATTCCCGGAAGACATCAGGAGACCCGCTTATCATTTTTACATGCTTTCATGGAGCGTCTTCAGTTTGAGAGATTTGTCTCGAAACTGGGTCATAACTGAAAACAGGTGGATGTCGACAGTGTTGTCGAAAGAAGAATACACTAGCGGTTAGTGCCTCGTAGACTTCGCGTTTATAGGTCCTTCAGCTGATGCATGGTTTTCACAACCAACTTAATGTGGACCTCTGTGCTGACAGCACTTAAAACATGTTTTAGTCGCGTACACAAATAACGGGCCACTTTCCAGGAATTCCTAAATTTGAATCCAAGATGCATCAGCCGAAGCGCACGCTCCTCTACTCGTATGTATGCGTCAAAGCAGATATCGTAACCAGCACGTAGTCGTGGCACCATGTTTAGTGACTCATGTGACCGGGATGTATTTTTTCAGAATATCCGTTAAATGGTGTTGGTAAGATATTTCAAACCGGGTGCGATTGCAAAGGATGGCGTTGGTAAATTTCTATTGAATATAATTTGTGGCTTTTAAAAGGGTTTGTTTTTATCCGAGGAGTACTGTATATGGACGGGATGTTGCAGCGCAGCCGAGGCGACAAATGTTTCACTTTGGGAGAGTTGAGGGTCTTCTTTGTAGATGACTTAGTTATCGTCACATCTCCCCAGACGGAACTCCAGCGCGCACAACTCCAGAATGTCCATTACACACCTCCTCGACAGGATACAGTTCTGCCCAGCATCACAGCCACAATCGGAACAGCCATCCGCGCTCTTATTTTTTATGGACAAGGTCATGTCGCTTCACTCAACGTTGACTGCGAGAGAGTCAACATCAAGAAGCTGCCAAAAAATGACATTCACAGACTCTTCTACTCTTGCTCTCATTGTTTGCCACTGAAGGCGGCTGTGGCGTCAAACCCCGGTACGAGCAAAATAATTTGCATGGCCCCACCTCTTTCGAGTCACTAACAATGCTTCAAGAGTGTCAGAAAAGCTTATCAAACTTGGCCGTTCGGAGTCGGCATGAAACTGTAGGTCCCTTCCACTCGTGGGAGAACAATGGCACGCACAACACATTTTCACGAGTGATGACAGGAGTGGAGCTGAGCTTTCCTGTGGGAATGGTCAAACTGGGTACATTTTGAAACAGCTTGGTAGATCTGTAATACGAAAGGCCGAGCTTGGTGTCAAAGCCAAATTGGAGGCTTCCGACTCAGTATCTATTCCAACTCCCTCCTATGGCCATGAAATTTGGGTAATAACCGAAGGGAATACAAGCTGCTGAGATGAGGATTCTTCGTGCTGTTGTGGGAATTACTCGACGGGGAAGGGTGAGGAACACGACAGTGCACGAGGAACTCTACATTGAGCGGCTGCTTCTTCGAACGGAAAGGGCTATGATTCGGTGGTTTGGTCACGTGGCGAATGTCCCCATCAGCATGACGCGGGCTTTGGATGCGATTCCATCATCCATGGGTGACCGCTTGGCAGTCATAGGACGAGGTGGTTAGACCAAGTCCAAAAACTAGTCCGGTAATGCTGTTGCATAACTCCTAAAGAGTTAGAGTCGATGGCGGAGGATCGAGTTGCCTGGAGTTCTCTCGTGCGTGGTTTACCCTCGCGACCTCTTTAGTCGAGCATGAGGGTCAGAAGACGATGATGATTACACAAATGAAACGATGATTACTACCCATCCCTGGCAACAGATGAACAGATTGCTCATATTAACCCTCGGATGAGGACTCTCGAAGCTTTTTTTCACTAATTGTTGTATTGACTATTATTTTCTCCTCTAAGACTACTTCCTTGTATACACGTATAGGCTAATATAGCTGACTTTCTCGATTTCCTAACTCCTCTCTTTGTTCCGCATTCGGATAAGGCCGCATTTCCTCAGGGTCGTATGAAGGTGATTCTAGCTTCTATGGGCTTGGTAAAGAGAGTCCGAAATTTACAAACCTTCGTTTTTTGGGTACCCATCGCAGATCTTCCCCCTCGAGGTTCAATAAGCAATTGACGTATGCACCCCAAAAGGCATGGAAAAAGCAATAATTTTTTTCTTTAACGTGTTTCTTAAATCTGAGAGGCACGCTGGTTTTTTTTTGTTGTTACTTCTAGCCCCGCAGTGATATCCAGTCTTAAAGTGGAATTAATTCAACTTGATGATTACGTGACCAGCGGCTACTTACCTGGAACTTGAGGTTTCCTGAAAACTTTAGTTAGTCTCTTATAAGTTAAGTTAACTCCATCAGCAGCTGATTTTCCCCATTACAACCCCCATCGTCGGTTCATGGCATTGACGAACACCTGTGTTAGATTTACGTGACTTTTATTAGTGTTTCCTTTAACATCGATTTTTTTCTCTTTTTATTTCAGAGTAATGGGAGCTAAGAAGCGCAGCACTGCCGTCGATCGACAGCAACGGTCCGGACAAGTGAAGACCCGCTTGGCAGCCAACAAGACGGGAACCCCTGCAACGCCGACCAAGAAAGCACAGAAAGTGAATCCAAAAACTGCCTCTAAGAAATCTCTGCCAATAAAGAAACGAATCTCAACCGAAAAATGCGCCGTGGAGGAGTCAAAGGAGACCAAGTCGAGGTCAAACTCGAAGTCGAAGAAACCCGAAAACGAACCTTCAACCTCGACGGACGTCGCGGAAGAGAGGAAATCCGCTGAGCAAAGCCCCGAACAGGAAACCGAGTCCAAGCAGATTGCCAAAGATGGGAAGACAAAGGCAATCAGCAAGATGCTCAAGAGTCTCGACATCCAGATCAGCGGATTCGCAAACATCCTCCCGCCCGAAGAGAAGATCATTGAGGTCCTGAAGTCCTCGATATCGGAGAATGTGAAGACAAAGTCCCGTGCGGCAGCGGTGAAGCAAGTAAGCCACAGCGCCGCCACTGCGAGTAAGTCTGGAGGCCGCAAAGAGCAAACGGAAAGGAAGAGCACCGCATCGGTTAGCTCATCGATAGCAAACTCGCCAAGCACCTCTGCAGAACAGGACTCGAAGACGTCAGAAAACAAGCCTAGTGAGGCAGCGTTAAAGAAGGATGCTTCTGCAGTGGATGAAGCCGAAAAGCCGGCGGTCGGTGAGGTCCAACCGCCAAAGGAACCGGCCGAACCTGCTGAGAGCAAAGTTGAAGAACCAGTTGTAGAGACAAAGAAGAAACTCGCCGCGAAAAAGGCGAAGTTGGAGGCCAGCCGAAACAAAAAGAAGCCTGACGAACTTAAGGAGGAACCAAAACCGGAAACGACACCTCCGCCAGAGGGCGAGGCAGCTAACGAAGCGCCAAACACAGAGCCACCAAAGGAGGAAGTCGACGGTGAGAAAAAGAAGCCGACAAAGTCAGCCAAAGGCGCCAAACAAACGGGTTGTGCTGAAAAGGACCAGCCAGTTGCCAATCCCGAGCCTGAGACTGCACCCCCGGAAGCAGCTCCGCAGAAACCACTGCCAAAGGCAGCCATGTCGCCCAAAAAGTCCAAGCAAATCACCAAAGTAACCAAGGGAAAGTGCAATGAAGACGAGACCAAAGTGCCCGAGGCACTTGGCTCCGAAAAAACTCAACCGACAGCGAACGAGTCGAACCCCAAGGCTGTAGCGGCCGAAGAAGCCGCTGAACCAGTGGAATCGAATCAAGAACCCAGCGAATCGGTAGACGCCCCTGCAAACTCATCGAAGGCGACCAAGTCCTTAACGATCCACCAGCGTCTGCAGAACAAATACAAGATGACTCCGGTCAAGAGCAAGCCCCAGACAAAGCCGACGAAAAAGGCCGAAAGCAAGGCGGCAGCTAAGAAGCCTGCGGCCAAGAACCAGGACGAGGAGAAGAAAAACGACATCTACGACTTTAAGTCGGGCTCCGAAAGCGAGGAAAACATCAAAATGGAACTGCCCACTCTGAAGCAGTTGCGAGAGTTCTCCGACGACGACGACAAGCCTCTGCAGGTGGCCAAGAAGAAGCTCAAGGAGGACGCTAAATGCGCAGAGACAATAGTCCCAAAACCAGAGCCCAAGGTGGAGCCTCCCAAGGTCGAGAAGAAAGATACCAAGCCACCACCCAAGGCGCCAGCAGAAAAGAAGCCATCCAAAGCGACGGCAAAAAAGGCGCCAGCCAAAGTCAAGCTCCCGCCGCCGGAGTCCAGTTCCGAGGAGAAATCCAGCTCCACAAGCGACTCAGAAGACGAACAAAAACTGAGCACATTCGGCCAGAAACGGCACAGAATGGCGTCATTGAACGCTCTGGCCAAGGTGCAGTGTCTCTATGAGAACGAGTCCAGGACGGCCTACGAGCTCGGCCTGTCCAAGACGGTTCAAGTGATGCCAAAAATACGCACCCTCAACTCGGGTAGCAGCTCGGAGGATGAGAAGGACGTGAAAGTGGCAATCAAGGCGGAGCACCCACCGGTAAAGGAACCGAAGAAGGAAGCTGAGCTGAAAGTGGAACCAGTCGAGCCAGAATGCGTCGAAACCGAAAAGGAGGAGGAAGTCGAAGTCGAGACAAAGAGGGAGCTGCGCAACGTTCCCGGCCGGGGCATGGGAAAGCACTGGGAGTTCGAGAGCGACACCGACAACGAGGCCATAATGATCGAGAAGCTGCGATTGAAGAAGAAAAAGCTGCAGAAACTGAAGGCGCTGCAGGCGAAGAAGGAAAAGAAAGATAAGGAGAAGGCCGAAGAGAAGTCAAGCAAGTCCAAGAAGGCACCAGCCAAACCGGCGAAGAAATGCGTCAAGGTTAAGGCCGCCTCCTCCGACGATGGCAGCTCCGAGTCCAGCGACCACGAGGACAAGAAGAAGCCCATGAACCCGCCGGCAGAGAAGCCACCGGCTGAGCCGAAAAAGAAACGGAAACGAGAGCTGAAGGAGGAGCTGATCGGTGATTACAAGGGAATTTTGGCGCGCAAGCGCATGGCTAGTCTAAATGCAAGTGCAATAGTCGCCGCCACGTATGAAGTGGAGCGACACCTTGACAGGAACTTTGCCTCCGATTGCAGCAGCTTCGAGAGCTTCCCCGAGGAGGAGAAGCATGTGAGCAAGAAGTCAAAGAAGCATATTCCTCCGCCCCCACAGGTGCAGCCGGCAACGGTGCCAGATGTGAAGGAGACGAAGGACACAAAAGCCGCAAAGGACATCACTGACATCAAAGTAGACGTGTCGGAGTGCACGGACACGAAGGAGGCCAGTGATTTCAAGGAGGCGGTGAAAGAAGCTAAGGAATCGACGCGTCCAACGTCATCAAGTCTGTTGATCGTCCAGGACACGGACGTCACCATCACTGGGGTGTATGTTAATCCAACCACGGGATCTAGTCAAGAGGCATACTGCAAGATGCAATATCGAGTGCAATCGAGTGTGACTGAGGAACGCGTCCTCAGACCGGGCTCTGTGGAGCCACCGAAGTCGTACACTCCTCTAGGGGCTTTGTCCAGTATGCGGCCCCCAGGTGCGGCTCCAGGAAGTGATGGTGAGTTTAATTATTCAGTTGACTCTCTGATTCAGGTTAGCTTTGATTAGGTTCAAGAGGTAACAGGTAACTGTAACTGTAACTCCTCCATCTGGGGATAGCTACACGGCCAGAGGCGCAAGAGAGTGTCCAGCGTTGGTGTCGTCGGGGCGTGTGCCTATTGTGGAGTGTCCTGTTGTGACACCGCTAAGGGACTTGATTAAGTGCTGGCCATATTTCTCTTGTTTTTGGGAATGTGGTTGGTTGGCTTTAAGAAGATGCAAGACTGTAGCGAGCTGCACAGAGACTGGGTCTCCTCCTGGTGTGACAGACGATGCACCACACCTAGCGAGTTTCCTGTTTACTGTGGCCAACAAATTAAAAAAAATGTATGTCGGCTTTGCCGGAAGAGAATGAGAGAGAGAGCATAGACATCCGAGCACATTTTATGTGTAACTCCACTCAAGCCTGTAAAATCTGAACTATTTAACGGGTCGCGGTGAAATTTGGCACACATTTACGGGTCAGTACTGTACGTCATCGCCTATATATCATGGGTTGTACAAGAGGAAAGCAAAACAAAAATGGAGGCTCCATTTTTCACCTAGGCCCTTTCAGCTAATGTACGGGGGTAGTTTGGCAGCAGTTTAAATGTTAAAGTGGCTTCCACCGTAAGCGATGGATTCACTTAGGTAGGTCCTGTTGGACGCAGTGTGATACCCGTGGGGGTGCAAAGACCTTCATGACACCGCTCGTTTTCAATTCTTGTTTAAGAATTGGCTACTTCCCAAATAAGTGGCAAACAGCTAAGGTAATTTCTATTGCAAAGCCCGGCAAACCAAGAAACGATCCTAAAAGCTACAGACCTATAAGTTTATTAAGTTGCTTAAGTAAGCGGTTCGAGAAAATAATAAGGGAATACCTCATTTCACATATCGACCAAGCAAGCATCTGTCCATCAGAACAGTTTGAGTTTCGAGCCGGTCACTCTACATGTCACCAAATCATGTGAATTAAGCAGCACATTGTAAAAAGTCTAGATTTGAAATTGTCGACAGGATTAGTTCTACTGGATACTGTATGGCATGAAGGACTCATATGTAAGCTTATCCAGCATTCGTTTCCAAATTTTCTCATCAAAATTGTTTAAAGCTTCTTGCAAATTTATAGTCTTCGTAGGTCTTGCTCAGTCATCATTATATACCACTCACTCTGGAGTACCTCAGGGTTCGGTATTGGCTCCCATTTTATTTAAAATTTTCATGTCCGACATACCAGTACCTAATGGTAAGACTTTCCTAGCTTTGCTCGTTGATGAAACAGGCCTGTTCTCATCCAATAGCTTAGCATCCTGTCCTATCTCTTCAAGATGCCCTTGACTACAAATATGTCAAAACAAGGTGCTAAAACTTATGCTAAATCTACCGTGGCATTTCTCTTCTATAAGGCTCCATGGACCTAGGTGCAATAATAAGGGTCATTAGTTGTAAGACTCATAATAGAGGTTTTTGATTGTAGGGTTTTTTCCCTTAACTTTTCCTATTAATGTTGCCTAAGGTGTTGCTTGGTCTCGTTGTTATGTGGTCCTGTTTAGCCATCCAGAGATTCTGACGTACCTGAAAATAGAGGGATCCGTGTTATATCATGGAGATTCTGGAAGCAGTAGTCTCCCAGTGGTCTTCGTTTCACGAAGCAGAGACTGGGGCAATGACAAAGATAGTGAGCCCGGTGTCCTCAATTTCTTCTTTGTCCCCACAGCCACTGCATTTTGGTTTATGGGTAAATCCCATCAAGGAGCCAGTCAATACTCCGGCGACCATCCGCAGCAGCTTCTTGTTGCATTGGAGAAGTTTCTCAGTGTTTGGGCGTATTGTACTTGGCCCATAGTAGTCGGGTGGTCTCACGAGTGGGTAAAGAGTCCCACTTTCTGTTAGCTAGCTCCATAATTGTGTCGTCCACTTTCATCTTGACGTTAGTCAGCGGAGGATCAATGTATAGGATTGCCTGGGATGGGTCCACTACGGCCCCCCCCCTTTCCTGGCAAGTTCATCTGCTACATCATTGCCAGTAATGTCCCTGTGACCTGGGACCCAACAAAGAGGGATCGAATGAATGCTGTGTGCCAAGAACCTTGAGCTCTTCGCGACAGCTTGTGGCTAGCTTGGACTTGGTCTCTCTCGAAATTGCTTTAATTGCCGCTTGACTGTCAATTAAAGCAGCCGGTGCTATTTCCAATGTTTTGGCAGTTTCTTTGACCGCAAGGATCTCCGCTTGAAAAACACTGTATCAGGTAATCAGGTAGCCTGATGGAGCAGTGCATGTTTAACAATTCGAAGAAAATACCGCCGCCTGTTCCTTTGTCCATCTTCGACCCATTCGTGTAGAGATCGAGTTGTAGATGGGTCCATTGGAGTTCCACTCCTCCCTTGTTGCTAAACGACACCGAAATGGTGCAGCGAAGTCAAGGGACGGAAGGAGGTAGTCGCTAGCCGTTTGTTCTATGCTTAGTCTATTTAGAATGCTCGCATGACCATTGGAGCTTGCGTGCCAGCTCTTGGCCTGAATAATCCTGATGGCGCTATTTGCAGCTGTTTTCTGCAAATAGAGGTCCAATGGCAGGAGATCCAGGAGAATTTCGAGGCCGCAGTAGGGGTAGTGGAGGTCGCTACTGTCACACCTACATATGCGCGTCTCAAGCTTTGAGACAAGCTTGCCACCAGACTACACTGCCATATGTCAAGATGGATTCACTTAGACCGTCCAATGTGTTACCATCCGACACTCCTCGTACCATTTTGTTTTTTTGGACGATTGATTTGACATCCTCTCTGATATGTCGGTTATTTCATTTAAACAGTATCCTCCCAGACTTTCTTTCTTAATGGAGGCCAGTGCAGGGCAGTTGTAGACTAGATGTGAGGGTTTTTCGCCTTCTTCCTCCTCGTCGTTGTATGGTAATCCTAGTATTGCTTAGTGTCATGTAAAGACTGCAACTAGGTTACTCAGATTTTTCCTGCCTAGACTGAGGATAGCTGTGATTCCTTGTAAGTCCATGTTGGTCATGCACATTAACACTAGTCTGTATTCAGTTTTGCCATGCCGATTGTAGAGTAAAGAAGATGTATGCTGGAATGACGTGGGGAATTTCAGTTTTTGTTATGAAATGAAAAACAAAGTTTGAATTAGCTTGATGATATCCTCTCCCGACTTAGACGACATGTACTGTTGTACAGTTGCTCATCGAGGGTCAGGCATTTGCCAGGAAAATGCATAAATTTCAAGCACTGGACCCACAGATCGGACAAATCGCCAATAGGCGCCAGTTTATCGCCTACACTCTGCTGAACATTAGGACGAGTTTGTTGTCTATTGAATCGTATCGATTGGCTGATGGCTCGAAAGCGAATAAGTGACATGTTAAGCAGTCCAAAGCTCATCAGCAGCTTCGCCTTTCCACCGATATGACCCAGCGAACAGCAAAAGTCCATCATTGGCGCACATCTCGGTACCACATTGTACTCGACTGGCTCGATTAAAAGCAAAAGCGTAGTCGCTGGACTGGTGGTGCGAGATTTCGCAAATGGTGTTGGCCCTGCAAAAAAGTTCAAAGAAAAACCCCAAGGCAAACCTTGACGAGGAGCGAATTCTGCTGTCGAGGCTGATGGACATGGATGTCGCATAATTGAACTTTGCTTGTCCGATTCAGCAGCGCACTTGAAGACCGATGGAATCAGCATCACTCTTGTAAACGCCGGAATCACTTTCAGTCTCGCTTGGTGAATGATCTGTATCATCTTCTGAAAATTCGGGCATATCATCACTGTCTTCAGCTTGCCGTACGTAGACTGTTCACAGAATCGCTCACAGACACACATTTTGTGGGAATTGTTCGAAGAAATATCTGAAATAATTCACGGCAAAATGTTGCTCAGTTCAAAAATAAAATAGTAAGAGAAGAACGAGTGTTCCCTAGAATGGATGACTCCCCTAGGATGACTGACTGATCCGAAGTCGCTAAACTAAGTGAATGGGCCTTGAGAGAGGTGACTATTACGAGAATGGCCAAGGCAGTTGTGCAAATGACCTTCTGGAGTGTTGGATGGTTTTAAATACTGTGCACGAGTATGGGCGGGTGTATATACGGCGTGGGTGTACATAGTCATGAGTAGAGTGAGAATGAAGAATAAGCAAGGAGAATGGATCTAGGTTCAAAACAGCGGAAGGTTGTGACTTTTTTTAAATTCATCTGGAACAAACCGTTTGTTGTGACTTTTCGTGACCGTTTGTCTTCTATAAATGTTTCAGTAAATAAAAATGTCGTCGAAATGGTGCGTCTCAAAGTCTTGTAAGAACCAAATCAAGACCGACATGTTCCACTTGAAGGCTTTTATGGAGTTGGAACCGTTGTCGGTTACTGTTGCCACAACGTTATTGCAATTCAGTCCAAAGCGCGCATGAATTTCGAGAAAAAAGTCATTAATCCGATCGTATTTATGTGATCCAGAAAAGCAAGAGCAACTGATTGAAGTTTCGGTCTACAAAATGATATGTGTAGCCAGAAAAACTTCGATGCTTTGTTGACCACACGTCAGCGGTTGTGCAAACACATTTCTGTTTTGCTATTGTATTGTCTATACGTATACCGACGCCAAAAAACACAAACACACTTCATGTTTTTTTTTTCTCGCGTGCGCACAGCACACGCATGCGTTAGCCGATTTTAATCAAACTTCACACAAACCATATATAGACCAATTGCAAAGATGTGTGAAAGTTTGGTTGAAATCCGTGAATGCGTTATGGCGTGATTCGACGACAAGCATTTGAGACTCAATTTGTATTTATATAGAAAAAGACACAATGGGTCTCAAAAAGCCCAGTCTAGGGTTAAACCCCATTTTGACACTACATCAGATATGTAATAACATTTCTTCCTTCAGAGACTAGTCAGAGGTCTAGGTTTAAGGAAACTAGAGGAGAGAATAGACCGGTGAGTCGCGTGCGTTTGGCAATGACACTATAATGTGGCAAATCGACACTAAATATAGACCAGTGTTAATTCTTTGATCGTGCAGTATGCTGCCACGAATTTGGTCGACGATTTCGGAAGTGACGACTTATTTTGGACGATGTGAACATTCGGCGTCCCATGAGACCGCCAGTAAACCACTTATGTATTCACATTAATTGCGCAGACCATGGTATAGTGCTGGACACTGTAATATATATATGTCATTAAGAATTCCATGAGTGAACGTCAAACATTTTGATTTTATTTTCAGGACGCTCAACGCCGCCGACACCTGTCACAGCAGTTCCACCCTCTGCCGATTCAATTAATCATCCAAGCATTTACCAACCCAATGACTTGAGCCATCATGACCCATCGGAGCATTCACATTATTCTTATCATCATCACATGTCGCCTTCAGGCATGTCAATGCATCCGCATTCTGCAGATCATGCATCGCAAATGCATCACTACGGTGGACACCAGGCATCGGCTCAGCCGCCGCCGCCACCACCGCAGGCGCCCAGCGCCCATCACTACCACTCACAGCAACCGCCACCGACTTCAATGTCGCAGGGACGATGTGAATCACCGGTGCGCTACACTGGCAGCTATCAGGGCCAACATCCAACGCTATCCATGACGGCTGGGGGAGGCTCAAGTGCATTCTGTGCGCCGCCCAGTTTGCAGCAACAACAGCAGCTACAGCACCAACAGCATCATGACATGAGCGGTAAGTAGAAAAATTTGTACTTCTAGAGATTAGTTTTTGGCGCACGGGTCCAGTCCGGGCGAAGGCCTGTCCATATGAACATAAGTGAGTATGAATGTGTTGGCACACTAATCTATCATCTCCCAACACCCCACCGCAACCCACACACATGTACTCGTCGACTCAGTCACTCTGAAAGCCATCGCATGTGGCCTGGAGTGGAAGATGTCGATGACAGCTGACGATTCAAGGAGTCATCCTTGGATCTATTTTGGATCTAATGGAGTTCACGTCAGCCATGGTTATTAAATGTTCAATTAAGACCCTTGGAATGCGCTGGAGGGGGACTGATTGTTGATAAAGCATGTGATTTGCGCTTCATTTGCTTCCACTCAAGTGAGCGCTCAAATTAGACTGGAATTCACTCAAATCAGTGACTGGTAGTTAACTTGAAATTCTTATCGAATGAAGATTAGCGACTGGAAATCGCCAAGAAATTAAGATTTACTCTCTAGATTTGGTGAGGTGGCTGAGGTGGGAGCATGATGTGGAATCCTTTTTATTTTTAGCTCATTGTATGTTCCCCACACACACAGGATTGCTTTGATTGATGAATAAATGAGTAGATCGGCAAATCGGGACGATGTGGGATATAATTTAAATTCACGAGTTCTCCTCTCATCTTGAAAATGGTAGATATGAGTTCTTGACTCTTACTGTTATTGAAATAATTTCGTTCACATAAATTATGGTTGAGGCAACTGTATGTTGACCGATGTACGGAGGATGTAGCCATATTAATACAATCATTTCTATATTGTTCGTCTACTTTGGAGATAAGTTCGTAGAGCATAACTTTTAATGACCTGAGGTTAGTCGCCGTGAAATGGAATTGCATCCCACAGTAACCTGCAAGCTCTTCTAGTTTCCCAAACCAAAGATTTCTCTTTTGTATGGTTTTCATAGCGACCATTTTTGGCAGTCTTTCATCAGGCATCTCAAGAACCAGTGTCTTGACGAATAATGGCGATATTCCTGTTTCTATTACTACCATATAGTTAGGCGTCGTTCTAGGCAAACCAAAGGTTCGTTTGATGTAATATTTTAGAAGTTGTTCTACAGTCTCATATTGCGTATGTCCCCAAGATTGAGCTGCGTACATCAATACCGATTCTGCAACACCAACGAAGACTTTATAAACACCTTTTCCAGGTAGCACATATTGCACTTTTCGCCTTAATAAGTTTGTCCTTCAAGTGAAAATCCATGTTAAGGTTATTAGTGATTGTCACTCCAAGGTGTTTGTACTTTTTCACCACTTCAATAGGTTCCCCGTTGTAGTGCCAACTTTCATTTCGACACAGTCTACCACCTTCCTGTTTGAAAATCATCACCTTTGATTTTAATAGGTTAACCGTTAAGTTCCACCTTAGACAATACATATGGAGACGGTTTATCATCAGTTGCAGCATTTCGGCTGAATTCGCTAATAAAATAAAGAAGCGCTTTTATTGTGACCCCAGCAAACTCAATTCCGCCTGGTAGAAAGTCCGTTAGGTCATTGATATACAAGGAAAACAGTTGAGGGCTTAAAGGGCATCCTTGTCTTACTCCCATTTTGGTCTCAAAATGATATGAGTGCTTTCTTGAACAACTTAAACTTATAGAGGATGATGGACTCTGAGCCTGATTTTGGCAGTCCCCACATCTAATAAATAGTAAAACTCTATAAAAGGCAAACCGGCCGGTACGACCTTAAGCAATTTTCATGGCTCCATCTCTTTCGAGTCAGTGACAATGCTTAAGGAGTACTAACTGGCTAGAAAAAAGCTTTCAAACTTGGCCGTTCGGATTCGGCATCGAACCGTAGGTGTTTTCACTTCTGAGAAAACAATAGCACGCACAACACGAATGCTGAGAAATGCTGCGAAGATAGGCCCTGGCCCTGTACGGGCTGTAGCGCCACCCATAGTATTATCTATTGTTTTTCGCCGCTTTAAGCCTTAACACATTTTGTGTGAAGTTTGTTTGAAATCGGTAAAAGCATGTGTGTGCATTTCAGAAAATGTTGGGTTTTTCTCCCACATTAGTCGCGTTTTTTGCAGTGGCGATTCCTCTCAGTTGGCTAGTTAGCTTAGTCCATGAAATACATTTTATACAATTTGCAATGACGAAGATTAATTGTAATAATCTGTAACGAAACTACATACTCATACACAATACTTATAACCATGATACCAAGTAGAAATTAAGTATTATACAGCATTGACCATTCTCTTCTTCTTTCGAAAATTAGTTCAATTTTTCAAAATCTTCCCTTCATTTGTTTAGTGAATATCTGCGAAATAGGGTGCAGACGGTCGTCACTGAACTTGGCCACTCTAATCCTAAAATTATTCGAGCCGGGGTTCCCCAAGGCTCTGTGCTAGGACCTCTGTTATTCTGTCATCGAATACCTTTCACATCCTATTGGCTTAATGGAAGATGGTACTGCCAGGTTGAATGAAGATCTTGTTAGCATTTCAAATTGGTCTAAAGACAATAAAGTGAAGCTGAATCCCGTTAAGACTGTATCTACTGTTTTTTCACTCCACGAACTTTGTCTTAATGATTTGTCACCTATAATTCTTGATGGCAACCCCATCAATGCCATCAATTCTGTAAAATATCTGGGGTTTCATATTAACTCCTCCCTTACATGGTGTGATAGAGTTAAGGATTCTTTACGGAAAGTTTATTGCGGACTGCGCACATTGCGATATTCAGCGTACTATTTGAGTCCCATTGTCAAACACTTTTAATGCCTCATCTTTTGTTTGACTCTTCTGTGTATCCGTACTTAGATTCTGTTTGTAAATATAGGTTAAATGTTGCATTTAATGACTGAGTGTTCGTTTATTTATAATATTAACCGGGCGAGCAGTGTGTCCCACTTGTCATCGTCTATCTTTGGTATAAGGCTAGATCTATATCTTAACTTTCGGAATATCTTAAGACTCTTCAAGGTAATTAATAGTAAATCTCTGATAAGATTTTCACAATCTAGTTGAGTTAAAAAACTAATAATCCCCTCCTTCACACATTGTATTGGTGAACTATCCTTTCTCGCATCTGCAATTCGTGCCTGGAACAATCTTTTGCACGAATTGCAGATAAATCAATTCTTCCACCGCCTTTCGGAAAGAAACTATTCATATTCTTAAGCGATAGCCACAGCCTAAACTGAATTTAAATTATCACGATTTTACTTGTTCTGTAAAAATTGAAATCCCTACTTCCAAAAGACGAATTGTCTAGTAGCATTGTATTGCTAAACTAATTAAATAAAAATAAAATATTATAGAGATGCCCAACTTCACAGCTGATTAACTCCTAGTCCATCGACGAATTTGAGAGGATTTTTGACAGTTTTTCATGCATTTTTTGACGGTTATTCACGAAATAACCTAAATGCCGCTCTCTGATTGGTCAATTTGGCTTTTGAAACGATGTAAAAAATGGTTGTCACAAAATTTAAAGGGCAAGAGAGGGAGAGAATTTGGACATCTCTATCATACTTCATTTCTGACGCCTAACAACACCCAGGTCCTTTAAAAATGCCTTAAAGAGGGCATCTGATATTTGATGATATTTTTTTCACAACACAAAACTCCCATACCAAATGTCTCCCATGAATCGTTACCGCAAAAATGTACGCTACCAAATCCCCATTCAATCTATATATTCGTGTTTACCTATATATAAAGACAAAGCCCAGCCGGAAGGAGTTAGCGCAACATCAGATCCCAACTCCAAAGTGGGGTGGAAGTAAGCAGTATGCTTGTGTAAATTGCATGATATATTCATGCAAAGGAACAGAATTTCTGCTATTGAGTCTGCTATTGTGTCGGCGCCCCGTTCAACTTCTGGGCAAGGGCGCGCGTTGTTTGACTGAAGAGAAAAAACTTCAGCTGTGATGCTTTCATTTTAGTTGGCAACTATAACAGAGCATGTTCGATTGACAGAATATAATTCATACATTTTTCGTTGTGTTGGATGCAATGTCTATATAAACAATAATCTTTATCATCTTCTGAGCCGCATGCTCCACTTAAAGGAGTCGAGGTGGTAAACCACGCACGAGAGATCTCCAGGCAACTCGATCCTCCGCCATCGACTCTAACTCATCAGGAGTTACGCCCAAGCTTAAAAAAGCGAGTTTTTGGACTTGGTTCAACCATCACGTCCTAGATCTGGCAAGCGGTCGCCTACCTGAAGGAATCGCATTCAACGCCCGTCTCGGAAGTCATGATGAAGGGTACATTCGAGTCACGCGACCAAGCCAATGAAGCACAGTCCTCTCCTCAATGTTGAGGTCCTCGCGCACTGCCTTGTTTCTCACCCTATCCCGGCTAGTAATTCCCCCAACAGCACGGAGAAATCGCATCTCAGCAGCTTGTATTCGCGATCTTAGTCTCTCGGTCATTACCCAAATTTCATGACCATAGGTGAGAGTTGTAACAAATACTGAGTTGAAACCGCTAACTTGACACCAAGCTCGGCCTTCCAGAATACAGATCTACAAAGCTGTTTCAAAATTGACCCAGCTTGGCCAATCCTACGGGATAGCTCAGCATTACTCCTCCCATCACTGGTGCAAAGGACCCCGAGTAACATAAACTTCTCCACCTGCTTCAATGGGACTCCACTAACCTGTAGAGTGCATTGAACAAGCGTTCAGGAGATGACCATAACCTCCGATTTGTCCACGTTGACCTTCATTCCAGCATCAGCACATACGGCCACAAACCTATCGAGTGTGAGCTGCAGTTCCATCTGGGAAGATGTGAGGATCACTTAGTCAGCTGCAAAAATACTTATCCTCTACTCTCCCATTCCTCGCCTCGGCTGCGCTGCAACATCCAGTCCATATAACAATGAAAAGTAGAGGTGACAGGACGCACCCTTGGCGATGTCCAACGCTGCTTTATGTAGCCTACAATATTTCACTCTGTTAACTCAATTTTCTTTCAAGTTAGAAATTTAATTTAAGTTGAAGAAATAACGATGAATCTGTATTTTTAAGTTTCTACTAATATTTTGTAATGCAAAAGTGAAAATAGCAAGTCAACTGGTTTAAATTATTTCGCTTAATTCGATTATTGTACTAGAACGTTTACACCGCTCCCTAAATTCTGCTAGTTTCCGCATTCCAGCCCAAATACTTTGCATTTCACCATACATTTCCTGCATTCTGGAATATTGCATTCCAGCGAAATGTTAATCACAGAGGACACCAAGCACTACGTTCTCGAAGTGTTAACTCTCTGTATCGCTGTTTTGCATCTCATAGATTACATCAAATAAACAGTATTAATTAAAGAATAGTGCATACATTTTTTAAACTCCAATCGAGACAAGCTAAAATCAGTTTCGTTGCAAGGTTCATTAAAAGTGTTTGAATAGGGTCATTACAACCATAGTTGGTTCTATGCCTCTTAACGTATAGCAAATTTCGAGAGATCTTTGAGGAGCATGTATATTCATGAGGAAAAGTAAATCTGGTGAATTTACACGGCAGTTAATAACATCGCGGATGAACATGGCTGACGCTGCCTTACGCCTGAAACTTAAGGTTTGCAAGCCAATTATTTTACATCTATCGTCATATTTATGGAGTTCTTTGAATTCTAATTTTCGGACAGCATATCTCGTGAAATTTGTTTGTACTCATTCGAATCTGAGTTTTTGTGTATCATGATGGAAGAATATTCTAACCACGGTCTGACTAACGAACAATAGATGGACTTGAGACTAGTTATGTCCCGAAAATCTTTACTGTTTCTTTTCAGAAATCCTAACATAGCTTTAGACTTCGCAGTTGTATAATCGTAATGTAATGCAAAATTGAACACTAATCATACCAAGACTTAATATATACCTATTTCTACCATAGCGGGTCAAATGACCCGACTTTATGTTTCATGCTTGAATGTATGAAATATGGATGTTAGGAAGGAAATAAAAATATAAGTTAAATTTATTATAATTAAACAAAATAGTATGTTGAGCATTTCTATTACAAAAGCAAAAAATAAAAATTGTTAATTCATAGTTCATCGCATTTTTTACATATAAGTGTGTCCATTGTACATTTTCCGCAAATATATTTTTTTCATTTAGAGCAAATTTTGTTGGTTTTATTTTCTTTACAGTATCCTATTTGACATCTCATACGTTTATAAGCATCTGTAGTAGACTTAGGCAACGATCCTTTCGTATTTGTTTCTTGTTTTGGTTGTTCACGGGCTTCTCGAAAATCGGCGCCAAGTTATGCTAGCTTGAGTAAAACATCTTGTCTCGAGATATTTTCTCCTGTCTTTTGCTTGTACAAAATCCAGGCATTTATGCCAGCTAAATCAAGGATATTGAAAAAAACTTGGAGAGGCCATCTGCAAGACTTAGATTTTGTAGTAAATTTCCTCGCCATTTGATCGGTCATATCTACACCAAATTTGGTTTTATTGTAATATGAAACAGTTTCAGGTAAACGTTTATCATTGTTTTCTACTTTAACGAATTTATGTTTAGAACTATGTAAAAGTACTTTTTTTGTTGGCTTACTTTTATAGCTTGTAAGAGTACAATTATCTGTTGTAAAAATTTTCGATGAAAATCGTTCCATATCATCTTTCTTTTGCTTCGCAATTAGTGGTAATTCTCTTTTATTTGACCGAATAGTTCAACTAACGTAGTTTTTTTGGCTAGGAGTTGTGTTGCTAGGGATTTGCTTGTGAAGAAGTTGTCTGTGGTCACAGTTCTTCCGCAACCCGTAAATGGCTCAATGAGTTTGAGTACAACATATTCAGAGAGTGGTACTGAAGAGGGCCTATATTCATCTTTTCCAAGATATGGAAATGCATTTATGACGTATTTGCTATCGACGTCCGATGCTAACCAAAATTTGAAAAGTAAAATTATTTCTGCTCATAGTTTCAGAAAAAATGTAGGCCCCCATATGTTAACTCAAAAAGGAAATATTCAAATTATTTGCTCCATATGCAGCTCGAGCATATAAAATTGCAATAAATGCATCTAATTTTTTTTTAGATAAACTCCAATCGGAACCTAACACTCTCTTTGCTTCTTCTATTGTGCATGTTCTTATATGGTTCATAATACGGTTTTCAATTATCATTGAAAATGCAGTACTAACTTTAGCCTTCATTATATGACGTTTTGCATATCCTGTTGGGCCTACTTCTTGCCTGAAAATGTTATGAAGTGGTGCTCTTCCTGGTGTGCAACCGACTTGCATTTGTTGCCAAACAGATCAATCATTCGCAACATTTTGTTCATTTATTTCTACTTCACTTTCTTCCGAACTTGAGAGTAATCTTATTCTTTTTCGGCCACTACATACATTCACAATATTTTCCTTTTCATCGTCAGTATCTGTAGAATCAAACTCATTTTTATTTGCAACCAATATATCTTCATTTTCAGAAAATTCATCTTCACTAATTTCTGAAAACTCTTCGCCAATATTATTTATATCTTCTAAGAACTTGTACTGTCTTGTTTGCTTCGACATTTTTCTGGGTAAAAAATGACCTGTGTATCAAAATAAAATATAAGCTAGGTACTTACCAAGGCTTTCAATTTTTGCCACTTTTTCTTACACTAAAAACCTATTTTCAATCTAAAATTTGATATTTTCTTGAAATTATTCTGAGCTATTTTCGTTGAACTACTTTACGCAACAGTCTTTGGAAGAATGTGCAACTTACTGACTACAAATATGACTCGATAATCTCATAAAACAAAAAAAATTCTCTCCGGGTCAAATGACCCGTTGTGGTAGATATCGGTATGCAACAAGGACTACCCAGAATAAACAAAACAACAAAAATAATAACTACATTAATTACTTAGAAAAAGTCATGAAGTCAAATGTGCAAACGCAATAAAATTATACGTGCATTTTCAATGCAAAAGTTCAAAATGGGTCATTTGACCCGTTATGGTAAGTTTAGTGTTAATTTTGTATCAAAAATTACACCCAGTTCTTTAACCTCGTCTAGGCGACTAAGTCTATGATCATTTATGAAATAATCATAGACAATCGGGGATGGAATTCGATATGCCGTAAAGATATTACATTTTTGAATATTCAACTCTAGTCCATTGTGCTTGCACCATTCCACTAGTGCATCGACATCCAATTGGAAATTATTACAATCAGTTAAACTATTTGCAGATAAATACAATCTAAAGTCGTCTGCGAATGTTAAAATTTACAATATTTGAAAATTTCGTGAACACCATTTATGAACAAAAGAAAGAGTAATGGCCCCACATGGCTACCTTGTGGAACGCCCGCTGGAACTTTTATTACTCGAGATCTAAAACTATCGATCTTTACCAATTTCTTCCTGTCCTTTAAGTAATAGGAAAACCACTCTAACATTGACGAATGGAATCCCAAAGACTTTAGCTTGTTTAAAAGCAAAGTGTGAAGTAATCGTGGCATTCGAGAAATCGGTGTAAAGTACATCAACTTGTAATTGATTTTCTAAATTCGTGTAAATTTAATTTTAAAGTAATGATAAATTGGTTGTACATGACCTGCTCTGCATAAAGCCATGCTGGTTATTAGAAATAATTTCTTTTACCGTGGAATATAATTTTTCTTTTACAATACCTTCAAATAGATTTGGTATTGATGAAAGCTTGGATATTGGTCGATAGGTTTCTACTTTTTGCCTTAGACCGCTTTTATATATAGGCGTCAAAAAAGAATACTTCCATTCATTTAAAAATTCCCCCAATTTTAGGGATTGATTAAAGATAATTTTAAGTGGAAGATAAAGCGAACTCCAACTTTTTTTTAAATTCCAGCCGGAGCCATCGGGGCCTGAGCATTTATTAAGGCATTTACTACATCCTGACCCGTAATGTAATACACCTATATCCAGAACCTCATGGTTCATCGTTGTCTGGACCGGACACCCATTATAGACCGACTCAAAAAAGTTCTCAAATAGGTCACAGGTTTCATCGAAGTTTGTTGAAGTTACGTTACCAAATTCCATTATCTTGGGCAAGCCCAAGGAATTTCTTTTTGAATTAACATAATTCTAAAATGATGCACCATTGCTCCTTACTGAAGACTCTACAGACAAGACGTATTGCTTATAAAGGGTGATTTTTTAGCTATTATCTTTTTGGCAACACTGGTTTAAGCAGCTGACTCACGTTTCGTGTTTTGTTTCACTGTCAAACATCTTCAGATTGGTCCATAATTTAACCATGAATCGTCTTACAAACGAACAACGCTTGCAAATTATTGAATTTTACTATCAAAATGCGTGCTCTGTTAAGAAAGTTCATCGCGCGCTTCTTCCATTTTATGGTCAGTTTAATCGACCCACTGAAGCGGATATTCGGGCTATTGTGACTAAATTTCGCACCAAATTTGCATTGCTGGACATTAAACCACCAACACGCTTACGTAGAGTGTGAACTGGAGAAAATATGGAAGCTGTATCGGCCGGTGTTAATAATGACCATCAATTATCGATTCGTCGCCGTTCGCAGCAATTGGGCCTCTGTTACTCAACAACGTGGACATTTTTGCGGAAGGATTTAGGTGTGATGCCTTTCAAAATACAGCTGGTGCAAGAATTGAAGCCGAACGACCTACCGCAACGTACAATTTTTGGTGAATGGGCTCTTGGAAAGTTGGCCGAAGATCCACATTTTTACCGAAAAATTGTGTTCAGCGACGAAGCTCATTTTTGGCTCAATGGGTACGTAAAGAGGCAGAATTGTCTATTTTGGAGTGAATATCAGCCAGAAGCATTGTAAGAGCTACCAATGCATCCAGAAAGAGTCACAGTTTGGTGCGGTTTATGGGCTGTTGACATCATTGGACCGTACCCCTTCAAAGATGATGCGAATCGTAACGTAACTGTGAATGGTGAGCGCTACCGTGAGATGATACCCAACATTTTTTTGCCCAAAATGCAAGAGCTTGACTTGCATGACATGTGGTTTCAACAAGACATGGTGCCACATGCCACACAGCACGCGCAACAATGGACTTATTGAGAGGCGAGTTCGGTGAACATTTTATTTCACGTTCGGGACCGGTCAATTGGCCGTCTAGATCGTGCGATTTAACGCCTTTAGACTATTTTTTGTGGGCTATGTTAAAGCTCATGTCTATACAGACAAGCCCGCTTCAATTGACGCATTTATTCGTGAGATACCGGCCGAAATGTTGGAAAGAGTATGCCAAAATTGGACTAAGCGGATGGACCATTTGAGGCGCAGTCAGAGTCAACATTTGCATGAAATAATCTTCAAACATTAGATTATATGGACCGTACTATCGATTCAAACAAAGATTTCATGAATTTTTCTGAATTTTATGTTTTTTTTTTTTAAAAACTTTCCGAAAGCTTTTAAAAAATCACCCTTTATAAAAATCTATTCAAGAACTCATATTCTTTCCTGAATCTCAAAAATCGTTCACGATTTAAACTCGTTTTATCTGAAACATAGTTTGAATATGCTTCCGTTTTAACAATTCTTAGATTTACTAAACTTTTGCTTGTCCATGGAATTTTAAATCGATTTCTAAGACGCGTTTTAGTAACAAATGACTCTAAACCAGAATTAATTTTATTCATAGATACATCATAGTTACCTTTGAAATCGGGGGAGTCCAACAAGTCATCCCAATTGAATTGATTTAGGTACTCATTCAGTGCAACAAAATTGGTCTTAGCGAATTTATAAGTTAAACCGACATTGTTATTACTACAATTTCCGTAACAAAAGAATTTAACATCCAAAAGTAAGGCCTTGTGATGAATTGTATTCGAATCAATCACATTCAAGGCTTCTGATGTTTTAAAGTTAACTTCATTGTTTAAAAATACTAAATCTAAAATTCGATCTAAACTATTTCGAGATAAATGACCATCTATTATCAAACGCTCCCATCATGAACAACGTTAAATGGGATTAAATTATCATCAGCATCCATGTTCCTCCGAGTAGCGTCACCAATATTAAAGTCCCCCAATATTTCGTCGCTGCATTTGTAAGTTCGTCAAATCGAACAATCCTATTTACAAATTCAGCACGTTATTTAATGACTTTGCAGCCTGCTGGCATAAACAAAATACAGCTGTCAACAACACAATTAATTATTTCAAGTGATAATTACGTTATATTGAGTCAGCAATATATTTAATTTGTCTGAATTAGTACTTAAATCCGTCCTTAAATTAAATGTTTCAGCCACTTCTAATTTCCAATCAAATCTGTAACCCATTCTGTCACTAGCTGTCGTTTGAAATGATGAATTTGCAGTGTGAACGCAATATTGGATTTTGAAAAATTGTCCCCAAAATGTTGGATTTGGGTGCAATGCGTGCGTATGTGGTGGCTTGGGGATTTATATTTAGAGATTTTGATTTAGGGATTATGGTTTTGTAACTCGTGTGTCTAACATCATCATTCATCTCGATTCAACCCAGCCATACTGAACCTATGTAAAACAGTACTAAAAAGTACTAAAAAAGTACTAAAAACAAATCACCAACCCCAGTGATCAGAATACACTGGGCATTTTTGACCCCCCCAAAAATAGAATGGCTTTTTCCACCAGAAGCCACTTAAAAACAATTTCCCTCCACCGACAGTGCTTTAATGTAATTCCTCATTTAGTTGGCTTTTGACAATAAACACAACTTTTGAAAGCAATTACCCGCTCGTCGTCGATGTCAACATCGATGCTATCAGAACTAACTCGCAACACTATTCCCCGCCAAAGTACACTGCACTGTTTGACGCAAATCGAATTACTTGCTCCATGCAGTCGGCAAATAATTTGCCACGGGTTACCCGATACTCCGTAGCAACGCGGCCTAACGAACCTTTCATCAACCCAGCATCAGCCAACTTTAAATATATCCATAATTGAATCTGTCCCAAAGTCAATTAAAATCGTTCGACATGTGGCACATGCTTTTGGAAAAAATTAAACAGAAGTTCAGCATGTGTTGCTAGTAAATCGTGTCGCTGTTGAGGAAACTACTCGAACTGACTGAACTGGGACTTAAATGAAACTGTTACACTGCCAGGCTTGCAGCGCCCACCACAATGGGAGTTGGGAGTTCATAATCAAGTGGTTGAGAAACTCGAATGTTTCTGTCGGTTAGTTTGTAAATCTGTGTTGTCCGTGTGGGTCTCGGCATAATGATGCCCCCAATTGATGTTAACTTCGTTTTAAGTTCTCGGTGACAGAGCTCAGGTGCAGATTTGCTCAAAAGATTTGCTGATTTTGATTGTGCTCGTTTGCACGCTCTAAAGAATGGCGTATGGTAATGAGCCACCGATGGTGCAGTGTGTGATTTTGTGAATCCAGCGGAACTTTATTCAAAAACAAAGTTGAACAAAAGTCTGGTATCAAACGACATGTATAACCCCAGGTAAAAAAAAAACTTTCCTGGAAATTACAGATGTGTGACATCGCAAACAGGAAACATGTTTGAGCAAGAGAAATGTAAATTCAAGTTAGTAGCAACGCTAGCCTTCTATTTTAATTTCCTGCATCTTATTTAAGAAGCCTTTCAGCTAAGTTTGAGCCTTGAATCTCAGCAAGTGGTAGTAAATATCGTTTTGCTTGAAGGCCTTGGAATTATCCTTTTTTCTTTCATTGAAACTTTGTGCTCCGACCGCATCCGCATGTATCCATCTTAAGGTGTTATGTAATGTCTCCTCCGGATTATGTACTCGAACATTTTGTCCGTAGCAGGTTCAGTTACACGCGTCAAAACGTACTGTCATGCGGAATTGTTAAAGATAAACATTTTCTTTGACCAAATTGACCGGTCAAAGGAGAGAACGGCGTTCACATTATTTGGTCTATAAACGCCAAATTCGTCAAATTCGTCCATGGGCTAGGGGACAATCAGCTGTGAAGTTGACCATCTCCATTACTGGGCAACACTACGGTAGAGCGTGAGAGTGTGAGCCATGCTCTTTGATGTGTCATAATGCTCATTTCATGCATCTTAGCTGTAATCTATGCTGTCTTGTGTGCATGTTCAATCTAGACTCGCGGCAGTTGTGGTATGACCACCGTGAAGCGCGGATGTAATGGCGACATTCATTGGACATTGGACAAAGTTCTAAAAATCGAAGAAGGTCGCTTCGAAGTCATCGAAATGCGAGATGTTTGGCTGTCGTTAGTGGAATTGTTAAAGAAGACTCAATCAATCAGTCCAACGACAATCAGAGGTCTAAGACGTGCCTTACGTCACATTATGGCTCAACTCAATCAATACCACGGAGCGTGTAGAACATGCTCCGTGGAGTTGCTGGCACACTGCCCTTTTATAACGCCAATCAAAGAGTTCTAATATTCGGCTTGCTAAAGTGAGCAGATCGCTTAGCGTCGATCGTAGGCCAGAGTAGTTTGGTAATGATTCATTTGAGCACGCCTTTCTAGCTTTAAAAAATGTTTTATAGAAGGGCTAGGCAAGGTGGGTGCCGGCGGAACAATTTGCCATTCGGGAAGCGCGCCTTCATGTCAAAACGCACCCAAATATTTTGCTAAGACGGAAGGTCGCCATATTCGTTGTTAGGCACACACCCATCGGTCCTATTGCCAGTGGTACGAGCGTGGTTAAGTGGCCAGCTCTTAAATTTCCAGGTCACAGTGGCTGGCATCCCAGGAAATGAGAATGCCGATGAAATGGCTAGGCAGGGAGTTCGCGTGAAGAGTACATCCCACTAGAAGCCTTGAAACAGCAAACCTCAGGGATCAAATGGTCACCGATGGAAAACAAATGATCTCCTCTCTTAATAGTACGTGACACCAGCCGATAGGAGATCATGCCGCCAATCAAGGTATCCCACACAACACAGCTGAGAGGGCGACCTTAACACATTCCACTTGTGCTTGTCCAGCTAGAGGCAGTCGGCGAGCGAGTACACGAAGTGCAAATCACTAAGTCCCTGGACAACAACCACAATCCACATCACAGCTGATTAAAGCTCATAATCGATCCCGCAAAAAAGCAAGATCAGCAGACATCAAGATAACACATACTTCGTGATAGAAATTGTTTTTGTAAAGAGTCAGCCTAAAACGTACTTTGGAACGATGAAGTTTTAAGATTAAGTCTGTTCAATAAACAATTTAATAATAAAAAGTTCATGTGTTTTCTTTAAACGATAACTAGCGCTTGATAGACCCTTCCTCTACTCACTTGGCGAGATCTCTCGTAGGATACCAAGGCCTGTGTCCTTTTAATGACATCCAGTTGGATGTAGAGATATCTGTGACGTTAAAGCCACCACAGAGACAGGAGCCAAGTCGAAGTTAAGAGCTGCGATCAAGAAATGTCCACAGTCCACGTTTGCATCGTTCAATGTTCTTACTGTCGAGATACAGTATGCCTTAGGAGAATAGGTTATAGGTGCACGACAATCGAGAGGCAGCCAGGTTGAGAATTATTACCATCCTACCACCATGGATTCCCTACTTTCAAAGCATTTAAAAATTGAAAAGCCGCAATCATTCAAGATTCGCAGAACTCAGTGTTTTCCGCCCAAAGCCGTGTACACTTCTGGGAAACACTACCAAAGAAAAGTTTGCTCTGAAGTTGAATTGTGCCGTATCTGTTGCAAATTATTTGCCTCAGAAGTAAAGGTGAAGGTCTGAACTTTATGCTATCCAAGCACACTAATTAACCACTCTGGCACTGCTCTACATACAAAGGTAAGCACCCTTATTCTCTCAACACAAATCTACAAGTCGACCTTTCAATTCCCAGAATTCCCTCAAAGCTCAAAGCCCAACGAGCTGACCTTCAAGTCGGTGCTTCCACCGAACAACATCACTTGTTCTCCGGCGGAACATCCAATACAAAAACTCTTAACAAATTAATTCGCTTGAGTAACTGTGATAACTTTTTAATTAATAATGGATTCATTTATGATCAAACACCTTAACCAACTATCTTCGAAATAATCCCCTCGAGAAACTTGTGCCGCACTCACGCAGGACGCAATTCTCGGCAATTAGTTCGTTCCGGGACGAACTTAATCGAAAGTATCCCCTTCGTCCGGCGTGCCTCGTCCTCTTCGTTCTCTGTCAAGTGTTTCAATTACAAAATTGCCAACTTTGTGCAAACTGCTGTGGAACTTTACTTGATGCAATTGTCCGTTGAACCCACTCACAGACAGATAGACTGTGTGCATGTTTATTTAGAGAAAACAGTTTGGGCAGTCCACTTCGAGCTTAAGGAACTTATAATCCACCCTCAAGAAGGTTCGTTCACAGGGATTAAACACCTCTGTGACTCTGTGTGTGTGTGTGTTTGTGTGTGACTGACCGAAGAGAGTGTGTGCACATCACCTGAAGTTTTTCATTGCGAAAAGTTTTGTCCAAGTCGACGGGCTCGATGCGAGCGTGTGGTTTGAGGGCGAACATCCACAGGTTATGCTGTATAAACTCAAGTCTCTGATGGAGTCTGTATTGCATAGCGATGGAGCCAATAAAAATCAACTTGGTCGAAGTTTAATTGGATATCGTTGTTCATCGGCGGGTAATGACTTCGTATCTTGTATGCAGTTCAGCCAAGATTCTGTAATATCTTTGGCCATTAGGGCTCTGCCAGGAACTTCGGTGACTTTCATTAAGTTGTCGATGTAAACTATGCTGGTTCTAAGAGACAACACAATGCTTGGGAATATACGATTTACTCCGACATCGTTAAAGTGATCTGCGTTCTCGAGGGTTGCTAAATGTCATACATTCAAAAAGAGTACAAAAGAGTATTAAAGTGTATGAAATTGTATTAAAATTTATAAAGCTGCATTTAAATGTATTAAAGTGTAAAAAAGGATCTATTCTTTAGTTCAATTTAATTTTATTTTAGGTCTGCGAAATGAGTTTACATATTTATTGAACTATAGAGGGTGATTTTTTAGCTATTACCTTTTTGGCAACACTGGTTTAAACAGCGTCGATGCTGAGAATTTGGAAAAATCACTTCTGCAGACTGTTAAACGGCGATGACGACACAAATTCCACTGCCAGGCAGAATGTTCCACTTAATTTGGACGAGGATGACCAAGAATACCGTCCCCCCGACTTAGGCGAGGTCAAGATAGCGATATCTAGACTAAAGTCGAACAAAGCTGCTGGAGCGGACGGACTGTCCGCGGAACTGTTTAAAGCAGCTGGAGATGATCTGGTTGGGCGCATGCACCAGCTCATCTGTAAGATATGGTCGGAGGAAAGCATGCCCGATGAGTGGAATCTCAGCGTCGTTTGTCCGGTCCACAAGAAAGGAGACCCTTTTGACTGCGCCAACTATCGAGGGATCAGTCTCCTTAACATAGCGTACAAGATCCTCTCTGCCGTCTTGTGTGAGCGCCTGAAACCATTCGTCAATAACCTGATAGGTCCTTATCAGTGCGGTTTCAGGCCGGGAAAGTCCACCATCGACCAAATTTTCACACTGTGGCAGATCCTGGAAAAAACCCACGAGATTCAGATCGACACCCACCACCTATTCGTCGATTTCAAGGCCGCATATGACAGCGTGCATAGAGACGAGCTATACAATGCCATGTCTAGTTTTGACATTCTAGCCAAACTCGTCAGATTGTGCGGGATGACGATGGAGAACTCTCGCTGCTCCATCAAGGTCGGTAACGAACTCACCGAGACCTTCAATGTCAAAAAAGGTTTTAGACAAGGCGACACGCTGTCAAGTGATCTCTTCAATATCAAACTTGAGAAGATCGTGCGAAACTCAAATGTCAACACCAGAGGCACGATCTTCCAAAAGTCCGTGCAACTGCCTACGCGGACGACATTGACGTGATTGGTCGAACACAGCGAGCTGTCAATGAGGCTTTTGCTAGCATTGAAGCGGAAGCGGCTAAAATGGGTTTGGCAGTTAATCAAGGCAAAACAAAGTACATGCCTCGGATAGAGCGTCATAATGGGCAGCAGAAACTTTGAGGTAGTCAAGGACTTCGTCTACCTTGGCTCTGCAGTAAACAGGGACAATAACACCAGTACCGAGATCAAGCGCAGAATTACTCTTGCCAATCGCTGTTTCTTTGGGCTCAAGAGGCAATTGAGTAACAGAGCCATCTCTCGAAACACCAAGTTGACATTATATAACACCCTAAACATCCCCGTCCTGCTCTATAGCGCAGAGACATGGACGCTATTGAAAGCGGATGAAGAAGCTCTTGGTCGTTTTGAGAGAAAAGTTCTACGTGCGATCTTTGGTCCTGTTTGTATTGATGGCGTCTGGAGAAGGAGATTCAACCACGAACTGTACGGGCTGTACAGCGGCATGCACCTAGTTAAGCGCCTTCGGATCCAACGCTTAAGATGGCTAGGTCACGTAGAGCGAATTGACGCCACAGCTCCGGCCCGAAGAGTCTTCGATTCTGTGCCTTTGGGACAACGCATAAGAGGGCGTCCTAGAACGAGATGGCGCACGCAAGTGGAGAAGGACCTCAACCAACTTGGTGTGCACAACTGGAGGCAACTGGCGAAATATCGTGCTGGCTGAAGAGGCTTGTTGGTTGAGGCCCAGGTCCACCCCGGACTGTAGCGCCAAACAAAGAAGAAGAAGGTTTAAACAGCTGACGCACGTTTCGTGTCTTGTTTCACTGTCAAACATCTTCAGTTTGGTCTATAATTTAACCATGAATCGTCTTACAAACGAACAACGCTTGCAAATTATTGAATTTTATTAACAAAATGCGTGCTCTGTTAAGAAAGTTCATCGCGCGCTTCTTCCATTTTATGGCCAGTTTAATCGACCCACTGAAGCGGATATTCGGGCTATTGTGACTAAATTTCGCACCAAATTTGCATTGCTGGACATTAAACCACCAACACGCTTACGTAGAGTGTGAACTGGAGAAAATATCGCAGCTGTATCGGCCAGTGTTAATGATGACCATCAATTATCGATTCGTCGCCGTTCGCAGCAATTGGGCCTCTGTTACTCAACAACGTGGACATTTTTGCGGAAGGATTTAGGTGTGATGCCTTTCAAAATACAGCTGGACCTACCGCAACGTAAAATTTTTGGTAAATGGACTCTTGGAAAGTTGGCCGAAGATCCACATTTTTACCGAAAAATTGTGTTCAGCGACGAAGCTAATTTTTGGCTCAATGGGTACGTAAATAAGCAGAATTGTCAATTTTGGAGTGAAGATCAGCCAGAAGCATTGCAAGAGCTACCAATGCATCCAGAAAAAGTCACAGTTTGGTGCGGTTTATGGGCTGGTGGCATCATTGGACCGTGAATGGTGACCGCTACCGTGAGATGATACCCAACTTTTTTTTGCCCAAAATGCAAGAGCTTGACTTGCATGACATGTGGTTTCAACAAGACGGTGCCACATGCCACACAGCAAGCGCAACAATGGACTTATTGAGAGACGAGTTCGGTGAACATTTTATTTCACGCTTGGGACCGGTCAATTGGCCGCCTAGATCGTGCGATTTAACGCCTTTAGACTATTTTTTGTGGGGCTATGTTAAAGCTCATGTCTATACAGACAAGCCCGCTTCAATTGACGCATTGGAAGACAACATTAAAGCATTTATTCGTGAGATACCGGCCGAATTGTTGGAAAGAGTATGCCAAAATTGGACTAAGCGGATGGACCATTTGAGGCGCAGTCAAGGTCAACATTTGCATGTAATAATCGAATGAAACGGATGGTTTATGAAGTTCGTGTGATGAGAGGGGCTGAACTGTCAACTGATCATTACTTGGTGTTGTGTACGCTGTACCTGCCTGATAGAGTACCTCATCTGCGGAACCCAAGAATGATTACACGCGACTTCCAACTGTTCCATCGCGTGTAGAGGAAGTGTGCGGGATGTGTGTGGAGTGAAGCGGCTTGGAGTGGAGCGGCTGGTGGTGAGAAATGAACTAAACGCCCGGAGCTCCAGAAGGGCGGGGAATAGTCCAACGGTGGAAGAAGTTGTTTTGGCGATTGGATCGCTAAAAGTTGGCAAATCCGCGTGTGTGTGGATGAAATCCGGCCAGAAATGCTAACTGGGTAAAGAGGGAGTTTTTATGGTTCTCTCGTGGCCTGGGAACGTGGTGAGGCAACTGGCGATTGGCAAACTGGGGTGATTTTTCAAGAAGGGGGACAAAAGAGATTGCTCCATCTACAGGGGCATATCTCTTTTATGTCTCCCCGGGAAAGTCTACGCTAACGTATTGGAAGCACGTCCTATAGCTATGGTCGAGCCCAGGATTGGGGATGAACAGTGCGGCTTTCGTCTCGGTAGAAATACAGGCGACCAGCTTTTAGAATCAATTCTTAGAATGGTACTTGAGGAGGCTTGGGAGTATTCCAAGCCTAACTTCAGCTGTTTTGTGGATTTGAAAAAGGCATACGACCGAGTTCGTCGAGGTAATCTTTGGAGTGTTCTGCAGGATGGTCCCCTGATGGTCCCCTTCTTAGGGCAATTCAGTCTGTATACAAAGTCTTTGGCAGCTGTGTTCGGGTTAGCGGTGCGATTTTTTTTTCCTTTTGGAGGTAGGAGAATTGCCTTATAAGGAGGTCTGTTGGCGTTGATCATCCCCGTGTGTCCTTCTCCGATTTCAGAGACTTTTTGACAATTATTCATGATTTTTTGACAGTTATTCACGAAACAATGGGAATGCTGTTCTCTGATTGGTCAATTTTGCTTAAGAAAACGGTATAAAAAGGGGTTGTCAAAAATTTTAAAGGGCAAGAAAGGTAGAAGTTTTGCATCTCTATCATATCATATATCAGTATTGCCCATCTGAAGTTATGACTAATCGAAGCTAATGAATCTAATGAATCAAGCCAATTTTTGATATTCTGCTCTGATGTGAACCGTATTTCAGTGAGGGTGTCCCGCATCGACCGGAGCAAATGGTAGTCAGAAGGGCCAAGGTCAGGGCTATAAGGCAGGTGGGGTAAAACTTCCCATCCACTGTTTTCCAAATAGTTCCTAACCTGAATAGCAACGTGGGGCTCAGCTTTGTCATGATGGAAAATTATTGCCTCGTGTCTGGTCGCATATTCCGGGCGTTTTTCGGCTATTGCTCTCTTCAAACGGATAAATTGTGCTCGGTAGCATTGTCCATTGATGGTTTCACCCGGTTTTAGCAGCTCATAATACAGCACATCCTTCTGATCTCAACAAATACAGAGCATTACCTTCGCGAAATGGATATTCAGCTTTGGCGTTGATTTGACTAAACTCACCATCCTCACTATTAAATCGTACAAAGCACTTTTAGCGTATGTTCCCCATAAACTTCCACCTAAATACAATACGATGACTTTCAGCCGCAGTTTTCTTCATATTATAGTAATGAAGAAGAACTCCCCGCAAAAACACTTTTTCAGGCAAAAAGTTCGACACATTTGAGTGAAAAAAAAGATTGTTGTTTACGCTTCAAATGAATGATATATACTGAAATGATGTACAATGACAGTAGCATCCCAACGCATGTTCAAATGGAATAAAAGTTACGCCATCTCTTAGCAAAACCGCACAATGGGATAAGTTATAGATCCAATACTTCATTTCTGATTTTAGTTTCTGTGTTGTCTTTCATTCACATTTGTGAAAGCACTTGCAACGCCATCCAAACAATGACGTATGGAAGGCAGTCTTGTGTGACAAATTTTACACCTCAGATGATGGGTACCACTTCACTTTCTGAAGTGAGTACCTTATACAAACTCATTACAAATACGTGCACTACTCAACACTAAAGGCCAGAGCTCATTCGGCTATAATAAAATAAAATAAAATTAAATAGTTTTGTTGAAAAATAAATACAGAATGTGTGTGGAATGTAAATTATAAAGATATATTTATCAATTGCAAGACATAATAAAACCATCGGCATCTATGTTGCGATTAAAATGAAATTTTCTGCATTCAACCAAAATGTTCATATTTATTTTATAAAAAAAAAAATAAATTTTATAGATTTTATATCTTAATTTTTGAGCTATGTCGGCAATTTTTTGGCTATAGAGCGAGCTCATATAACTCGTACTACGTTTCAAATTTCACTGGCTTAGATTTTAGAGATTTTATTTGTTGTTGTTCCCATACAAATTGGACCACGCTGCGTCTTCTCTAAAGAACTAGTCCATGTCATCTAGTACGGTCAAGTCAACGTGCATACCACGGCGGTATTTAAAGGAATTTTTTGTTGAGAGTAACCTGCCAAAGGTTTAAAAATTGTACGTAAACAACAACTGTTGCAATAAAACACACACATTTTTGAAAACGAACCGGCACACATAAGTAACGTAGCACACGCGGTGGTGCTTGCATTACCCCCCCAGCTGAGAACAGAAGTGAGAAATCGCGCAGCAGAGAGGTGATCACTCAGAGTACCACGATAAGCAGTTGCACTTCAAACCTTTACCATAAAATCAACAGCATTTCGACGTTGTTATCAAAAGAATTCGTTTTTCCGCGTTTGTTCCCGCGCAATGCCCGCGGCTTGCGCCTAATTATGCAGGGGTGCAAGTGCAGGGATGGGTCAAAGTAATGGAATTCACAAAGATTCGCAGTCCCAAAGACGTTCCATTCGAAATATGAGAATGGGGATCATATTCATTGAAACCATTAGATAAGGCAATCGGTGCACACATCGCACTGTCGTCGACATCAGTGCAATCTAGGACCCTGCTGCACCAAAAATAGAACTGCTGGCTGGCTCCTCCATGCAGATACCGAATATGCTGTAAGCAAGGTTTCCTACATAGCCGACTCAGCTGCAACACCAACCCAGATTTAACAGCAGTTCGTTCCATATCGGCAGCGCTCCCCTGCGTCTCGCTTTCATCTGCGGCCAGAGAAAGGATAGCGCGCTGCATGTGCAAAGATATACCTCCGCTCTCTATTCATGTCATTTACCTTTGCCCGAATTCAGGGCATATGAATTGAGCGAGATCCGGCACAGGATGCGACTTCCTCGGAGGACGTCAATTTGAGTGCCGAAGGTGGTGTGCGTGTGGAGTCAAGTACCGGTGCGCCCTTAAAGCTAGCAGCATTGCCTCTAAAAATAAATAAACCAGCACTTGTTTGCCCTTTTTCTGGAAAAAGGTGCGAAGCAAATAAAACCAATCTCCTTTGGATACACATAAGTTCGTTTTACGTCCCAATAAAAGAAAATATCACCGGGAGCTTCGGTTTTATTGCGTTTTTAATATCCCTTTTGCAGCTGAAGGTGATTTCGAGCGAATTTTACGCTTCATTTGGGAAGAATTGATTTTTAAACGTAATCTGAGACCTTTTGAGAGCGTCATCGCGTCGTCCCGCAAATGGACTTGCTCAAATCTCTGAAGGATCACCGGGGGACTAACCATGCAGCAATGTACTTGAAGAGGAAATACAATTGGCTGGCGTTCGACTCTTGATGTTATGGGAGTTGTGGGCGTGAACGGAATGTTTGGGCTGTCGAATGATGGATTGGGATTCTTTGGAGGAGTTTAATGAATGAATGTTAATGAACTTCATCCGAAAAAAGTCATTAGGGATTTCATTACTGTGTATCTATCTTGTGGTATTACAGTTCAAGGTGGATCTGAGCTTGGCCCAAGAACAGCAACCACGAGTCTGGCGAACGAGGGGAATCTGGGGTGATCACTTATGCATATACCTCGACGTCAAAGGCGCAAAGACATAACCCTGCTGAAGAGTAGGAATCTCAGAAAAGCGAACTGGATCCGGTTTAGGGATGAGCTAGATAATCGTCTCGAACCCCTCTCTAAGCTCAGAACGAGACGGAAGATTGAGATAGCAGTCCAAGATCTGAACGATGTTCTCACAAAATGTTTCGAACTGACCTGTTCAGCCAGAAACAGATCACCGGTTCCACGGTGGAACGCAGAACTGCAGAGAACTCGCAAGGAACCAAGAAAGCTTCTAAATAGGTTACTCGAGGCCAATTTAGGGGAGGACTGGGACTTGTGCCGATCAAAACAAAAAAAATGTGAAAAGTGTAAGCGTTTAGCGATGATTAACAAGAAATAGAAATATCGTGTCACCCTGCACCCTTCCACATACCCGCACACAATCATATTTAGTGCAATTCTGCTCTGATCAACTTGCTATAATTCTCCCAATAATGTACACCTTTGTTCTCAATTATGTATGCTCTCTAATCTCAATTACATTGTATGCCCTCAGTTATATATGACCTCTTGACATACTCTTATGCTAATGTTATGCGAACGATAGCCTTATCGGTGTTATTAACGCTCTCTGTTAAATAGCAGCTGCTGACGAGATACGTTCCCGAGTGAGACTGTGTCATTTCTTGTGTTTTTTATGTGACCTTACAGAAGCTCATTCGGATACCGAAAAGTGCCTCCTATAAAGACTTTTGTTCCAAGCGAAACACTCAGTGAAACCAGCAGACTGGTCAAAGTGCTGAAAAAAGGACAAACCAACCAGGCTGGAAACACTCAGAAAATCCGATAGTACCTACACCGAGTCAAAAACTGAGACCCTTAGCCTCATGCTTGAGACTCATTTTCCAGGTAATTAGTTCACAATCACCTCACAGGCAGCTCACATAATTGGAACTGGAAATGAGCTGACAAACATCACGCACCGATGCTGGTATCGTTCATCACTGGCAGTGATGGATGAGACTATCAAGTACGCAGCCGTTCAAGTCTCCAGGTACCGATGGTATATACCCAGCTCTGCTGCAAAAAGGCATTGACCACTTACTGCCGGTTTTGAAAATAATTTTGACCGCCAGTCTGGCTCTGGCCAGTATCCCAACACCCTCGCGTACAGTGAGTTCATACCAAAAATCGGTAAGGAGGACTACTCCCTCGCCATGAGCTTCAGACCAATCAGCTTCACTTGCGCAAAACTGCTTTGCAAACTAGACCCTCTGTCTCAGATGCAACACGCTTACCAGCGCGGAAAATGACTGGATGGCGCAGTTAGTTAAGGGCCCTTGGTTACTGGGGTCCCCGGTTCGAATCCCAGTGAAAGCAAAGTTAATACGTTTTCATCTGGGGTTCAAATCAGGTCCGATCCCCATTTTCCGTTGGGATTAAATTAACCGCCCTATTGCTCGAGTGGTCGATCGGCAGTAGTAGTCTGACTGTGGGTATCGTAATCATCACAAGCAGCCTCATCCCTTCCCTACCTACCAGCGCGGAAAATCCTGCGAAACTGCACTTCAAAATCTCGTCGGCAGATTTGAGTGTCCACTTGACAGGAAAGACTACGCGTTGGACATTTTCATCGATATAGAGCGGGTTTTGACGGCCTGTGTAACTTGGCCAGAGAACACGGTGTTGATGAATAATTAGTGTTGTGGATCAAAGGAATGCTAATGAATAGAACTATATTGGCGGATGCGGTCTGTGGCCGGTATATAGGGGTTGCCCGCAATGCGGTGTCCTGTCTCCTTTTTTTTTATTTTTATATTTTATATTTATTAACAACTTACAAGCTACCTTAAATCTACCCTAGGCTATGTAGGTCGGCCATGGCTTACCGCTCATAGATTTGCATCTCAAGACTCTGCAAGGCAGTAATCGACTGCTCCCCCTTGCGGGGATACGTACTACCCTTTCTATCCCGGGTCTAAAGGGTTCGACGAGAGAGTTCCCCTCACCCCAGCCCTCTCCCGAACATCTCTTGATACCGCCGTACTGAACCGGATGAGACCCTCCTCAGCTCGTTGTGCGACGGAACGGTCGTGGTTGAGTCGCCCATCCACAGTTGATCTGGCGATATGGTAGATGAGCGGTACCGCATTTATATCTTGGTACAGTCCGTTCTTGTCTAAATGGAGAAAGGCTTCTGGGGGGACGAAGCCTTTGTGGCGTACCCTTTCGTGGTATTGTGAATTGGGGTAGTAAGTCCCCGAGATCAGGTTATTGACCGAGTTCATCGCTCTGGCAGTATGACCTCGAATCAACTTCACTAGGAAATTGTCCACTCTTATAAGACCTCATTGGAATATAATTGTTTGTACTGGGACTCTGGAGTTGGATAAAGGCGAAGGCAAGCCCTAAGACAAGCCCTCTCGAACAACCGAATCTTTTCCATCAAGCTTGCACTCACGTTGAGCCACACGAGACAGCCATAGGTGAGCATTGGCCGGATGAGGGCCATGTAGCAGATTAGATTCACCCTCGCATCGAGTTGGCTGTTGTAAAACAGTCTCTTTGTAAGAGCAAACGCGCCTCGGGCCCTGGCCAGAGCAGCCTCTACATGTTTGTTAAAATAAAGATACTGGTCTAGCCAGATCCCCCGTCATCTGACTACAGTCCTTTGACCCAATGGTTGTCAGTGTCGTCCAACAATTGAGAACTTTCGCCAATTCTTTTTCGTATCCGCCGAGGCCTTATACAACGGCGTCCTGAACAGTATGGTTTCCGACTTCTGAAAGTTGATTTTCAACTTCCAGACCTGTCTCCTCTGCTATGATGCATGCTGGTTGACTCTCTGCTTGATTCTCTCAATGGCTTTAACATCTACGCCGAATGACGTAGCCGTACTGTCTGTAGGTTCGCGCCTAGCGGATGTGTGCTCAAAAGGGCTAGCAGCTCTAGACGTGATCGACGACTGGTGTATCAGGAACGGGCTTTCAGTTAACCCTATTAAAACAGTAGTTCTCGAGGAGGATGAAACTGGTCTGACTCAACTGAAAGGCGTCACCATCCCTTTCTCCGATGATGCCAAATATCAGAGTGTCACTCTAGGTAGAAAATTTCCCTCGAAAAATCACATTTAGTCCAAATTCGCAAGCGCTGTCAGTTTCTTAACATGATTCTCGGCAAGTCTTGAGTTCAAAAAGACCGATCTGGATCTACACGGCTATGGTAAGGCCCCTTCTCTCCTCCGCATCCGTCGTTTGTTGAGATGTGCTTTCACGTAAATACGTAACTCCTGCTTTCACTTAGCTTCAAAGAACAGTCAGTCTCGGCTCCATACGGGACTTCCCTAGTACAACTGGGTCTGGTTTTGGTAAACATCATGGGATGGCACTAGATTTCGATTGCGGCGCACATACAAGGTCGACTTTTCCTACACTCAGGACTGGCTCTGGCCAGAATCTGAGTCAGGAAAGGAATGTAGTCTAAGGTAAGTTTGCGTCGGTTTTCCAAGCGGAGGTTATGCGATCCTAATGGCCACGAACTATATTGAACAGATGGAAGGAGAGAAGTATCTGTGTCTGTAGTGTCAGTCAAGCTGTACGTACGGCCTTGCTCCACCCTTCCAAGATACTTCGGGAGTGCAAGTCCTCTCTGGATTTGATCGGCAGTCAAAATTCACTAAGAATTGTCTGGGTCCCGGAAATGAGATCGCCGATCAACTTGCTAGAGAAGAATCAAAGGAGACTTTCTCAGGACCTGAACTTGCGCTGGGTCTACCTGCGTCCCAGACAGACCAAGCGCATACTCCCTCAGCTCTAAGAATCCGCAGCATTCTTGTTATCTCTTGTCAGAAAAGACTGCAGACAGCTTACAGGCTTACTAACGGGACATAACACCTTCGCCAAACATCTAAGAGTGCTCGGCAGAAGCGTCAAAACACTCAGCGACGCCTGTGGAAAAGACGACGACACTGCAGAGCACTTCATCTGTTACTGTACCGCTTCTGCACGGATCAGATGGCAGGTCCTTGGTGCTGAAGTGGTGAGAGGTGATGATTTAGGCTTCTTATCACAGAAGCGCCTGCTGGTCTTCCCTCGAAAGACCTCAAAATTAAGCAAAAGTAGGCTGCCTGGCAGTACAATGGCAATGTTAAAAACATTCGACAAAAAAAAACTCGACTGCAGAAATCGATGTACATATTCATGCACTACGTCTTAACATGACACGAGCCCGTCATCGTCATCAACATCATCGTCTTCTGAGCCGCATGCTCCACTTCAAGGAGTTGCGGTGGTAAACCACGCACGAGAGGTCTACAGGCAACTCGATTGACTCTAACTCATCAGGAGTTATGAACAAGCGTAACCAAGCGAGTTTTTGGACTTGGTCCAACCATCTCGTTCTGGGTCTGGCAAGCGGTCGCCTACCTGATGGAATCGCATTCAACGTCCGCATTGGAAGTAGCCACGTGACCAAACCAACGAAGAATAGCTCTCTCGGTTCGAATAAGCAGCTCGTCAAGAGTTCCTTGTGCACTACTGTGTTTCTTACCCTATCCCGGCGAGTAATTCCCACAGCAGCACGGAGAAATCTCATCTCAGCAGCTTGTATTCGCGATCATATTCTTTCGCTCATTGCCCAAACTTAACGACCATAAGTGAGAGTCGGAATAAATACGAAGTTCAGCCTTCCTGGTCTTCCTCAGCCTTCAACAGCTGGTACAGTTTGTGTATAGAGACTGAATGGCCCTCAGAAGCGAACCATCAGTCCCATACTCCTGCCGAACAATCCAGAGTTACCGGTTGTACTTCTACCGGGGCGAAAGCCGCACTGTTCATCCCCCATCCTGGGCTCGACCATAGCTCTAGAACGCGCTTCCTTAGCGTAGACTTTCCCGGGGAGACATAAAAGAGATGTGCCCCTGTAGATGGAGCAACCTCTTTTGTCCCCCTTCTTGAAAAATCACCCCAGTTTGCCAATCGCCAGCTGCTTCACCACGTTCCCACGAGAGAGCCATAAAAACTCCCCTTTACCCATTTACCATTTCTGACCGGATTTCATCCACACACACGGGGATTTGCCAACTTTTATCGATTCAATCGCCAAAACGACTTCTTCCACCGTTGGACTATTCTCCGCCCCACTCAAGACTACAGGTCTGCCATCCTCAGTGTCCTGTTCGGGATTGAGCAGCTCAGCTCCCAAGAGAATCCAGTTTCTGTAGGTCTTCTTCTTCTCTCTGATGGCTTCTGGAACTCCGGGCGTTTAGTTCTTTTCTCACCACCAGCCGCCACTCCAAGCCGCTTCACTCCACACACATCCCGTGTACATCCCGGAAACGAACTCACCGAGACCTAGCGATATCAAAAATGGTTTTAGACAGGTGTGACTTTTTTAACATTATTCTTGAGAAGATACACTATCTTCAAAAAGTCCGTACAATTGCTTGCACTTGCGGATGGCATTGACGTGGCTGGTAAAACACACCGAGCCGTCCATGAGGCCTTGCTGGCATTGAAACGGAAGCGCCTATAGTGGGTCTGGCAGGAAACGTCGTCCCTTCAGACGACGGAAGGGACATGGAACTATTATTTTCGCAGTTGGAACTGGTTCTCGGAGACAGGAACTATTTCAAATCCTCCATATCCATGGAACTAGGATAGGCCTGTGTCGAACATGTCAAGTCCGCAGAACTATATATGCTGCTCATGTTCCGGCCAATTGAAGATGAATGATTTGTTGTTGATGTTGCCCCTAGTTCGAGTTCGATTGGCGAGTTTTGTGTGGCTGAAGATTATAGATAATTGTGCTCATATCAAAATTTGTTGTATTTAGTTGATAACATGTCCATGTCCAATAGATGATATGATACATTTATGTCCGTATATTGTTCCGCCTCAGTTGCGTGTGGTTCCATGCGTGTGCCATGTGTGGCTTGTGTAGAATCACTCCATATCGTTAATTCGGAACTATATGGGGTATGGACATGTTTGGAGTTGAGTTTACGGAACGACTTGAAAATGAATTTTCAAAAGGACATAGTTCCGGGAGCTATACATGTCCGGAACGACACAACGGAAGCCATAGTTAGGTCTAAAAAGAATCAAAAGGATCTGCTCTACCGCCCTACTTGAGGTTACCCCAGCCTTCGAGAAAGTCTGGCATGAAAGACAGAAATACAAGCTACCAGGCTTCTCCCAAAAACCCTATATAAGATCTTAGAATCCCATCTGGATCATATGATATTTAGAGTTAAACACGGAACTGAATACTCCAATTTTATGCAGTCCCGCAAGGGAGTGTCCTTTCGGAGTCGGCATACAACTGTAGGTTCCTTCTAACGAGGTGTGGCGCCACCATCAAAATCACTGAAAACGCCCTGGAATTTTGGGACTTTCCGATCATGAGGTTTTAATTTGTGTGTTCCAGTTGCATTTGATGATTTTGAAAATTGTCGCTAGCCCCTCTTTGTTTTTTGCCTGTTGCAGTTGCTGCTTTGAACACCACAAGAGTCCAGCTACCCTTCGGCGGTTGAAGAGAGCGAAACTTGGTAACGATTGCTGTGGATTCAGATTTCTTATATATTTTTTTCCTATGGCTGTTATTGTTGATATTGTAACTTCACTGTTCCTTAAGAACCAGTTTCCAATTCTCTCAGCTTTTGTCTGGACTGTAGGAAATATGAGCTGATAGACAAGAAAAAACGGACATAAATGAAACACGTGCGAGAGTAACGTATAACGATTCTGTTCTTGGATAGGGCCATATTCACTTCCTGCTATCAAATCTCCCCTTGCAAGCAAACAAAGACAAAGGCGAGAATAAATGTACATTTTCGAATAGCAAAAGGGCCAAGAGTTCACACCTTAGAGTACGTATTGGATAGTTCGCATTAGCGAGGTTCACATTATCGAGATTCTACTGTAATACGCACCTCTACCATCCGTAAGCAGGTTGCTCCTATCCCCCTCCTACCCCCTATGCCTATTGGCTGCCACTTAACTTGAGTATTTTGTTCTCAATAGGTGACGCTTCTGGCGATTTCGAGCGTTTAAACGTGGTTTCCGAGGAGGTGTCCAGATTTTTTACTCACCAATGATAAGACGAAAATCGTCATTCGGTCTTAATATTTCCATGAAAAAATTGCAATTCTAACTAAAGACTTGACTTTGACAGATGTCACGCACCACGCGCGACCTGTCAAAACTGAAAAAATGAAAACAATGAAAATTTAAAATGATGCACAGTGTTTGTGTCTACTACTTCCACTGGCTGGCTTATAATTGGTTCCAGGATCCCATTAAAATAATTTCAGATTCAGACCATGTGTCCTCTAAACCTGAGAGATGTCTTCATGGCTTCCTGCAACACAAAAAATCGGTCTAACAAAAGCAAACAATGCAAACAATGCACACAATGCCAAAGTAACTCTCAGAAAATTCAATCCAGCGTTAATTTGCCGCTATTTACGCCCGCGCACCGGTCAGTGTTCCATGCCTCTCGAACAGGTTGTCCACAATTCAGACCGAAGCCTTTCATGACCTCAGAGAACGTTCCCATTCACTTGCCCTCGAGTCGACGCGCATTCATCCGAAAAAGAAAATCATTAAAGCACACTAAATTTTCGTCGAAACGGCCAAACCTCACGATCACGCGGTGCCGGCAGGAGCACGCTAGAAGCCCACATCCCGTCGTTCGCCATGCATTTCCGCAGTTTTCCTCTCCATTAACCAGTAATTATTTACTCAACGATTCGATAAATATCTCATTGACTTTTTATTGAATTCGAAATCAAAGGCGCTCCAAACAGCGAAAGCGAAACAAAGAAAACAGTGATGGGGAGAGTGGTTTGGTGTCCCCCCTGGCGAGGGAATCGTTCGGAAAATCAGACTCCTCCTTAGCCCGAAGTGAGTCACTCATACGCCCACCATCACCATCAGAACCGCCGCACTCATTATCTCCGCCGCCACGTTAGCTTCATCCACATAAAATCCATCAGGCGTATCGATTATTTCACGAGGCGCCACTCATCCGACTAGTCGCGAAAAAAGTACACTCCGAGTGCGGCAGCGGGGAGGGGGTGGAGAAAATGAGAAGAAAAAAAACAAGGAAAACCTCCCAAGGTAGTCAGTGACGCCCACCCAAGCACAAAAGGCCTCCTGGCGTAATGAAATCATAAAACCAATCATCGTGCCACCGAACGCAGCCCTCCTGCTCGGAGGAGTGGCGACGGGGGGCACAGGACGGTGAACGGTGGACTATTGCGTCAGTTATTGAATTACCCTCCACCAAGTGTGACTCGGTTCAGTTACCTGTCGCTTGGGGCGACACCAGCCAGGACGAGCTGCCGCAGGCAGTGTTTGTCGTTTTGTCAAATATGTTTGACACATTCACAGCCACGTCTGGGTCGTCGATGGAATTGCTTGTTGCTGCTGCTGGCTCAGTATCACGCAGCGTATTAGCATGGATTTTCAGGAATTACTTACCCCCTGAGTGGCATATTTGACGCTACGTTACGCAAATTGACATGAACGTCTGTCCTCCGCGTACGGTTACTGTCATCCATTTTCGATTGGGGAAGCAATTGCAAACGGATCATCGTCGCCTTCGACTTCGCCCTCCACAACATCCACTGCACGCCTGTCGTATCCACAGCCCCCGGCGCATGCAAATTGATGGGATAATCGCGAGCTTTTAATACTTTGTAAGCGGTCGCCTGATGAAGATGACTGCACTGCGGGTTGCTGTGGCGGATTATTTATTGGATGGGATGCGTTCGTTGAGTCGGCGATAGTCGATTGCTCGCAACGATGAAGCCCTCCGTGCTGGATTGCAACGGGGTACGGGACTGGGATGCGAGACTTAATGAGTATACTCGAGCAGCGAAGCGACGCGATGCTCGGATAGCACAGTCAGTTGTGGGTAATTTATGGTTTGCTATTTGCACGCCGTATAAGTGCTTGAAATTAAAAATGACGTGCCTTTGAAAAGCGCATGGGAATGATTCCCAGTTCGATGTTTGAACTGAGGTGTATTTTATGCATTTAATGCCATCCAACAAGAGGTGTTGCACAGATTATTTAGGGCCCTTGTTGAACTGTCATTCGCACGAAGTGATGAACTTGTGAAAATGCACGCAAAAATGGCGACAAAGTGCGTTGTGTTCAGCTACGGTCACTAAAATTAGGTGTGACTCATGTATTTCTCACACATCTGCTCTTATCTCACAATGTCTGTAATAAAGCTATTTTTACTATTAAGCATTTCTTTTTTCAAAATTTGGGCGTTTATTTAAGAAAAAACGTATATTATTCAAAGTATTGCCCATTTGAAGCTATGACTTTTTCCAATCCTTCTGGCAATTCGTGGAACCCATCCCAAAAGAACTGCGCCGGCTTGGCAGCCAGAAATGAATCAAGCCAGTTTTCGATATTCTGCTCTGATGTGAACCATATTTCAGTGAGGGTGTCCCGCATCGACCGGAGCAAATGGTAGTCAGAAGGGCCAAGGTCTGGGCTATAAGGCGGGTGGGGTAAAACTTCCCATCCACTGTTTTCCAAATAGTTCCTAACCGGAATAGCAACGCGGGTCCGAGCGTTGTCATGATGGAATATTATTGCCTCGTGTCTGGTCGCATATTCCGGGCGTTTCTCGGCTACTGCTCTCTTCAAACGGATTAATTGTGCTCGGTAGCGTTGTCCATTGATGGTTTCACCCCGTTTTAGCAGCTTATAATACAGCACACCCTTGTGATCCCACCAAATACAGAGCATTACCTTCGAGCCATGGATATCCGGCTTTGTCGTTGATTTGGCTGGAGGGTCAAGCCAAAATCGTGTAAACTACTTTGGGCACGTTCGCTCAGCTAGCGCATGTTCACCATTAACTTCCACCAAAATACGATGAAGTCACCATTTGTCGTTGAGATCAAATTAACGGCACTATCACGGGAGTGGTCGACCAGTGGTAGTAGTCTGACTGGGTAGAACAATGTGCCAACATGGTCTAAGTGTTCTGGTGAATTCACTGGCAGCCCCCTTCCCTACCTAGTCGCTGTAAGAATTGGAGCGACCTTCCGCAACAGTAGTTGTCTTCAGAGTCCACTCTTTTCCCGTGACCTCATCTGATTTGGAACAAATACCTCTTCTAGAATCGTCCAGATTAAATGGATCTTTACACCAAAAATCTGACAGCATCCCTTCATGCCATTCAAACGATCAGGTCTTGACTCAGAACCAACTTTTTTTTCCCACAAATACTGCCCCAATGACCCGTCAAAATTTTCAATCCCCTTATGGCAGCATCTCACTACGGCAACTTTACATTATTCATTGTTCATAAATCTGCCGCCATCTAAGCGACGTGGCGCGGCGTTGGCACTTTACAACGCCCAACCATTGGGTCACGCGTATTGACGTACACACTCCAGCGCGCATTTGTCATGCCACTTTCTCCAGAGTTCGCTTTGTTCGGGAAAACCTGGGAACCATCAAACGAACGAACGAATTGTCAGTTGTCCATAACCTGGGGGTTCCCAGAATACGAACATTAAGATCCAAAAGTTTGATTTGTGAAGTTTGGGTACATGCATGCAAGCACATTACATGTCTTTTTCTACACGTGGTCCAATTGGTCGGGTAAATACATTAGCAACGCATAGCTTATAAGTGGTCCAGGGTCTGATTAGCAGGTGCAACAACTGTAGAGGGAAAATAGCAGGGTTAGCAAATAGTGCGGTCCTATGCGGGGGTGGTCCGATTACAGAGTGTCCCGATTAGCAGGTTTTACTGTGAACATATCTATCTGCCTATCTTTCCAAAATTAGAAGTTTAAGTGGATTTAATTTCCTGGCACTCTTTTGAGTGAGATCTACTTTGCTGATTGGTGGTTGGTTGCCCGCATCTTGATGTTGACTCTCTTGCATCCAACGGCCGAAGTGAAGCGACAAGGCATGTCTTGCCCAACGAAAAAAAAAGAATGATGGCGTATGGTTATGATGTTGAAGATGGTTATGACAGAAATATGTCCAGACAGCGTGTAAAGTCACTAGGATGTACAAACTACACATCACCTCATCTGCTCGTCTAATGCACCATCGCTTCCACTTCTTCGCAATTCAACCGTTGCTCGTCAAACCTAATCCATTCACTTTAGTCTGTCTTTAAGAGCAAATCATAGTTATTAATTATACATTTGTTTTGTTTATTTTCAGGTAAGTTTGCTGGCAAGAGTCGTCACCAAGAGGTTGACGGTAAGATCACAATTGTGAATGAACAGCCGTGTGCTGCCTATTTTCTAGTAGACCTTCTATTCTTAATTGTGCAGTATCTTACCGGAATTAGGAAAAAATTTCTGGACCGATTCTGGTCCTTTTTTTTGTCCACATGTCTTAAAATGGCATTTCGTGGACGATGGACACGCTTTTATTTGTTCGCATTTCTTAGTCACTAGATCGACAAATAGTAGAATTAGTTACGGTTGACAACCAAAGCAAACGAGAAAGGGACAACATCGTCCCTTAAAAGGCTGCGAGTAAACAAGGCAGATGTCCAAAGAGTGTGAGGAAATGAGGCGGCCAATGACAGTTCTACCAGACCACAAAACTTCCAACATTCAAAACTTCCATCGACACCAACACGTTTACGTTTTTGATCTTGCCACTCCACCATAAAGAGGTGACCATATCAGAGCGCCGGAGATCTCCGAGAATGTCTGTACTGGTCGTAGAAGGATCTTCGGTTGTTTCTCCTAGCCGCGATGGTTACACCAGGGTTAGACTGCCATTCGTTGATGTTCATTCTGGCGTAGTTTCAGAGTATTCACCTTCTTCCGGTTTGTCGCCGGCTGATGCGACGCTGGATTTGATCCACAAGCTTCCGACTTATTTTACTATCACATCATACTGTACACATGACTTAAATTATAGAACTGTCTAGCCACATGGTGCCAGCCGTTGCCGTACAATTCCATAACCAACGTTAAGTTTGTTTATTAATTTCGACACCGTTGTCGGTTCACTAAACGCCTCATGTCCAAAGATTGGGCAATGGCATGGTTACAACGACCGTGGAGTCGGATAATTAGCTTCCGAGCCGAGTTTGTTATTCCTTCGTCGACGGTGGGAATCCCTAGGTGCATTCACAATAGCCCCCATAAGCTTATTTGAAAAGGACTGTATACACCCAATGTTACTTGATTTGGTACAAACCCAGAATTGCGTACCGTGAGTCCATAGAGGCTTCAGTTCTTGCTTGTAAAAGTCAATAAATTTTGTATACAATCCTCTTAAAAAAACTTTAGTTAAATAAAAGAAAAGTTTTATAAGAAGTGTGTTCCGAATGAACTGCAGACACCAACTAACTCTTCTTTAGGTGGCAGTGACCACAGCTGGTATCGCTCTAGATGATTGCTTGGTTCTCAGAGTCGCGTCACTTATCTCTTAGGCGATTGGTCCAGCGTTGAATGATCGGTCTGCTCGTTGGTGGGCACTTAGTTTAGCTCGGCGAATACTTTTGTTGCCATATGTACGAGGGGCGTTCAATATATTCTCAGCCTTGGAACAGCCTTGGAAACTCGCGCCGTGTGAACAGGAGCGTTGTCATGAAGAAGCAACACACCCGCTGCGAGTTTACCCCGTCTTTTCTTTTTAATTTCCTCCCGCAAATTATGCAACGTGGAAGCGTATGATGTGGCGTTGATGGTTTCACCTTTTTTTTCGTACTCAATGAGCAAGATTCCCTTTGAGTCCCAAAACGGAGTGACTTTGAACTTCTTCGGGGGGTCTGTTCCTTTTTTATGCCACTGCATGGACTCTTGTTTGCTTTCAGGGTCATAGTGGTGGAGCCATGTTTCCATAACACCGTCCGCGTTCTCACTACACAGCTCCAAAAGCTCTCTACAGCATGCGATTCTCACATTTTTCTGAGGCGCTGTGAGCATTCGTGGCACCCACCTTGCACTGACCTTTGAAAGGTTAAGATGGTCATGAAGAATGGTGTGAATGGTACCAATTGAAAGCTTGGTGATCTCTGCCACCATGTTCACCTTTATTCGGGCATGCTCAAGAAGTTTTTCGACTTCTTTGATGCTTTCTCCCGTACAAGCAGTAGCTGGGGCGCCGGAGCGGGGGTCGTCTTCAATGCTCTCTCTGCCTCTCTTGAACTCACTTGACCACTTTTGCACAGTTGATAACGAAGGTGCGGAACCCTGGTAAACAGCCACCATCTCTTCATGAATAGGTTTTTGACTTTTTCCTTGCTTAGTGAGAAATTTAATTACAGCGCGATGCTCAATTTTCACCATCATCGTCTCAGTTGCCATTATGATTCTGTTTAACTAGAGATAAAACTCGAATTAATAATCACATTTATATGAAATTTTACACGAATGCACTAAAATAATAGTATTACTTGATAAATAAGTCAATTTATATATACAACCACAGGTTTACCCCGGTACCTTCACCCGAGAATATATTGAACGCCCCTCGTATACAAGCGGTTTGCTTGCAAACAGTACACTGCTCTGTACGGTTTTCAATCTCATCACGTTTCTCTCTCACGTGGGCCCTCCACTTGAGTTTCGCGTCGAGAGTCATACCAGGCTATTTAGCTGCATTATAATAAAAATATTGTAACGTCGCCCATTGAGGGCCAAGACATAGCTTGTCAGCAAGAAGGGACCTGCAGTTTAATGCCGGCTCCGAAAGGCCAATTTGAGAAGCTTTTTCTAGACAGTTTTCCTCTTTAAGCATTGTCAGAAAGAGGTGGTGCAGTGAAAAGTATTTTGCTCGTACCGGGAATCGAACCTGGACTGCGTAGTGGTCGACGCACCAACGCACTAGAACGCTACGGTCGCCACTGATGTCCAGCATAATACCCATATCACAATGTCGCGTTAGCACAGTCGGGCTCTGACATTTTAAGAAGGATACACGTAAATCCGTTGAAAAAGTCACAATGCAGCGGTCGCGCTTTGATAGTTCACTGACCGCAATATCGTAAGCGCGAACACAAATTTCTTCAAGTTCTACAAACTCGGGCTTTTGACAGTTTAGAAACAAGTCTCTCGTGATTTTTCATTCTTGGCAGGCTGAGGCAACTATTTGTGTACGTAATTTATTTTTTGTAAAGATTTTATGTAAAATAACTGAATTTTTTTCCGGTTGAATGGATGTTGGGCTATTTTACTTGTGAAACGCGCGCCTTTCGTTGTGATTTAGAAAAGCGCTTTGACTGACATTCTCGTAAACTCGATAAAACGAGTACCGATGGCTATCAACGCGCGACCGCGCGATCTCGACATTGTGATTTGGCCTTAAGACCCAGCAATTCAGGCGTTCAAAGTGAGGGATCTTATATTTCCTCCTGAAGGGGACTAAATCGGGTTGACACCTAGTCCGCTTTATTATGAGTGATATTGTTGAGTGTATATTGCACCGCGACCTGTAGATCTATGTGCCCCCTGCTCATATCTTTGCTTTCTTAAGAGTTCCACTGATGTGCAGATCTTTTCAGAGCTGTATTGAGGGTTATTGTTTCCTCTTGCGCGAAGGTGGAACAGATTTAGTCTAGAGTGTTCTCTCTAAGCCAGTTTCCTTTAGGAATCTCAGAATGGGAGCTGGTTCTAGCTGCAATTCTTCCCTTGATATTAGGTGCTTGCCCAGATATCTTTGTCTTTTGTGGACAAGGGCCTCACAAAACTCTACAGAATCTGCAGAGACCTTCTTCTGATGCTCATAGTTTCCTTAGGAGCTTCTTGAGTCCGCAGTTCCATGTTAGAAAGCCTGTACGGAGTTTGTTCTTGCTTCGTGACTCAAACCTCTTCCGGTTGGGTTGACCCAAGAGTTTATTGGCTTGCTTTATGCCATGAACTTTTTTCTAGGTATCTTCCCGGTTCCTTCTTTCTAGTTACCTGAACTCTTAGGACGTGATCTCCTACAGAGGAGAATGGTTCGGGGCCTGTAAAATGTTCCGATGCTCCTTTCCTAGCGAGGGAGTCCACCATTTCATTGCCTTCTATGCCTGAATGGACAGGTATCCAGCAGAGTTTTTCTCTATTACTTCTGCTCAGCTCTTTAGGCTTCTGTAGGCATTCCCACACAAGCTTGGATTTGATGATATAGGAGTCTGGTGCCTGTCGCAAGTATTATAGTTCCTGTCCAGATTTATTCTAGCGCATCTGTCTGTGGCATAGACTGCTGGTGCGTTTGTCCATGGGTTCGTAGTAGATTGTCCGGGGTCCAAGTACTCCCGCCTCTGTTCTTTCATCAGTTCTTGATTCATTGGTGTACCATTTCGTGTTACTGCTCAGTCTGTGGACTTTGTCATTGCTCCAGTCGTTTTTGGTGTGGAGCTTAATGGTAAACTCCTTTTGGAAATTGCAATTCCTAATCGCGTCATCCTTCGGAATGACCAAGAGTGGAAGTTTTTTTACTAGTGCATCCAATGGGTCCTGTCTTCTCTATCCCTTCATTTACCATTCTCACGATTGTTTTGTTTGCACATTCTGCAACCACAGCTCCAATAGCGCCTCCATGGCAGCAATTGGGGCAAGTTCTGATACAGAGGTTTGCCAATCTTTGAACTTGTGGAAGTGTCTCTCTTTCGCTGATAAGATTGGAGCTTTTGGACCATACACCATATGTAATTGTTGGACGTATACATCCATCTTAGAATGATTGGACAGCATCCTCAGGATTTGCCCGCCAAGCTCTGACAAATCATTAGAGCACGCGCCGCTTTCCTGGTTATCTCTTCTGTGTGCTTTTTCCAGGCGAATTTGCTGCCCAAGGTTAGTCCTAAATATTCAAGTTCGTTTACTGGAGCCAGTATTGTGCCGTTCAGGCGTTCCAGTTTTCTTTGTTAAAGTTCCATTTCGCTGGTGGTACACTATCTTCTTTTACCAGGACTAAATCATCGATTTTTATCTGTACTTCGCGTCTCAAACATTAAGGGCTCTGTTGGAGTCTGGTCAAGTACTCAGATTGCCATTTCTTTCAAAAGAGCTGCTGCAGTTTCTGAATGCGTTGCCACCTTTGGAGGTGATTGAGTTTGGTGTCCGCAAGTCTGCTTCTGGAATACTGGCGGAAGTGAGCGCTGTCAAATCTTCGGGATTATCTGTCAGCGGACACAGAGGCGTGGAATTAAGGCAAGCTTCCATCTGCTTTAAAAGCGTTGTTAACTCTCTAACCCTCTTACTTATGTATTTACGTTCGCTCCGACGACTCTTTTTAAGTGCTGTTTGATTGATTTCACCCCAGCTTCAAACAGCACACCGAAATGAGGAGAAGCAGGATGATTGAATTGCTACTGGATTCCGTTCATGGCCCCGGTTTCTCCGACTACCTTCCAGCTGAACTTACTAGCCTCGAGTAATTTCTTGCAACGCAATCTGTCCCCTAGTCGCTCTACATATGGGTGCACAATCCTCTTCTCGCAGTAAACTCTCGCAGTGCTCGAACGCCTGTGTTGTAGGGTCGCTTACCAGTTCTATGTGTATGACCTTGGTGGCCAAGCACACAAATATGGCGAAGTATCCTTCGCATTTCTGCCTCTCATGGGTCATGGACCCGCATAGTCTACCCCAGCATGGTTGAAATTTGTGATATGAATCCTTGGAGCTGTTAAGTGTCCCATTAGCTGATGCGCTGTTTTTGCCCGGTATCGGTAACACCTGGCTCATTTGTTGACCAACGCTTTGATACAAGTTGAAAGGTGCTATGGTGGTTTTTGCCGGACTTAGGTGGGTGCCCAGCCGACAATCAACATTCCTCAGTCATCATTAGTCCCCATTTGATGATGTCGCATATGGCCTTCTCCATCTATAATTATCATTAGCGTATGCCTGGCATCAGATCACATGGTTCATCAGTATCTCTGGAAGCTCGTCCACAACTAGGCTCCACATGAGTGAGGACATAAGGCTCCTCCTTGCGGGCATCCTCTTATGACTTTTATTGTGCCTCCGCTGATCTCTTCACATTAAATCTATCTCGAAAGTAGGGATGGCAGATTTTTAAAGTTTCTTCGTATTTGATTAATTCCTTCTTATTCTTCAGTCTTTTGTTTTAAAATTCATAAATTGCCTACCACAAAATACTTACGGGTATTTCAAATGTAAATATTTAGGTATCCATCTTGATTCCAAATTAACATTCCAGGGACTCATCATCAACGCAGACGGTAAATAAGGTTAATATTGCAACGAGAGTCCTTTACCCATTTATAAATAGAAGATCATCACTTTCTCTGCCAAACAAAATAATTTTATTTAAAGTTATATTTCAAGCTATTCTTCTTTATGGTTGTTCAGTTTGAGGAAACTCCGGCCACTGCCACATAAAAAAATTACAAGTAGCTCAGAATAAAGTTCTAAAGTTAATTTTAAACCTGCCATGGGATTATCCTACTTTAAACCTTCGTAAAAAACGGGTGTTGACTTTGTGTCTGAGAGAATACCCAAAATGACTGAAAAGTTTATGGATTCTTGCGCGTTTGCTGACAACCCCCTAGTTAATGATCTGTTTGCAACAACTAGTCAAAATGTATGATTTATTTATTTATTTATTAACTCGTTTGGCTGTTTATTTATTTATTTTTGTATTATCATTTTAATTATTTGTTTACTTGTTTATTTACGTATTTGTTTATTTATTTATTTATTTTATTGTATTCATTTATTTGTATTTATTTATTTATTGATTTATTTTTTTACTTATATTGAAGGTTTTGTCGTGTTTCCTTCAAAAATTCTAATTCTTGTCTAGTTTCCTTTTTAAAATGTTTGTAATAATTTCTCAGAAGCAAGATATATAAATAAAAAATATCAAATCTCTGTAATTAATAGTAAATTGTGCAATAACAAAGGAATTGTAAACTCATAACGACATAAAGCTATCTATCTATCTGTCTAAGCTTTTGCTTGAACATATCTAGTCGCGTGTTTATTTTCCCATTGCCTGTTGTGCAGAGCATGATCATTTTGATCATCTGAAGCAGATATACATTTGGATAAATAAATTTAAATAAATCGTTTAAGGCAAATGATTCAAATGCCTGTCAGATCAGCGAGGCAAGAAAATAGATGACAGCAAAAAATGTAAACTTCATACGTGACGTGACGTGGGTGAACATGAGTTCAGTGAGCAAAATGTAACAAATATAAAATGTAAGCTCATGTTACACTTTCGCTGTTAAAATACTTTCAACTTGATAGGGACAAGCGGGACATTGAGTACAAATTTTCCGGTACGTCGCTTGGGTGATATAAGTCATTTTCCGGGGCCGTCCCGCGCCTGGCATACCTATTCTAGATCTTCTATTTATTTTGCATTTAATTGCAGTCATCTGAATTCGGATTATTTTCAATTGTAAGAGCTCAAATTTAAAATTCAACGATTCACACCATTTCAGCGTCTCCGTGTGGCATTACGGTCCGACAGCCTCACTCAACCTTTCTAGCTAATCGCCATTCAATTACATACTCAGCGCCAGCTAGAAGGCTATCAGCAAACTTATTGTCATTCCTGTGGGCTACATCATGTCACCGCCTGTTCTGATTTAATCTCTCATCTTTGCCCAACCACGAACGCCTCTCAATTATGTCCCCCACATCGCAAGGCAAAGATGTCCCTCTTGTAACTTTGTGAAAAAGTCACAAAAAACCCCACCAGTCGATGCCAGGCAGATTGCCTCTGTTGCAAATCTCTCATCCCACGCTACGTCAAAAAAGCAACAAAAAAAGCGGAATCCATTACAACGCCGGGAACAAGAAGTTCTTGTGGTTCGCCATCTAAGCGAGATTCCAGAGCCATTTTTCATACACTTCACACCATTTATCTCCACAAGTCAGGGCCGACATTCTCCGAACGCTCTTCATTTAATTAATGGCCATCCCACACCAATTAGCATGTACATACAATTTGAGGTTAAATTTTGTGCAAAATCCAGCTTCCGGCAGTTAGTCACTGCTCGTATTGATTTTATGGCCCCTCGCATGTTTGGGACATCATTATTTTAATTCAATTGTTCTGGACTCATTGCCGTCGTCGGTCCATTACGGCTCCGATTGTTGCCGCAGATTGAGACTGGATGTGCTGATAAACTGATGCCAGATTACAGTTGTCAAATTCACACGTGGGCTTATTGTAACCTTTCGGTATTTAATTTCGATTGTTCACTGCGATTTACAAGTCAACAGGCATGGACCCATATCTGTACGTTCACCTCCACTCCTCCAATGATACACACCTCGTCTGGACAAAGGGGGGACTCACAAGCAAGTACACACTTGCATACGTACGTGAGTACGGGGGGCTACAACCATTTCTGGTGATTTTGTGTGTCGAAATGTGCGTCCCAGCACAACGACCCTGACCTTTACGGCCCACAGCCCATGACCACTGTAATGACATTTTAAAACACACCAACACGCTCAATGTACCTGGGACCGGTCAACATTGCCTGGCTTCCTTGCATCGAGCGGTCCTCTCTGTTGTTTGGTCTGGTTCTGCTGGCAATGTTTGCTGCGGTCGGCTTCCACCCGAGACAGGTCGACACGAGGAGGACGAAGAGGACGAGGACACCGGACGAAAGGTGATTTATTTGATTGCACTTTTATGCTTGGGGTTGTTTGCCATTTGACGTGACGCAGTGATGTATTGGATTTAAGGTCATAACTTCGCCTAATGTTTTAGAAATAATTCCAGCATGGGTGTGGAGTGTTTTATTTGCTGTTGAAAGCCCGATAGGCACAGCATTGATTTATTTTAAGCCCTGCCACCGATGTGCGGAGGATTGGAAGAAGGAAACTCAATCGAATGGGTTTGTTGGTAGTTGGCTTGATCATCAGCCAGAGGAAGGAACGGAAATTTGGTGAATTGGGAGATTAATGCTTTTTCAAATCCAGTCCAAGTGTCGCGTTGTAGTTCAGGTCGCGGGATGGGGTTGTGGTTGGTGGAATGTGCTGAGCACGCACATAAATCTGCTAGGTTGTGTGATCTGTTGCAGCGGTTGCATTGCCTTGGTAGCTGCCAGCTTCCCATAGATGTCCATCGGAAGAAGCTGTAGCGGTGTTTCCATTGCGACTGAGGGTGTGGAACAAAGTGCCCCGTGAAGCAACTTTGAATACTCCTCATCAATTTGAGATTCAGTGCGGGCCACCAAACAAGGATTCCGAAGGATATATGTTAAGCTAGGTCTGACAAGGGCTGTATGCATCCAGTAAGCCATTCTCGGTTTGAGTCCCCATTTGGGACCAAGGATCATCCTACATGTGTAAACAGCTACCGCTGCCTTCTTAATGCGTTCCTCAATCTTCGGTTTCCCGCTTAACTTGATGTCTAAAATAACGCCTAAGCATTTGGCCTGTCTAGTGAAACTAAGTTCATTTTTCTCCAACTTTCCATGCTCTATTGGAGGTATTTAGTGTCTTCTCGTGTTTTTGGAGGAACCAGTTTTTCCGGTCCACTTTTCTAATTTCTTGTTTTATCTTAGAACCTTACCTTGTGAAAAGTTTATTTCGTGTGGGACACGGAATCTGAACTCCGAAATTCCCGCCAAAGTTCCTCAGGGGAGAGTCATTGGTCCTACTTCCTTTTTGTTACTAGGAATCTTTTCCAAACTGTGGGGGTGTTAGTGGCAACGGTTTCCTGATTACAGATGGTCCTGGGCACAAGATCAATCCGTGATGCTTTCGCGGTGGTAGTATATCGGTCCTGAAGGCTGGGACTCGAGTCTAGTGCATTCGCGCCCTTCCGCTCGACACTGCCCGAGTTAGGGTATTCGACGGAGTTTTGACTTCCAGACTACATCAATTCGCGGTTATGTTTTCTCCGCCATTCAGCTTCCTTGCAGATTGGGCAATATGTTTGACAAGAATCGACGTTTTGCTTATCGTTCAGTCGAGTTTTGAAATGCAAAACTGCCGAATGGGCAACACTTTGGCGCTAGGATTGATTGCACTCTGATGAAGAATGAATCTCGCTTGGCACGAGTACAGGGGGTGTAGGGGAGGTGTCCATCTCACCTCTTTTAGGAGTTAGAGGGAATTGAAAAAAAATACTGAAAATGAAAAAAAAATATATATATTAAAAAAAAACCACGGCAACACTTACATGGAAGTACTATGCCGAATTTGAAAACTAGAAATTATTTCTTTAATATAAAAACATCAAATTATTCATGTTAAAACTTTTTGAATAATTCACATTCAAACTCAACTTACTGAAAAAACTAAAAAAAGGAGTTAGAAATGAAAAATATTTTTCAAAATTGTTCTAAATTGGCTTTTTGTGGTCAATGCTTATATTCTACATTGACCCAAAAAAGGCCTAGTTTTCTGAGGAGCTTTCACATTCGGTATAGTATTTCATTGTAAGTGTTGCCGTTGTTTTTTTTTTTAAATATTTTTTAAAAATTTTCTCCTAAACTTGGCGAGGTGGAACCTCCAATAATAAAAATGCCTTTCTATACAAAATACCGTTAACGTTTCTTGGCGCCACATTTACGTACTCTCCCCAAAACCTTGGTTAAGTGAAAAGATTCACAAAGCCCCGTGTTTTACAAACAACCTCGCTCAGGTGAAAATATTTTTTGATTTGTTGTCGTTAGGTGAGGGGTCGCAACCGTAGACGGTGCAGAGACAGATACCGCTTATAGTCATTGCACTTATGACCTACCCCCAACGGTGGGCATTGGGGCGTCCTTCAACAACGTATCCCACTTAAAAAACCCACAATCCTTCGCAGAAAAGGACCCTTAATGCATGATATATCACAAAATTGACAAATAATAAGCATCCTCCTAATCAGACAAGCAGTGTCCCCATTCATCAGAAGCACTATTCTTCCAAATTAGAACAACACTTGAGAGCTCTCAACACAAGCAATAACTCATCCATATCCAGCTAAGATCTCATAATCAGTGCGACAATTTGTGCTCACGACGAGTACCCAAAATCGGCAATAACACACGTATCTGTGATCTACGAACGCTCCACGTCGTAGTTGGGATAATGACCTGTTTCATGACTGTGCCAATGTGAATAGATTGGCCATAAAATACGAGCACATTGAGAGCGTATCTGTGTGTCATGGCCGCCTATTGAATGGATACGAGAGACAAGACAATCTCTGCGCAGAGTAAACACAAAAATCACGAATGCCTGCGTAGGGAAGTACACATGTTTCCGGGCGGAAGCAGATTTTGATCTAATTTATGAGCGCAAAGATTTATGAAGATTTTTCCGACGCTGTGACATCTGTTTTTTGGGGAAATGTAAAATATTTAAATGAGGACAGACTGAGCTCATTGCTCAGTCTGTCCGGTCGTATGGGGGAAAGGTTAAGCCGTTGTTAACCCGAGCATTAGCTTGTTGTTACAAGAGGGAGATGCATACATCGGTCGTTTCCGCTTTGGAATTGTATTAATTTTTCAGATATGGAATCGAATCTGTGGTTATGAACTGTTCAACAGTTAGTAATGTAATGATCATTTGGGTGGCACTTCAGTCCGTAGAGGGCCAGGGCCTAGCTGCACAACAAGTACACGAGTGGAAGGGACCCAGGGTTTTATGCCAATTCCCAACGGCCAAGTTTGAGAAGCTTCTTGTTAGACAGTTATTATTCTTTGAGCATTGCCAGGGACTCGAAAGACGTAAGGTCGTGTTCGTACCCCCCGCCGCATAAAACTGGGTCTCCTCCAGTCATACGAGGACACGAGCGTTGGGACTTTTGTGATGGAGCAACGAGATGGAAGCAGCTCCGTGGAGCTTTATTGCCACGCTATCATCCTCATCTAACTAGAATAAATGCCCTCAGTCATCATCAACGTGTGTCAGTCGTGTGAATTCACAATCAGAACTGATTAATTCTCTCAATGATGCTAATTGCCTTTCCTTAGCGTAGCATTAACAAATTGAAGCGCATTTCACTCCCGCAGCAATTATATGTGCCAACCAACTGACTGAACCCTTTGAAGTCGAATGCAAGTTCAGTTGACTCTGTAGTCTACTTCAACACTGTCTCCGTTGTTTCAACATGTCAATACCCCCGCACCATATGGCCGTCATCTCCTCATGGGAAACTAGAGCACACCCCAACCAAACGAAACTGGCACAACTAGACCTTTCAATCAATATCACATTACCCAGCACACCACTTGATATCTTTTTAAAACGACACATCACCACTTCCTCGTCATTTAAAAAATCCACAAACAAAAATCCAATTTGTGAAATTGTTTATTTACACTTCGGATCGCTTCTGGGTTCTCGTCGCCGCATCGTGCCGCTGCTGGTGCCCATTTACCTCATCGCATCATCGATTTTTATTTTCATTATTTTTATTTTATTTCTTGTACACGAGTATCAAAGCCAAGCTATCGGGGTGGGTTTGTTGGGAGCGTTCTACAGTCTGCGGTACGTAACCTGCTAATCCGCATTTATATTTCAATATGAACGGTGGCAGGCGAACGAGGCGGGCGAACATAAAATGTGCAAATTTCACAAAATGGTTATTTACGAACGGAGATAAATACGAAACGTTGCCACCAGATGTCGCGTAATAATGAGGGGACGCCTCATTTCGCAGGCAGTGTCGCATTAGCACGTCCTTCTGGCGGCTATAAAAGTGCAAATAAGTGGAAATTTGTGAATACAATTCACGACGACGAAGGGTGCGGCTGTGGCTGTGGCTTGTAGGAGGTCAGTAAATAAGAATTGAAAAGCAATAGCTCGTAAAGTGAACCATCAAGGGTCAGTTGAATAACTGAAGAGACATCGTCTTGTGGGGAGAATGACTTGAGTGAGCAGGAATTGACATGTTCAACAACGGAACACGTGTCCTCCAAGCATTTGAGATGCTTAGAGGTCTGAGGGCAGACTGAGTCATAGCTTCTGTATTATATGCTGGGGCACACCTAGTAGTGTCTTTTTAGGGACACGAAAGGAACAAGCGATGCTGTGAACTGACATGTTAATAGGCTGCTTGCTATTTCAATATAATCCATTTCGAGATAAAATGGGGCGGGTTTCCAATTCCCATTCAATTCAGTTCAAATTTTATTTAAGTTCTTTTCATTTTAAGATTACATCGGTTTAACCGCGAAGCCGGAGGGGCTGCAAAAGACTGTTGGCAATTTTTTATTGCGTTCACATGAATCGTACGAATTGTAGATTGGCAGCATTTAAGTTTAATAATTAACGGCGGGAAAAGATGGCTAACATAACCGCAAAAGGACTACGGACCCATCAGTCTCTCCTCCTTTCTTCTAAAGGCGTTGGAAAGACTAAATGATCCAACAGTATGCCGACAACAGCTTAGCATGCCTAGTGCAAGGGAAAATCGGTCGAAACAGCTCTGCATACTGTTGTGCCTACGCGGACGACATCGCCATAACCGTCAGTGGGAAATACCCTCAAAACCTAGGGAAACTAATGGAAAACACTCTCAAAGTGCATAACCGTCAGTGGGAAATACCCTGAAACCCTAGGGGAGCTACTGGAAAACACCCTCAAATTGCTATCGAACTCGACCAGAAAATGTGGTCTGGATGTAAACTCTCTCTCGATGTAAACTGAAATGGTACTCTTTTCGAGAAATCATCAGACGCCCCTCTTTCAAATCAGGCCAAATATCTTACCGTTATACTAAATAGGAAGCTCAGCTGGACAACAGAACTCATTGGAAAGGGCAAAGAAAGCAACCACAGCAATCTACGCGTGTAAAAGGGCTTAATGTAGGAACTGGGGAATCAAGCCCAAGATTATGAGATGGCTTTACACAGCCGTAATAAGACCCAAACCATGTCGTGGTGTGGTGGCCGCGGTTGGACAGAGTCAGCTACATAAAGATGATAAACAGGAACCAAAGGACGGCGGGTATATCAATTATAGGCACAGCACTAGAAACGATACTACACCTCACTAAGGTAGACAAAGAATTTGCAACAAAATCGGAGCTGAGACTGACAGCACTCTGACTCACTCACAATGGAGCGTTCAACGCACAGGTCACGCCATTTCGCCGAAGAGCCTACAGACTACTTAACACCGATCTTAGACTTCGATGTTAAATGCCAAACCAGGATACCGACTAGACAATTATGTGAGACGACCGCGGTACTGAACAATAACAACGCCAAGGAAATCCACACAGACGGATCTAAAACCGGTAGCATTGTGGGAGCGGGTATACACTCGGAACATCTCCAGATCAGCCGGTCTTCTAGCGTCTTGCAGGCAGAAACAACGGCTATTCGTGAAGCCGCTGAATGGCTGTTGATGAGGACGATGTCGAACGAGAGTATCGTCATCTACGCCGACAGTCAAGCGGCAATTATGGCACTCGACTCACCAGTTTTAAGATCAAAATTGGTAAGACTCTGCCGTATGTCTCTTAACGAGATATCAAGACATTACGACGTGCTGGGTTCCTGGACATAGAGATATTCCAGGAAACTGCGAAGCAGACGAGCTAGCCAGAAACGGAACAACAGCCATGGGACCAGAGATTAAAAACATCTGCGTTCCAATAGAAACCAAAATCACAGAGCTAGCTCGTGAAAGACGGAATGACCCCGACACTTGCCTACATACTGGACAATTATGGCCAAAGATGGACTTAGAACCACGGCTATCCTCAGTCTAGGCAGAAAACCCCTGAGTTACCTAGTTGGAGTCAATGGGTAGACAACAACTTCTGCAGCAGATGCATGGATGAGGAAGAAGAGGAAAACTCCTCACATCTGCAACTGCCCTGCACTGGCCTCTATTAGGAAAGAAATCATTTTGGGCGTTTGTCCAAAAAACAAAATGGTTCCAGGAGTAACGGATGGACCCTGGGTCTAAGTGAATCCGTCAACTATGATGGAAGCCACACTACCTAACCTAACCTAAGTTTAACAATAGTTAAGCAAAATAATAGCTTAACAATTACATACAAAAGTCGTTGGGTTTTTTTTATAAATTCTTTTCTAGAAAGGCTTAGAAGTTCTCTTGGGAGACAGTTGCGACTGCCACGTTGTACGTCCCTCGGCCATATTCATTCCAAAACCTCGGAACAAGTGTTGTCGTCTTCTTTTATTCACTCTCTCTGTTGTGCTTGTGCACTTTTCCAGGAGTTGTCGTTCTCAAATGTTGGTATTATTTCCAGTTCGTAAATTTCGGAGACATTCATCATCTTAACTGGTTCATTTCTGTATGCTCTTTGTAAAGGGTTAAATTTTAAGTGCCGATGTTGAATGTGAACCACACCTAAACGTCAAGTTTTTTTCAGCATTTCATTTGACATTTCTGAATCTCAGACTAACTCAATTTGAACCACGAAAAGAAACACAATCGAGCAACGCGTTTAAGTTATTCAGGCTTATTATGAAAATGGGCGTTCAAATCAAAATGCATATCTTGCACTTCGTGATTTTTTCGGTCAATTTAATCGTCCACATGTGCGTACAACCGGAGAAATCGTGCAAAAATTTGAGCAAACCGGGTCTGTAGGAGATGTGAAAACACCAGTGCATGCTCGTACAGCTATAGTATTGCTTCTGTTAGCGATAGTGAGGCCGAAGTGCCGTCCACCTCAACTCGTCGTCGTGCCCAACAATTGCACCTCTCACGCTCGTCGTTGATGAACATTATGCATAAAGACTTGCATTTACACGCTTACAAGGTGCAATTGACTCAAGAACTAAAGCCTCTTGACCGTTTCAAGCGTCGCCAATGGTCAGAATGGTGGCAAGAAATGGCAACAGTGGATGATCAATTTTCGAAGAAAATCATCTTCAGTGATGAGGCACATTTTCACCTCAGTGGATTCGTCAATAAGCAGAATTGCTGCATTTGGGCGAATGACAATCCAAGAGTGACTGTCGAAAAACCAATGCACCCACAAAGAGTGACTGTCTGGGGCGGTATATGGGCTGGCGACATCATCAGGCCGTATTTTTTCCAAAATGAGGCCGGTCAGGCAGTTACTGTGAATGGTGTTCGCTATCGTGAAATGATAACGAACTTTTTATGGCCCGAATTGGGAGATATGAATGTGGACGATATGTGGTTTCAACAGGACGGTGCCACTTGCCACAGAGCTAACGAAAGAATGGCTGTTTTGCACGACAAATTCAGTGGCCCTGTTATCTCACGATCATGTGATTTGCCACCGTTGGATTTTTTTCTTTGGGGTTATTTGAAAGAAAAGGTGTTCGTTGATAAACCAGCAACAATTCAAGAGCTAAAGGATGAAATAATTCGGCACATTAACGGCATAGAACCTCAATTATGCTTCAGCGTCATCGAAAATTTGGACCAGCGGATGGAGGTGTGCCGCCGAGGTCGCTGCGGCCGATATTTCCATACATTATTCAACCATACCAATATTATCATAATAAAAAGAAATGACAATAATTTCCTAAATAATTTGTGTTTTATTCAAAACCAACATCGACCCTTAAAATTTAACCACCCTTTACATTTTTTTTGCAGTCGTCGCTGTATCCTTTTGAAGTTGTTGCGTGCATGACGCTAATAAGCCGTATCATAAGTGTGATTCAACAAGTGCAAAGTAACATTGTTTTACCACACTGTGTGTACAAAGTTTTCTCAGGTAGAAGAGAGCGAAAGCTGATTGGCACAACTTCTTCTTCAGTGCTTCAGTGTGGTAATTCCATTTGGAGTTGTAATCAACCGTAGTCATCGTCTTCTTTTATTGTATCGTTATGGCCAGTTGTGTGCGAGCAATCTATGCCATGCATTTTTATCTTTAGCTTAGTTTGTGGGATATGCGACGGGCGAATGTGCATTGCCTTAGTCTTCAGTGCGTTGATAACTAATCCGTGGTCGTGACACCAAGCTATCACGCTGTTGCAATCTTGTTGCATAAGGTATCCAGCTTCTTCAGCGATCCAATGGCTCACTATGATCACTATGAAGCACTAATAAAGAGAAGTGGACCCAACTCTCATCCCTGCGGGACTCCGTATTGACATGAACACCACTTTTCACCCGCGAAGTTCTGTTGTTTAGGTAGTTTTCAAACCATGCTAATATGCGCCCGCATCCAATCGTACCAAGCTGTCTCAGGATTTGCTTGTGGTTCAATGTGTCGAAGGCTATTAAATACTAAGTTGTGGTTTTTGTCCAGGCTTTGGTACATTTTGTTGGCGAAGACTCCAAGCAGTCTTTTTATATTTTTTTGATTTTTGTATAGAATGTTGTACTTCTCGGCGAATTCGTACAACCTTTGCCAGCACATCTTCCAGTACTTTACGCACGCCTGTGTAGACTTCACAACAAAGTTTGCTCCTGTAGCTAGACTAGAGTCTATACGCTTGATGCTAGCGATTGCTGTTAAATATCAACTAACGTTCATAAAGTTGATATAACCTCAGCCTATTTAAACGGATGTTTGAGTGAACAGATTTTTATGAAGCCGCCGCTCTTATTAGACAGCTTTTTAGAGGAAATTGTTCGAAGCGAGCCGACAGACCACCTCATGGCACGAAAGGCAAAATTCATGCTGAAGTCATTTCGCGAAGGAAAACAGGTATGCCCTCTACAGAAAGCTCTGTACGGTTTGAAACAAGCCGGGCACGAATGTAACCTTAGATTTGATAGCAAGTTGCGACAAATGGGTCTTAAAGCTCCTAACGCTGATCCATGTGTATACCTTGCGTGGAAAAATGGCCAAATCCTTACTCCTTCGGTTTTTGTAGATGATGAACACGTGAACAAGTCCTAAGACGCTGTCGACAAGTTAAATTCGATGGATGTTACGATTCATAAAGATTTGTTGAGCATAATGCTTTTATACAGCTTACCTGAGTCCTTTGAACGTTTTCGTTGTGCCATTGAAACACAAGATGCTCTACCTGATGCCGATAGACTGAAGGTCAAAATCCTGGAGGAAGCTGAAGCTCGCAAGCAAAAATCCAAGGGGTCCGCATCCGGAGCAATGGCTGCTACAAAAAATTGTCCTACTAAAAAAATGAATTTCCCTTCAAAACATACAGGCAAGTTTAACCCAACCAACGGCACGAAAAAATAAGTTTGGACATAAAGCCGCTGATTTTCGAGGAAAACGTCAACCTGCTCCACAGGTTATGGGCCCATTTTTGTGAGCTCTCAGAATTTCTTCTGTAATATTTTTATTTGTCAATGGTTTGAAAAAATTGGGCTTCAAGCGTGGTCGTCTAGAGAGAAGACGTCTAGAGAATTTAGAAGACATTTCCGTTTTTAAAGTGGTGACTGCCACTTTCTAATCGGATCAGAGTCCTGTGATCTAGTTTTTTCATAAGCTTTAGAGTGATTACAATTAGAGATGATGTGATACCGACTTCTTCTTTGTTCTTTGTTTGGCGCTACAGTCCGGGGGCGACCTGGGCCTCAACCAACAAGCCTCTCCAGCCAGCCCGATCTTTCGCCAGCTGCCTCCAGTTGTGCACACCAAGTTGGTTGAGGTCCTTCTCCACTTGTGTGCGCCATCTCGTTCTAGGACGCCCTCTTATGCGTTGTCCCAAAGGCTCGGAATCGAAGACTCTTCGGGCCGGAGCTGTGGAGTCAATCCGCTCTACGTGACCTAGCCATCTTAAGCGTTGGATCCGAAGACGCTTAACTAGGTGCATGCCGCTGTACAGCCCGTACAGTTCGTGGTTGAATCTCCTTCTCCAGACGCCATCAATACAAACAGGACCAAAGATCGCACGCAGAACTTTTCTCTCAAACCGACCAAGAGCTTCTTCATCCGCTTTCAATAGCGTCCATGTCTCTGCGCCATTGAGCAGGACGGGGATGATTAGGGTGTTATATAAAGTTAACTTGGTGTTTCGAGAGATGGCTCTGTTACTCAATTGTCTCTTGAGCCCAAAGAAACTGCGATTGGCAAGAGTAATTCTGCGCTTGATCTCGGTACTGGTGTTATTGTCCCTGTTTACTGCAGAGCCAAGGAAGACGAAGTCCTTGACTACCTCAAAGTTTCTGCTGCCCATTATGACGCTCTGTCCGAGGTACTTTGGTACTTTGGGTACTTTGTTTTGCCCTGATTAACTGCCAAACCCATTTTAGCCGCTTCCGCTTCAATGCTAGCAAAAGCCTCATTGACAGCTCGCTGTGTTCATCCAATCGCCTCAATGTCGTCCGCGTAGGCAGTTGCACGGACTTTTGGAAGATCGTGCCTCTGGTGTTGACAGTTGAGTTTCGCACGATCTTCTCAAGTATGATATTGAAGAAATCACATGACAGCGTGTCGCCTTGTCTAAAACCTTTTTTGACATTGAAGGTCTCGGTGAGTTCGTTACCGACCTTGATGGAGCAGCGAGAGTTCTCCATCGTCATCCTGCACAATCTGACGAGTTTGGCTAGAATGTCAAAACTAGACATGGCATTGTATAACTCGTCTCTATGCTCGCTGTCATATGCGGCCTTGAAATCGACGAATAGTTGGTGGGTGTCGATCTGCATCTCGTGGGTTTTTTCCAGGATCTGCCGCAGTGTGAAAATTTGGTCGATGGTGGACTTTCCCGGCCTGAAACCGCACTGATAAGGACCTATCAGGTTATTGACGAATGGTTTCAGGCGCTCACACAAGACGGCAGAGAGGATCTTGTACGCTATGTTAAGGAGACTGATCCCTCGATAGTTGGCGCAGTCAAAAGGGTCTCCTTTCTTGTGGACCGGACAAACGACGCTGGGATTCCACTCATCGGGCATGCTTTCCTCCGACCATATCTTACAGATGAGCTGGTGCATGCGCCCAACCAGATCATCTCCAGCTGCTTTAAACAGTTCCGCGGACAGTCCGTCCGCTCCAGCAGCTTTGTTCGACTTTAGTCTAGATATCGCCTAAGTCGGGGGGACGGAATTCTTGGTCATCCTCGTCCAAATTAAGTGGAACATTCTGCCTGACAGCGGAATTTGTGTCGTCATCGCCGTTTAACAGTCTGCAGAAGTGATTTTTCCAAATTCTCAGCATCGACTGCGATTCTACTACTAGTTGTCCATTTTCATCCCTGCTTCTGGCTTCTGTCCGAGGTCTATACCCTCCGGATAACTGTTTTACCTTTTGGCAAAACTTTCGGACCTCCTTCCTGCTGTAACATCTCTCCATCTCCTCGACCGCGCGCCTCTCGTGCTCTTTCTTTTTCCTTCTGAGAAGTCAGTTCTCTTCCCTTCTCTTCTGCTCGTAGAGCTCACGAACAGCTCTCGTTGTTCGATGCAGAGTTGCCTTGTATTCCTCTTGTTTGGCTGCATCTGCCTGCCTGCACTCGTCGTCAAACCATGGGTTCTTCTTTGGTGGTGTCGTAAAACCCACCACATCAGTGGCAGCTTCTTTTCTTTCTTCCATTCCTGGTCTATTGTGGTTGTAGGCAGGGTCGAACTTTCGGAGAGTTTCAGGGAGACTCGGTCGGCAAAGTTCCTAACGATCGATTGTAGCTTTCCAACGTCAAAACGAGGTGTCCTGTCTCGACTCCGTATTTCTCTCGATATCCTCATTCTTACCTTGGCTACAACAAGGCTCCTCGGAAAGTTCGGACATCGAGAATATTGGAGGAGTGTCTGACGGCGATCGCAATGTGATCAAACTGGTTGACGGTTGATTGATCAGGTGACCCATACCGACTAGTGCATTACATTTTGCGGATGCGACTACGGATGCAGATGAACACCATGGCACACCTGATTCAGAGCCGTTTGTGCAGACAGACATTTGGTGGCTCATGCTTCTAGTTGAGAGGCGAAAATCATTATAGCCTTGCTGAAGTGGACATGATTGGCAGTTATGTCAGCACTTGTTTACCCGCTTTATAGGGTACCTCTACACAGGCGGTCTTATGGGACTAAAGCTCGTCTGTTTATATCGATTCAAGTTTCGCATGTGTTGTCGAAGATCAGCCCATGCCATGAATCGTTCCCGTGCACATATGAAGGAGTCTTAAGGTCTTCCAAAGATACGAATGGTCTGTTCCATTAGCATGCACGACTCGCAAGCCCAAGTAATAGATTTTTTTTTTACTAGCCCACACCCTGCATTATTTTACCACTCTCCCCGCGGAGAGTGCTTCTTGAGGCTGCTTGGCAATTGTGCTCAGTCACCAGGAATAGCCTCTCTGCTCCTGCACACATACTACGTATGCACGTATGAGCAGATCTGTGTCTACTTTTGCTCCGATTGCATCTGATCTTGTCAGGTCAGTCCTGTTCCCTATAGAACTCCTACTCCAGTGGAACATCACGTGATGTGCATCCTCTCCCGGGCAGTAATGCGAGCTGTCGCGTCCGCATATGAATAAGTACTTGTGGGAACCGCCGTGCCCAGACAAGGTAGCCCCCTATCTGCCTTGATGTCCAAGGTTCCATGATTGGTATAAGCATGTGGGTGTCCATCTTGGTGGAGTTGGTCCACCGCTCTTGCCACTGGGCCTTGTCCTCGGCTTGCATGATCATTTTTTTTCTTGCCGGTTTGTGGTTCGCCGAAGTTACACCCTTTGCATCTCGTTTGCAATAATGTCTATGGGGACTATACCAGAAGCTCCGTATTGTCCTGATTGCGCAGAGTCTGTGCAGCTACACCATCTTTCTGTTTCCTTGCTCCACTCTAAGCGCAACTAACCACTCTAGACAGCAGAATTCTACGGGCATATCCAGACCCACGGACGCTTGACAGCATCCGGTAGCTAACTGCTTTCAACAGCGACGCCTTCTTCCTGGCAAAGGTAGGGTGACTGCATGATTGGAAGGAAAGCATGTTCACTTAGACCATCTGGTCCATTGAGCTGTAAACCCCATTTACCTCTTGGATTCCCTCTTGGGATTTGCTGGTCATTTGTGATTTCTTCTGACTTTAAGATTTTGTAGGTTATCCTTTGGATCTACGCTGCTCACATCCTCAAGGTGGTTGAAATAATATTCGCCTACCAGTTTACGTCTGGTTACTGCAAGTGCAGGGCATGTTCCGAGGCAATGTAATATAGTTTTGTCTTCTTCTTCACACTTGCAGCTTCTGCAGAAGACATTATAAGGTGTCCCAAGACTTCTGGGGTGGTTGCCTGTGAGACAGTGGCCAGTTAGCACCCCTTTTACTTGCTGTCTAACTTTAGGATGTAATTAGTCATTCCTTGATTTAGCAAGTGTCAAGTTCTGACCATTTGCGGTTTGCATAGTTTTTTGCAATCGTCATCAATCGATGGGGGATGGGGTGTCTCCTTATCTAGAGCCCTTGGCATACCCGCCCCCTTTCTTGCCAGTTCATCAGCTCTTTCATTGCCCGAAATACCCTTGTGCCGGGGGACCCAGAATGGGGTAAGATTGCATCTGGCCGCTATCTCCCTTAGAGATAGACGGCAGAGTTTTACCATCTTGGAGGTAATCAATGGTGTGGCCAGAGCTTCTATGGATCTTCTGTCTATTGGGCTCATTGATAGTCCAACGGCTACCCTTTGAACAGCTGTTACTTCCGCTTGGAATACACTGCAGTGGCGCGGTAGCCGGATTGCCTCAGAAATCTCTGGCAAGCTGGCATAAATGCCTGATCCCGTGCCTTCTTCCGATTTGTACCTGTCAGCGTAGACTTCCCATGCAGGCTAGCTGCAGAAGGCAGTCAAACTTCGGTTAGAGTAGGGCCGTTGTGATACCACGCGGATTGATTTGCCCTAACAATCAGAACCAATTGGTGTTTATGACAATGATGCTGATGCTTTTTAGCTCATTGAGATTCTTGAAGCAGTAGGCCCCTAGGTGTAAGAACCTACGACATGCCAGCGCGCTACACGAGCAGAGTAGGTGATCTATAGTTTCATCCTCCTCTTCACCCAAGCAGCTTCTAAAAAAGTCATTTTAGGGGACACCCAATCTTCCGGGCGTGAATACCAATTGTGCAGTGTCCGGTTACGACGGCGGTGATCGTCTTGAGTGAAGATCTGCAAAGTCTAAGCCGATTGAGTGATTGCTTGTGATTAAGCGATGGCCATATATCCTTTGTTTGAATGCATATGGTGCCTTCTAGGCAATTACGATTGGCAGTGTTAACTGTGTATATTCTGAGTGGATGGTAGGCTGTAGCGATTGACATGGCAGTTGGAACACCTCCTATTGCTAGCGGAGCTGATGTGCCGCACCTGGTGAGTTCATTGGCCTTGCATTTGCCCGGTATGTCGCAATGTCTCGGCACCCACATTAGCCATCTCGTTAAGGGACACTCTACATTTAAGGGATGCTTCTAAGTTAAGCATGACATTGTGTAGGGACCTAATTCTGGCCTGACTGTCCGAACAGATATCTCTTTTGGATACATCATTGTTCTTGAGCCGGGACAATAATCCCAAAGGTTTCTGCCTGCAAGACGCTACAGTGATCAGGGAGCTTCAGGGATATAGCAATATTCAGGTCTTGGGCAGCACCTCTTCCGACTTCGATCCATCTGTGAAGATGCGCAGGGGATGAGCGTCTAGTTATCAGATATGCAAGAATTCCTCCTCGAAGATAACTAGTTGTAGTAGGCGGTCGGTGTCGTTGGGGAGAAAGTTGAATTTGTTTTGAATAGTTGAGTGGCCGAAGGTAAGTTCGGACCACAGTCGGATTATTTTGAGTCTCAGGGTTGTGCTGGCTGCTACCTACCTTGCTGAAAATTTCCAGTGGTGGAAGGTGGAGGACTGTATCCGACGGAGTGCTCTCAAGTGCCCCGGCGATGCACACGCTGGCCAGTCTCTGCACCCGATTTTAGTGCTGTCCACCAAACTGAGACCATACAGAAGTGTTGGTCTGACAATTGACATGAGAATCCAATAGGCGATGCGTGGTTGTAATTCCTATTTGCATCCTATGGCTTTTCTGCAGCTGAAGAGGAAGCCTTCTCTCCTGGATATTAAGTGTCCAGCTCAACTTGTTGTCGATAATGAGACCCAGAAATTTCGCACTGGCGGTTAATTGTAGAGTGGTGCCGCACAGCGTGGTACCTTCTGTCGAACAGTTCAAGGTCCGTTTTCTGGAGATTGACGTTGAAGCCGCATATTTGTGCCCATGCTTCCAGCTTGTTGAAGGCATTCTGCATTATGTCTCTTAAGGTAGAGACAGATTTGTCAGACATCGCTATGGCAACATCGTCCGCATAGCCACTGACTTTGCATCCATCCCCTTCCAGTATTAGTAGCAACTCATTAACCGCTATGCTCCAAAGAAGGGGCAAGAGTACATCTCCTTGCGGGGTCCCTCTATTGACTCCTCTACGGATCTTAGCATCTCCCAGATTAGAGTGGATTACCCTGCTGGTGAGTAGCTGATGGATGAAGGCCACTAAGGGCTGTCCGATTTCAACTGAGATTGCCTTTGGTTCGATGTTATGGATGTTATGTTATGGCATCGAAGATGCAGATGCCAAGAAAAGGCACAAGGGTGTATTCCTTTTGCTGGAGAGATTCGGTTACAGACTTCACCTTCGTCTCATTCTTCTCTTGTGGGGACCCAAGTCCTGTGCTTTATTTCGGGGTCCATGAAGGGCGTCAGATAATTTGTCTCCTTAGGGACTTTCGAGTCTTGTGATGGTACCATCGGTTACCTTCCCTTAGTCTTATGGCTGCATGTGTGGCCACAAGTTTGCCATAGGTGTCCATGGGGAGAAGATGTTGTACCATTTCTAGGGAGGCTGTGGGTGTGGTTCTTAGTGAACCTCTTCCACAGATGCATGTATACTGCTTACCTTGGTAAGATGCTGGTCTTACTTGTAGTGCCGTCCACCAGACTAGGACGCCATACATCAACACTGACCGTACTACTGCGGTGTACACTCAATGTGTTGTCTTTGGTCTAAGTCACCATTTGGTACCAACGATTTTCTTGCATGTTGCTGGCATACTTGACGTGGGTCTTAAAGCTTAGCCGCAACTGACTGGTAGTCCAGTCAGTTGCATGGCGACAAGCACCCAGCCAGCGTTTTCTAGCCAAATGTTGACATCCACTTCGTGGATGTGCTTAGCGACGCTGACAATGGCTATATCGCCAGCCAATCCGATGCCTTTGACTCCTTCTGTCAGCGTTAGTAGCAAAAACCGTCGGTCTTCGTAAACATGTGAAGGTGTGGCACTCGTTGCATGTGCACTTGACACAACGTCAGTTGAATGCAAAAGACTCCAGCTATCTGCTGGACACTGGGGAGTCCCATAAATGAAGGTGATCGGCGGGTCTGTTCGCGGAAAACTCCTCAAACCGTTTGCCTGATGGGAGCTCATCATTAGTCTAGTTTCATGGCAGATTGTGTTTTATGTTCCCTCCTACGCCACAAGTGGTGTAGTCATCCGTGCACACACATCGCAAAACTTTCGCACCCCGTATGGACTGGTGGTGGTTCAGGCGGCAACACTGAACTCCATAACCCCAAAGCAACAGTACCACACCGAGGCGCTGCTGCTCCCCAGTACACGGCCCAGCCGGCTTACACTTTATCGCAAAAATCCGCCAGCACACATACACTCCCATGTAGCCGTCGGTTGTCTGGACAGAGAGAGAGAGAGCACGAAAGCGAGAGCAAGTGCTTGAGAGCGAAGAGAGTGACGTCTTCACCACCCAACCGAACTGCAAACAGCGAATCTCATTTTGTAGGTGCGCCATCCGCCCCGTGCATCTGTGTGCGGGTTTGTTTCTTTCTCCCCCACTCACACATAGGAGCAGAAGAGAGAAGAAATCCGTGTTCAGCAGAGATAGTTAGGGCTCGGCTGTGGCAGTGGTCGTCGTCGGATTCTCCCTCTCATCCGGTCCGGGGTATGACTCTGTGTAATGTTCCTTCTAGAGTAGGGTTGAGTAGTACGATAGTGTTGCCGCATTCGGGGAACTTCAATCAGCCCCCTCCACCCCCAGGGAAAGTGCGCTGATGAGAAGCACCTCAGACGAAGCTCAGGCGCTTGGACGATCCTACGGACTCGTCAAGGAATCGACAGGAAAATAGTAGCAGGCGTCGATTACGTCGAATATCGTATCAAAGGTATTGCGCCGCCTGCCAGCGAGGAAGTAGTGAAACTCGCCAAGGGAAGTAAACCGATTGTATATCTGCGAGTGTGTCATTCGCCGCAGAATGTAGTATATTTCTCACACTCAGCGCTTGAGTGCTGGTGCTGGTGTCACACAGAGATACACTACAAAACGGAATCTTGTAGAACTTTTCCATCGACTTTTAGTGCGCACTTTGCATTCAGAGCAAGCGTTCGGAACTAATGTACGCAGTTCGTGTCCAAAATAACTACGAGCGAGAACACAAGTGTGAAGTGAAATAAACAGAAACCAAACAGTGACTACGACATAGCCGTCGTACTCGACGTACATATTTCGGTTGACGACGACGTCGCGAAAACGAACGTGCGTTGTTTATTATTTTTTTATTTGTTTTTGTGCTGGGCTTGCGATTTCGAAGCGGGCGGGACATAAGGCGCTCGAGACGTGTGTGATCTCCATCTTGGTTCGTCCACACAGGAAATACGAAATTGTCGTTGGGTATTTGTGTTTTTTTTTTTCGTTGTTTCAATTTTGTGCGTGGTGCGTTTTTGGTTTTATTATATTCCAATAGTGAGTGGCTGTGGATGCAAGCGGGGAAGAACCTTCCTCATAATCCCACTTGTCCGCCCACACACTCTACTGAATATCGAGTGAGTGTGGAGTTGTCGTTTTTGGGGGGCTGAAGGACGACGGCACAACTGGTGATGTGGTGAAGAGAGAGAGTGCGGAGTGTAAAAAGAGATGATTTTCTCGAGAATTTTCCATTTAAACGGAAGTGGAAATATTTTCAAACCGTCGTCGTTCGTTGACGCCGTGAGTGTATGGGAGAGTGAGTTCGGTTTGGTGTGAGTGTGTGCGAAATTGAGAGAGTGCAAGAGTTGTTTGAGAGCGAGTGGGAGAGAGAGAGAGAGAGAGAGAGAGTGAGAGCGAGAGAAAGTGAGCGCGTTTGATAAACTAGGGAGACAGAATCTGAATTTGAATCACGGGTTGAAGCTTCCGCTTCAGGGCTCTGTCGCCTAAGGAGCGCTCCCAAAAAAAGAATTAAAAATAAATCATCCCCCAAAAAAGAAGAAGAAATTCATCACAAAACGCACACGTGGATTACAGTGCTCAGTACACAGGACGCAGACGGATCGAGATCGAGTTGGAAAAGGATTACGAACGAGGCCCGCTAGCTGCATATGTTTTTCGGTGTGTATCCTTTTGCAGTCTATGTCACGTTTCATTGTTATGTCAGATATCTGTCTAGCACCGCCTTGTCGTGGTTGTCGACGAATGTGCCCGTCCCACCCCTATCCTCCTCAGCCCCTCCCAACCACCGGGACCCCGCAACTATGACGAATGTGAGAAGTATGAAAATTAATCAATAAGAATGCTTGTTGTGCTCGGTGACGGAGGAGGATGACCTAAAAACGATAAACCCTTCAAACATCAGCCCGAATCAGCCCCGAAATCAAGGCATGCAAAAAAAAACGTCGTCTCTTGCCCCCCGCCCAGCACACATACTTTGCATGTATCACCGTCAGTCAGGCGGTGCGATGCATGGTCGCTCGGGGGCGGGTTCCTGCTGCGAAAGCGGGACTAACCTGTGTCCTGCAGCAGGGGAGCCACATGGGAGAGATTTATCTCGGAAATTTGCATTGTGCTGTGGGTTGTTTTCCCCCCCCTGTTCATGACGTAACGTTGGTTGTCGAAATGAATTTAAGTGACGGTTGTACAAGAGAAACCGCATATTTCTTTTTTGTAAACACACACACACACACACACGTGTACGTGCATTTGTGCAACTGATGATAGAACGGATACAGATAGTATGTCTCGTTTTATAAATGACCGACCTCTTTGGCGAATGAAGTTTATTGCATCCTAGTTTATCGTCAGGTTCAGCAATGGCAGGAAGCAGCCTGACGGGATGTTTTTGTGACTTATTTAAGCGTTTGATTTTCGCTCTGCTAGGTGGATTCATCCTTGGCAAGAAACAAACTGCGGAAATGTTTGCCTGTGCTGTTGATTTAAAAGCTTATGGACACTTCCTCATGGCTATTGTAGGTGGCGGCTTGGCATCATCGTGGAACCGCACGAGAGATGTTAATCTTTCAAATAATCTTCGAAAACCAAGGTTTCACCAAGTTTTTATTTTTCAACTCAGCCAATGATTGGGCGATGAAATTGAGCTTCGGGGGTACAGCTTTCAGCCTCTTTTGCGTTAGCTACTGACTCCCCACACCGCCTCTAGGCGGGCATAAGCCGAAGCCCTTTAAATGATTCAGGTATTGGATTTTCCTGTCAAAAGTTTAGTTTAGGCTAAAGTTCAAAGGTGGCTCTGTTCGTTGCTGTGCTCGACATTTCTGTAGCATGCTTCATTTTACCGTTATATGCATTCAAAAAAAGTCACGAATAATTATTTTGTTCACTGCCAAATTTTAAATATTCCATCAGAAACTTTGATAGAATCGAGTTGAACAAATTATAAGTAAGCGCTGGTGCATTGCTGGGTCCATTTATTTAAGTTATTTTTAACCATTTATGGAGCCCGCCAATAGGCAGGCAGGCCATTGCGTTGAACTTTTTCAATCATAATGCAACACCCTTTCTATTATTTGTTTTTGTATTGTTTCTTCGAAATTTGTGTTGTTAGCCATGTCGCACCGTAATATGTGCGGTCTCTCAAAAATGTCTAAAAGCAGTTCGATGGAATCGAAAGAGAAAGGAGTCGAAGGAAATCGACTGCCCTTTTATCATCAAAGCATACAACCGGCACATGGGTGGCTTTGAATTGATGGATGGTCTTCTAGGTCGGTAGCACATTGGCATCAAGACCAGAAAATGGAAGAATCGGATTTTCTCTCATTTGTTGAACGTGGCAATGTTGAACGCGCATATTCTGTACCGCCGTATGCACACAGCCGACCGCCGATCTTTCGCACAGCAGTAGCCGAATCATTGTGCGAGAGTTCCAGTGGAGAGGTTCGACCATCGGCATCAACTATGTCTCCACCGAAACCCACGACAAAAACGGACTGTATTCCGCAGAATTCCGTTCGAATCGATAATATGAGTCATTGCTGTGCATTCCACGACAGGTTGGGCAAGAAGTCATGCAAAATACCGGGTTGGACGTCGGAAACGCAAGCATTTTGCACTAAATGCAATGCAAATCCGTCTTGGTGTAGCCAAACCCTTTTTAAAGTGTGCCATGTTATAGGTACAATTTGTTCGGCTGCCATTTTGGTACGGATCTGTCTATTGACATTTGACAGTTGTCAGACAGGCGTGATATCGAAGAATCATAGAAGTCTTAAATTGCTTGCATCTTCCGGTAAGCCCCGAGGTGTGCAAAAGAACTATAATTAGACGCTGTTTTCGTTGTCGTGTCGGTTTCCTTAGCTGGTATGTGCAGTAACGCAAGTTTGCTAACCCACTTTACCTAGTATAGTATTAAGGCTCTAGACAAACACTAGCTTGCAACTTCAGCCCGCTCGTATAAGGGTTTATTTATAATAATTACGGCTACATATAATATATTAAGAGGGCCACCACTTGGAGGGCTTTCCCTCCAAGCACTTCCAAACGAGGTTGATTGTTACGCTCCGGCCCACGCCAAGTTTTGGGCAATCAGTAGTTCCCCGGTCATTAAGGTATCTCTAATGAACATCTCTACGACAGCACGATTCAGCAATCAATAGGCCTCAGTACACAACAATGGGTGTGGTAGTGGATTGATCACAAACGATGATTGGGTGTCAGCTGTTTAGCTAACCAAGTTATGCAGTAGAACACTGGACGGCAGACGATCTGGCGGTAGGAAGGCAGTTGAGGAGAGTTGAGGCACATTGCCGTTTGGCGTAGGCGTAGTAGTTGAGTTTAAATCTGGTAGTGGACGAAACAACCCTTATTCCTAATCACAGATTAGGGTATAGGTGTCACCAGCACACACCTATCGACCACTCTGCCAACCAAGGGCAGGCACTTAACCAACTGCCATCCAGTAGTTTTTAAATCCGTGTAATTCGGCTACGAAATCTTGTTCCCATACGTTTCATTGTAAATAATATTTTTGTTTTGCTTTTTTCCCTCTTCGGCATAATGTCTTTTTCTCTTAATCACCGCTCATTTTCATTCGTTTCATTTAATAAAGCTATTTTTTCGATTCAGTACACCTGCCTTGAATTTTTAATACTGGCAGCTCCAACCCGCCTAAAGGCGGTTTAGCAATTGTTATCGTTATCATATGAAAAATTTCACGTAAACAAAAGTCGGGGACGGTAGGTATTTCTTATTAATAGAACATAATCTGAATTTCTGAGCGAGTCAGAGGGTCAACCCTCTATTTCTTTGAAAAATGGCTGGAATTCGGTGCCAAGACTGGAGGCTTGCTGAATTCATGACCTTCAGCTAGTGAATCAAAATGTTTCACCGAAGAAATACTGTCACGGTACGCTCGTCGGTGGTGAGGTGATTAAAAAACGATATTAAATTTGTTGGTGTGCTTTTTTTCTCAAGTCGAACATAGACTATGTCCAGCAATTAGGAAATTCTAACATTAGGTTGAAAACGTGTTTTTTTTTTGATTTATGAAACAAGAGGACGTTGTTCCTTATGAGTCTGTACACACGAAAGAAAGCAGTGTTTTCGGGGTGCGTCTCGAAAGTACATGCCATTGTTTAAAAAACATAGTAGCCGGGCAGTTAACACAAATCTTAACTTTGACTCTTTCTTATTTTTGAACTATTAAAGCTTCGGTGAACAACTGTGGATATATAAATGATGTAGATAATTTTTGAGAAGATATTAAAACCCCTTAAACATATTTATTTTTGTGGATAGTGGTCAAGTCACTCGCTCTCAATTTATACGTGCCTGCCCAGAAATGAGGTATGATAGAGATGCCCAACTTCACAGCTGTTTGACCCCTAGTCCATCGACGAATTTGAGAGGGTTTTTTTTCAGTTATTCGTGAATTTTTGACGGTTATTCACGAAATGACGTAAATGCCGTTCTGTGAATGGTCAATTTGGCTTGTCAATCTCGCTCTCAATTTTTAAATGACCGCCAGAACAGCTGTTTGTTGACAGGACATAGTAGTGTGGGAAAACCAGAAAAAATCAAAATAAACTGAAATGCACGCTGTAGGCTTATCCGGGTTCACAACTTCACACGGATGGATTAACTCGTGGTGGATTTAACTAGTGTTATCACAAACCGCGAGGTGTCCAGACCCCGAACAAATATGGCGGAACCTGGTAGGTTCGGAGAAAATTGATGGAACCTCGCGGGTTCGTTCGGTGGAAACCTAGCATTACTCAGTAACGATAACATACATTTTTGCTACAGTACTAATACTTGTAATGTAAGTAAGTCCTCAATGCCAAAGTAAATTGGTAAACTTACATTCTGCAAATTGGAGGGAAACCAGCTGTTTCAGAAAAAAATTAAACGCCAATTCAAATATTTTTCGTTGATGTCTTAGCTGTCTTAGGCGATGATCTTAGGTCTTAGATGTCTTAGGACTTTAACTCAAAATAATGCCATCATTTGGCTTGATTCAAAGACTGCTAAAAATTTAATGTGTAAGTCACGAAATACTACAGATTGGTGACCTAAATTTTTTCAAATCGCAGTCTTTTCCATCAAAACATCTTTAAATTATTTTGGATGAATTCAAAAGAATTACGGTACCAAAAGATTTAATTCTTTTAAAACTCTGCCGCTGACTACCCCGAAGTTATATTTTCATATTGCGACATTGTGGCCAAGTTGTCGATGGTCTGTGCAGTTTCCTTATGTAATCACATCATTTAGTGGAACATAACCATTTACGACATTTCGTCGCACTTGCCAGACAGGCTATATCAAATTATCTTCCGAGTCATTGCCATGATTTGCCTTCCTCCCTGAAGTTCTGTCCTAGAGTATTGTATACTCCCAAAGGTAAACCATTCGAACGATGATGCCCATATTGAAAACTTCTGTAGAATATTTTTTGCATGGAGTTCGGCGTATTCTCTTGCAAAGTAATTTCCCAAGTGTAGAGCACTGAAGGAGCCACAGGTGTTAATGGAAACTTCGACGAAATCTTCACAGATTATCAAACTTAGACTGTAAACATCATCGTGCACTCTCTACTCTGATTTAACCCCAACTTTATCAGCAGGGATTAAATTTCTGCTCGAAGGTGAAGTGTTAATTGCTTGGTCATATGTCATACATAATCTCGGTCAGTGTCTCAGTGACGTAGCATGTGTTGGGGCAGTTATAGTCTTTATAAAAAAAATATTTATTTCAACAGCGTCTGTTTCTTCTAGGGCTATTTATACATCAATGAGTGAAAAGGTCAGGACGGATATTCGCTAGCGCTTCACAATATGTGCTAACTGGGCCGCCCGGGGCAGACCCAATTGCTGCCCCTGGTAATTTTTTCTCACACTAAAAAGCCTTTGTATCGTGCACAAGTGTACAGTCAGTGGTTGCACAGCATAAAGGTCAAACGGGACTCCAAGAGCAAACATGAAATGCAGGTTTCTAATGTAACCAAAGGACCCGCCTGCTTCATTAATATAAGAATAAAAAACGCTCGTTTTACTGTCGGTTCTTCCTATGTTTCTATTTAAATTATCGTGGAGCCCTTTCGTAAACTACATTTTTTGTTTTGCCGGGAGTTGTGATCGCTACACGTGAACGTCCGTAATTGCCCGTCTGAGAAGCATTTCAAAGGAAATTACAATCCGCTGAAGTCAAACAAACCCATGGCTGCTTCGCTGAGCACATTTCCGAGAGGTTGTGCCTTCTAAAAAATACAGCTTAGTTATGAAGCGTAATATTCTGTCAATTTGTCAGGCTTGAGAAATGCTGAGACTTGAGAGACCAGAATAAATTTTTTTGTGTCTAATTTTTTTTTTCTCGAAAACTCGTCAATATTATGGTTATTACTTTTTTTCTCATGATTGATATGCCGATGATATTTCTTCAAAGCAAAAGTATAAAAAAAAATATTGGCCCCGATTGCGAGTGTCGATTGTCGACTGAATCGATAGTCGACAAATCTATCGCTTGAAATCTATTTTGGCATTGTGTAACTCAGTCGACTGAGAATCATATTATTGTGAACTAAAAACGTGCATATGACAAATTTGTATACGTCTGACAGTTGAGGGTGTCGTGGGAAGCACAGGAATATTAGATAGAGAGGGTGTGTGAGACACCATGAGCTAGAGAGAGGGATGTGGGCTTCGCCGGTGCAGTCTAAACAGGCACTTGGGTCCGTATCAAAACAAATCATTTCTGGACGTTTTTTATTCGTTGATTTGTTAGATTTTTTATGCTGCTCATTATATATGTTTTAAGGACACAACAGAATAAATTAAATTACAATTGCAACACGAAAACAAAGCTTATTTCATGATTCTTTGCCGCACGAAAACAGGCGATTAGAAATTTGTGAACGGCAAACATTGAAGGGAAAATCGAATAATATCGATCATAATCGACATTCATAATACCAAAGCGACAAATCGACAATCGGTGGCAATTTGGGCAGTACGGTGCAAGATGCCGGAAATGAGACAAAAAGTTAAACTCCTCCAAAATAGTAAAAACATTATTGATTGTGTCTATTTTTGTTGATTGTGTCTTTTTAGACCCTGACTTCTCTTCCACAGCTGTCTGTCGTAAGTTTTGCAGAGCTACAATATTATTCAGTGAAGCATAATTTTCTTCAGCCCATTGAAGGCAAATGTTTAGTGCTTAGATTGCAGCCCCTGCTTTGATTTTTGGCAGTATGGATTCTTTAACTGCATTTTCGTCATCACTTTCAATTTCTTCGTCTCCCAAGTTGCTGCAAGTCGGTTCCAGATTGGTTTCACTTTCGGCAATCCAATCATTTATGTCCTCGGAACAGTCAATAGGGGATAGCTCTTGAAGCAAATCATTTATCGATGATATTATTTCGCAGTCTTTTAGCATTTGGTCCCTTATAATCATTGCTTGAGTTCATCAAAAGGTTCCAGCACTTTTGTATTGCCGTAGACTGCACCTTGTCCCATGCATTAGCCAAGAGACATACGGCGTGTCTCAGATTAAATGTTTTTATTTTAGTCTCCAAATCTCCAAACCCGGACTCGTCCGCGTTGTAAATTTGATTTGGTGACAGACCAAGCTCTTTAACTGTATTTTTGAACTTAACCAAAAACGGTTTCGGTTAATTTGACAGCTTTTCTCCACAAATTTCAAGGCTGCGGATTCCATGCCTTTTTTTTTAAATTTGAAAACCAGCCATTGCTTGCATTAAATAATCCTGGTTTTTCCTTGATTCTGTCGTGCAGTTTACATGCCTGTGCTTTTAAAACTTCTATGGAAATTGGCACGTTTCGATTTCGATTTTCCAAAAACCATTTATACAAGGCTTTCTCCATACGTGGAAACTCACACACTCTTAAAGTTACACGTTTTCCCGGTCCACATTCTGAATTTACAACAAATTTTGTTAGCGCTCCTTGTCTCATCTTAATTCAACTTATGGTAGACTTGTTTACTTTATATTTCTTCGAAAGCGATTTAGCAGTTACACCCTTATTAATTTGATCTAGAATTTCACTTTTTTGCTTTACAGAAAGCTTAGGAGCACTTTTTACAATAGCCATAACTAATAGTACACAGTAATCCGACTAACGACACTAACGACTACAGAGTAAAAGACACGAACAACTACGCCTGTCAAACAAACAAAACAAACATCGTCTAACAAACATCTGCAAACAAAAGTACAACAAATAGCTGTAAAATAACTGCCTGGACATAGCAAAAATAAACAAGAAGGAAAATATACAAATAGCGAACGAAAAAAGAGTTTATGAAACAATAGTTGCTTTTATCGAGTCACTTCTTTTTCGAGGAGTTGCAATTACTGAGTCAACAATGGTGAGACTTAAGGTGTTGCTTTTATCGAGGAGTTGCACGTATAGAGGGTTGCTTTTATTGAGGTCGCACTGTATCTTGACACACTAAAAAACATCAACTGCGAATCGCTTTTTTCAAAACTTGTGACATGTCTGTACCTACACTGGCCGACATAATTATGCCTGAAACACAACAGTGCGTTGCTGCGTTCGACTTCAATGTTACAGAGAGGTGCGATGACGCACTGCGATTTTTCACTCTCTCTCTCAAATGGCAGATCAAAAATATTGTGTCAGCTGTTTTCGTTTGTGAAATGTCAAATCAAAAAATGTTCTGCTCAAACAATTGTGGTTTTTCTTCCTCCTTGGTCGGAATTCAACTTGATTTTGTCGTTAAAATGTAGTCAGCTGTTTATCATCGCACCAATCCGTCAAAAATGTTCCAACATGTTCGATAATGACATGCGATGGTCTTACGTTTTACGATCCTCTCATCTCTCTCATTTTGTACTGAAACTAGGAACAACCTCATACGGTTGCTAGAGAACGACAACGGAACATTCCGCAAAATAGCTACGCGAAAAAGGCGTAACTCAAGCACAGCTTCAGCAGCAAAAAAATCTGCACTGGACAACCCGCAAAACAGGTTCGCCATTTTGTCTTCAGACGATGAAGACGATACAGGACCCAGCAACCCAAACGGCACCAACAATGGCAGCAGCAACGTTGACAACAACAGCAAAAGGCGAAACAACAACAACAGCAGCAACAAAGCGACACCAGCAACCCCGGACAGTTCTCGGTCATGGTGTCCTCCAATATACGCCAGAGGAATATCTGCAAAGACAATCCTGGAGTCCATTAACGAGGCTGAGTTCAATCACGACGGCATTAAGTTTTACAACACGGGCTATGGTAAGCTTAAAATATTAGTTAAAGAAGTTGAGCTGCATGGCGTCCTGATGGAGGCTTTCAAGGTACGGGGGATAGAATCTTTCTCTTTCACTCCTAAACCCTTAAGAAAATTCAGACTAGTTTTGAAGGGTCTGACCAGCAAGTACTCTCCGAAAGTGATCCAGGATCAACTACTGAAGAACTGCCCCTCACTGAAGGTGTCGGTAAGGCAGTTCGAAACCCGGTGGTCTAGGGAGAATAAATTCCCCTTAAATTTGTTCCTCTGCGTTCTAGAAGACAGAGAGAGTTTCCTGAAAATTAAGGAAATTAAATTCATCTTCAGAGAAGGGGTTACCTGGGAGTCTGTCAGGAATTCGGGGGTGAAGCAATGTTTCCGATGTCAGCGCTTTGGGCACCTCTCAGCGTATTGCACTGCAGCGCCCAGATGTGTAAAATGTCTAAATAGCCACGAGCCGGGAACGTGCAACGTAACGGCATCATCGGAACCCTCAGAGGTTCATTGCGTTAACTGTGGGGCAGCCGGCCACCCAGCAAGCTATAAAGGCTGTTCTAAATGGGTCGAATTCCGACAAAAAAAAGAAAAAATGCTGAACGCTTCCAAAGAAGCTAAGCAAGCAACGCGCAGCGCGGTCTACACCATGGTGAACAGGGTAGAACAGAACTCGTTCTCCTACGCAGACACGGTCAGAGGCCATAAGACCCCCCAAGCCGCCCCTCTACAGGTTCCCAGTCCCGCACCAGGGAATCCAATTATGAGCATCCTCAACGAATCTATAAAACGATTCGGGATTCCCTTCGACGTCTTGCTACTAAAAGCTAAGACCTTTTGGTCGGAGTTTATACAACTCGACGAAAATCAAAAAACAAACGCAGTCCTAGCCTTCGCGCTCACCCTCGCCTCAAACTCACCATGAATTTGAACGTTACAACAGCCAACATCAACTCCCTATCAGACGACAAGCGTCTAAATATTGACATCCTCCTGAAGGAAACAACACCCACAGCCATGCTAGTGCAGGAAACGCTCATAAAAAAAAAGAGTAGCAGAAGTCGCTTCAACAATAACTACGACTTCATTAACAACACAGACGGCAGAGGTACTGGAATTATCCTGCACAACTCAATCTCCTTCAAGCAAAAACCCTTCTCAGACAACCGGATCTCAGCGACTATAGCATCAATACCAATTGCTTCCCCAAACTCCCCTAAATCTTTAGCTCTAATCTCAATCTACGTCCCTTGTAACTCTGGCACAGCACTTATTACAGCTCTCGACAACCTCATTCAGTCCGTTCGGGAATTCGACTACGTCGTCATCGGTGGCGATCTTAATTCGCGCCACCCCCTCTGGGGCGACTCGGCAACTAACATAAATGGCACCAACCTGGCTCGATGGTTCCAGGATAACTTCCTAGACTTCGACATAGTGGCACCCGAGGGCCCAACAAGGCCCAGTTCCGGATCCCATATAGACTTTTTCATAATTTCGTCAAATCTCCCTTCCAACAACAACATAGCATGTCTGACCTCAGATCTGGTCTCCGACCATTTCTCAGTGTCCATGTGCATAAAGCTACAGAACGACTCAACCCTACCGTCCCTGTGTCACCCAACCACAAGCTTCAAGCATACCAACTGGGCCAACTTCAATAGATCACTAGGCAGCAATCTCAGGAACCTAAACATCCCGACCAATAGAAACCTCCCAAATGCTGAAATAGACCATTTCATAGCATCATTTACAGACATACTCCAAAACTGCATCTCAAACCACAGCCAAAACATTAACCCACGACCAAACTGGTCAAGAGTCTCAGATCAAACATTGCAGTTGCTAAAAATAAGGAAAGCATGGAAGCAGCGACTAAAAAGAATCTTCCACCGGTTCGGTGATCGTATTAGTCAGGAATACACCGAACTTTCATCGCGAATAAGATGCCTGAGCAAGATTATCAGGGACAAGGTTAGAATGGAACTAAATGAGCAGTTCAGAAAAGAACTTAGCAGCCTAAAACCCTGTTCGAACGTATTCAAAACAATAGACCGAATCACAGGTAGAAAAAAATCAAACATAAACTCAGCACAAGAGGACCTTATATACGAGGATGTACTCCTAACCTCCCCAGAGCAGAAAGTAGAAGCATTCAGCAAATATTACTTGGACCTATACTCGCAAAGAACCCCCACCTCAGACATGGCAAACACCCAAGAAGTTCTGACATCCAATAGCTCCTTTTCCGCCTGGCAACAAAACCTGCTGATAATAAATTTTTCTTCCAATTTTAAATCCAACGAAGTGAGCAATGAATACTTCGTCTCAACGGACACAGTCGAGGCACTCATTTCCTCACTCAACAACAAAAAATCTTCAGGCCCTGATCTCATCCCAAATTACATAATCAAAAAAGCAAAATCTACAATAGCCAAATTTTTAACCCCCCTATTAAATAACTGCATCAACAACAGCTACTTTCCAGCTAACTGGAAGATAGCAAAGCTGATACCAGTGAAAAAGAACAATAGCTCCAATAACATAGAAAATTTCCGTCCCATTTCCATGCTATCAAACCTTGGCAAAATACTTGAAAAAGTCCTGCTAACAAAAATACTAGATTACTTCAATTATTCAGACCACTCGCAGGCCCAACAATTCGGGTTCAAACGAGGCCATTCTACCGAACATGCACTACTGCACCTACAAAACAAGATTCTAAAAAACCTAAGGCGGAAGCAATGCACCGTCGCATGTGCCCTAGACTTAACAAAAGCATTTGACTCAGTCTGGCATGCAGGCTTAATTCATAAACTCATTTCCCTAAATTTCCCTCCAACCTTCATAAAAATCACGCAAAGTTTTCTCTCGAACCGTTCCCTCTACGTCCACTTCGAAAATGAAGAGTCCTCCTCGATACCCATCCTGGCAGGTGTTCCGCAAGGTTCAATCCTTGGCCCCTATCTATTCAACCTATTCCTGCACGACCTCCCGATCTTTCATCAAAATTCAGAGGCAATACTATACGCAGATGATACCATATTGTTCAGCGCGAATGAAAGGCCTCATATAGCCCTGAGTGACGTGAAAGCCCATCTCACAACAGTCATCCCATTCTACAAAAAATGGGGAATAGGTTTAAACATTAGAAAATGCAAATTGGTCTGTTTCAGGAATGCGTCCGGGAGAGGACATCACCTAGCTGTTCGGGAAAGCCGAAATCTCAAACTTGTTATCGAGGGGAACTCAATCCCACTGGCAAACTCAATTAAATACTTAGGGGTCCACCTGCACGAAAGGCTAAAAATGAATCCGCAGGCTAGGAAAGCGCTAAACAACAGCAAAGCCGCAGCAGCCAAACTAAAACTCCTCCTCAACTCACGCAATGTCGAGAAAAAAACAAAACTCTTGATCTATAAAACGCTCATCCGTCCCCTCATATCCTACGGTTTCCTAAATTGGTTCTCCATAACACCCAATGTAGCTTTGGAGCTACAGCAATTTGAACGCAGGATATTAAGAACCTGCACGTCCAAAAGAAGAAGGCCATCTGGGAAATGGTACAGTAACAACGTACTCTACCAAGAGTCAGGAATAACCCCCCTGCTCGATTATCTCACCAGCATGGCCAAAAAAAGAATTTCAACCTTCCAATTCCATCCTAATCCTATCATCCAAACCATTTATGAAGATAATATCGCCTATTCAATAGACGACCGGTACTACGCCTCCCCGATCAGTATCCTTGCCGAGGGATCCAACACCTCTTTCTCGATACAAGAGAACGACAACTCGTTTACATCCCCGTACTACCAAAAGCAATCCGCATCTGCACACAGAGGCTAAGCGGCTCAACTTCTAAGAAGCCCGAAAAATAGACTTAAAAAAAAATAAATGGTTGTGAATACCCAAAAAAAAAAAAAAAAAAAACTTTATTAACTTAAATTAACTATTTATGTAAATATACTCGATATACACCATAGCAATGCCTTACTTTAAGAACTAACTCTTAATTATGTATGTACCTGTCAATTGTATCCCAAACACACATGGAACTCGGTATCTGAATTCCAACCTAGTTCCATATGTCAAACTTACAATGTAAAAAAAAAAAAAAAAAAACGAGACAAAACAATACTACAATTTAACAAATATACGGCTGTTTTATACCAGTCTTCCTCGCACACTTCGGTGTACTAGACAGAGACGGCTATTGCCGCGACTGTCAGTTGTTATACACTAGGTTAAGTTTTCCTCTCTCTCTATCCACCTATCCGTTGTTATCTAGGTTAAGTTCTATAATACAGATATCGTCTTGTTGAGTGGACGTATAAAATATTGTAACCGCAATTCAATTCTTATAAATTTAGCTCTTGCGATTAATAAATGTACGCAAAAACAAACTCTCCCAAAATTGAGTAGCCAGACCACTCCAAAGTCGGCAGTAAAATATGAAACCAAAAGTTATACACATGTAAAAACAAAACACCCTGTACTGAAGTAAAAACAAAAAAATCTCAATAAAAACTACTACTACTACTACTCTCATTTTGTACTTACGTAGGTCGCCGCATTATTCTGTGCATGGCCATTGAATTGTGTGCGTTGAAAGACGACGCAACGCAGCAACGCACTATTGTGTTTCAGGCATTAATGGTACGAGCAAACAGAAGACATTCCCCGGCTTCCCTTATAATTATTTAATTTAATTTATTTATTATTTATATTAATTATTTATCTTGCACAAGGATCATGATATTCTTGAATCAGTGTTTAGTGGTTAAACTTCTTTTGCTCCAAAAAGTGATCATGTCAGCTGAACAGCGCAAAAAAGAAACCTCTGTAGTTTTTCGACAAGTGGTAGTGAATTTGTACTTGAATGATAAGAAGTCATTGGCAGAAATTGCTAAATGCTTTGGTAAAAGTAACTCAACCATATTACAGAAACGTGTTGAGTAGGTGCGAAGAACAGGCCGTCCACGGAAATTAACCGCAAGAGATGAAAGGGTCATTATCAACACTGTTCGCAAAGAGCCAAAAACAAATTGTAAAGGGTGATTTTTTAGCTATTATCTTTTTGGCAACACTGGTTTAAACAGCTGGCGCACGTTTCGTGTTTTGTTTCACTGTCAAACATCTTCAGTTTGGTCCATAATTTAACCATGAATCGTCTTACAAACGAACAACGCTTGCAAATTATTGAATTTTATTATCAAAATGCGTGCTCTGTTAAGAAAGTTTATCGCGCGTTTAGACGAAACTCATTTTTGGCTCGATGGGTGCGTAAATAAGCAGAATTGTCGATTTTGGAGTGAATATCAGCCAGAAGCATTGCAAGAGCTACCAATGCATCCAGAAAAAGTCACAGGTTGGTGCGGTTTATGGGCTGGTGGCATCATTGGACCGTGAATGGTGAGCGCTACCGTGAGATGATATCCAACTTTTTTTTGCCCAAAATGCAAGAGCTTGACTTGCATGACATGTGGTTTCAACAAGACGGTGCCACATGCCACACAGTACGCGCAACAATGGACTTATTGAGAGGCGAGTTCGGTGAACATTTTATTTCACGTTCGGGACCGGTCAATTGGCCGTCTAGATCGTGCGATTTAACACCTCTAAACTATTTTTTGTGGGGCTATGTTAAAGCTCATGTCTATACAGACAAGCCCGTTTCAATTGACGCATTGGAAGACAACATTGAAGCATTTATTCATGAGATACCAGCCGAAATGTTGGAAAGAGTATGCCAAAATTGGACTAAGCGGATGGACCATTTGAGGCGCAGTCAAGGTCAACATTTGCATGAAATAATCTTCAAACATTAAATTATGTGGACCGTACTATCGATTTAAGTAAAGATTTCATGCATTTTTCTGAGTTTTATGTGTTTTTTTTTTTTTTTTGAAAAACTTTCCTATAGCTTTTAAAAAATCACCCTTTACCATCATAAAAAACCAAATCTCGGATACCTGCAACAAAGAAGTCAGCACGCAGACGATCCAAAGGACCCTAAATTGACATGGATATTTTGCAAGAACACCAGGGAAGAAGCCGTTGATAAGTGCAGACAACCAGAGGGAATGCATGGGCTTTGTAAATTTACACAAAGAAGATGATTTGTCTCTTTGGAAGACAGTGTTGTTCACTGATGAAAGTAAATACAACATTTTCGGCCACGATGGTCCATCGAAAGTATGGCGAAAGAGTGGCACAGCATTGGAAATAAAAAGTCTCCGAAGAGCAAATACATGGCTTGGTCCGGCGGGGAGAGCTGGTTTTCATAGAAGGATATATGGACCAGCATAAGTATCTGGATATACTGAGGGAGAATCGGTCGGAGTCATCGGTCGAGAAATTTGGTTTGAATCCTGGCTGGATATTTCAGCAGGATAATGACCCTGAGCACAGAGCTAGAAAAGTCAAGGAGAGGTTATTGTACTATGCCCCGAGACAGTTGTATTCTCCTCCCCATTGAGCATCTGTGGGACTTCCTAGAGAAACAGCTGCACAGGCACACAATAGCTTCAAGGGCTACACTCAAGGAAGCTCTGCTAATAGAATGTGATAAGGTACCCGAAGACTTAACCCAGAAGCTGGTTTGTTCAATGCCGCGTAGAGTACAATCTGTCCTCAAATCCCGTGAAGGTCCAACAAGCTACTAGGAACCTACTGCGGTGTAATAACCCATTTTTTTTAGCAGGAGTACGTTTTGTTTTGTAAATAAGTTAAGAATATGTTTTTTTTTTAAATAAATGCCAAAAATTTAAAACTGGATTTTCTGTTATACGTAAATAATCTTTGTTGTTTATTACAATTCTGAAATGTAATCCATTATTTTACCAAACACTGTTGGTAATGAAAACGAGCATTTTTGAACGGCGTACGATGAATTATGTCGGCCTGTGTATACAGAAATTTCTGACAAATAAAATTCTGACTAATCAGAGAACGACATTCAGGTTATTTCCTGAACCACTGTCAAAAATTCATGAATAATTGTCAAAACGTCATGAGCTAAGGGTCAATCAGCTGTGAAGTTGACCATCTCCATAATGCCTCATATACCGAAGCAAAGAACACGGCTAATGTGTGAAATCACTAAATGTCCTGAAATGCAAGTGTTTTTTTCACGGTGTGGTGTGCACACCTAAAATTACCGATTCTAACCAAACTTCACACAAACCATATATAGACCAATACCAAAGTTGTGTGAAAGTTTGTTTGAAATCGGCAAATGCGTTAAGGCGTGAATCGGCGACAAAAACTTGGGGCTCAATTTATCTGCATATACGACGTTCAATATATTCTCGGTATCGATATGAAGGAAAATGCGAATTCAATTTAAATTGTTTTTATTTTTCAATACAATCTCCCCTCACATCAGTGCATTTGTTACATCTTGAGATAAGCTTTTTTAAACCCTCAAAAAAATAAATTTCCTCTTTCCCTGCAAAATACCAATTTATTGCCGACTTGAGTTCTTCATCATCCGAAAATCTTTTTCCGCGAAGACGTTTCTTCAAATCCGGAAACAGGAAATAATCACTAGGGGCAAGGTCTGGACTATAGGGTGGGTGTTGGATTTCTTCGAAACCACAATCTCGCGCAGCAGCCTTGGAAACTCGCGCCGTGTGAACAGGAGCGTTGTCATGAAGAAGCAACACACCCGCTGCGAGTTTACCCCGTCTTTTGTTTTTAATTTCCTCCCGCAAATTATGCGACGTGGAAGCGTAGGATGTGGCGTTGATGGTTTCACCTTTTTTTGTACTCAATGAGCAAGATTCCCTTTGAGTCCCAGAAAACTGTGGCCATGAGCTTCCCGGCAGACGGAGAGACTTTGAACTTCTTCGGGGGGTCTGTTCCTTTTTTATGCCACTGCATGGACTCTTGTTTGCTTTCAGGGTCATAGTGGTGGACCCATGTTTCCATAACACCGTCCGCGTTCTCACTACACATCTCCAAAAGCGATTCTCATTTTTTACTGAGGCGCTGTGAGCATTCGTGGCACCCACCTTGCACTGACCTCTGAAAGGTTAAGATGGTCATGAAGAATGGAGTGAATGGTACTAATTGAAAGCTTGGTGATCTCTGCCATCATTTTCACCTTTATTCGGGCATCCTCAAGAACGAGTTTTTCGACTTCTTTGATGCTTTCTCCCGTGCAATCAGTAGCCGGGGCGCCGAAGCGGGGGTCGTCTTCAATGCTCTCTCTGCCTCTCTTGAACTCACTTGACCACTTTTGCTCACTTGATAATGAAGGTGCGGAACCCTGGTAAACAGCCACCATCTCTTCTTGAATAGTTTTTTGCCTTTTTCCTTGCTTAGTGAGACATTTAATTACAGCGCGATGCTCAAAAAACTATAGGCACGACGAGTCATAAACCAAAAAATGAAACGGAATTCACATCTCAAAAGAAATCACATGAGGAAATCTGCCCTGATATGGGTTCGTTAGGTAGCATCTAACGTGGCCAATTTAGTGTCCAGTTATCAAAAAATGGATGTGGTTGGTTATCTGAAGAGTAGCCTGCTATCTCACAAACAAGTTGCTGTAAGCACCTTACGAAATCATCACCCGCTGCTGAAGAGTTCCGCAGGCAGTCCGTCGGCACCTTGCATCCTTTGTTGGCCTTCAGTTCGCGACTGTTTCACTGAGGTCGGGAGGGCGGAATGCTTGCCATCATCGCCTGTATTGGATGGATTATTGGACCTACCTGCCAATTGGATGTTTGTAAAATTCCAATTAATAACCATTTTCAATCTCCCGCATGTAAACACGTTCGATCACGTCATTAAAAACTTTTTGTCAGGGAAACGTTAATTGAAAAACTTGCAAACGAAGTGAAACAGGATGGCTAACAAAAGAAGGTCACCTCAGCACGTACAATTGGGACGCAGTGTCCTGCGCAAACAATAACTGAATAAGTTATCAGCATTCCACACCATCCCGGTGTATGTGTGTGAGTGTTGACCATGCAGAAAATCATACAGGTGCTCCACTGGTACACTCCACGTCCAGCAGCACACGCATAAACTTATCGATCGCTTTCGCCTTGAAAGGTCTGAACTGCAGCAGTCCCACTCTGCAAAGAGCCATCCAGCACAGCCGGGCGAGGTGTCAGTGTGTCCAACATTTGTGCTCTCCTCGCCCTCCCTTTGCAATGGTGCAGTGCATTTGTGTGCATCGTCATCTCCTCGCGTTGACCCAATTTCGGCCGGAAGAGCTAATAACACTTCGACCTCGTCACGCAGTGAATCGAATTTCATCCCTCGTCCTTGCTCTGACGAAAAAGCGAAAAATCAACACAGAACTGCACTCGAAACAACGATCAAAGTTTCACGTGTTTGTCAGCCAGCTCTCGGCCGAAAGTGTTTGTATCGCCTTTTGCGTTGCTGTGTTGGAGTATGCAATTCTCGGTAATTCGCAGCCCTGCTGGACCGAACGCCATAAGGGTGGCACCCCGACCATAAACTCCATTATCTCTGGCAGCTAGTTGACCCCGGTCATACGGAGTGCACGGGGAAGCGTAAGTGTATGTGTTCAAGGCGATGGCAATGACGTCCACACGTAGCAGCTAGGCAAAGGGAGCGCCCGAAGGGTGGCGTTTAAAAATAGAGTGCGATAAAAGGGAGGAGTGGCAAAAAATAGGTGCGGGGGGGAGCAGCGTTACAGAAGAGCGCGCTGCGAGAGAATGCATTTTCAGGACACCGAACTGCAGAAGTGTTGCCAGGTTGCGGGCAACTGCGGTTGCCGGTGGGCCATTGGAGGAGGGTGTTGGACAATCATTCTGCGAAATGCGTCAGGAACAAACCCATTTGCGCTCCCGAGTGTTTACATTGCCATTCTGGCGTTTGCTGTGGTCGTTTAATAGGGGCCGAGATGAAAAAGGATTCCATTGTGTATGTGTTCTGTTGGCGGTCTAATTGGACTTCGCTGACACAAATGCGGGCTGTTTTTCAGCTAAAACTGAATACTATCAAAAATAAGTACGTCATTTGAGAACCACAGCCATTGGATGGACTGCGTTGGTACGACCACTCAAATTAATTAGCTCTTCGAATGGCGATGAGTTCGGTGCGTGATTTGTTGCAAACCAACCACAGCCTCGATGTCGAAGCACAGCTTAGATTTCTGGGAGTCATCAGTTCACCATCGCTCGCATGTCAGCCTACATTCGAAGTACAAATCTACAACTACCCGCGGCACCCTGATTAAAACAGCACAAGTCAATCAATCCGATAAGATACGAGCAGAAATAGCTGCAGTGACTCAGAGGCTATGCATTAGCCAGACAGCTGCAATGGAGCTCAAAGCATGTCTCTAATCAACCTGCGCCTGGTTCAACGTAATGCCACTTGATTATCGCATCAACAGTGTTTGATCGATGACAAATTGCTGAACTTAGCAGCGAGCTGCATTCGTTTCCACACTGTGTGTGTGTGCACAGTGTTGTGGTGGAATTCTTCGGAGTGACATTGAAATTCCTGGCCACAGACCTACGAAGGCACCACACCCCAGCGAACGTCGTGAACATGCAAGTCAATTAAGTTAATTACTTCAAGAATTAATTCCGCCAGCAGTTGATGAGCTGAGCTCGCCACAATCAGCCTTGAAGGCAGCATGTGCTCGTTTGAGTCCTCGGAAGGGGGATATAACAACCGTTTCGTGCGAAATTGGGGCCCATTTTGTTTCTGCTGGCTGTCGAATTTTTTATTTTCTTAGTTACCATCAATTCGGATGCTAGAATCGCTGGGAAGGTCGTGGAAAAGAGTCCAGCGCCAGCTTCCACCAGCTCGGGAGGAGATCGTCCTCTTCGTGTCGAACAGAATGTATCCACATCTTCTGTGGCCACTCAAGATCTTATGTCCGATGGAGCATCAAAGGCTGCGACGGCGACGCTTATGTTTATAAGCGAAGTTCTTAATTTCATTGAGAACTGGTAAAATTCCAAGATCGTCGTTCCTGATTTACCATTAACGAAAGTTACAAGCACCTTGAAGGGAGAGTCTGGCTTCATTGGCTTCACTGGTCCGAGGCCACACTCGTAAGAATCAATTAGACGGTTTGTAGACGCCCTCAGGCGTTGGCACAGCAAATGTCAGTGAAGATTATTCCCGCGAAACTAAAGAGACTTATCTCTCGACAGTCTGCGCAGTCAAGGAGTATTCCCACATAAGTGTCTTCCTGTGTTTTCCTTTTTCAAATTCTGCCGCCGTTCATAGGTTCCTCCGTGATCGCTCAAGTGTATGCCGAAACAGCTGGGAAATCTCGATTGCTGTGGACTGTGGCCACATTTCAAACTAAGCTCTGGCCAGAATCTGAGTCAGGAAAGGGATCTTTACGGATGGCCCCAAACCCAATGAAGTCTAAACTTAAATATTAGACTGCACTCCTCATTAGGTAAATTTGCGTCGGTTTTCCAAGCCGAAACCTATGCGATCTTAATGACCACCAACTATAGTGAACAGATGGAAGGAGAGAAGTATCTGTGTCTGTAGTGACAGAGTTTAGGCCCCGCCTCTACGCTTCCAGGATAGTTCAGGAATGCAAGTCCGCTCTGAATTTTATCGGCAGTCATAATTCACTAAGAATTGTCTGGGTCCCGGAAATGAGTTCGCTGATGAACTTGCTGGAGAAAAATCAGAGGAGACATTCTCTCTCTCTCTGTCTGTGTCCTTGGTTAGGGCTTAAAGCGACGATTGGTCCCACAGCCGGAGTTGGCACGACTTTCTAGACTGCAGACGGACCAAGCACATACTCCCTAATGGCTGTAAGAATCCGCGATAACCTTGCTATGTCTTGTCAAAAAAGGCTGCAGGCGGGCGTACTAATGGGGCAACATATAAGTGTGCTTGGAGAGGGCGACGACACTGCCGAGCACTTCCTCTGTCACTGGAATTTTGAGCGGCAGCGGAACGAGAATTCACTGAAGACCACATGACGGAGCAAAATCCGTCCCTCGCGAAGTTATACTTAACGGTAGTTCCGCTTGAAAATAAACGTAAGAATCGTAAACAGTAAGAGTCTGACACTACCAGTGTTCGTCGGACCATTGGTGCCTCGGCAAGGTTTCCAAAAACACGAGCATTTTAAGGCTTGCCTTAGACTTCTTGTTGATCCCCCCAACGTCTCCTCCCTCATCTGAAAGTATTGTTTACGAACAGATTTTCGAATATCCAGCACTTTAATCCACAAACTAATTATGCGAATCCACTTGGTGTTGACCAGAAGAGCTTCTTACGTTAAGCCCCCTCCCGGGACAAAATTAATTACTGTTCTTGAACGTGCGCCGACAAAAAAGTGGTATATTTCGTCGTCGGCGTCGTTTCGCTTGTTTGGGCTTTGAATAAGGGGAAAAACCCGACAGTGGGCGGTAGTGAGATGCCACTCATTTGTATCTCCGCACGAACGTAGTCCTGCCGCACTCACCAACACCGGCAGATGCCGGGAATAAAGGCACAAAAACGGCCCGAACAGAATACGATGGAGCATCCAACGTTGAACATTTCCTGGCAGTCATCCAAAATCCATAGAACGAGGATGAAAAACATGGTGCTCGTCTTCCGTAACGTATTTACTTTCTCAAATTGAAGCCGACACAACTACGTGCGCATGCATTGCATACATGCGCGCCTCTGGGAATGGTACATGAGTGTACATAAGAGTCAATGTTTTCCGAGGCTTTATAGGGAATTTTTGCTTTTGTTGTGTCAAAGCCGCATGTGGTGGCTGTTGATAGAAATTCTTTTGCGAACCATTCAAGTGATCAGACCTCTTACGGATTCATCGGGAAATATGCGGCGGCGGCGTGAAAAGCAAAACGCGACTATTAAAATCATAAGAGAAGGAGAGACTCAAATTCCTATTGAGAGAGAACAGGCTCGTTGAATATGAGAAATGTGTTAAACGCCCCCCCCCCCCAAAAGAGCCTGAGAGTCATGTGATTAATAAAACACAAGACGGATGCGATATCGTTCAATGTGCCTTTACCAATGCGATCGCGTGGGCGATGATGATACACTGTCCCCGGATGTCAGTTTGTGACGCGGGCTTATATACTCGTGGACGTTTGATGTTACAGGTCGGCCATCCTATATTTGATCTCGCTCTCGTGATCTGAACCATTTTCGTCGCCGCTGTCCTTGTTGAGCCCTTCCTCCGGGAGCTCGCACCAGTTCATCTTTTTGTATAGTGTTGCCTCAACATCACAAATCGCCTGTGGGCCCTGGCTCTATCTGGATCCCCACGTAGTCCCTTGAGTGGTACCACGCTGGCCGTTCGCGACTATCGAACTCCTCGAGCTCAGTCGATGTTGGTCAAGATTGCGCTCTGGAAGTTGTTGAATGAGTCACGTGACAGTTGACTTGTCTTAATCCTTTTTTGACATCCAAGCTCTCGGTGAGTTCCTTTCCGACCTTAATGGAGCAGCGAGGGTTCTCCATAGTCATCCAGCACAATGTCAAAAATAGAATTAGCTCGTCTCGATGCACGCAGTCTGTGGTACTCCTCCACTCCTCCACTCACGTCTTCTCGTTGACGATGTGTCCTCCGGCACCGCAAAATACGTGCACCCAGGGGTCCATTCGGACCGAGTCCAAGTCCAACTCCGCCCAACCCTTCAGGTAACCTTTCAGGATCCAAACGGACAAGCATCCTGCGATCAAACAGCATCTGACGGCTTAACATTGAGACGGCCTGGGCAGCTACCACTTGGTGATCACACCCAATTACTGCAGCCCCACGGCTGTTGGCCTGCTAATCGAAGTCGACGCTATGAACCCTTCCGGCTAACTTGAAGACACCTTTAAGTTACTTCGAATCCACTTTGTAGTCTAAATTAGCCACGACAACTTTATTAGGCGAAGGTCCATTAATTCACAGACTCTCCAAAGACGAAGCAAATGATTACTTGTTTATACTTGATTATACTTGTTAGGCATCCTCTTACCAAGGTTGTGAACACGTCCAGGTAACCTGACATCATTGTTGCGTCTATTCAAGCTGTGATCGATCTACGAGCACTTCGGTATACACATTTGCCCGTCATTACCACGTTTACCTGGGCTTGGGCCAGCAGCTATAGACCAATTATCATCGGATGCGGCTGGCTTTCGTTCGGCACTAAACGGACCTCAAACGCTACCTCGGTCTGGCACTCCCTCCCCCGAATCCGCTCTCGAATTGACGGTTTATGACGGGACGTGTCCGTCATGAGAGCAAGGCCACTGTGTCACCACGGTGAAAGGTGGTCACCTTCTCAGGTGTGCCTACCTATGTTTCTTTTTAGTGCATGTCTTTTATCTTCTCCTGAAGGCGCCACAACTCGGGATGGATCTATAGCAACCAACCAGCTGGGCCGGTCTTTGGTCTACCCTCGCCAAACGTTGAATGGTTGACCTCAACGCGAATAAATCGATGAGACCATTTTATTTCTGAATATGTCAAGTGGTGTCTCGTCGGGTAGTGACGACGATTTTCTACCAGAAGTCGAAAATGGTGGTCTGTAAATTCAGCGATCCACTTTTTGTATCTAAAAATAGAAGACACTAGACCCAAGAAGTTCAAATTGACACCCACCACAGACTGCGTGCATCGAGACGAGCTAATTCTATTTTTGACATTGTGCTGGATGACTATGGAGAACCATCGCTGCTCCATTAAGGTCGGAAAGGAACTCACCGAGAGCTTGGACGTCAAAAAAGGATTAAGGCAAGTCAACTGTCACGTGACTCATTCAACAACTTCCGGAGAAGATCGTGAGATTGAGACGGAAGCGGCTGAATGGGTCGGGAGGTGAGTGAGCGCAGTATATACTGTCCCCAAGACTGCTACTTGGGAGCCTCTACCTTGGGCTCTACCAGAGCTTATTGATATGGCTTGTAGGTTGAAGCCCATGTCCACCCTGGATTCCTGTCCAGCGAAGGTCTAAAGCCGTTTTCGGCACGTACCAGAGCCGCTTCCGGCCCAAGAAATCGACTATAGATCAAATATTCACGGTAAGGCAAATCCTGGCAAATCCAAGACGAGGAAGTTTCAAATCGATACGCACTATTTTTTTATCGCATTTTTAAGCCGCATACGACGCGCATTCAATGCAAGGAGCTATTCGATGCGATGGCTGAATTCGGGATACCGGGAAAACTTATCCGGTTGTGTCGCTAACACACATGCGATGCCATCGGATTTCCGAACCGTTTGAAACCTGTACCGGATTTCGACAAGGAGATGCGCTGTCGTGTGATTTCTTCAATGTGGTACTGGAGGAGACAGTGCGGCGGACAGCTGTAAACACACACATCTTCTAGAAGTCGGTCCAACTGTTGGGGTGCGCAAATGACATCGACTTCGTCGCGCGTTCCCAAAGTACCGTAGTAGAGGCTGTTACAGCGATTGACGAACAGGCGAAACAAACTGGCCTCAATGTCAATATATTCTGTCGACCAAAAAACGTTCCATCGCACCCCACCTTGGACAAAACATCACGATAGACGGCTACAAGGAGTTTGTCTACCTCGGAGCAGACGTGAACTGCACAAGCGACATTACTGTGGAGATCCGACGTAGAATTGCCCTTGGCAATCGGTGCAACTTCGGTTTGTCGAAACAACTGGGCTTAAAACTCCTGACTCGAAGGACCAGAATCATGCTCCTCAAAAATCTGATTTTGCCAGTCCTGCTCTATGGAGCTAAGCAAAACTGTAGAGCTGATTCTTGGTACCTTAGACAGAAGAATTCTGGATTTATGGTCCCGACTGCGAAGAGTAGACACGACCGAACTCTACGAGCTGTACCAGGATGTGGTTGTAGTTCGCCAAGAATCCGTCGACTGCACTGGCTCGGCCACATCGAGCGAATGGAAACCAACGCTCCAGCTGAGAGGGTCCTCAAAACGTCCTGGTTCGAGAAGGAGACGAAGACCGAATCCCCGGTATAAAGACCAAGTAGAATCGCTGATCCAAGACAGATTGGTCTTGATGACTGAAATGGAAGCAGCGTGCCCAGGATCGTCAACGACGGGAGGCAATTGCTCAGGCTCAGACCCTCCAAGGGTCGTCGGCCTGATAAGTAAGTTCTTACACAAGAATAGTATAGTCTTCAAGTACAGAGATCAAAAATCAAGAAAATAATAATTGAAATGGAGTGCTGATCTCTTCTTAGTCAGCGTCGGCAATAGAACCCTCGCTGTTGCTGCAATGCCCGGAGCAAGCCATCGAGTTCTGGCTCTGTCCAAAGAAATCCGCAGCAACAGTGAAATAAGGCCACTTGACTTAAGACCGAATGTAGACAATGTGGCACTTGATGTAACTTCCCTCGGCATTATTTCACGACATCGACTCGAATTGGTTTTCTAATTGTAAAGTGATTTAACGTCGGACATCAAGATTCCTGGGCGATATTTCAGTAGTCGACGGTGCAGTTACTGCAAACCATTTAAGGCAAGACGGATTCCACAAGGAAATTAACGTACGTACGTATTTGTAGGCCCACATGTGCAACAAGAGCAACAGCAGTCCTCCACCACTTACGACCCGAACACCCTCTCCGGCATTGTCTCTTAAATAAGCGCCCCCAGAGCTCCACTTAAACCGCACCTCAGCCATGTCGCTCTTTGCAATGCTCTCCAAGCCGAGAATAAATTAAATCTCCAACCTAATTAGTTCGGAAAACTCTATTTACTTCCACTGAATTGTTTGTCTTTTCAGGCTTTCTCGCCCAAACTCACTCCTGGGTTGCGGTACTGCACACACCACACATTTCGACGTGCACCCATTCTCTCGTCGCAATTCAATTGCGGGCCCAATGCACCCCCCCGTCCCCATCCGCTCAATCTCGGCGCGTTTCATTCGCACCCACTCAACGAACCACTAAAGAGGTGTTGACAACGAAAGGAATCCCTCAAGAGACGCAAGTGGCTGAAGAAAAAAAAACGCGGCATCAGCACTGTCAACGCTTTGCGCAACAATCACCCCCATTCGGTGTTTGAGAGGCCGAATGTAAAATAGCTCCAATTAGCACTCACCTCGCCGCCAACGTGTGAGGGGTGTAGGTAGGCGGGTTAAAAGCCCTCAACGCTTGTGCTGAGACTGAAGTGGAATCGTGTTGCACTAGCGTGGCCCAGCAGTTAATCATAAATGCGGTCTGCGGCTAGCACAAAAAAGTGTAATACTTGACCAGTCCTTCAATTAACAACGGTCCATGATACCTCAAAACAAGCTTAGCGGCGCTGAGCACCGAGTCCCTCACGGATGACGCACACTTGCCACCATCCCTCTCATGCCGTTCGTGTAATCAACAGCATTTCATCCCTTTCACCTTTTCGATGAGTTCTCTCGCATTCATCTGTCGGCTTGGCGCTGAAAAGCGATCCGTGAAGGATGATAGCACGGTGGCGTTACGGTGATTGCTGGCTATACCCACCCTATGACCTCCCGGCCGCAATTTGTCAGCGATTCTTGATGGGGGACTGTCAAATCCGGACGAGACGAGGGGCGACTGACTGACAGATGACTGCTGCGAGTGTGCGAGAGTTTTCATTTAGGACTTTCCTGTGCGCTTAAGTGATAACTGTCACTACTGCTCGAAGCGCAAAGCTGTTGAGGGTCGCGTCGGAGATAGCAATGCGATAATAACAGCGTGGGCGGGCGGCGGCGTCTAACTTGTGCGTTGATAAGATGTGAAAAAGTATGCTTTCACATTTTCGGCGATAAGGTGGTGCGAGTCACTTGTCAGGGGTGTTTTATTTCACCGGGTTTTTTCCACTTTTATTAATGTTTGCGACTAAAGTAATGGAATCGGTGTCAGAGATAATTTGACTGGGCCCGCACATTGCAGCCGAGGTGTCGACTGAAAGGGGAATGCGATCTGTCGGGAACAAATTGCCGGTGGCAAATGAAAGAATAACCGCTGTGAGGGGAGGTTATGCGTTGTTCGTGTCGAAATGAGCGGGAGCTGTGGGCGTGCTATTTTGAATCATGGGGTGAATCGTGAACAAATGATTTCCACGGACATACGTGAAAATTGTTTTGCATTCTTAAATGCACACTTTAAGTCGCATTTCTGATGGTTACTGGTGAGGGCAAGGCCATGCTAGGATATCGCTTGTGACTACTCTGACTCACAAATTGAAACAAGACCACTTCTGAAGAAGTATTCAAACTCATTGTGTCTAAGGAATGACGTTCTTCGCAAATATGACGTTCGCTATATTTCGGATACAGAACTCTTGATACCCGCATACCCGGGAACCCACCCGTGTAACCGAGTAACCGCATTCCCGGGTATTACTCGGGCACCCGTATGATTGTGGGTACTCGCAATACATCGGGTACAGAGCTCTTGATACCCGCATTCCCGGGTATTACTCGGGCACCCGTATGATTGTGGGTACTCGCAATACATGGGGTACAGAACTCTTCATACCCGCATACCCGGGAACCCACTCGGGTACATGCTTTCCCGGGTATTACTCGGGTACACGTACGGTTGTGCACACTCGCAATATTTAGGGTACAGAGCTACGCGTGTACACGGGTAACCGCATTCCTGGCTATTACCCTGGTATCCATGTGGTTTTGGGTAGCTGTATTATTTCTTTGATACCAGCATACCCGGGAACCCACCCGGGTACCCGTATTCTCGGGTATTACTCGGATACCCGAATGGTTGTGGGTACATATTTAGGTTGCAGAGCATACCAGGGTACCCGCAATCTCGGGTATTGCTAGGGTGCACGTATGCCCGTTGCATTAAACAATAACCGGGAACCGACCCGGGTACTCGGATATCAGTATAGTTGTGGGTACTCGCAATATTTCGGGCACAGAGCCCGTGAATTTATACGAAATTAGTCTGCTGCTTACAGTGAACTCAAATCATTCATTTCGTACTCAATGCATGCTAAAAAGACATTGTTTAGGTAGGTAGACGTTACTGGCAAGTTCCACCCGGAAGTTGCCTCACTTAGACCTTCCACAGGCCCTCCAATGTGCTGTCAACTTGATCGACTTTTTCACCGACGCTTCGTTGACCTTAAAGTACTTGATTTGCATTCACCCTCTATTGGTGCATGTATCAATGCTTATAACCAGTTGGTGGTTTTAAGAAATTTAAGTCTTTTATGTCGGCTCTCAAGACTGTGACAGAACTCCCATGTGTTTTTTCTTATCTCTGCAGGGGCTGGGCAGGTTCCGAGGGAATGTAGCACGGTTTCCCCTTCCTCCTCATTCCAGCAGCTTCTACAGAGGGCATTGTAGGCTGCGCAAAGTCTTCCGGACTGATTGTCAATTAGGCAACGGCCAGTGATTACGCCTACTGCTTTACTAATGTGCTTCCTGTCAAATTCTATGAGGGCTTCTAGGATGGATCTAGTGTGGGCCACATGGCTTTCGATGTCCTACAGGTATCCAATTCCGCCCTCAACCATTGGTTTTGATAATGGCGTTTTAGCATTAATTTTAGCGCTTTCGATGGGGGTAAGGTGTCCCCTGATTTCGCGCCTGTGGAAGACTCGCCCCCTTCTTACTATTCGTCGGCTCTTTCATTGCCCGGAAAACCTTTGTGCCCAGGGATCCAACGTTGGAGATAGACGGCAGAGTTTTACCATCTTGGGTTTGTTCGATGGTGTTTCCACAGCCTGTATGGCCGCCTAGCTGTCTATGTAAATAACATTAGATCTTCCGTTTATCGGGCTCATCGATTGTCGAAGGGCTGCCTGAGACTACTCGTGCTTCCATCGGTGCTTTCCTTTCTTCGCTGTGGTGTAATATTTACAAAGAAAGGTGAACTATATTAACTTTTGCATTGAATTAGAGTACCCAAGTTTTTTTTTGTTTATTGCCCTTATCGTCTTCTTCTGCCTTATTTGGCAACACAGTCTGGGGTGGATGACTGGTTGATGACTAAACCAATTAGCGCGATATCTGGCTAGCTGTCTTCTGTTTTGCACACCAAGTTGGTTGAGGTCCTTGGCGCGATGATGACGGGTACCCGCCAAGCCCCCTTTACCAAGGTACCCGGGTTTTTCTTTAATTTGGAATGTTTAGTTTTAGGTCTTGTGGAAGTGCAATTTGAACTACATGTCAGTTGTCTTCTCCCGTAGTTGTTGCAGAATCGGGGTTCTTGAAGCATACCTTGTGCCTTGCCTTGTTGTGTTGATGCCATGTGGAGTTGAGGTTATGAATCGCGTACTCCTCTATAAAGGTCATCTTAAAGATATCGGCTAGAGAAGGAACTTTAATCCATCCTTGTTGAACAGCATTTCGACGATTATCTGCGCTTATACTTTTTGATGCTTTGTTGATGCAGATGCGTTGCCACTTGCTTGCGTTGCCACATACTTCAATTTCGATTCCAGTAGGGCATAAAGTACTTGTCTCAATACAGACTTCGTGGCATGGCACTTTAGATTGGTAAGTGCGTATTGAGCTTTTCTAAGTCTCACGCGCACAGAAAATTGCTGACGATGGTGACTCCAAGATATTTGTATCTCTCCACTTCACTATCTCAATCGGGCCGCTAAGCAATAATTTCTGAAATGAATTTGTTGATGAGTCGGCTTGAACTGTGGATTTCGTGTGTGCATCACCTTAAATGCGTTTGTGGTTAGACCGTGGTCATGACACCATTACACCGCATTATCAAACTCCTCCTGCGTAAGGAGGATCTGTGTCGCACCGCTATCACTGTATTGCTCGTATTCGCTAATAGTATGGCCTTTTTGAAAATCCGAGACAGCTCGTTGGCACATAAAATAAAGAGGATCGGACCCAATGGTGATCCTTGAGGGACTGCGTATTGCACGCGTTCCTTTTGGCTTTAATGTCTGGTTGATTTAGACACAGTTTCGTCTATTGCTTGGGTAGTCTTTTAGATAATCTCCCATTAGACCTCTTGTGGCAATCCAAGAGTCCTTCCAGTGCTTCTAAAGACTTCATGATTCAGTGTGTCTAAAGCTACGAACAGCACTAGTATATGGTAGCTTTTGTTTCGGCCTTCGTCAATACAATTGGCAAACTCCCCTAAAAGTTTACCTGTAATTTGATTTTTCGGAAACCCGTAGTGACTTTTGTGTGTGATGGAACTAAAGCCTCTTTGTTGCGACCTCTTCAAGGCACATTTCACCTATTGGCAATATTGATATCATTCTGTAATTGCTGCGCTCGTTTTTGGCATCTGCTTTGTATTTTGGCCCGGCTACATCTGTTTTCAAAGTTGCAGGGATTCTTGCTTGATTTATGCTAAGGTCATCGCATTTGCTTAATATTGGGGTGAGTGCAGAGTGTCTGTCAAACCCTGGCAATGACTCTCTAATACTTACATACTGTGTTTATTGCCTTTTCCGTCTTCTTCTTCCTTATTTGGCAACACAGTCTGGGGTGGATCTAGGCCTCAACTAACTAGCGCGATATCTGGCTAGCTGTCTTCTGTTTTGCACGCCGATTTGGTTGGCGTCCTTACCCACCTGGGTGCGGCCAGGTTAGGTAGTAGTACACTTAGGCCAAGCTAGGCCGGTTATGAGACTAGGTGGATTGAACATTAGAACCACTAAATGCTTGTGACGAAACGATTTAGCTGTCTAATTTCGACACCAGTAGTAGGCCCCTATGTGAAGTTCCTACGACATGCCAGCGCACTGGACGAGAACAGTAGGTGATCTGCGGTTTCCAGCCCCTCTTCATACATGCAGCTTCTGCAGAAGTCATTATAGGGGTCATCCATTCGCATGATTGTTATGACACCGATGAGTGTCCTGCCTGAAGATCTGCTAAGTCTTAACAAATTAAGCGATCGGAGATTAAGTGATGGCCATATTACCATTTTGATGCCTTCTAGCTAGAGTAGATGGTAGGGTGTAACGATTGACATGGAAGGTGGAAATCCTTCTAGTGTTAGAGAGGAGGATGCAATTGCCCGGTTTGTCACATGTCCCGGTATATTTAAATGATCAGCCCTCCCGTTAAGAGACAGCCTACAACTAAGGGATGTTTTTGAGTTAAACACGACATTGTCCAGGGACTTATCGCGGCTTGACTGTCCGAAAATATGGTAATAACTCTTTTGGATATTACATTGTCCTTGAGCCAGGACAGTGCATCCTTTATCGGAAGACGCTTCAATGATCGGGGAGCTACTGGGAAGTAGCGATATTAAGGCCTTTGGAATAGACTCCAGCACCTACTCCCTCGTCCGTCTTCGATCCGTCTGTGAAGATGTGCATGGGATAAGCCAGCGTCAGAATGTTCAAAATCGCGAGTAAGAGTCTGCGGCACTTTACACGACCGGATGGCGCAGTTGGTGAAATGCCTGCCCTTGGTTAGTGGGGTCTACGGTTCGAATCCCAGTGAAAGCAGAGTTAATACGATCTTATCTGGTTTTCACATCTTGCCATTTATGGCACTATCACTAGAGCTGTCGACTGGTGCTAGTAGCCTGACTGTGGGTATGAAAATGGACCAACATGGCCTAAGTGTGCTGGTTTTCTCTAGCAGCCCCCTCCCCACTGTATGTTACATGAGGCAATTTTTCGGGCCCCTTTTCGAATGAATTTCTGATGGCTGCGTTCAGACAAACCAACATGTGACCAGTGCCCTGCAGCACGTATACACATGTCTGCGTGGTTGTTCAGTCTGGTCTCTGAACATTCATCAGTTTGCTGGAATTGTTTTGTCAGCTCATGGATCACCAGCACGCAGTCCGTCGAGGTCCCCATTAACTTTCACCACGCAGTGTAATCGAGCACGATTACTAAGCACTTAACCCGCAGATCATTCGATCAATCACTCAGAGGCTAAGCGTTGACACGCTTTGTGGCTAAGTTTCGACGCAGTTTCCACAGTTTCGCGGTATGAGTTCATCGCATACACATGCCGCGGCGACACGCTCATGCTTTGATTTGATTTGCCACAAATGAACACACAAAGCTGCCAGCCAACTGCCACGTAAGACCTCATTGACTCACCCCTGTCGCCGCTGTGATTGCACTGCCTGATGAAATTAAAACTACCCCGACAGATGATCTAATTTGCCGCATGACATCAGGTCTATGAGTCGAGAGTGTTTTGAATGGGAATGGAAAATAAAAGACGAAAGAAAACTTCAATAAACACAAAATGGGGCACACATGCCGTCCCATCAAAGGCCCCCCGTCTCATGCCGACGCACTTCAGACCCGCGCCATCACCCATTGACATTATTCGTCATTGTGCCTGTGCAGTGAGTAACATAACTGCACGTAATCTAACCTAAATAAGTGCGCAAGAGATTGATACAATTTTTCTCCCTTCTCGCATGGGTGACTCTTGCGGACAACGAACGGGCCGCGGCGGCTGGGGTGGTTCTCCTCTTCCTTTGGACTTAATTCTGGGGATTTCATTCGATTCTAAAAATCGCTGTAGGCGCGCGAGTATGCAGTATCCATAAAGTAACAGCGATAAAAGAACCGGCAGCGAACAATAGCACCGGCCTTCGAGATAATCTCCGCCAGCATATTGCTTCGGGAGCAGCCAGAGGGATGGAATTTGATTATTTGGCAGGCAGCATTCTTGAACAAAGAGTCAAGGAGCCTTGGACATGGATCTTCAAGATTCGTGGCCGTCGAGAACTACGAGCGAGTGTCGAAAGCGATGATTAATTGAACAACGGCCCTGGTTTGATTGAATCCATTGTAGACAGTCGCAGTTGCTTCTTGATCCTGCCTAACAATGGCCGCCGACGAATGGTGCAAGGGAAGAGAAGCTTTTTTGCACAGCCAGTTGAATTGAAGCACCAAAATGGCGCCTATTTTTGGTGGAGCCTCTGCCCATGCTTGGAACGTACAACAAAAGAAAACTCTGCACGTTATTTTCTCTGAGGGTTGTTCCTGTTTGTTTGATTGTCTGAGTGAATCGCTCGGTATTCACATCATTTTTAGGATATTCCTGTTGTGAGTGGTCTTTTCAAGGCGTCTATGCAAAGAAGGATTTGATGGCAAACTCTAGGTAGACAGATATTCTCATAAAGATCCCCTGAAAGAACCGAGCTTAAGGCAACTGCCAGTGATGGAATGCACGACGTACTCGTGTTGTCTCAAAAGGCATCCGCGAGGGTCGTTTGATAAGTCAGTGACTATTCGAATGCTACACGTAGTCTCCAGTGGAAATGAACCATGCCATGAACCAAAATCTAGTGGACGCACAAAAATCGATGTCAAGACCTACATCGTGGCGGAGAATCTCTGCTTTACGACATGGCATGGGATGTGTTCAAAATTTGGAGATGAGATTTGAAGTTTCCTTATGTGTGCACGATTGTGTTTCAATGGAGTGGCTACAGCCCGTAGAGGGCTAGGGTCTAGCTTCCCAGCACCCACTCGTGTCGTGCGCGCTGTTGTTCTCCCGCGAGTGGAAGGGGCGTACAGTTTTGTACAGACTCCGAACGGCCAATTTGAAAAGTATTTTTTACTCCCTTTGAGGTGGTTCCGTGAAAAGTATTTTGCTAGTACCGGGAATCAAACCTGGGCTGCGCAGGGATCGACGCGCCAACCTACAACGCGATGTCAAGCATTGCTTTAAGTACTATCTGGTCTGGACTAGATCCCCATCGCCTTCAACAGCTGCTTCCATTGAATGGTTGGTAGCATGACGGGGCATTTGGGAGGGCACGCTAGAAGCCATTATCATGATAGGCAGTATCTATAACGAATTTCTCAGGACCCGCGTGATGATAACGAAAGTAGGAAGCATGCAACATGCTCTTCCTCCTCCTTTCTTTGTCGGCTGTGATGTAAAATTTCTCGAGAGCCCTCTTTTTTAAAAGTTGAATGGACTTATGTGAGGTACTCATCACATCCTCAGCCCAGGTGAGTTCCCCACCAGTGGCGAATGGATCAAACCCAGATCATTTCAGTTCAGACTGGTCTAAGTGTAACATGTTACCCCACATTGGCTTAAGACGGCATTGCAACAATATGACTAGGTCTCGGCCAACGGATTTAATGGCCGCAAGAATTGTCGTACCGTAATTTATCCTTCTGCTTGGATGTGGTCAGACGGCATAAACGCAGTCTCACACTCTTTAGAATGAGTCCAAGCGTGTGTTGACGTTGAAACTCAAACAAAAGTTTGCTTTTGTGGTTAAGTCCTGCTCTGTTTCGGAAAGTTCATATGGAACGATAAACATATTCAAATCTCTGTCATCTAGAGGCCCGGTATTTGTGCACGCGACTAAAACATGTTTAAGTGCTGTCAGCACAGAGGTCCACATAAAGTTGGTTGGGAAAACCATGCATCAACTGATGCTACGAGGCGCTAACCGCTAGTTTCACGGCAACATAGTGTATTCTTCTTTGGACAACACTGTCGACATCCATCTGTTTTCAGTCATGACCCTGTTTTGAGACAAATCTCTCAAACTGAAGTCGCTACATGAAAGCATGTAAAAATGATAAGCGGGTATCCTGATGTCTTCAGGGAATCCTTGGGAACAGACTTACTGGCGAAAGTGAGACCTTCATGTTACATACATCGCCCGTTCGAGAGATTGCGTTAATTTTATTTGTAATATTAATTTAGATTGTAATTGGTTGGATTCGATCTTGGTACGCCAGTCGCCGTTTAACTGGCATCATTTTTGAAATTTTCGAAGACAGAGTCCCTTGTCAGCAGAAGAATCAAATCCTGTTTGAGATGATCTTGTATTTGCCTCTGTCATTTATTCCACTGCAAGAGAGCAAAGCCATGCTGTAGTTTGTTTGCTATACTTGTATTTCCATGGTCATGCACTTAGTAGATTACATTGTTATCTACCACGACTGAACTGTTACTGAATTTCACTGATTTACAATTTGATTGTGCCTTGTAATGGTCCTGTAATAAATCTAAAGATGTAGATGGTTGCACCTCACAATGCGTAGTTGATGGCGCTTCTACGCTGGGTGGGTTGACGGGTTGGTGGCACTCCTCGGTCAACCTCGCTTCCAAAAGCATATGACGATTCTTTGCCCACCTCTCTGTTTTCGTTTATTCAGTCCGAAGTCCGATCGTTAACGATGAGCCGGCAGACGGGAAAAGTATTTGGATAGTGAACAAATGCACCGATCAAACGTACGATAAGGAATTAAAAACAAGTGGAACAAAGAACAAGTAACTAAAGGATGATTTTTAGCTATTATCTTTTTGGCAACACCGGTTTAAACAGCTGACGCACGTTTCGTGTTTTGCTTCATTGTCAAACATCTTCAGTTGGGTCTATAATTTAACCATGAATCGTCTTACAAACGTTAATGATGACCATCAATTATCGATTCGTCGTGAAAAATTTTGCGGAAGGATTTAGGTGTGATGCCTTTCAAAATACAGCTGGTGCAAGAATTGAAGCCGAACGACCTACCGCAACGTAGAATTTTTGGTGAATGGGCTCTTGGAAAGTTGGCCGAAGATCCACTTTTTTACCGAAAAATTGTGTTCACCGACGAACCTCATTTTTGACTCAATGGGTACGTAAATAAGGAGAATTGTCGATTTTGGAGTGAATATCAGCCAGAAGCATTGCAAGAGCTACCAATGCATCCAGAAAAAGTCACAGTTTGGTGTGGTTTATGGGCTGGTGGCATCATTGGACTCTGAATGGTGAGCGCTACCGTGAGATGATATCCAACTTATTTTGCCCAAAATGCAAGAGCTTGACTTGCATGACATGTGGTTTCAACAAGACATGGTGCCACATGCCACACAGCACGCGCAACTATGGACTTATTGAGAGGCGAGTTCGGTGCACAATTTTTTGTGGGGCTATGTTAAAGCTCATGTCTATACAGACAAGCCCGCTTCAATTGACGCATTGGAAGACAACATTGAAGCATTTATTCGTGAGATACCGGCCGAAATGTTGGAAAGAGTATGCCAAAATTGGACTAAGTGGATGGACCATTTGAGTCGCAGTCAAGGTCAACATTTGCATGAAATAATCTTCAAACATTAAATTATGTGGACCGTACTATCGATTTAAGTAAAGATTTCATGCATTTTTCTGAATTTTGTGTTTTTTTTTGAAAAACTTCCCAATAGCTTTTAAAAAATCACCCTTTATAGTATGAAGAAACAATTGAAGGGAAAAAAAAGGAACAAGTAACGATAATAATTAATTAACAAGGACCAAGAAAATAGAACAAGTAAAGGAACAAATTAACGATTAATAATTAAAATATTAGGTAAAGCAATTTCCTTATTCGGCGCGAAATATAACGTATTAGCAGCAAGCAACCCATTGCAGAATCGTCAATATTCCGTATGTGTGCAGTTAGGAGAAACCGTAGCACTGACAGATGTACTGTCGACTTTCTTGGGTGCGCTATTTCACTATCTGTCGTTAACTAGCAAGCAACCAATTGCCCCAGCAATACTACTTCGTATGTGGTGCGGTAGAAATTCCTTTGGTGAGCAACTGAGACCACAGACTTTTGTAAGGTGCTTATCATGGGCAGTAAAGGAACCGTCGTTAGATGTAACACCGAACAAGAGTGATTTGAAATGAAAATGTGCCGCCCTTTTATACTGTGAGAAAAGAGATTTTTCAGTAAAGAATAAAGTTCTTGTAGCGTTAGTTTTGTTCATGAAGCCTTTTTTGAGTGGGACAAGGTTGCCACTGCATTTATTTTTTAATTACATTAAATTGTTAGAAAAGTGTTGAAAAGGGTAAAATAATTGTAAGTTAATACGGGTGTTACTAACGCACACTTCCTAAACCATGCAATCGATTGTCACAAGGAATAAAATGTTGAGTGTGAATGCCGCTTTTAAACTGCCCATGAATTTATGTCCTAGTTCAAAATTTAAATTTTTTTTGAAAAAGAGTTTCCGAAATAATAATGAAATGGGTGGCGCTCCAGCCTCTAGTGGGCCAGGGCCTAACAATTTTATATTAAGATTTGTCTTAATGATTTAGTAAAACACTTGTTTACAAAAATATATTTGAAACTTTATTTATGTTACTTGTACTTCACTAGCTTCGCGATGAAATCTATCTTTAGATCATGCGTGTCCTTTTTGATCTTTCTTAAGACTCACGCACTGTTTGAGATCTATCTTCAGACTAACTTATCCTACATTATTACTCCAGAATGAAACTTAACCCACGGTACAATTTATTTTATCAGTTGCACAGGCGATCGTTTATTATTTCGGATGTTTATTGAGGAAGTGTCCAAAGGTTCACGGCGATCGCATGTGCATTACATTCTTATCGCCTTTTATTACATGTGCTACATTTGTGGCAGAATACTGTAACACCTAACTTCCAAGAAACCACTGGTGTTGTGCGAGCTATTGTTCTCTCACGAGTGGAAGGGATTTATAGTTTTATGCCGACTCCGAACGGCCAAGTTTGAGAAGCTTTTTCTGACACTCTTGAAGCATTGTTAGTGACTCGAAAGCGGTGAGGCCGTGGCTCGTACCGGGGTTTGAACCTAGATATCGTAGGCTCAAGTGCGTAGGAGTCGACGCAATCAACCAGTTGAAGCATTGTTAGTGACTAGTAGAAGAGTCTTTGAATGTCATTTTTTCGCAGCTTCTTGATGTTGACTCTCTCGCAGCCAACGTTGAGTGAAGCGACATGACCCTGTCCACAAAGGATAAGAGCGCGGATGGCTGTTCCGATTGTGGCTGTGATGTTGGGCAGAACTGTGTCCTGTCGAGGCGGTGTGTAATGGACAATTCTTTGGTAATGGACAATTCTTGGCGGTGAGAGTGCTGAATATCCACATATATTGCAAAATCGACATCCCCCAACGATGGGACGACATCGCATGAAAGGGCCAAAGTATTGCCTTCACCATAAACGGTGGCGAGAATTGGGTCCATGAATATGAAATCGAAACCAATGAACAGTCAGCGTCCAGTACCTCACAAATCACAATAGAGTCGATCGTAGATCGAGGCTTTGTTGACCATATTATTGGATTGCCGTGGTGTGGCTTACTCCGCATTTTTTCCGACACTCCAGGCAGGCAGTAGATAGGGAGTATTGCGTGAGTGTATGAAGACGTTCGTCGGTGCCAAAATTGAGGACAAACAACTGTCTCGGCTCATCTTGTACGTGACATGGCTTCGTGTAACCTTTTCCCCACGAAATGATTGAGTTGCTTAAGGAGAACGTAGAAGGAACTGAAGGCAAGCGGGTGCCATGTCTCCACCGATCCAGATTAGACATAGTTTGTCTTCAACTGTCACATGACTTCTTGCCAAATCGGCGTTGCCAATCGGCGATAAATTTTTAGGAATGCTTCCAAAAGACAAAACCTCTTGAGTTAAACACCACGAATTAATTCTACTTCCCCCGCCAATGCGTGATTATTAAATCTCGTCTACAAGTAGCGTATGTCATAATCAATCACCACAAGATGTTAATCGGCGGAAGGAAGTGTGAAAAACCAATTCACTCTGACTCGCTCATTCGCTCATGACGCTTGCCTTGTTATAGCCAAATAGCTCTCTGGGAATGTGATCCTCTCGGCAAATGTAATAAAGAAGCAATTCCACTTCTTGACAGCAAGCACAAAATCGATTAAAATCCCTGCTGTACTTCATAAGCTGTTCAGTCGCTGCTGCCTCGCTCTGCAGACGAACCTTTTAAAGCCAATAAGTCTGTAATAAGTCCCATTTTGCCAATTCGTACGCTCCACTGAAGAAATACATTTTGCCCATCCCATCGCCCTCCACCAGTCGACTGGTGTAATCCTAATTGAGATTGAAGCATAAACGACTTGTGAGGCACACTCCGCACAGGACCCAGACGTGGCGGTGGGGGAAATTCCTACAACGCTCGCCTGCCAGCAAAATAATTCTATTCAATTAAAATTTAAATGGGGAATCAATTCGAAACATCCAAGGGACATGTCGTCGATGGAAATCCAATTTTCAGCCGACCAGGCAGAGTGAGAAAAATGTAAATCGTGAGCGGCGAGTCCTTGGAGCCGGAGCTCCAACGCTGGCAGAGTTGGTATCATTTTCCGTAATCGCTGCTTGTTTTTGCAAGTGGTGACACGTAACCAGGTGCTACCCGGCCACCTATCATCAATCAGTAAAATGCGTCGGAGGCGCATCCATGGGTGGGCTGGGCTATGATGACTGATGCCTGCGGCACCTATACTGTATCATCGTGGCTGTGGTCGAAACTGTGTATTCCCTGAATTACAGGTAGCTCCCGTTGGGTGGGTATAATTACAGCGTTGGCACAGCAACAACAGCGACAAACCGGTTGGCAGCGAATATGCATAATTGTGGTGCCTACGTCGGCCTGCCCCAGTCCGTCGTGGGCGCATATTGAATTGTCAAACACTCATAATTGCGTTCCACGGCGAGCGTAGGCAAATTGTTAAACTAATTGCCGGTGCTGCCGTGTAATTTGTTCGAATCCACGCTTGGGGCGGCAAACCTTTAGGGAAACATGATATTATGGGGAATTGTATTGAGCTTGAGGTGTGAATAAATTGGGTCAAGTTTGGCTGAGAACTTATCATCCGGGATTCAGTTGGTGGTGGCTCGCATGGCTGGCTTGGAATATTTGACCGGTTAATGGTATTCAGAAGGCGGGGCGAATAAGACTCTCCGACTCTCACGGAGAATCATGGGCACGAGTTTAATGAAAGACATGTCTTTGCTTCAGATCCTGTGGCAGGGTGCAGCAGATGATGTGGCGCACGTACTTTGCCGTTTATATCGCCCTGTGACATCTGTATCAAACCATTTAATTCCTCGCAAAATTCCAAACTGTTGTTTGAAAGGAAACGCGTGCCCACAAGCAATGAATGCAATGAATGCCAATGAATCAATCAATATTCGATTTAAGCGGTCATCGATGATGGAACAGCTTTGTCGAATATCGCGGATGGGACGCGTACTAATCAGAACGACATCGGAATAAGTGTGGAAATTGCTCGCGGCAGTTTCGATTTAACGAACATGGACATAACTGTCCAAGCAAGTAGGCCGAAGAAAAAGGAGCATGAGTGCGTAAGCTAATGGAATTGTTATTTCGATGTGGACAAGGTTACTGTGCCTTGGATACTAGAGATCTAAATGACATGACACATTTCGTCCTGATTTAGTGTAGTTCAGGTGTACCACAAGGATCCGTTTTGGGTCCTATGTTATACACTTTGTATACTTTCGATATTCCCTGCAAAATTGCGAACCAGCTATTTTCGCCAACGACACTGCAATATTTTCCTCGCATAAATTCTCTCTGTGTATAGAGGGAAAAATCATTTTAATCGAATTTTGTACAAACTGAAAAATGAATGTCGACGCAGCTGCCCTTGCACGCGTATACTGCCCAGCGGATGTGGGCATAGGTGTTGGATTTTATTTAAGCTAGTTGTACAGTCATTCTTGTTGAAGAGGTAGAACAATAAAGTTGTACATTTCGGAACACATCCGAACTTGTATATTTTTTCCGCATTTTCGGTAATAAGTCAAACTGGTGGGGAGAGGCTCTGTTCGAGTTTTTTTTTTTAATCCTCAGATGAGGATTCGTTATCTAATTGCAAAAATTACAAATTACCTGTTACTGTGAATCAAAATGGGACACAATGCATAAAGAATTTAAATTACAAAAATAAAGACCACACTCAATTTGTAAGTAGAAAATTCCTTTTAATATTTTTGAGGCTTCCTTAGATACAAAGCAAAAAAAAATGTAAAAGAAAAAATGTCTGATGTGTTTTGTACTGACTTCTAAATCAAATAACACCAAAATTAAAAGGCGACAATTACCGAGCACATCCCATAATACACGACAACTCCGGGCTCATTCCAAATGTTGACAACTTCTTTGCATCTGAGCGTAAGGGTAAATTAAAAATTGTTGATTGACGAGGTTTTCGGGAGGAAACGAATTGAATTTCAAAATTTAAAATTTTATTTAAGAAAAAACGTGTAGTATTCAAAGTATTTCCCATCTTTCTGGCAATTTGTGGATCCCATCCCAAAAGAACTGCGCCGGCTTGGTGGCCAAGAATGGATCAAGCCAATTTTTTATATTCTGTTCTGATGAGAACCGTATTTCAGTGAGGGCGTTCGTTGATTTGACTGGTTGGTCGAGCTTCACATATAATTTTTTGCGCTTGGGGCTGTCGTAATGGATCCATTTTTTCACAACCAGTAACAATCCGATGCAAAAATGACTTCCTTTTGTGGCAGCATTTCGGACATGCAAAACCGCCTTTGGACGTCTCTCCGCTTGAGTTCATGTCGAACCCAATTTAATTGCTTTTGAATATTTCCAGCTGCTTTTAATCGTTTTGAAATGTTTGCTTGAGTGACACCCAAAGATTCTGCAAGCTCTTCTTGAGTTTGGCACCAATCTTCTTAGGGTAATGCTTCCAGTTCTTCATCTTTAAACTTTTTTGGTTTCCCAGGACGTTCATTGTCTTCCAAGCCAAAATCAACGTCGTGATTGCAACGTGCAACTACTTCTGGCACTTTCGCTCATCTAGCGCATGTTAACCATAAATTTCCACCAAAATACGATGAAGTTTTCTTCATATTAAAGTAATGCAAAAGCAAAAACACGTTTTCAGGCACAAAGTTCGACATATTTGAGTGAAGAAAAAGATTGTTGTTTACGCTTCAAATGAATGACATATACTGAAATGACGTACAATGACAGTAGCTTTCCAACGCATGTTCCAATGGAATAATACAAGTTACGCCATCTCTTAGCAAACCGCACGAATTAAGGTGCACGAATTAAATGCTCGTTAAATAAGCAAATAAATAAATAATATTGCAGTAGAAAGATAAAATGTCTGTAATGTAAAATGTTCGAGAGATGCCAAGAAAGGGGAATTGAAGACCTTTTGCGCCAAAATAAAGAATACCTCAGAGGCTTCACGTCAGGAAACTTCTCACTAAAAAACCAACCACGCCTTCCCTTATACATAATTCAAATGGTGATTGGACATCAGACGAAAAAGAAACAGTGGAGCCTCTTCTAAACACCCACTTCACAGGTTGCCCTAAAGCTGAGGATGCATCGTTTGTACAAGATGATCTTCCAGAAATGTTCTCATTACATACATTCTTTCAGCTCATACAAATCACCTGGTCCGGATGGTACGATCCCTAGTTTGCTACGAAAAGCACACGGATAGATCCTCTCCGCATTTAGGCAAAATATAGTCCCAAAAACTTGGCGCATTTCAGGGGCTATCTTCATCCCCAAAGAGGGCAAATCCTGTCATGTGGAAGCCAAGGACTATAGACCTCTTTGTCTGACATCGCTTATTCTTAAAACTCTAGAGAGAATTATTGAGGGATTTTCTCTTAGGCTCTCAACATGCATATCAAAAAGTTAGATCCACCGAGACTGCTCTGCACGAATTAACTCGCACAATAGAAGCCTCCCTGGAATACAGAGAGTTCACAATAAGCACTATCCTTTACATTGAAGGAGCTTTTAACAAATGTACTAACGAGAACAGGGGTAAATCAACACCTGCTTAAATGGATTGCAAGCCTACTGAGACATCGTCACCACCACATGGGGTAACACTACACTAACAAAATTTGCTACGAGGGGTACACCCCAAGGAGGGGTTCTCTCACCCCTTCCATGGATCTACACACTCAATAAGTCAGGTATCAAAGTAGTACCATATGTTGATGACATTGCTCTACTTGTGTCAGGCAAATGCTTAAACATCATGAGTGACATAATGGAACGTCGTTAATTAGCAAGTCTGCGGCACTTAATGGCCTCAGCATAACAGAAACTGTGGTAGAAGACACACAGTCCCTACTTTTGGAAATATAAAAATTCAAAAACACAACTCTGCCGACCTCGAATCAGGCTTAGATTCTAGGTATAATCTTCGACAGAAAGCTTAGCTGGAAGTCCAACGTCGAAGAAAGGACGAGAAAAGCTAATTGCACTTGCAAACGTATGTTCCGGTCGAAGTGGAGACTACAGCCGAAAGTGACCCACTGGAGGTACACTTCCATAGTAAGACCAATCTTATTTACGCGGTCGTGGTATGGTGGAAAGCCCTGGAAAAAAGATCCACCGAGGCAAAGCTTGAAGGGCTACAACATGGGCATTTTAGTAGCAGGAGCTCTAAAAACGTCACATCTCCTTCCCATTAGCCTATTTGCTAAAGACGTTGCGTCTAAATCGACATTAAGACTAAAAGAGTCCATCACCCGCTTCTTCCGTAAATTTTCTATAATAATCCCGACAAGAGGAGGCTGGTCAGAACCCTCAGCTGAGTCGGAAAACTCCATTAAGTATATACATGCAGCATGAAGGTGTCGGCGCTGGTGTATACAATGCATCGCAAGACATCCAAACCTGCTACAAACTGGACGAATGAAACAGCATCTTCCAGGCGGAACTGGTAGCCATCCATAAAGCAGCGGAGAACCTAAAATGCAGCACAAACCTCTCACTAATGTGATGTCTGTGGGCAGTCAGGCAGCACTCAAAGCACAGAAAGTGCTTCGAAACACTTCAGGACATCTGTTGTAACAACGCAGTCTCCCTCATGTGGGTTGCTGGACACATGGGAGTCCAGGGAAACGAAACAACTGACGAACTAGCTAAGACCAAACTAAGCACCGCAGCCCCAATGAAATTCTTCTTCAATGAACTCGGCAAAGAAATATATATTACAGCAAACTATTCGTGGAATAGTAGTTATTCATGCCACAAGACCAAAACATTCTGGCCCAGTGATAACTTCAGTACACTTGTAGGGATCATTACAGGCCACTGCCTAGTCACCATGCTCATAGACTGGGCCTGATTGCCACTGATAGTTACAGAACCGCAAGGAAATGGTTGAAACTCTGGAACGTGTTCTTTGTTTTTGTCCGGCTTTAGCCAAAACTCGATCTAATATTCTAGGTCGACCCTTCTTTGAATCCTTAGATGATGTTGTATCTTATACATTTCGTAAAAACCACTGGAATGTTCTGCTTAAATAAAGTTACAGTGGACTTCAACTAGGTTTACTCTGTTTAGTGGTACCACTATGGACCAACAGGTCTATGTGATGCTGAGCCGCCAGCCCCTCTAACTTAACCTAAACTAAAGTGTGCGGTGATAAGTGAAATGTATTTGTAATACAAAGAAACTTACTTAGTTATGATGGTGCTACAGGTCGAGGAGGACTTTGGCCTCAATCAACAAGCGTCTCCAGCCATCTTTAGGTGGCTGGAGACGCTTGTTGATGTCAGACAAAGAGGTCTATAGTCCTTGGCTTCCACATGACAGGATTTGCCCTCTTTGGGGATGAAGATAGCCCCTGAGATGCGCCAAGTATTAGGGACTATATGTTGCCTAAATGCGGAGAGGATCGATCCGTGTGCTTTTCGTAGCAAACCAGGGATCGTACCATCCGGACCAGGTGATTTGTATGAGCTGAAAGAATGTATAGCCCATTTGATTCTATTGATAGTGAACATTTCTGGAAGATCATCTTGTACAAACGATGGGCCTGATTGCCACTGATAGTTACAGAAACTGCAAGGAAATGGTTGAAACTCTGGAACGTGTTCTTTGTTTTTGTCCGGCTTTAGCCAAAACTCGATGTAATATTCTAGGTCGACCCTTCTTTGAATCCTTAGATGATGTTGTATCTTATACATTTCGTAAAAACCACTGGAATGTTTTGCTTAAATAAAGTTACAGTGGACTTCAACTAGGTTTACTCTGTTTAGTGGTACCACTATGGACCAACAGGTCTATGTGATGCTGAGCCGCCAGCCCCTCTAACTTAACCTAAACTAAAGTGTGCGGTGATAAGTGAAATGTATTTGTAATACAAAGAAACTTACTTAGTTATGATGGTGCTACAGGTCGAGGAGGACTTTGGCCTCAATCAACAAGCGTCTCCAGCCATCTTTAGGTGGCTGGAGACGCTTGTTGATGTCAGACAAAGAGGTCTATAGTCCTTGGCTTCCACATGACAGGATTTGCCCTCTTTGGGGATGAAGATAGCCCCTGAGATGCGCCAAGTATTAGGGACTATATGTTGCCTAAATGCGGAGAGGATCGATCCGTGTGCTTTTCGTAGCAAACCAGGGATCGTACCATCCGGACCAGGTGATTTGTATGAGCTGAAAGAATGTATAGCCCATTTGATTCTATTGATAGTGAACATTTCTGGAAGATCATCTTGTACAAACGATGGGCCTGATTGCCACTGATAGTTACAGAAACTGCAAGGAAATGGTTGAAACTCTGGAACGTGTTCTTTGTTTTTGTCCGGCTTTAGCCAAAACTCGATGTAATATTCTAGGTCGACCCTTCTTTGAATCCTTAGATGATGTTGTATCTTATACATTTCGTAAAAACCACTGGAATGTTTTGCTTAAATAAAGTTACAGTGGACTTCAACTAGGTTTACTCTGTTTAGTGGTACCACTATGGACCAACAGGTCTATGTGATGCTGAGCCGCCAGCCCCTCTAACTTAACCTAAACTAAAGTGTGCGGTGATAAGTGAAATGTATTTGTAATACAAAGAAACTTACTTAGTTATGATGGTGCTACAGGTCGAGGAGGACTTTGGCCTCAATCAACAAGCGTCTCCAGCCATCTTTAGGTGGCTGGAGACGCTTGTTGATGTCAGACAAAGAGGTCTATAGTCCTTGGCTTCCACATGACAGGATTTGCCCTCTTTGGGGATGAAGATAGCCCCTGAGATGCGCCAAGTATTAGGGACTATATGTTGCCTAAATGCGGAGAGGATCGATCCGTGTGCTTTTCGTAGCAAACCAGGGATCGTACCATCCGGACCAGGTGATTTGTATGAGCTGAAAGAATGTATAGCCCATTTGATTCTATTGATAGTGAACATTTCTGGAAGATCATCTTGTACAAACGATGGGCCTGATTGCCACTGATAGTTACAGAAACTGCAAGGAAATGGTTGAAACTCTGGAACGTGTTCTTTGTTTTTGTCCGGCTTTAGCCAAAACTCGATGTAATATTCTAGGTCGACCCTTCTTTGAATCCTTAGATGATGTTGTATCTTATACATTTCGTAAAAACCACTGGAATGTTTTGCTTAAATAAAGTTACAGTGGACTTCAACTAGGTTTACTCTGTTTAGTGGTACCACTATGGACCAACAGGTCTATGTGATGCTGAGCCGCCAGCCCCTCTAACTTAACCTAAACTAAAGTGTGCGGTGATAAGTGAAATGTATTTGTAATACAAAGAAACTTACTTAGTTATGATGGTGCTACAGGTCGAGGAGGACTTTGGCCTCAATCAACAAGCGTCTCCAGCCATCTTTAGGTGGCTGGAGACGCTTGTTGATGTCAGACAAAGAGGTCTATAGTCCTTGGCTTCCACATGACAGGATTTGCCCTCTTTGGGGATGAAGATAGCCCCTGAGATGCGCCAAGTATTAGGGACTATATGTTGCCTAAATGCGGAGAGGATCGATCCGTGTGCTTTTCGTAGCAAACCAGGGATCGTACCATCCGGACCAGGTGATTTGTATGAGCTGAAAGAATGTATAGCCCATTTGATTCTATTGATAGTGAACATTTCTGGAAGATCATCTTGTACAAACGATGGGCCTGATTGCCACTGATAGTTACAGAAACTGCAAGGAAATGGTTGAAACTCTGGAACGTGTTCTTTGTTTTTGTCCGGCTTTAGCCAAAACTCGATGTAATATTCTAGGTCGACCCTTCTTTGAATCCTTAGATGATGTTGTATCTTATACATTTCGTAAAAACCACTGGAATGTTTTGCTTAAATAAAGTTACAGTGGACTTCAACTAGGTTTACTCTGTTTAGTGGTACCACTATGGACCAACAGGTCTATGTGATGCTGAGCCGCCAGCCCCTCTAACTTAACCTAAACTAAAGTGTGCGGTGATAAGTGAAATGTATTTGTAATACAAAGAAACTTACTTAGTTATGATGGTGCTACAGGTCGAGGAGGACTTTGGCCTCAATCAACAAGCGTCTCCAGCCATCTTTAGGTGGCTGGAGACGCTTGTTGATGTCAGACAAAGAGGTCTATAGTCCTTGGCTTCCACATGACAGGATTTGCCCTCTTTGGGGATGAAGATAGCCCCTGAGATGCGCCAAGTATTAGGGACTATATGTTGCCTAAATGCGGAGAGGATCGATCCGTGTGCTTTTCGTAGCAAACCAGGGATCGTACCATCCGGACCAGGTGATTTGTATGAGCTGAAAGAATGTATAGCCCATTTGATTCTATTGATAGTGAACATTTCTGGAAGATCATCTTGTACAAACGATGGGCCTGATTGCCACTGATAGTTACAGAAACTGCAAGGAAATGGTTGAAACTCTGGAACGTGTTCTTTGTTTTTGTCCGGCTTTAGCCAAAACTCGATGTAATATTCTAGGTCGACCCTTCTTTGAATCCTTAGATGATGTTGTATCTTATACATTTCGTAAAAACCACTGGAATGTTTTGCTTAAATAAAGTTACAGTGGACTTCAACTAGGTTTACTCTGTTTAGTGGTACCACTATGGACCAACAGGTCTATGTGATGCTGAGCCGCCAGCCCCTCTAACTTAACCTAAACTAAAGTGTGCGGTGATAAGTGAAATGTATTTGTAATACAAAGAAACTTACTTAGTTATGATGGTGCTACAGGTCGAGGAGGACTTTGGCCTCAATCAACAAGCGTCTCCAGCCATCTTTAGGTGGCTGGAGACGCTTGTTGATGTCAGACAAAGAGGTCTATAGTCCTTGGCTTCCACATGACAGGATTTGCCCTCTTTGGGGATGAAGATAGCCCCTGAGATGCGCCAAGTATTAGGGACTATATGTTGCCTAAATGCGGAGAGGATCGATCCGTGTGCTTTTCGTAGCAAACCAGGGATCGTACCATCGTACGGACCAGGTGATTTGTATGAGCTGAAAGAATGTATAGCCCATTTGATTCTATTGATAGTGAACATTTCTGGAAGATCATCTTGTACAAACGATGGGCCTGATTGCCACTGATAGTTACAGAAACTGCAAGGAAATGGTTGAAACTCTGGAACGTGTTCTTTGTTTTTGTCCGGCTTTAGCCAAAACTCGATGTAATATTCTAGGTCGACCCTTCTTTGAATCCTTAGATGATGTTGTATCTTATACATTTCGTAAAAACCACTGGAATGTTTTGCTTAAATAAAGTTACAGTGGACTTCAACTAGGTTTACTCTGTTTAGTGGTACCACTATGGACCAACAGGTCTATGTGATGCTGAGCCGCCAGCCCCTCTAACTTAACCTAAACTAAAGTGTGCGGTGATAAGTGAAATGTATTTGTAATACAAAGAAACTTACTTAGTTATGATGGTGCTACAGGTCGAGGAGGACTTTGGCCTCAATCAACAAGCGTCTCCAGCCATCTTTAGGTGGCTGGAGACGCTTGTTGATGTCAGACAAAGAGGTCTATAGTCCTTGGCTTCCACATGACAGGATTTGCCCTCTTTGGGGATGAAGATAGCCCCTGAGATGCGCCAAGTATTAGGGACTATATGTTGCCTAAATGCGGAGAGGATCGATCCGTGTGCTTTTCGTAGCAAACCAGGGATCGTACCATCCGGACCAGGTGATTTGTATGAGCTGAAAGAATGTATAGCCCATTTGATTCTATTGATAGTGAACATTTCTGGAAGATCATCTTGTACAAACGATGGGCCTGATTGCCACTGATAGTTACAGAAACTGCAAGGAAATGGTTGAAACTCTGGAACGTGTTCTTTGTTTTTGTCCGGCTTTAGCCAAAACTCGATGTAATATTCTAGGTCGACCCTTCTTTGAATCCTTAGATGATGTTGTATCTTATACATTTCGTAAAAACCACTGGAATGTTTTGCTTAAATAAAGTTACAGTGGACTTCAACTAGGTTTACTCTGTTTAGTGGTACCACTATGGACCAACAGGTCTATGTGATGCTGAGCCGCCAGCCCCTCTAACTTAACCTAAACTAAAGTGTGCGGTGATAAGTGAAATGTATTTGTAATACAAAGAAACTTACTTAGTTATGATGGTGCTACAGGTCGAGGAGGACTTTGGCCTCAATCAACAAGCGTCTCCAGCCATCTTTAGGTGGCTGCCTCCAGTTTCGTACGCATAGCTGTTTGAGGTCCCTTTCCACTCGCGGTCTTCCTCTACTGCGCCGTCCCTCGGGGGTGGACTCGAAGTCTTTCCGGGCCTAAGCATTGGTTTCCATCCGCTCTACATGACCTAGCCATCTCAATCGTTGGACCTTCACTCTTCTTGCAGTCCGTCGTTGTATCTCCTCCTCCACTCACCATCCATTCAGACGGGACCGAAAATCACCCGAAGAATTTTCCTCTCGACGCAACCAAGAGCACCTTCGTCCGCTTTTGACAAAGTCCATGCCATATAGCAGGACTTTGGTTGTTCGAGAAAGGACTTTGTTTGTCAGTTGCTTTCGAAGCATTGATTTGCAAGAGTTATTCTTCGTTTGAGTTCAGCGCTGGTGTCGTTGTCTGAATTTATAGCGGTTCCTAGGTAGACAAAGTCTTTGACTACCTCAAAGTTATACCTGTCTACTGTGACGTTCTGTCCGAGACGTCGGTGTTGGGAGTCCTTTCTCGTTGACAGCATATACTTAGTCTTGCCCTCATTCATTGCTGCTTCCGTCGCAATACTGCAAAGGTGCCATTGACATCACTCTGAGTTCTTCTGGTAATATCAATATCGTCGAATAGTTGGACGGACTTCTGAAAGATTGTTCTTCTGGTGTTGGCGTGCGTGAACAATTCTTTCAAGGATGATGTTGAATAAGTCGCATGACAGCTCGTCGCCTTGTCTGAATCCTTTTTTGACATCAAAGGGCTCGGTTAAGTCTTTACCGACCTTGATGGAGCAAACGTTCGAGCTTAGTAGGGATGCCAAAACTAGACATTGATCTGTAAAGCTCGTCCCTATAAATGCATACGCGGCCTTAAAATCGATGAAGAGCTGATGGGTATCGATTTGTTGTTCCTGGGTTGTTTCCAAAACTTGACGTCGCGTGAATATTTGATCGATGGTGGATTTTCCTGGCCTAAAGCCACACTGGTATGGACCGACCAGGTTGTTAAAATACAAAGAAAGAATAAACACAAAAGATAACAATACATTTAGTCTCAATTAGAAATTAAGAAGCCCAACTTCTACCCCTCTTGCCTTAAAATATTCGACAACCATAGTTTGCATCGTTTTCTAAAGCCAAATGGACCATTCAGAGAACGGCATTCACGTTATTCTGAAAAGCCTCTGAAATTCGCCGATGGATTAGGGGTCAATCAGCTGTGAAGTTGCGCATCTCTATAACACTTCATTTCTGGTCTCAATAAACGAGTACACTACTGCAGTGTACTCTATTCACTACAATTTTGCGAATGCGAGTACTCTACTCTTAACGTGAGTACAACGTAGAGCACGAGTATTCTAGTGGAGTCCCATTGAAACAGATGCAGAAGCTTAAGTATCGATCTTTTTCACGATTGATGGCAGGAGTAATGTTTTGAAAAAAAGCAATGAGTAAGCATTTCCTTCTTCAAACGGCAGCTGACTTAGACTTAGTCACGAAGGACGAACGTCGCCATTCCAGATGTGTCCTAAACGCGACTCCATTATGTAGGCGACCGTCTAGCAGAACCACAACGCAGTGGTTGTACGAAGTCCAAAAACTCGCCTCTGATTGCACCTGGGTATAAGTCCCAATGAGTTGGAGTTGATGACGGAGGACCCTAAGCTTTATGCGCTCTTCTTTGACCTGCTTAATCGAGACTGAACCAGTCAAAGAAAAGCGCAAGAAGTTCTGGGCAAATCAAATCTTGTGAGAATACTTACAATATTGGTTCTATTCACTCATTGTGCACAAAATGTTACTGGCACCAAGTGATTTGCCCTTATTCTCTTAGTTGTCTGCGTTCAATTAATCACATGAATGTCACGTAAAGTGACCAAGACGGTACAAATTTGTCACAGTGACATGTGACATGGAGGACTGTCTCAATTTGTTGCAACCACAATGGAACTAGGTAGTCCAAAAATTGCAACAAGTCATCGAACAGACCATATCTCACCCAAATTGAATGTCATAGATAAATAATGTCTTTCTTATTCTTACGCCTCAGATTACTCAGTTATGATCTCATATTGATTCTCATTATTTGTTCTTTTTTCCAGGTAAGTCAAAATGGTTTCCTCAAGAGTCCGTGCACGACTTTAAACTGTGCCCCGGTAAGGTATTCCATGTAATCTATATCATCCCCTTGAACATTCATCAAACAACATCTTCATCGGCCCTAAAATCGTGACGGATGAAAAACTTCAGGGGGGCCACGTATTTTGCAGCGACCATCCATCACTTGCTGTGCCGCAATGCCTTTAAACATTGCAGTCACGTGGCTTGAGTAGTTCGCAGGGAGGATGGACGCTACCAGGATGGCAAGTGAAAATTAACTTTCCTGCATAAATTCCAGTTTATCAGCTTTTCATTGTCTGGCAGTTACATGAATAGTTTAAGTGGGGGTCCATTCAGCAGAAGCAAGCAACACGTCTTCCTTCCCACAGATAACCAAATAGAGATACTCGTCTTTCCAGCCGAAAATACCATGGTCCTCAGAAAATCACACATACTACTTTATTGGGCAGCATACTTTTACAGGTGGTGTCTTTTGATCAGCTGTTTACACCCCCAATCAATTTGCTATTAAATTAAATGGGAGTACATTTATAACAAATCCACAGACATTGGTGCTGATATTGCGATACTGTACTTATGTGTAAAAATCTCAAATCCTTCAATTACTGACTTCTGTTGTGACACCACTATTTCGAATTAAATAGCAAAATCGGAGCGTTTAATTAATTGATGAGTGTGAAATGTTTAAACGACAATCAAGAGAATTGTGGTCAATTCAATTCAATTTATTTCATGTAGATAAAGCGTAACATTTAACTAGGTTACAATTTTTTATAGTTCACAGTTATGGGTTATAATTTACCTTTACAACAAGAATAGGAATAAATTTAATTATAATTAAGGGAAAACTACAAACAAAAACCCTTATGTAAGATTTAACAAAATAATATATTAAATTATAAATATCAATTAAACATAATATTAATAACTATGATTTATATAATTTAATCATTATTAAGACAACTAATAAGATAATTATCAGAATAAGCACATTTTTCAAAGCGATTAGTTTTCGATATTTTAATAAGATAATCAAGCGAGTCGGCATTGGCTAATTCACGAAGTTTTCGAGTAGAGAAATGACGAGTACAGTGGATCAAAGTCAAAATTGGACAGTCTGCAGCAAAGATTTCCAAATGGAATAATAAAACATAGAGTGTATATCACAAAATAATAAATATGTATTTTAAATATCTGTCATATAAGTTTAATTCAATTGGAACAAACAACATTAACATAAAAACAAAAAAAAGTGGGAAAACTAAGTCAAAGTTAAAATGTGACACTTCTACAAAACTCAATATAAAAAAAGGGTAATAAAAGATAAAACATTTATTAATATTTTGTTGGCAAGCCTTTTTGTTTTTTAACAGCTGCTAATCGGCTTGGCATGGATTTAACCAATTTTCTGCAGAAAGAAGGCTCTATAAGGCTCCATTCAGCTATTAACGTCTTTTTTAAGTCGTTCCTAGTTTTAATCGAACACTTCTTCAATTTTTCTTCGAGATGACCCTACCGGTGTTCAATCACGTTCAAATCGGGTGACTGGGGTGGTGTTTCCATAACCTGCTCACATTTGTAAAAAAGCCAGGACCTTACATTGTAAGCCTTGTGCTTGGGATCATTATCATTACCCATTGCCCAACCCCAATTTCCGTGCACTTGGTGCAAGATTATTTCGCAGAATGTCCAAGTACATGTATTGGTCCATTACGCCTTCAATAAAATGAAGATTCCCAACACCAGCAGCTGACATTGACCCCCACACCATTATTGAACCACCACCGTGCTTAACAGTGGGACGCAAATTTTTGTCTCGGAGCTCTTCATTGGGCTTTCGGAACACATTCGGAACACATTAAACTTACTTTCATTTGTAAAAATTACCTTTTCCCAGAATGAAAAATCTTTGCTAGCGTGCTTTTCTGCGATCTGCTTCCTTTTCGACTTGTTGACTTTGCTTATGAACGGCTTCTTTCTAGCCACTCGTACTCCGTATTGTTTCTGGGTGAGCCTTTTTCTTAAGGACATCATACACTTCGGTGGCTAGTTCTGGGGGACTAATGTGTGCATTTTTATTCACCAACGTTCATCCGAGTCATTAAAAATGTTTCTTGACGATCTTCTGGGAATATTCTCATAACAGTTGAGTGCGCTCTGTTTACATTTTGCCCGATATCACGAACAGATTTTCCCTTCTTGTATTGCTGAAGCACAAGCTTCCGCACTTCGACCGACGTTTGCTTCTTTCCCGACATAATTAAATTCTATTGTTCCCGAAAACCGCGTCAATCAAAAATTTCCTTCGAAATTCATTTACCGTTATGCTCACATGTAACGAAGTTGTCAACAATTGGAATGAATCCCGAAGTTGTCGTGTATTATGGGATGTGTTCGGTAACTGTCCCATTTTCATTTCGGCGTTATTTTCGCACATCCCAATGATTTTTATCTAAAATTCAGTGGAAAATTCATCAGTAATTTTTCTTTGGAGGTTTTTTGGTTCGTATCTAAAGAAACTTAAAAAATAATAAAAGGATTTTTCTAATTTCAAATTGTGCGTTGTTTGTTTTTTGTAATTAAAGTTCTATTTGCATTGTGTCCAATTTTGACTTTGATACACAGTATGCATAATTTTGAGCAATTTGTTTTGTGCTCTTTGCAGTTTTGACTTGTGTATTTTAGCACAATCGTACCAAACGGGCGCACCAAACAAGAGGATGGCTTGGAAAATCGTTTTGAAAATTATCGTTTTGTCCTCTATATTGAGTTTGGAATTTCTACAAATTAAGGGATAGAGGAGATTATGTGTTTTTGGAAGGTTAGCCTTTTATCGACAACTACCCCTAAGTATTTGCAGGAGTCAGACCAATCTATGTCGTGACCACACAGTTTGAGTTTAATGTTGTGGGATAGAAAGAAACTTTTTCTACGATGTGAAAACCAGACAGCCGGTGTTTTTTTGTGCTTTTAATCGTATTTTCCATCTAGAACAGTACTTTTTGAGATTGTTGAGAGCCTTTAGGAGATCATGACAAACTTCAACATATGAAACGCCGGAAGCGAAAACAGCGGTCTCATCGGCAAACATAGCCAGAGTTATGTTGATACCCAGATCCGGTAGATCAGAGACGTACATATATATTAAATAAGGTGGGACCAAGGACAGATCCTTGAGGAACACCACTGCTTTGTATGCTGACAACGAACTATCTTTCACAGAGAAAACTATTAATCATTTTTATTATATTTATTGGAAAACCGAACGTGAGAAGCTTATGATGCATTCCGTCTTGCCAAACGGTATCAAAAGCTTTCTCAATATCGAGTAGCACAAGTCCAGTTGAATCTTTCGTATTTAACTTGTCAAGGACATGTTTCTTTAGTCCAACCAACTAGTGATTTGTATTGTGCCCGCTTCTAAAATCAAACTGGAAGTTTGGCAAGATGTTTCTATCTATATCTTTAACTTAAGGGTGATTTTTTAGCTATTATCTTTTTGGCAACACCGGTTTAAACAGCTGACGCACGTTTCGTGCTTCGTTTCACTGTCAAACATCTTCAGTTTGGTCTATAATTTAACCATGAATCGTCTTACAAACGAACAAAGCTTGCAAATTATTGAATTTGATTATAAAAATGCATGCTCTGATAAGAAAGTTCATCGCGCGTTTAGACGAAACTCATTTTTGGCTCAATGGGTACGTAAATAAGCAGAATTGTCAATTTTGGAGTGAATATCAGCCAGAAGCATTGCAAAAGCTAGCAATGCATCCAGAAAAAGTCACAATTTGGTGCGGTTTATGGGCTGGTGGCATCATTGGACCGTACTTCTTCAAAGATGCCGTGAGATGATATCCAACTTTTTTTTGCCCAAAGCGCAAGAGCTTGACTTGCATGACTTGTGGTTTCAACAAGACGGTGCCACATGCCACACAGCACGCGCAACAATGGACTTATTGAGAGGCGAGTTCGGTGAACATTTTATTTCACGTTCGGGACCGGTCAATTGGCCGCCTAGATCGTGCGATTTAACGCCTTTAGACTATTTTTTGTGGGGCTATGTTAAAGCTCAGGTCTATACAGACAAGCCCGCTTCAATTGACGCATTGGAAGACAACATTGAAGCATTTATTCGTGAGATACCGGCCGAAATGTTGGAAAGAGTATGCCAAAATTGGACTAAGCGGATGGACCATTTGAGGCGCAGTCAAAGTCAACATTTGCATGAAATAATCTTCAAACATAAATTATATGGACCGTACTATCGATTCAAATGAAGATTTCATGCATTTTTCTGAATTGTATGTGTTTTTTTTTTTAACTTTCATACAGCTTTTAAAAAATCACCCTTTATAAGTGTCTTGGTTGGTATAACAGGTTTCTACAGTTTAACACATTGAAGTATATCAGGACAGTTTATACGGTACGACAAAATATCATAAATAAACATTATAGATTGTATACTTCGTCTTTTTGCTAGTGTATCTAGTCCTATTAAGGCATATCTTATTTGATAAGGAGGCATAGATTCAATTCATTATTTTTATAACGAATCTCGTAAACAACTTTTGAACCTTTTCACGTGCTTTGCATACGATGGAGATCATATTACGGAACAGTATTCCAGATACGGACGTACAAGAGACATGTACACTGACTTTTGGGCATACGGATTAGAAAATTCACAACAAGAACGTTTAAGAAACCCAAGCATTGAGTTTGCAATTACATAGTCGATATGATGAATGAATTGTGAACAATTTCGTATCAAAAATTATACCAATGTCTTTAATTTCTCGTTAAAGTATATGTATATTCACAGAGAATTGGCAACAAAATATGGAAAACAGAAAACGAATGACATTTATTTACACTTAACTCCATTTACACTGACGATTTGAAAGAATTTTAACTTTCTTAACATTTTTTTAGAAAATGTGCTCAGCGAAGCGGGCATGTTTGCTAGTGTAATTTTAAAAATAAGTCATGTTCATAATTTTAAGACCATATTTTTTTAATAACCCGGTATTTAAAAAATATAATGCCAGACGACAATGTACTCAGAGTCAATAATTGAATTAGAGCCATTATTCTATTTTTATTTTGATGTTAGAACTAACTTAAATTATTTTTATTTATTTTACTTGAATTTGTAAAAAAAAGTTTTTGTTTTTATGATTTAAAAAATATTAAATTTTTTTTTTCATGTTGGTATTTTTTTTTGTTCTTCAATTTTACTTTATTTGAGGTTTTTTAAGGTGTCCTCTTGTTTTTGATCATGGTCACCCTAAGAATGAGTGAATCAGTCTTGTGGTGGAAGTTACCAGGGACGATGGTGTGACGAGTGAGCGACGACGGTGTAACGAATGCGCTCTTGCTTCTCGGCAGACAGCCATTCAAGTTTTTACTAGTGTGTTGAAGAATGCTGACACTTTTGAGGGACGTTTTTTTATCACCTCTTCTTCAGCCAACCAAATGCTCCAGTCTGGGTTGACCGGGCTAACACCTGCACTTCAACCAACAAGCTTTTCCAGCTGACAAGGCATCTTACTGTCTGACAACTATCTCCAGCTGTCACAGTTCAATGACCGATTTCTCGCCTGACGTATACACGTGCTTGAATTTTCTGGAGAAATAGATGATGGAGTTTAGGATGCGTCGGCTGAGGGTACGTACTTAGATCCTGTATCCCCTTGCGGGTCATAGGGCCTCTTCTACGCCTACGTGCCATCGAATTTCAGCACTCTCCAACTCTTCCCCAGCTGTCGGGACTCCTCCTCTACTGTTCTGCGCCATGTACTTCTCGGAAGATCCGCTGTACTACGGTCTTTGGATACCGGGTTCCACTGTATCGCATGTTTTGCTATGGAACCGTCGCTATGTACTTCTCCGACGACACGCTTTTCTACCGTCTTGGGTTAGCGGACTTCACTGCATCGCATGTTTTGCTATGGAACTGTCGCGTTTCAAAGGGTATGCATAGTGGTGCCTATAGGTTCCTGGCCCGTTCTCTGAGGGAGTTGTTCGTTTCAGATACGGTCCGGCCAGAAAATCCGTTTCACAAACGTCTGCAGCCTTCTTGTGATAGTGCCGATCACTTTCCAAGTGCTGCACCCACATATCAGCATGGACGCAACGTTGGAGCGGAACATTCCTCTCCATATGCGGCTGAGGGTGGAGCTTGATATGAAGACGCCGCTGATGATTGATCTAATTGCTTGTTTGAAATGACTTCACCTGACCCCACTTGTGTGGGCTAGGAAGAAATGTTCTAGGGATTTGAGTCTCACTGGCAGTGACTGGGCCATGTCAGCGGCTGTGAGGAGTTTCCCATTTATCCTCTCCGTTGGACACACCCCTCGTGCTAGTTCAGATTATGGCCAGTTACTTCCATCGCCAGAAATTGCTGTCGGTTTATCCACTATTCAAATTGGGCCAAAGTGTTGGAGTGGTTGGAGCGTTACACCTTCTGTCTCTATGATTGTGAGATGCACAAGTGACAATCGCAAGAGTTGAAAATGTTCAGTCTTTCATCACAGTCGCCATTTTGATTCCAAGCTTTCACCTTTTTTATCACACTCCAAGAAGGACGCTAAGAAAAAAGATAGCCTACATGCCGCTTAGTCCATCCATCCATTATCACATCAGAGAACTGATCCAAGACCCAAGCCACACATACTCGTACTTTCGTGCATATGTGTACATTTTGACAATTTCTTTCACAAACGATGTACCTGCCAGTAGTGTGTCGGTAAGTTTTTGCTTAGCCCTGTCTAACACTGTCGTGCACAATGCCGATACGCACGCAAGGCAAAGCACTCAGTTTAGTTCAATTATTCTTAGCGAGTCACATGTGTGTAGAGTGAGGTATACACCTGAGTTCATTGAACTGCTAAACTCGACTAACTAAAATAAAATGACATTGTGAACTACTTCATTTAGTTCGCTTGTTAGAGCTATTTTTCGAATTAGATCGTTCGTGGACTACCCAACCCCTTGTCGCAAGTCACAACATTAGCTTCATAGACTTAAAATGGTTTCCTGCATGCAGGTACTTGGTCTGGTCGTTGAAACACTTCAACTTCAGCACTTCAAGCAACTTACCTGCATTTTGCAATGGCTGTACATTGAGCTTGTCATCGACTACAGATTTAGATCTAGACATCACAACATCTAGACCTCCGATCCATCGCCCTGCTTCCAACAAGACTTATGTCACAAGCCGAGTAGCATTACATCACACCAAACATGTACGATTCTTAATTAGTCAGCACGAACCTGTCTGGGAACCCGATTTGATCACGGGGGAACTACAAACCGAAATAGAGCTATCCCTGCTTCTTCAGACACCGAAATTCCTCAACCAACCACCTCCGGGGGGTCATAGTCCTCTACCCATGGCACTACCTTCCATCGCGGAAGTTAATAAATCTTTAAGAGACCATCACAACGCCTCCGCATTGCCCCGCCTGCAAGGGGGGCAGTTCATGACCGACCCCTTCCTGGACCACTCACTTCTTGGAACAACAACCAGTCAAGAAAAGTCAACAAACGCCGACGACAATGCGTGCATTTGGGAAGAGCACAACTACTCCTACTCCTAGCATTTGCGTCCTCAATGGCCACATTTCCCACACGCCCCGGCTTCGACTGAGAGAACCACATGCAGCGTGGCAAGGAGAGGCACCGCACCGAGTTTGGTCGGCAGACTTGTTGATTTGAGATTTACGATCGCCGTCGGCTCGAGGGCAAACTAATTTATTCTTTCGAGAGCAGTGCGCTTCTGCAAGGGAAAATCCTTTCAGTCGCACACCAGCCGGACCAGGATCACTCTGCATCGGGTGTGAAATTAGATTGCCTATCACCTTGTCCGGCTAGCGGTTAATTATGGCTCTTTAAATCAGATTTATCGCCGTGCCGCTCAGTAGGTTGTCTGACGACAGCGGCGCGGAGCTGGGCACTGAAGTACGCCTTAGAATACACGGTCTTGTCTGTGAAACATGAAAGAGTGGCGGCGGCACACGCATAACACAACATACCGCAGGTGATTCGTGTCTCCGAAGCCGTGGCATTAATTAAAATCCATTAGATGAAGCCAGTGGGCTACGTGATTTTTATTTAATCAGAGGTGCGACGGAGATTGTGATCAGTTTAGTGAATGAGTGGCGGCGAGTGAGTGTCTCGAGTGGGACGAACGATTTGCTCCGATTTCATTGGCTGAACGAAGATTGATGGGGATGCCTACTGAAGAGATTAATCTGCATTTGCTACTGTTCAGTTTAGATACTGCTTGGCGCGTGTTTGAGTCTGGGGCTGAGATAGGGTCGATCGTGAAAAGGAAATGATGGCACGTAGGACTGCGATAAAAATAAGCTAAGACCAAGTACGAGCGTCGTTTGATATGTCTGTGAGTTTTTGAATGAAATGCTATTTTTTCCGCTCGTAAGCGTTTTTTTTCCCGACAAAGCGTACGTTTAACTCCACAGAGCGAGTCCAGTGCTTTTCTATTTTTTTTTTAATTACAATAGCAATCCCCCTTATTCTCTTTTTTGAAGTGACAAATTGTCGCCTCGCATTTTTTTGTCATCTCAAAGCAAATTCTCTTCACAAAAAAGTTCAACCAGTTGGCAACACCAGCCTGCAGATTTATGTCTTCATGTAGGATCAATTTCCATTCGGTGGTTGTATTTAGAGTAGTGTCGTTCCGGACATGCATAGCTCCCGGAACTATGTCCTCTGTAGGAAATATTTTCTATCGTTCCGTAAACTCAACCTAAACAAGTCCATGTCCGTACTCCATATAGTTCCGAATTTACAGAGATATGAAGAAACGAATTAAAAAAGACATGTGGCAATTTGTAAAAGCAAATTCTACACAAGCCACACATGGCAAGTCTACAAATGGCACACGCATGGAACCACACTTGGTTGTGCGCAGCCCTGCTACTGGTGGCCCGAGGAGATCAAGAGGCTGAGAGCAAAATGCCTACGAGCTCGACGCAGATCCCAGAGATCCAGAGACAGACATGATACCTTTAAAGTGGCGAGACCGGAACTAGAAAGGGCCATTAAGGAGAGCAAGTCAAAGTGCTTTAAACAACTCTGCGACGAAGCCGACTCAGACCCCTGGGTCTTGGCCCATAGTTTGGTGATGAATTTTCTGCTATAACCAGAAGTTGAGGAAATGAGGAGTTGATAAACTCATGGGTTGTAATTTAAAAGATGAAACCATACAATTTGAGTGAATGAAAGCAAATACAGAAGTTGAAGAGAAAAATCCCCCAAAGTTGTGGTCAACTTTTAGTAAACAAAATTACCCTTAAGTACCCGTGGTCAAGACACTGCTCGGGCCGAAGGTCTAGAGGGAGGGAGATAGAGGAGGTACCTGTGCACATTGGTCTCAAATATTTGCGGCTTGTAGTCTCTCCATATTCATGCAGTGCGGCTGAAGAACGATTCTCTGGATTTAACTGTGCGTACGATAGTAGGCTTAAGGGTAAAGTGATGAGCATGCTTGGCGAAACGGGTATTGCGGGTGAATTCATGGTGAGGATGCTCACTTGAGCATCGTTTATTAAAATAGCGATAAAATACGGGCAAAGAAGAGACGGTACGTCGATGTTTGAGCGATGAGAGTCATTAGACTCGACTCTGCAATATTGTTGTCTCCTATAAGTTTTATCGCTCGCTTTTGGATTCCATCTAGTAGGTGCAGGGTGGTCTTGGGGCACCAGACCAGATATGAGCGTTGTACTCAAGCTTGGGGCGGACACACGCCTTATAAATTAATGCCAAATCAGAGAGGGTGAAATATTTCTGGCATCGATGAAGGAAACCTAAGCATTTCGCAGCATTTTTGCCGACCTCAAGTATGTGATCGTTCCAACTAATTGTTGTGTTGATACACATACCAAGGATGGCGAGCTTTCCGGTTTCATCGACACAAGTGCCATTCACTTGAGTCACAGCAGACAGCATTGAATTCCATTCTGTTGTTCTTTCCCCAGTTAATTGTGCTGTCAAGATAGGAATTCAGGATAACCAAGTCATCCTTAGGCAAGTCTTCTTTTTGCAGATGACTTGGTTATCCTCACATCTCCCCAGACGGAACTCCAGCGCGCACTCGATAGGTTTGTGGCCGTATGTGCTGCTGCTGGAATGAAGGTCAATGTGGACAAATCGGAGGTTATGGTCATCTCCAGAACGCCTGTTCAATGCACTCTACAGGTTAGTGGAGTCCCATTGAAGCTGGTGGATCAGTTTAAGTATCTCGGGGTCTTTTTCACGGGAGATCGAAGGAGTAATTCTGAGCTTTCCTCTAGAATTGGTCAAGCTGGGCCAATTTTGAAAGAGCTAGGTGGATCTGTAATCAGGAAGGCCGAGCTTGGTGTCAAAGCCAAGTTAGCTGTTTTTAACTCAGTATTGGTTGCAACTCTCATCTATGGACATGCAATTTGGGTAATGACTGAAATAGTAAGATCGCGAATACAAGCTGCTGAGATGAGATTTCTCCGTGCTTTTGTGGGCATTACTCGCCGGGATAGGGTGAGAAACACGGGGAGGAGCGCGAGGAGCTCTAGGGCTAAGCTTCGGTGGTTTGGTCACCTGGCACGAATGTCCCCTTCATCACGACATCCGAGGCGGGCGTTGAATGCGATTCCATCCGGTAGACGATCGCTTGACAGATCCAGGACAAGATGGTTGGACCTGGTTGAAAAACTCGCCTGTTTACACTTGGGCATACCTCCTGATGAGTTAGAGTCGATGGCGTAGGATCGTGTTGTCTGGAGATCTCTGGTGCGACCCTTTAGAGCAGCATGCGGGTCAGAAGATGATGAAGATGACAAAAAATGTCCGGTATATTTTTGGAAATACATGCAATTTGTCCTCTTTTTGAGTTTTCTTAGTCGACTTTCGCAAACTAAATACTTAGAGCAATACTTTTTTTGAACACGATAACTTACAATTTAGTTCACTTAGAAAACCCAAAAAGAGGACAAGATCCACGTTTACGTATGCCAGACATCTTTGTCTGGTCGGCCTGCTCATGCTAGTTGTGTTCTGGGCAGTCGTTATCTCGAAATTAAACCGCATTCGGATGCACAACCAGTTTCCAATGGCTACACTCCTTCACTGCCGCTGTAATCGGAATCCAACACCCTACCCAACAAAGAGTTTCCGTCCAATCGGCCTTTATTACTCCCGCTCCACAGCGTTGCACAGGGACCACACATCTTCCTATTGAACCTAAGATGTTTTATTCACTACCTGCAGAGAGCGTTGCGTGTTCACAACCGCCGGTCCCGCCACGCTTAAATTGAATCATGGAAACAGGTCCAAACGAATCTCCATAAATTTGTTCAAATTAGGCAGGCCGTCGTCGTAATATTGACGTGGGTTGTAAGATATGTAATTCCAAAGCCATGAACGTCTAATCCCCGATATCCAGCTCGAATAGAGCACCAGCCGTGGTCTGAAACAAACTTGTGTTCTGGCGTTAATTTGCGAATAATCGATGTGCAAAGCACCGGTAATGAGAACATTTTACTGCCCATAAAGCTTCCGCCACCGCATATGCGATTGTGCGGTGTGGAGGCTAATGCCATGCGCTGATAGCGCGGTGGGGTTGGCGCGACCAACGCCGACGTTGGTGGCATCATTGAGTTCAGCTGAAGCATTGCGCACGCCGCCGTGCCGCCGGTGTGCCGTGAAGTGGGCGGGCGATGTGCGTGCGTGTGCCGGAATTAATATGACTTTTTCGCTGTGAATTTTATGGAATAGGAAATTGTAGTTTCTCACAGAAATAAGAATTATAACACGAGATAGTCATAAAATTGTTTTCTTTTTTCTGAGGGAGAGAGAATCCTCTTGAATTCTATGAATTTCAACTGGAGCAGGGGTATGTCGCGTTCCGCAAAAAGAGCACAGTCGTCGGCGAGTGGAATGCATTCGGCGGTGGAATTTTCTCCCTGTTGCTTGGAGTGGTCGTGTGTCATCGTTGGATTTATAGCTCACAGTGATTGAGTGAGGTTGAGAGTGAGGGACTTGTGAATGTGTTCACAGTTCGTTTTAGTCAGAATGCTGTAATCTTCTTGCGCGGAGCAGAGGTAACGGTCCCAGCATTGGCTAAAAAGCAGAATATAACGCATGGAATTCTGAGCAGTGAATCCTTCGTTATCGGAACTATGTCTTCTTACGCCAACGATGCTTTGAGTTTTATAATGGAGATTCTTTCATCCTCTTTGCTCTCTCTCTCGTACAACTGGTTAGGGCTGCGGTTTAAAATTTTCTCTGAGGAGTATTTGAAAGGTCTAGAGGGCATGGTTGCTTTGTCGCTAGATCTAGCGGATTTTTAAAACTCTCGACGATTTTCAATAAAATAGTACTACAAATCCTATTCAACCCGGCGGATTTACTTCAGGCAATGTACAATGATCACTGTAAGCGATAGCTTTCTAAAAAGTCGACCCACGACCATCAATCCCATTTGTCACTTAAAATGACAAAATTGGGCTAGACATTTCCCTTTCTAGTCCCTTAGAGATGTCGATACTCCCGTCTATTTGTAACAGAATATTGCTACCATCTGCTTTAAATTTTAGAAATCTGTATAAATTGAAGGTCACCTAACACCAAAACCCTATTAAGGACATTTCTCGAATCTCAAGTTGAATAACCTCTAAATGGAATACATTCTGTAGTCTTTACAGTGATCAGCGGCAGAGGTTCAACATAAATTTCCAAGCTATTATTCTGGTCCGGCGAAAATGACGGTCTTAATTGAAGAGAATATGCTTAAACGAAACAACGGCAATTATATAATTGAAATAACTTAAGTTCTGAACACAAGTTGTGAAATATACAAACGCTGCAGGTATAAAAAAATTTGAAAAATCAGCTGAATCGGCAGTCACTGTACTCTCTACTCTGATCCTGAAGTCGAAAGAAGGACTAGCCGACCACAATAAGGAACCATAGAAAATATGCAAAATCAATTAAAGCAGATGGACAGTAGTCGGCGCCACACTTAACTTTAGATACTTTATTGAAATTTACACTAACAATTTTTACAAATATTTCCTTTTACAAATATCAAAAACCTTCAACCTTAATGCGTTTTATGTTAAAATTGTGTATAAAATATTGAGAAAATCATTGAATGAATATGACAATAAACACATAAATAAACAAATAAATAAATAAATATATAATTAAACAATTTAACTAAAAAATAAATTAATAAATAATATGATAAATAAATAATGAAATAAATAAATAATAAATAGATGGGTACTATCAACATTTTTATATACTGGGTCTATAACTTAATTAGTGCGGTTTGCTAAGAGATGGCGTATCTTGTATTATTCCATTAGAACATGCGCTGGAAAGCTAATGTCATAGTACGTCACTTCAGTATATGTCATTTATTTGAAGCGTAAACAACAATAATTGTTTTTCACTCAAATATGTCGAACTTTGGGCCTGAAAAAGTGTTTTTGCGGGTAGTTCTTCTTCATTACTTTAATATGAAGAAAACTGCTGCCGAAAGTGATCGTATTTTGGTGGAAGTTTATGTTGAACTTGCGCCAGCTGAACACGTGCCAAAAGTGGTTTGCAACCAGCCAAATCAACGGCAAAGCCGAATATCCATGGCGCGAAGGTAATGCTCTGTATTTGTTGAGATCAGAAGGGCGTGCTGTATTAGGAGCTGCTAAAACCGTGTGAAACCATCGATGAACAACGCTACCGAACACAATGGATCCGTTTGAAGGGAGCAGTAGCTGAAAAACGCCCGGAATATGCGACCAGACACGAGGCAATAATTTTCCATCATGACAACGCTCGGCCCTGCGATGCTATTCCGGTTAAGAACTATTTGGAAAACAGTGGATGGGAAGTTTTACCCCACCCGCCTTATAGCCCAGACCTTGCCCCTTCTGACTACCATTTGCTCCCGGTCGATGCAGAACGCCCTCACTGAAATACCGTTCACATCAGAGCAGAATATCAAAAATTGGCTTGATTCATTCTTGCCTGCCAAGCCGCGCAGTTCTTCTGGGATGGGATCCACAAACTGCCAGAAAGATGGGGAAAAGTCATAGCTGCAGATGGGCAATACTTTGAATAATACTATTTTACATTCTTCTCTTAAATAAACGTTCTTTTTTACTTTATTTAGAATATTAGCAATATGATCTCTAAAGGTTTATGTCTTGTCATTGTCAAATTGTATGAATCTTTTTGTACCAAACGATATTTATAAAATTAAATAATGATGATGAATGAAATCACTTTGTATCTCAAAAATTAAATAATTGTAGTCCTGAAAAGGACTTTGTATTTTATATTTCTCCAGATTTTATGTTTATCTTAAGAAATTTACTTCTTTGCCTTTTTGGCTGCAGCAACTTTCTTTGGTTTGGCCGCAGATGCTGTTGTTGATTTGGCTTTTGGCACTTTTGCCTTAGGCGCTGCTGCCTTTGGCTTTGTTGGTTTTGCTTTCACAACACTGGTCTTCTTAATGCTCTTTACCTTAGATTTTTCAACCTTTTTCTTTTCAACACTTTTCTTAGTACCACTGGCAGTAGCTGAAGCAGATTTTTTCAATTTCTTTTCACCTCCAGTAACCTTTTTTACCTTTTTCTCACCGGTTGCACTGGATTTTGGTTTAGTTGTCTTCTTCTTTTCCGCCGATTTCACTTTTGGTTCCTTATTAGCAGTAGACAATTTGAATGACCCAGCTGCACCTTTACCTTTTGTTTGCACTAATTTACCACTAGTCACAGCACCTTTTAAATATTTCTTAATAAATGGAGCGAGTTTTTGTACATCAACTTTATACGTGGCCGCGATGTACTTCTTGATTGCCAATAGAGATGAGCCACCACGCTCCTTCAATGTTTTAATGGCAGCGTCCACCATTTGCTGTGTAGGAGGATGAGTAGGAGTTGATTTTGGTTTCTTAGAACCAGCAGCAGGAACCTTCTTTGCCTTTTTTTCAGCAACAATTGCAGGAGCAGCAGCAGTTACTGTATCAGCCATTTTTCAATTTATATTAATTAACTTTTACACTCGACTTTATTCAAAGAACACTTGATAATCACTGTTTTATTTTTCAAACACCTATCTGACAGCTCACGCCCTTAATGATATGAGAATCAACTAGTAGAATGGTACGCAAAAGTTAAATTTATTTGAGCACCTTTGACGTGTTGTATACATTAATTTCACGGAAAATAATACTTTTATACATACCTGAAATGAAAATCATAAGAATTTGTTATTCAGTTTAATTCGTATAGTACGCTTTCTTCTATAACAATTAATTACCTACGGCTTTCTCTTATACCCACGTTGTTGTGCGCATATTAAAGTTTATGCTTCATTAGTTTCTCAAGTCAGACGCCTTTAAAAATGCAATTATTCAAACAATGTAATTAGTTATCAAATTATATGTATATATACACCTAGATATTTGACAGAATCAAACCACGGCTGACCGAGTGGAAAAAAAACAGGCTTTCCTTTTCTTGGTGAATAAAATGGCCTGAGTTTTGTCAGCGTTGGGTTGCATTTTCCATATTTTGAAAAAATCGAAACTTTTGTCTACGGGATGTTGCAAGTCTTCCTCAATTTCATGGCCAGATTCACTTGCGGTGTAAATTGCTGTGTCATCGGCAAACATTGCTATTTCACAGTTGCATATTTCTGCAAAATCAGCGACATATGAAATATACAACAATGACTCAATACTGACCCTTGAGGTACACCCGAAGTTATGTTTTTCAAGCACGAATTTATGTTATTAATATTTGTTAATGTTTTCAAGAAAACTTTTAATTATCTTTATAAGAGGGGAAATGGTTATAGAGGAAAACCAAATAACTTAAGCTTATGAAGAGGGCCATCGTGCCAGATGCTGTCAAAAGCCCTTTCAATATCCAAAAGGACAAGACTTGTTGATTGCTTCATTTCAACTTGATATGTAAGCGATTTCTAGCGGATTTTTGCAATACAGAAACTAATACTTCTAGAGGATTTTCTTTTCTCTCTAAAAACTGTTTTTATTTTCAACAGCAAAACTGGTTTATGAAACCTCAGATGAGCGTATGGCTCATCAAAGTGATGTATGTTGTAGGAAATGTATGTGGCATGCATTGTAAAAACGCAAAATATCGATGAGTGGAAGGAATCGTCGACCACATTGGCTTGATCCAAGGAATCCATCGTTAAATACCGGCAAAAACCATTTATCATGAGCCACTGGAGTCGAGTACGAAACAAACACAGACCAGAAAAAAATGTTACAAGCGGAAGTTTACTTGTAAACATTATGACCCTCACACCCGGCCAATGTGTCTGCGCCTTCTGTGATTTGTAAGGCAAACATAAGCAATTGTGGGCCACAACTCGAACTCCTCTAAACCTGGAAACTAACTCCATAACAGCGCAGGTATTGTGGGTAACAGATTTCCCCAGGAACTGGTTCATAAAGCCGACACGCAATTAACGTGTGAAACAAATCGCAGGCCAGTGAAGTTGGCTCCAAGGGCTATTAACTTTAAGCTGGCAACGCACGAGAAACACCTGCCCGCCCACGCCCACCACCTCGCGAAGGCATAAGTGCTTTCACACCTTCACATCCGTCAGCATGCGTCACTGCCAATAGCATGCTGAGTCCACATCCAGCAATTACGTCCGCGACCCCGTCCCCGAAGCGCTGTTTACGTAACAAAATACGCAGCACAATAATTTTCACCTGCTAATGAGCGTGCAATTTTCCAGCACTAAGTGCTTCGCATTGGCGACCGCAGCAGAGGCGGTGTATGTCTGTCCATTCCCTAATCCTTTGCCTTTGACAATGCCGGCGACCGACCGGGTTACCTAAGCACCCTAGGCCCAAGGCAAATGAATTGAATGCATTGACGATCATAAACGTCCAAACATGACTGGGCTGGTGTTGCGATGAGGTCAAACTGCGCACGTGTACGCTTCGAGTGCACGACGGGATTAGAGCTCTTTGGCCATCGTAGCCGTCGACTTTGGAATGGTATCCTTCACAAGGTTCATATTACGAACTCTCGGTAGATGAGGTACTGCATGTTAATTTGCTGTGCCGTGAGGAGCGACGACACCCGTTCCCAGGTGCTCTCGGAATTAAGAAGGAACGTGACTCAGAGGCTGTCCACCGCCGCTTGCAAACCGGCCGCTCTTTTCTCTTCAGTCATATAGTGGATAATTTAATGTCACACGTGTCAATTAGTCTGCACCGGGCGAAGTGATTTTTATTCTTATTGGATTTAACGGTGAAGATGGAGGCGAACGAGGAGCCGAAGGAGAAGCGACGGCAAGGAAATTAATTTCTATTAGTATTCATGCCCGCGGGGGGCGGTCATGGATGAATGGATGGATGGCGTCATCTGAAATGCGACCCTTTATCGTTTGTCGTCGTCCAGTGGTTTGTCTGCGTAGGTGTTAGGAGGGACTGATGGGGCGAGGGAGGTGGAGGCATAAATTAAATGGTGCGAAGGCAGCGATATTCAATTAGCTGAGTCCTCCTATTCTAATTGCTTGGGAGTAATAGACTCTGGAGAGGTGTAATAAGCAGCAAATGCCTCCTCGGTGAAGGGCCATCTTATCATATCATCTTATTGACTGGAATTTGCAACGCAGTCGGTAGCCAGTTTGGTCAGTATTTTTTCAGCGGCTTGAGAAGTTCTGGACAGGCCCTCTGCGCAAATACGTTTCTTAGGATTTTCCTGGCAACTCAGAGTTATTCTTTTCAAACTAGTTTGCTTCTTTGCTGATCTAAGGCGGATGTAGAGCAAGTCAAGCACGTAGAGACAAGCGTCGATTCTTCTCAGTTAGCTAGTTTAGCGGCTTAGAGTTTTGATGAATAAATTCTATAAAATAACATGCTTTCAATTCCGAAACAATGAGACTCGATTTTAATTTTGAATTAAATTAACAAAAATTAAATAACGCAATGAGTGGTGACGTGGCGTTGTGGGTACCTGCGTCGATTCCTGTGCAATTCAATCTCGCTGCCTGGGTTCGATTCTCGGTACGACGAAATAATTTTCACGGCCCCACTGCTTTCGAGTCACTGACAACGCTCACAGAGTAATAACTGTCTAGAAGAAGTTTCTGAAACTTGGCCGTTCGGCATAAAACTGTAGCTCCCTTCCACTCGTGAGAGAACAACAGGACGCACAACACGAGTGGCTGCTGAAAAGCTAGACACTGACCCTCTACGGGCTGTAGCTCTACCCATATCCACGTTATCTAAATGTACACAGCCCGACATGGCTCATCGTACATGCATCTCTAATCACTAGAGCTAATTGCATTTTATCATCCAGATGTACCCGTGCTATCCATCTCTTTCACTCCAGGAAGCCATGAACATGTATAAAAAATGGTGCAATCCAGGCGACATCATTGATCGTACGCTGATTCTTCATCATCTTCTAGCATGCATGATCCGCTAAAGGGATCTCGTGGATAAACCACGCATGAGTGATCCCCAGGCAACTCGATCCTCCGCCATTGACTCTAACTCATCAGGAGGTATGCCCCAGCGAAATGTAGCAATTTTTTGGACTTGGTTCAACCACCACATCCTGGGTCTGCCAATCGGTCACCTACTTGATGGAATCGCATTCAACGCCCGCCTCGGAGGTCGTGATGAAGGGGACATTCGTGCCACTTGACCGAAGCATAGCCCACTCTGGTCGACGAAGCAGCTCCTCGATGTTGAGGATCTCGAGCACTGCCGTGTTTCTCAACTTATCCCGGAGAGTAATTCCCCCAACAGCACGAAGAACTCTTATCTCAGCAGCTCGTATTTGCGATCTTATTCTTTCGGTCATTACCCAAATTTCATGACCATAGGTGAGAGTTGGAATAAATACTGAGTTGAACTTGACACCTAGCTCGGCCTTCCTGATTACAAGTCTACCAAGCTGTTTCAAGATTGACCCAGCTTGACCAATCCTACAGGAAAGCTTAGCATTTCTCGATCCATCACTCGCGAAAAAGACCCCAAGATACTTAAACTTCTCCACCTGCTTCAATGGGACTCCAATAACTTGTAAAGTGCATTGAACAAGCGTTCTGGATATCATTCCATTCCAGCAGCAGCACATACGGCCACAAACTTTGGAGTGCGCGCTGGAGTTCCTTCTGGGAAGATGTGAGGATAACTAAGTCATCTGAAAAGAGAAGATGACTTACCCTCTACTCGCTCAATGAAAACATTCCTCGCCTCGTCTGCGCTGCAACATCCAATCCATATATACAATGAAAAGGAGAGGTGACAAGACGCACACTTGGCGAAGTCTACCGCCCACGATGAATGGTGTGGATTTAGCACCGTAAACCCGCTCACAGCTGGTACAGTTTGTGTATAGAGACTGAATGGCGTTCATAAGAGGACCACCAGTCCCATACTCCTACAGCCCATCTACAGCTGTTTTGTGGATTTGGAAAAAGCATACGATCGTATTTTGCTGCAGCGAGGGTATTTTGCTCAGCAGTATGAAAAATAGGAAGAGGTCTTGACTTTGCTTCTCGCCTAATGTGAGTAAGATTCAATACGATCGATACGAGTAGGAATTGGGAAGAATTCTATGTTAACGAAAACTTTTCAAGGGCTTATCAACTGTTCCTTCAACTGGAACTGAGAGCGTTGATTTCACTATTGGACAAATCCACTTCCGCACTCGTACAGTTGCAAGAGTACTTAAAGATCTCGACGTGCACAAATCCGCTGGCCCTGGATGGATTGTATTCCCCCTATTCTTCTGAAGAGGTGTTCTTCTGTGCTGGCAAAACCACTGCGTAAGCTATTTCATCTATCCCACGCTCTAGTTAACTTTCGGAGCAGATGGAAAACAGCATTTGTCCAGCCCGTCCCTAAAAAGGGCGAATCTTCGTCACCCACCTCATACCAACCGATAACACTTACGTCCCTTCTTTTTAAGGTCATGGAAACGCTGATAAATCGCCAGCTTATGAAATATCTTGAATCGTGGAAACTTCTTAATGGCCGGCTGTACGGTTTCCGCAGCAACAGGTCCACAGGTGATCTGATAGCTTATCTCACCGAAAAGGGGAACAAATCTTTGCACAATGCGGACGAAAGCAAGATCGTCGCGCTTGATATGTCTAAGGCATTTGAGTTTGGCATCAAGCTGTCTTGGTGCCCGTGGTGTCGATGAATATCTTCTTCAATGGATTAGAAATTACCTTTCGCACGTTCAATTCAAGTTGATTTGGATGGCTTCAAGTCTGATATCCACCAAATGAATGCTGGTGTTCCCCAAGGCTCTGCTCTGTCTCCGACACTTTTTCTCATTTTTATAAATGATCTCTTGTCTGCTGCTTCCAATTCAATCCATTCTTTCGCTGATGACAGCACCCTCAGCTTTTCATATTCGTTCCAAGCCTCACGACACTGCCCTTCGGCCGTAGAATTGGAAAGGCAGCTTATGCTGAGCCCATTGAATTCCGATCTTGACGGCATAATTAATTGATCCTTGGTATGTGTATCAGCACAGCACTTAGTTGGAACGAGCACATATTTGAGAAATGCTGCGATAATTTAATATTTCACTCTCTCTGATTTGATCTTATTTTATAAGGCGTATATCCGTCCCAAGCTTGAGTACAACTCTTATATCTGGTCTGGTGCCCCCAATACCACCCTGCACCTACTAGATATAATCCAAAAGCGAGCGATAACAACATAGCAGAGTCATTAGACTCGCTCAATGTTCAAGTGAGCTTGCCAACTGCATTCCTCCTCTCCATGAATTCACCCGCAATACCCGTCTCGCCAGGAATGTCCATCAGTTTACCCTTTAACCTACATTCGGACGCACAGTTCAATTTAGAGACTCGTTCATCAGCCGCACGACACGAATATGGAATGCTCTTCCCAGCTTAATATTTCCCCCTGAATACAATCCGCAGATATTTAAAACCAATGTGCATAGGTACCTCCTCTCCCTTTCTCCCTTCGGCCCCTCTTGTACCCGGACACTTAAGGGTATTGACAATACCTTGTGCGCGCCCAAATTATAAAAAAGAAACGCTGAATAGCCATGCTTTGCTCCTACTCGCAATGTGGTTCGAAGAAAACGTGAAATGAGGCTAAAGCCTTGGACTTGTCATAAAAATCCTCCAAAAAATTAAAATTTAAAACAAACTTGGCAAAACTTGCATCAAACATCCGCAAAACCCGTATAAAAAAATGTCCTCAAAAATCAATAAGGAAATTCGTATGTGCCGCGATAATTACAAGGGAATCCTAAAAAAGAATGGACTGTTAATAACTTATCAACAATTTGGAGAAAATGCCCGCGCCTGTTCCCTTTTCCATATTCGACCCATCCGTGTAGACATGGTTTATTGATGGGTTCGTTTGAGCTGCACTCCTCCCTTGTTGGGAAATGACACTGAAAGGGTAATTCGAAATCGAGGGAGGGGAAGGAGTAGTCAATTTCGATAGGGGCTATTTCTTGTCTGTCTAGAGTACGCGCATTTCCAATGCGCTAGAGTGCCAGTTCTTGGATTGGATGATCCTTATGGCGCCCTTTGCAGCTGTCATCTGCATATAGAGCTCAAGTGGAAAAAGATTCAGTAGTGCATCCCGCTGTTGGGGTGATGGAGATTGCTCTTTTTATGCTTAGGCATGCGCGCCTCTGTAAGCTCGAAAGCAGCTTTAGGTTGGAGTCCTTCAGGCGAACTTGCCTACTACTCTGCCATAATGTCAGGATCGGCCCCACAATTCTGTGTACATCAACATCAATGTTTTGGAGTTGGGACCCCATTTCTTACTGAATATGAGGTATAAGGCACAGGCCGCTTACTTGCTCTCTCTTCTATATTAGGTTTCCAGTCTAGGATTAGGCCAAGGTATCTCGCACTTTCTCTTAGATTGAGGGTTGCACCCTAAATTTTTGGGAGATCGAAAGGCGGAATGACCCTTTTATTGGTGAAGAGAACCAACTCTGTTTTTGGTGGTTAATCCCAAGACCGCAAGATGTTGCCCACTTAAGGAGGGTGGGAATTGTGTGTTCAACCAACTCGAGAAGTTTCCCTCTGCTAATTACGAGAACGTTATAAGCCTAAACATGTTTCTAGGCCCTTCCCGAGAAACTGCGTTTTTCTAGGATATCATTAATGGCTAGCACCTATAGCACTGGGGAAATAACTCCGCCTTGAGGGGTGCCCCTTTAGGCCAGGACTTTGACAGTAGAGTCACCTAAAGTTGTATTTATGATTCTTCTCTTGAGCAGACTGAATATTACCGACGTAATGGATTGCTCAACTTTGTTCTTTACGAGTGCATTATTAATTGGCTCGGTCTCTAAATTTTTGAATCTCTAGGAATGTAGCGAGGGCATACTTCTTGATATTTAGGGACCTTTCAACTGACCTAACTACATCATGTAGTGCAGTCTTTACGCCTTTGCCCTTCATATACGCATGATGTGCGCACGAGATAGAGTTGTTATGTTTGAGGCTTATCGGTCTAAAGTCTTTCGACTAGTTTTTCCTGCCTTAGGGATGAAAACTACTTTAGCTTCCCTCCAGGTGGATGGTATATAAACGTGAGTTAGGCTGTATTGAAAGAAGTCTTTAAAGAGAGGAGTGACAACTTCCTTGGACTTTTGCAGCATGATGGGAATAATGTCATCAACTCCAGGGGATTTAAAATTATCGAAGGAGACAATGGCCCATTTGATTCCGCCTCCGGTTACAATTCCGTTTGGAACGTCATGTACAATATCTGATATCGTGCATCCCGGGAAGTGGATATCTACGAGGAGACGTAGAGTCTCAGCAGACGACTGTGTCCATTCGCCTTCATTATTCCTGATAAAGCCAGGGACAGTAGGACTTTGGCAAACATTTTTCTTAATCTGGCAGACAAAAGGCTCCCTCGATGTCGACAAAAGCAGTGACGGTAAATAAGTTTGTGCTCGATAGATTTTTCTACAGCACCAACAACCGAGTGCCGAGCTGTTTCCACGGATTTGCCCTTGTTGTAGGCATGCTGAGAGATCGATATTTTATCAGTGACTATGTGTCGAGTGAATACATCGATAAGTTTTTCGAGTGGAAAGTAGTGGTACTTACTGCAGTCAGCGTGGCTTCCGTGATCTCAATGATTTCAGCCGGAAATTTATCAACTCCCCTTTCTTGACCTCTTCCCAGTATGTCACTGTCCTTTGCGTCTTACCACATCAACGCCCCTTTCTTGACCTCTTCCCAGTCTGTCACTGTCCTTTGCGTCTTACCGCACAACATCAACGCCCCTTTCTTGACCTCTTCCCAGTCTTATCACTGTTCTTTGCGTCTTATCTCTGTCCATTTAGAACCGACTTTTATATTACTTGTCCAATTTTAAGAAATATCGCTTAATCAATGTTAAAGAATACTCAATAATAAAATGTCTTTCTATTCTTTCAGGTAAGTTAAACCCACGTTCTAACAACATTATCTCTCTGGTAAGTACATTACTTCGGCCACAACTTTGTTACAACTCCGCTGTTCAATGGAGTCCTTTTCCGGACTTGTGACATGGGCAAGCTGATGCCTCCACTACTTCTCACAAGCTACTCACTCACAGCTCTGGACTTGCATGACCAAAAGTGTGTGTAAAAAAGTCGGTGTATTTCCCAACAGCTACAAAACTTTCCAGCCTCCACAGCTGCATGTATTTCTCCTTGCAAAGGCAAAAGTCGTTGCATTAAACTACATCCTTCTGGCTAAACAACCAATTTAGTTTTCACGCACAAATTTGAAACGCCTATCGGTTAAGAGATCAGCAGACCACTTGACAGCTCATTTATAATACGCTTGTCCGGATAAGGCGTCTCCAAATAAATCGCTAGGAGAAAATCAGCCCGCATATCTAATAAACACGCAACGAACTGTGTCCTAACATGGTTCTTATCGAATCGAAACCAGATTCCTTCACGAGCGCACAGCAACACACGCGCAACGATGTCGCGATTTGGCACACTAATTAACAGACTCGCACAAGACACAATCAGGGAGTGCCTAGGCAGTCAAATACTTTAAATTGTTACTAATTGATTTGCTCATTTGAATCTCTTGCAACGGCGGCGGTATTGCATGCCGGTACGGCTTGTGGGCCAGACTAGATTTTCACATGTTAAGTATCTTGTGTGTGACTTTATTCATTTTTCTAACAACTCCCTCGTGTTTTCTTCGTCGTCGCCGTCAGTTGGTCAAATTTGGGTGTCAACTCGTGAACGACATTTTTCGCAATTTCGCAGGAGAACTTGTGCACCGGAGTTGTCGCCCGAATAAGTGCGCTCTTGTCTAGTGAATTATTCAGTTTAATGCGTCACGCTTTGAATTACATGTTCTGACAGACAAACTTACATCTAAGTTCAGCCTACGGGCGATATCAAGGCGCACAATTTGTTCGACATGCTCTGTCAATCCATGTTTGGCATGTCAGCAACTTTCGAAAAGAAAAAAAATAACAAAAATTGCGACTTGAGATGTGAGTGATTTTTTCTAAGTCGTCACAGAGCTGCTGGCTTTATGTTGAAGAGCGGTGAATCTGAGTGGTTTGTCACTATTCGGGAATGTTCTGCGTTTGTTAAGCTCTGAGCGTGTTAACTAATTGAACGTTTTATTCAAATGGGTCATCAATTAGTGAAACACGCGCTCATACTTAACTAGTGTGATAAGGGCTTCGTGAGTGGATTTAATAAAACCCGACAAAAGAGCTGGTTATTTGCTAAATTTTGAGTGGGGTTCCGGTTGAGGAATAATTTTGTAGAACAATGAAGTCGTTATGGTGTGAACCTCGTTTTACCGTAGACTGACAGGCAATAGCCAACGTGAATCTCAGGAGCTTGAGGGTCAGAAGAGAAAGCATGCGTTGTGATGTTAACACTTCCTCAAATTGATTGCCTGCCACATGGGTAGCATCACATCATATGGAAATCAAATGTCAATTGTGTGTGGTTTTGGCATATATGTAGATTTGAAGGATCTTCCAGAGCTTCCGAAATTTGACAGTTGATAGCGTTGAAGTTGCTAATGTCAAATTAGCTATCATTTATTCATAGTCATTATTCATTGCCCAAATCACTACGGACATAACAAGGAGTAAACGAAGAAATTGGTTTGTCAAAATGGGTTTTCTGTTCGGGAGACGTTCGAAATCATCTTCAGCGATTAAGCCCATTACGTCAACAAACCACAGTGCCGAGTTTGGGACGATACCAAACCACAAGGGATCCAAGAGTGTCGAAAGCATACCGACAAAACCACTACAGTGAATCTTCTCTTTACGGACACCCCTCTTTTTACTGACAACTCGTCATGGTCAACGCATGAAGATATTCGTGTATTTCAACCCCTTCCGAACGGGCACCCCTACATAACGGACAGACGGTCTCGCTGCTGTCCGCTTTAGAGAAGTTTCGCTGTATTTGGTGCGGTTTTCGGTCCAGAACGGACACCCCTTCATAATGGACAGACGGTCTCGCTGCTGTCCGCTATAGAGAAGTTTCGCTGTATTTGGTGCGGTTTTCGGTCCAGAACGGACACCCCTACATAACGGACAGACGGTCTGGCTGCTGTCCGCTATAGAGAAGTTTCGCTGTATTTGGTGCGGTTTTCGGTCCAGAATGGACACCCCTACATAACGGACAGACGGTCTCGCTGCTGTCCGCTATAGAGAAGTTTTGCTGTATTTGGTGTGGTTTTTGGTGTATACTTCTTTGAATTGAGACACCAACGACTGTCATCAACAGGGCGGTGGTACACCGATTGCCGTCTTAAACTTCTTTAATTTTTTTCAAATCGAAGCTTAGATTTCGAAGTCCATTCGCAGTATTGGGTCCATATCTTAATTCGTGATGGCGTAACTTGTATTGTTCCATTGGAACATGCGTTGGAAAGCTACTGTCATTGTACGTCATTTCAGTATATGTCATTCATTTGAAGCGTAAACAACAATAATTTTTGTTCACTCAAATATGTCGAACTTTGGGCCTGAAAAGTGTTTTTGCGGGGAGTTCTTCTTCATTACGTTAATATGAACTGCTGCCGAAAGTCATCGTATTTTGGTGGAAGTTTATGATGAACGCCAGTTGAGCGAACGTGCCAAAAGTGGTTTGCAGGATTGGCCAACCAAATCAACGGCAAAGCCGAATATCCATTGCGCGAAGGCAATGCTCTGTATTTGGTGGGAAGAAGGGAGTGCTGTATTATGAGCTGCTAAACCCGGGTGAAGCAATGGGCAACGCTACCGAACACAATTAATCCGTTTTAAGAGAGCAGTAGCCGAAAAACGCCCGGAATATGCGACCAGACACGAGGTAATAATTTTCCATCATGACAACGCTCGGCCCCACGTTGCTGGTCAAAGCACAGCTCATTATTTCCTCTACAGGCCATTTTGCAGAGCATCGGTGGGAGATAGGACTCTTTTATGGTTTCTTCGATTTCACAAATACTGACCGCTTGTTCTTCTTGCAGTTTCTCTTCGATTTTCATTCTTAACTATAAAGCAGAAAGTTTGTGTGTCTGACCGACAAAGGCTCCGAAACTACACGCCGCGAAATTTTCAACAAAAATCATTCTAAAATTTAGATGCTGAATATGACAAATTTTGAAGTCGGTACGACATACGGTTCGGAAGTTAGGAGCACTTTTTAAACGGGAATAAAATTCTCAAAATAAGGGTGGTTGCAGCAATCCAGTATGAAACCATTTCAAGTTGCGTAGTCGTGGATATCAACCATCCCCCAGTGTGTTGTAACTTCCATATTTACACACACATTTTTCATATTTTGCTTTGGTGCAACCATTCATTTTTTTCTACGTCGCAATCAAACATATGCGAACGACTGCCTGAGTTACCAAACGAAAGGGAAACAATAAACATTTTCGCACTTCTCTTATTTTGTCATGCCCAAACTATCTATGTATGTGCATATACACAGCTACACACAAATCATTCAATTTTGCTGAAATTGTGAATATTGAACTTCTGAACGGATTAGCCGATTTAGATAAAATTTCAGAGCTAGACTAATTACATAATGTGTTGCAAGATAATTTTTTTCTTGGTTGAATAAAGTTTGACTTCAATTTGCACAACAAGTGAACATCGCGCGCAGGTGCATAGATGGGACTTCCAAGAACTTTTTTTTATGAATCGCTTGATATCCCTCCACGTTGTGTAAATGTTTCAGAAAAAACCGTAATTTCCGTCCGTTTTGCTGCAGCACACATTGATAATTCAAACTTCAACATGTATGCACACAGTCAACGAATTGTACCCATTATGAGTAGGGATGTGAATGAGAGGTTGGGATGGACATCAATGACAAAAGAAAATTCGAATTCTTCTCAGAGTTCTGGTTCGAGCAGTCTTATTATTGTTTTAAATTAAAAAGTGCGCAGTAAACATTTATTATACGGAATATTTTCACTACAGGTAAAGTACCGGGTGAAGAAGCATACCCGGGCAAAGCCGGGTACGAAATCTAGTCCTATATAAAGCGGAGTTTTTTTTTTCATTTCAAACAAGCTTGGGAAGCACAGTCATTTGTCCAATAGGATCATTTTCAGGGGGTTTGAGTCCACACGTGATTGGTTCGAAATTAATGACATCTAGCCAAGACTAGCCAAGAACAGACCAATAGAATCTGTTGAAAACGTGGCTCGCAGCTTGAGTTGATTTTGTTGACTTTGAGGGCTTGTAAATAAGTGTAGGTGTCTAGTATATATGTATTAAGCAAGGTTTTGAAATCATAAGCCCGGGTTATCTAAGAGTACTTATACATAAAACTAAGAACACTTCAGAGCGCTTTCTCCAAAGACCCTATGTGCAGACAGCCCCTATTTACCTCCGCAATTATAGTTACGAGGGGCGTTCAATATATTCTCGGTATTCGCGTTTTATCTCTAGTTAAACAGAATCGTAATGGCAACTGCGACGATGGTGGTGAAAATTGAGCATCGCGCTGTAATTAAATTTCTCACTAAGCAAGGAAAAAGTCAAAAAACTATTCATGAAGAGATGGTGGCTGTTTACCAGGGTTCCGCACCTTCATTATCAACTGTGCAAAAGTGGTCAAGTGAGTTCAAGACAGGCAGAGAGAGCATTGAAGACGACCCCCGCTCCGGCGCCCCGGCTACTGCTTGTACGGGAGAAAGCATCAAAGAAGTCGAAAAACTTGTTCTTGAGGATGCCCGAATAAAGGTGAAAATGATGGCAGAGATCACCAAGCTTTCAATTGGTACCATTCACACCATTCTTCATGACCATCTTAACCTTTCAGAGGTCAGTGCGAGGTGGGTGCCACGAATGCTCACAGCGCCTCAGGAAAAACTGAGAATCGCATGCTGTAGAGAGCTTTTGGAGATGTGTAGTGAGAACGCGGACGGTGTTATGGAAACGTGGACCCATGAAAGCAAACAAGAGTCCATGCAGTGGCATAAAAAAGGAACAGACCCCCCGAAGTCTGCCGGGAAGCTCATGGCCACAGTTTTTTGGGACTCAAAGGGAATCTTGCTCATTGAGTACAAAAAAAAAGGTGAAACCATCAACGCCACATCCTACGCTTCCACATTGCATAATTTGCGGGAGGAAATTAAAAAAAGACGGGGTAAACTCGCAGCGGGTGTGTTGCTTCTTCATGACAACGCTCCTGTTCACACGGCGCGAGTTTCCAAGGCTGCTGCGCGAGATTGTGGTTTCGAAGAAATCCAACACCCACCCTATAGACCAGACCTTGCCCATCGTGATTATTTCCTGTTTCCGGATTTGAAAAAACGTCTTTGTGAAATGAAATCTTCGGATGATGACATGGGTATTTTGCAGAGAAAGAGGAAATTTATTTTTTTGAGGGTTTAAAAAAGCGTATCTCAAGATGTAACAAATGCATTGATGTTAGGGGAGATTATATTGAAAAATAAAAACAATTTAAATTGAATGCGCATTTTCCTTCATATCGATACCGAGAATATATTGAACGCCCCTCGTATATTCATCAGCCTTGCTTTGACGCTCAACACTAGTGACACATCAACACCGTGTTCTCTGTCCGAGTTACACATGCCATCAAAAGTCGCATTGTCAAAAGCATCCTCTATATCGATGCGTATTCCTTTACAAATTTGCTGAGCCTGCCAACTTCTGTAAGAAAACCTTCCACGGTAGCCTTGAAGCACCGAACATAACCATAAAGTAGCGAGAAGCAGCACACTTGAAGCCCATAAATGCTTGTGGTTGCTTAACCGTAATAACTTCAAGGACTTTCTTGGAAAGCGTGAATTCAATCGACCAATGGTGGTTCACAAACTTTTGTCGGACAAAGTCTAACATTTCAAGATTGCAAAGTCACAAAGAAAAGCGGATATTTTTCGAACAACGCAGTCGATTACCATCCGGATACGAAAACGTTCGCTCTAATTAAATGTCGAATTGAATGAAACCCATTCAGGGCATGTCCTTTTCACGTTTGCTTGTCGGTGGTTTGTATTCGCTAGCAAGCCTCTGCCTTTACCCACCCATGATTTATGAACTAACAAAAAAAAAAAAAAACAACAGGAACATAAAAGTAAAAATAAAACCTCGTCGTTTACAAATCCACCGAGGTAATTAGTGAAGGAACCATAGACGGCCTCATGAAACTAATTATCCTCGGAAAAAGTGCGAATATTCCAGTGGCCCTTTGTGTACTTATGCACTTAGTAAGCTGTCAACTACACCAAGGCTGCTCAAAGGGCATGCTGAGGGTTGCTTTAGTCCGGTCCCGCTGGGGTGTCGGATGTGAAGTGAGGATTGTGACGGTTGTCGGAATTGCTCCCATTGTCTGCCGACTACCTGTAGTCGGTTTTGAATTTCTGTGTCTCTACAGGTTTGTTTCAGATCTTGAACGGTGTTGGGGGCCATAAAAGGAAACCTTGTTTTTATGGTATTGTTTGCTTAATTTTCAGATCAGTGACGAATGGAATGAATAGGCCTGTTTCATAGATGGTGTGCATCGTTTTTGTTGTCGCCGCGAGTCGTGTGATCCCTTAGGATGGCGCTACAGTCCGTCCTGGAGCGAGACATGGCTTCCGTTGGTATGCACAAGTGCATGATAGTTGGGATAGACTTGAGTCTTCTTAGGACGCAGGGACAATGGCCACTATCACGTCTCTATTTCTCGTACCTGGGTTGGGTTATTTCCAGACTGGTATTGAAAGGCATCCTTAGCTGGAAATTTACGGAAGTACGAGTTCAAACAGATCGTCTATTACATAAAGTAGAACCAGAAGAGAGTGAGTCCCTGTCTCTACCGCCACTTGCTATAAATCATATCGATGCTGGCTTGGCGACAGGCTAGTCTTTGTTCGATTTGCGGGACCGAAACACACAAGCCTTATCGATGCTTAGAGTGGAGCATTCGGTTTTCCCCCAGCCAGTTGTTTGTTTCCAAATTTGAAGAGGATCTAAGACATGCATCTTAGCAGAGCACGTTCCACTTAGGGTTGGAGGCCGTAGTCTGTGAGACTTCACTTGATAACAGTGGAATTCTAGGATTTGGTATAGGCGAGTACGGTGGCGACGCGTCCTATTGTTAATTTCGTTCATGAACGCCGGATTTCCGAGAACCATATTTTTGTTTTTATAATTTTCTCAACTGACATCAACCACCCACCAAATGTGTTTTTTCACTTGTCCCCTAAGTCCTAACTTCAGGCAATTCTTCTCAGTGTATTTCCCAATCCGCGCCAGGCTCTCGTGGACTTGAGCCAAATCGTAATCCTTAAGAGGACAAAATACTGATGTTTTTCCGATCTCCACTCAAAGTAATATAAAATTTCCCATTTCGCACGAATAGAGCGTGGACACTCATGCACAACGAGCAGTGCTGCTTCCTACACGTCGTCTCCACTGGACATGAACCATGTTCTGCTCATGAACATGGTGTGAAAAAATTTAGTGGAGACACACAAATTCATGCCTGACTTGACACGAGCTCTGTTCGAAAGTTGCACATGCGTTTTGACGTTTTCCTATATGTGCGCGATTTTGTGAATATTGAGAGTAAAAGTAAAAGTGTTAGTAAATATCATTTTTGGCATTATTTTTAGTGAGATCTACTTCGTTGATTGGTGTTTGGTGACGGTTGACGCTCTCGCAGCCAACCTTGAAGTGATGCATGGCATATCTTGCCCACGAAAGACAAGATCGCGGGTGACTGTTCAGATTGTGGTCGTGATGTTGACCAGAAATATGTCCAGTGGAGACGGTGTATTACTTACTTAAGGTGCCACTACAGTCCTTGGCGGACCTTGCGCGCATTAGACTAGCGTCTCTAGCCAGTTGGATCAGTAGCTGCCTCCAGTTTCATATGAATAGTTGGTCGAGATCATTTTCCATTTTGTTCGAAAACTTTCCTAGTCGGATCACTGGTTTCAATTGGCTCTACATGCCCTAGCCATCTCAATCGTTGGACCTTCACTCTTCTGGCTGAGTCGGTGTCACTGAACAGCTCGTCGTTATATCTCCACCTCTTTGAACACGGGACCGATAATCACCCGAAGAATTGTCCTCTCAAAGCAACCAAGAACAGAACAACGTCCGCTTTTGACAAGGTCCATGCCTCTGCGCCATATTGCTAGACGATTAAGGACTTACAGAGGGTTTAAATCGATTTGACAACAGTTATTATTCGTTTGACTTCAGCGCTGGTGTCGTTGTCTGAATTGGTTGCGGTCCTTGGCAGTCTTTGAGTAGCTCGAAGTTGTACATATCTGTCTACTGTGACATCGGTGTTGGGTGTCCTTTTTCGGCCTTGTCTTCATTCAACGTTAAATCTATGTTCGCGACCTTCGTCGCAATACACACAAAAGTGCCTCTGTGTTCTTCCAATCATGTCAATATTCTCGGCATATGCAAGTAGTTCGACGAACTTCTGAAAGATTGCGACTCTGGTGTTGGCGTGCGAATTCTGAGCAATTCTTTCAAGAATGATTTTGAAGAAGGCAGGGCCATACCGGTCTTCATAGAGCCGAGTGCATTGGCCACCGTCATCCTACACAAACGGGCGAGTTTGGTAGGGATGCCAAACCTAGACATTGCTGTGTATCGCTCGCCTCTCTATAGATGCTGTCATACGATGAAAAGGTGGTGGATATCGATTTGTTGCCCCTTGTTTTTTTTTTTTTTTTTTAAACTGAAGTCGACATTCCTGGCCACAGACGTGCCTCTATAGATGCCGCAAAAGAGGGTCTCATTTGTGTGCATCGGGAAAACAAGGCTTGCATCCATCGGGCATGCTTTCTTCACTCTATTTCACAGACGAGATGGTCCATGGTCCTTACCAGGTCATCACCTCCAGCTTTGAAAAGCCCAGCTCCAACAACTTTTTTGAATTCCTGCTGCGATTCTACAAGGAAGTTGCCTCGATTGTCCCTGCAGATCGATTCAGTTCGGGCTTTATAACCTGGGCTGACTTTATCCTTTCGTAAAACTTCCATATGTCATTCCATATAGCAGTTGTGTATTTTTTATTTTTCTCATTAATTTTTATTATTCAATTTATGTCATAATATACTTAAAACATGACAAAAATACTTCAAAACTTATCAGACGAAAAATGGTTCTAAATGTAACTTAATGGACCTAGCCGGGCACTTTAAGCTAGGCTTAAACTTCTGCTATGTCTTTCGAACTGAACTAAAATCGTAAATATTTTGTAAATATATATTTGGTGAAAATATTTAAACAAAGGAAGGATATAAAATAAAAAATATAAAATTAAGAAAATTTTCCAAAAAACTTAATGACAGAACTGTTTTCCTTAAAACCTATATACTATCTTACATATTACCTTATGGTAATCTTACATCCATATATATATATATATGTATGTAAGACTATGTACACCCACGCATATATTTGTACTTAATATATAAAGGGTGGTTAAATTAAGGGCCAATGTTGATTTTGAATAAAACACAAATTATTTAGGAAATTATTGTCATTTCTTTTTATTATGATAATAATGGTATGGTTCAATTAAGTATGGAGCGAAATATCGGCCAAATAGCCGCCGCGACCTCGCCGGCACACCGCCATCCGCTGGTCCAAATTTTCGATGACGCTGAAGCATAATTGAGGTTCCATGCCGTTAATGTGCCGAATTATCTCATCCTTTAGCTCTTGAATTGTTGCTGGCTTATCGACGAACACCTTTTCTTTCAAATAACGAGAGAAAGCAAAAAAATCCAACGGTGGCAAATCACATGATCGTGAGATAACACGGCCATTGAATTTGTCGCGCAAAAGAGCCATTGTTTCGTTAGCTGTGTGGCAAGTGGCACCGTCCTGTTGAAACCACGTACCGTCCACATTCATATCTTCAAATTCGGGCCATAAAAAGTTCGTTATCATTTCACGATAGCGAACACCATTCACAGTAACTGCCTGACCGGCCTCATTTTGGAGAAAATACGGCCCGATGATGCCGCCAGCCCATAAACCGCACCAAACAGTCACTCTTTGTGGGTGCATTGGTTTTTCGACAATTACTTGGATTCATTCGCCCAAATGCGGCAATTCTGCTTATTGACGAATCCACTGAGGTGAAAATGTGCCTCATCACTGAAGATGATTTTCTTCGAAAATTGATCGTCCACTGTTGCTATTCCTTGCCACCATTCTGACCATTGGCGACGCTTGAAACGGTCAAGAGGCTCTAGTTCTTGAGTCAATTGCACCTTGTAAGCGTGTAAATGCAAGTCTTTATGCATAATGTTCACCAACGACGAGCGTGAGAGGTGCACGATGTTGGACTGCCCTTCCGCCACAGTATCGAATAGAAGCAATATTTTCTGCTGTACGAGCTGTACGAGCATGCACTGGTGTTTTCACATCTCCTACAGACCCGGTTTGCTCAAATTTTCGCACGATTTTTCCGATTGTTCGATTGTACGCACATTTGGACGATTAAATTGACCGAAAAAATCACTAAGTGCACCATATGCATTTTGATTTGCACGCCCATTTTTATAATAAGCCTGAATAACTTTAACGCGTTGCTCGATTGTGCGTGGGTACTCAGGTGACCGATGTATTCCTCGCTGGCGTGGGTACTCAGGTGACCGATGCATTCCTCGTTGGCGTGTGTATTTCTCAGACGCTACGGCCCAAATTCTGCGTACCAAGTTGGTTGCTAACTTATATATATACATACGTATACACACCGACAGGTGTACACATGTGTATACCCGTTTTTATTTACTTATTTTTATACTATGTACCTATTAGCGCCAGAGGACGCGGACCTAAATCTAAGCCACTGCAAGCCGCAGAGCGACTACTCCCCAATCGGGTGATACGCACTACCCTTTTTACCCCGCGTCTAGAGGGTTCGACAAGGGAGTTCCCTCTCTCCCCAGCCCCACAACTTGGCAATATTCCGTCTTGAATCAGTCTTGAGTAGATCCTTGTTTTTAAATTCATTTTTATTTTGATATTTATAACCAACGAACATACTAGACAAAAATTCTTAAAACTAGTTAGACGGACAGAATGGCCCTTCGCGGGCACTCTAAGCTAAGCTTAATCTTATCTTATGTCTTTTTTTAATATTTTTTTTTACACTTATTTATTTACAACTTACGAACTACCCTACCCTAGGCTATGTAGGTCGGTCATGGCTTACAGCTCATAGATTTACATCTCATTTGCTGCAAGACAGCAACCGACTGCTCCTCCTTTCGGGGATACGTACTAACCTTTCTATCCCGGGTCTAAAGGGTTAGACGAGAGAGTTTCCTCTCTCCCCAGCCACCAGAATTTTCGGTGTTGCATTGCAACATCCCGAACTTCTCTCCTTGAAGAACGTCTCCGGAGAAGACCTTCTTCAGCTCGTTGTGCGACGGAACGGTCGTAGTTGAGCCGCTCATCCACAGTCGAACAGGCGATATGGAAGATGAGCGGTACCGCATTTATATCTTGCAACAGTCTGTTCTTGTCTAAATGGAGAAAGGCTTCTGGGGGGGGCGCAGCCTTGTGGCGTACCTTTTCGCGGTATTGTGTATTGGGGTAGTAAGCCCCTGAGATTCATCGCTCTAGCTGTATGATCTCGAATCAACTTCAGCAGGAAATTGTCCGCTCGTATCGGGTCTGCCCTGTTGTATAAAACTGCGGTGGAATAGAATTTTCTGTACTGGGACTCTGGAGTTGTGGATAAAGGCGAAGACAAGCCCTCACAAACAACCGAATCTTTTCCATCAAGCTTGCACTCACGTTGAACCACAGGGGACAGCCAAAGGTGAGCATTGACCGGATGAGGCCTATGTAGACGATAACATTCACTCTTGCATCGAGTTGCCTTTTCAGTCTCTTTGTAAGGGCAAAAGCGCCTTGAGCCCTGGCCAGAGCAGCATCTACATGTTTGTTAAAATAACGATACTGGTCTGGCCAGAACCCCGGGTATCTGACTACAGTCCTTGGCGCCAGTGTTTGCCCGTGTCGCCCAACAATTGCGAACTTTCGCCAATTCTTTTTCGTATACGCCGAGGCCTAATACAACGGCGTCTGGTTTTTGACTTCTGAAAATTGATACACAACTTCCAAGTCATCGCAATCTCTCATGAATGAATCGAAGTCGCTCTGCGCGAGAGTAGTGATGTCCTCTATTTTGTTGCCTGATCTGTACACGATCATGTCGTCGGCGTGACGGGAGAGAACTTATCAGATTGCTCATGTAAATGCTGTCGAATTAATCGCACCCTGCTGGAGACCATTTTTACATCAAAAATACCTTCGGAGGTCTCGCTGCCATTGTGGACGACGGACCGTCTACCGGTAAGTATGTTACACAGTAGGTACAACAGTGGCTTGCTAATGGCTAGCCCATTGAGCTTGTAAAATAGGCCGTCTGGTTAATACGTGTCAAAAGCCTTCTCCAGGTCAATCCAGCATCCCCCAATCCCCCGTTCATATCGAAGACAGAGTCCCAAGCGGTTTTCGAATTACTAAAGAAGAGTTGGAATCGACAGGATCTCGAACAAGACGCCTCCCCTTAGAAGTGGTTAATATGTACACAATCCTGTTTAAAAATGCTCTAAATAGCGCACATTATCCGGAGCACCGGAAACTGCGATCGTTCAACCCATATCCAATGCGAGGAAAATATTCTTCGAATTCGTCCCCCGAGCATCAGCAAGGTATTCGAGAAGGTGATCAAGAGAGCATTGATCAACTGGACTAAGGACAAAATTATAATTCCGGATAACCAACTCGGTTTCAAAGCGGGGCATGACACTATTCATGCCGCGTCGAAACTGGTGTCGGATATCCAATCGTCCAAGAGCTAGAAACAATGTGCGGGTGTAGCATCTGTCTATTCTACCGATCGCGTGCTCCTCATGCTCCTTCTCTGCCGAAGCCTGTCTCCCCTCTATTGTCTTTAAGAATTGGTAAGTCATCGCACGCTCTCATAGACTCCAATCATATTCCGAAAACGCACCCTTTTCATAAAGCTTCTCTATAAACGATGTGGGCAGTGAATTCAGATTGAAAAAATGTAGAAGACCGAATGTGTGAAATAAGCCACGGCCATGGACATTAGACAGTGCACCTTGCTGACACACTCAGATGACAAATGTCGCCAATTATATACCACATCTGCACCCTCAAGTGGCGAGGGAACGTGCTCCCACTCTCTCTCTCCAGCTTGAGGCGCAAGCCGCATATGAAATGAAACGATTGGTAACATTGTTGGGGTCTAATTAGCCGCCGTTTTGACAGTCGTTTGGTCATCCGGCGAAAACATGATCATTTCATACTCCCATATGGTCATACCTACATATGTATGTGTGAGCGCAAGTGTAGCAGATAGTATTGATTAATGTTCGATCGACCTTTCTGTGGCGTCATGCCGCAAACCAACGACATAATTACCGTCCAGCTGTTGCAGATGAAACCCACAACATCCTACTTGTTCTTATATTAAATCCATTGTCTTGTCCACATAATCGTTCCCTTGAACGTAACGAATACACGTGCGTCTAGCGGGCGCATCAACAGCTTTGCAGATGACGTCTGTGGAACACAATTCAATGGAAACGCTCAGAACAACAAAAGGACTAGTCCTTGGCGCGAGACGAACAAAGCAACCAAGCGACAGCGAAGAAGCAACGAAAAATGAATGTTATACGCAGATCTGTTCATTTATTGTTTTTTTTTTTTTTTTTCTTCACAACACAAAGGCAAATCAAGGATACAACCTTCCCGATGTGCCCCAGTTAGAGGCAGATGTTTTGATACGAGGATGAGAATGGTTCTGTGCAGGTTTCCACTCGCAGTGGATGGGGAAATGTGACGCAAGTCTATGACTGGATGCAGGGATGAAGTAAGGATGTTGCGCGATAAGAAGCCCTTTTGTATCAGATTTTTTTCTCGGGATTACAGGGGGAATAGTCCGGTTGGCTGGTAGTGGTTGTGTACATGAGGTGATTGCAAAGGAAGCAATGGATTAGGCTCAGCGTTTGCTACTCGTTGTATCTGCTGAATACCGCTAAGAGAGAACGAGTGAATAAATATGACGCCAGTGCCTAGTGGTTTGGACACATATGCGAGATGATGACCGCGCTATGCAAAGCTACTCATTATCTGTGAACGGACACTGATTTCACCATGGGACGAGTTCACTTTGGTACAGTTGCAAGAGTACTGAAAGATCTCGATGTGCACAAATCCGCTGACCCGGATACTCATGAAAGGGTGTTCTTCTGCGCTGGCAAAACCATTGCGTAAGCTTTTTCATCAATCCCACACTCTAGGTATCTTTCCTCGCAGATGGAAAACAGCATTTGTCCAGCCCGTCTCTAAAAAGGGCGAATCTTCGTCACCCACCTCATACCGACCCATAGCACTTACGTTCCTTCTTTCCATAATAATAAATAAGAGATAAGATAAATCGCCAGTTTGTGAAATATCTTGAATCGCGGAGGCTTCTTACTGGCCGGCTGTACGGTTTCCGCGGCAACAGGTCCACAGGTGATCTGATAGCTTATCTCACCGAAAAGTGGAACCAAACGTTGCACAATGCAGACGAAAGCAAGATCGTCGCGCTTGATATGTCTAAGGCATTTGACAGAGTTTGGCATTAAGCTCTCTTGTCGAAAATTTCATCAATGGATTAGAAAAACTGTTCAATTCAAGTTGTTTTGGATGGCTTCAAGTCTGGTATCCTCCAAATGAATGCTGGTGTTCGCCAAGGCTCTGCTCTGTCTCCGACACTCTTCCTCATTTTTATAAATGCTCCCCTGTCTGCTGCTTCTAATCCAATCCATTCTTTCGCTGATGACAGCACCCTCAGCTTTTCATATTCGTTCCAAGGCTCACAACTCCGCCATTCGGCCGTAGAATTGGAACGGCAGCGTATGTTAAGCACATTGAATTATTATTTTGACAGCACAATTAAGTGGGGGGAAGAACAATCGAGTGGAATTCAATGCTTAAAGCGGGCCCTTGTTAGTCGGCCATTATCCATGAATGGCGCTTGCGTTTATGATCGTTCCAACACAACACTAAGTTGGGTCGGTCACATATTTGAGGTCCCAAAAATGCTGCGAAATGCTTAGGTTTCCTTAATCGAAGCAAGAAATATTTCACTCTCTCTGATTTGGTCTCATTTGATAAGGCGTATATCCGCTCCGAGCACATATCTGGTCTGGAGCCTCCAATGCCACCCTGCAACAACTAGATAGAATCCAAAAGCTAGCGATAAAACTTATATTGCAGAGTCATTAGACTCGCTCGAACATCGACGTTCCGTCTCGTCTCTATTCGTATTTAATCGCTATTTTAACAAACGATGCTTAAGTGAGCTTGCCAACTGCATTCCTTCACTCCATGAATTCACCCGCAATACCCATCTCGCCAGGAATGCTCATCAGTTTACCCTTGGGCCTACTTTCGGACGCACATTTGAATTTAGAGACTCGTTCATCAGCCGCACGATACGAATATGGAATGCTATTCCCAGCCCAATATTTCCCACAGACTGCAATCCTCAGATATTCAAGACCAATGTGTACAGGTACCTCCTCTCCCTTTCTTCCTCTATATCTTCATCTATACCCCGCCCACTTAAAGGTATTAACAATTCATTGCGCTAGCGCCAATTATAAAGAAAATCAGATGAGTTCGCCAATCGCTGTCTCAAGAAGCTATTGATTAACAGAGTCATCTCTCGAAGGACCGAGCTGACTCCATACAATACACTCATCGTCCCAGTCTTCCGGTGCATCGGACAGACATTAAAAATCTCAGAAGCAGATGCGGGAGCTCTTGGTGATGCATGCACTTTTAAGTTATTAGTTTGACTAATAACTAATTCTGACTCCAGTATTGTGAACAGAGTTCAGGTTATGCATAAGTTTGGTGGCTGGTTGCAGATGGCAGTTACACTTAGTTCGGTATAGACCCGTTGTGATCCCACGCGGATGGACTCAGAGGTCTGCATGAATGCATTCATTTGGCTGTGTATAGTAGAGCTCTTGGTACACACATGCCCGGGAATCCGCCGGGGTACCCCCATTCCCGGGCATTACTCGGGTACTCGTATGATTGTGGGTACACGTAAAGTGTGGCGAAATAAATCTGCTATCTGTATGCTAAAAAGCGATTATGTCTATTACTTTCGGGGAGTGCTCCACCAATGACTTGGTATTTCCCCTTTCTTGGCTTTGGTGTAATATTGACAAGGAAAGGTGTACTTTATTAATTTTGTATTGAATTAGGAAATTTGTTGCCGGTATCCGGTAGCCGAACAAAGCCGGGTACCTGCTAACTCGGGTAATTGTCGAAACGGGCATTAACCGGGCAGTAGTTCAGTGTACTAAAATTTAGTACCACAATTCCAGAGACAAATACCGTTCAACATTCGATTACGAAACGAGTGCAGACATTTGATTTCTCTCTCCATTTGTCTCAAATGAAACAAGTACACGTTTAACTGTTAAAAGCACACTGAGTAGCGGTTTGGAGTGCGGTTTACATGCAAACCGAAATGAGTTGGTGCTAGTTTTTGTTTGCATTTTTTTCTATTCTTTTTTTTTCAACTCTTGTGTTCTAGACAAGAATGGCGAAAGCTGGCTTAACTAATTTATTGGGTCTAACTTACTGTCCCTCTGCAGGCACTCTAAGCTAAGCTTAACCATGAACTATGTCTTTCGACTTATCCGATGAAGTGGAAATTATAGCTGAGTCGCATTTATGGACGGTTGAAACTAAGAAAAGTTTTTGCAAGAAAACAGAAAACTTAGGGTATGAGCTATTTTTCTTTTAAACCTAAATAAAACGATGCACTCATTAACCGAAGTTGTGATGGTAAGCCCCAGAGATCAGGTTATTCGTCAAGAACATTGCGCTTGCAACATGTCTACGAACTCATCTTGATTACGAAATTGTCCACTCTTATCAAGTTCCCCCTATTATATAAGACCTCGTTACGATAGAATTTCTTGCACTGGAAGTCTGTCACTGAAAACGATTTCCAATTCTTTTAAATATCCGCCGAAGCCTTACACAGTGGCGAGCAAAACTGGTCGGATGTTTGCCAAACCTAAGTTCATATTGCTGTTAAACTTGTAAAAATTACTCAATTTGCTCCCGGTTTTCAATTATTACTTCTTTATTTATTACTCTCATCATTGAATAACATAAAATGTAATAAAACAAGCATGAAAACAGAAATTTCTTAGAAAAAACCAAAAAAAGTCAATGCGTCCGGTTTTGCACTCAAGACTCAGCATACAAAAAACAACGATTTAAATGAAATTTTAGTACTTGGAGCAGAGACCCTTTCTTTTAAAAACACTTTTCACTCTGCTTGGTATACTTTCCACTAATTTTTCAATTGTTGTTTATGATATATTGGTCCAGGCAACTCGGACTGGATCCCATAGGTCGTTCAAATTATTCGGAGGCGAATCGTGCTGACATGTTCTTTTAACAATTGCCCACAAATCCTCAATTGGATTGAGATCTGGGCTTTGTGCAGGCCATTTTAATGTTTTAAATGGTTGGTTTTCAGACCAGTTTTTGTTGTGTTCTCTACAAAACCTAAATCGGGCTGATATGTTTGTCTTGGAAAGCGCAGGTTTTTTCTGCTTTACAGACGCGATTAACCATATTCTTTTCAATGATCTTCTGGCTGTCCATTCGCTTGTTGGTCTGTTAATGGCCAGTGTTAGCTTGGAGCTTTTACGAAGCAACCGTTCCATTTCACGAGCGTCACTATCCGTCAGAGTTCTTGGTCGCCCTCCAAAATCACCCAGAGACTCCAAATTATTTCTTTTTCGTACTGCTATCACTGTTGACTTTCCAACGCCAGTCTTTTCAGCTATTTTTCGTGTACTTTCCTTTATTTGCAGAAGTACAACATTGTTTCCTACTTCTTAAGGCTGATAATCAACTTCAAAACCCTGAATCGTCTCCCAGTCACATTGCCAGAGTACTACAATGCCCTCGATCGTAGGTTGATTGTCTGTTGGCTAAAGAGATCCTATCAGATCCGCCCCTTGTTGCAGACCATTTTTAATGTTTAACGTACCAACATAAGTCACGTTACCATTCTTCACCACGAACTTTCTATTGGTAAGCATATTAAGCAGACAAAAGTGATTTACCTTTTCCAAGTCGACCAGCAGATTCTACGCGGCATGTATTGTATCATGCCCCGCCTTGAAACCGAATTGGTTGTCCGGAAGGTGCCGTGACATTGTGCCAAATGAAAAAATTTGGTAAATTTGATTGCGGTTCCTAGGTAGAAAATGTCTTTGACTACCTCGAAGTTATATTTGTCTACTGTGACGTTCTGTCCGGGATGTCGGTGTAGGAAGTCCTTCCGCGTTGACAGACTATACTTAGTCTTGCCATCACTCACCGCTAAACCACATCTTCCATGTGTAATTACTCCCTCCTCTTGATCCCAGCAGCTTCTCCAGAACTCGTTATATGGGACTGGTCGGTAGATTTAATTATGGATCTTTAGAAGATGGAAGAGTGTGGTGGATCTTGCTCCGGTGTGAAAGCAGAGGTTGTACCACATCTTGGCAGTTTGTCGCCACTACAAAGTCACAATATGTCATAGCCCGGCACCCATATAGGGTGTGTATTGAATTGTCGTTAGGAGCTAATCGCTATAGTATCTGCTTGGAAAATGCTACAGTGATTGTGGATTTCTTCAATATCATACTTGAGAAGATCGTGCGAAACTCAAATGTCAACACCAGAGGCACGATCTTCCAAAAGTCCGTTCAACTGCTTGCCAACGCGGACGACATTGACGTGATTGGACGAACACAGCGAGCTGTCAATGAGGCTTTTGCTAGCATTGAAGCGGAAGCGGCTAGAATGGGTTTGGCAGTTACTCAGGGCAAAAGAAAGTACATGCTGTCATCACGAAAGGACGCACAACATCGACGCCTCGGACAGAGCGTCATAATGGGCAGCAGAAACTTTGAGGTAGTCAAGGACTTCGTCTACCTTGGCTCTGCAGTAAACAGGGACAATAACACCAGTACCGAGACCAAGCGCAGAATTACTCTTGCCAATCGCTGTTTCTTTGGGCTCAAGAGGCAATTGAGTAATAGAGCCATCTCTCGAAACACCAAGTTGACTTTATATAACACCCTAATCATCCCCGTCCTGCTCTATGGCGCAGAGACATGGACGCTATTGAAAGCGGATGAAGAAGCTCTTGGTCGTTTTGAGAGAAAAGTTCTGCGTGCGATCTTTGGTCCTGTTTGTATTGATGGCGTCTGGAAAAGGAGATTCAACCACGAACTGTACGGGCTGTACAGCGGCATGCACCTAGTTAAGCGTCTTCGGATCCAACGCTTAATAGCCATCTTAATAGCCATCTTCAGCGGATTGACACCACAGCTCCGCATAAGAGGGCGTCCTAGAACGAGTGGAGAAGGACCTCAACCAACTTGGTGTGCACAACTGGAGGCAGCTGGCGAAAGATCGTGCTGGCTGGAGGGGCTTGTTGGTTGAGGCCCAGGTCCACCCCGGACTGTAGCGCCAAACAAAGAAGAAGATTATGGAGTTGCAAAGCGAGGTCTTAGGAGTAGACTCCTCCACGCCACTTCATCCGTCTGTATAGATTCGTAACGGATTGAGGTCCTTTTCACGCAGATGGCTTTGGGTAAAAGGCGATCGATTTCACTGAGGATAGTTGAGTGGTGCTCAGTTTGCACTACAGTCGAGGTATATTGCATGTAAGTGCTGTGCTGGCTGGTGCTTGCTTGTCGAATAGGTCCCACGGGAAAGGCGAAGATCTGTGTTGAGTACATCACACGGAGCACTCCTCAATGCTCTGCGGATAGATATGCCAGCCATTTGCTGCACTATGTTGAGTGAGTTTCAGTTGATAGCTTTGCTTAGTGCTGCCCTCTAAACTGAGACCACTAAAATTAGTATTGGCCTGACTATCGAGATGAATTCCCAGTGAGTAATGCGAGTCCCCATTTGCGTCCTATATCTATCCAGTATGTGTGAGGCAACAAAGGCCTTCCTAAGCCGTTCGTGGAAAGTGGGTTTCCAGCTTAGTTAGCTATCGGTAACGAGACTGTTGGCGCACAGTATGTGATCACAATGGAGGTCCATGTGTCTTGTGGTGAAGAGTACAAGTTCCATGTTATGAATAAAGACTCGTGTACACGTACTCACGGTACACAAGGCAGAATCTTCTCTTCCCGGGAATTCAGCATTGAAGGATCCAAGACCTTCCAAGACCTATCCTTTTCACAGGATATCTCCCTGATCCCTTGTACTGTACGGAGGCTGCTCACATCTATTCCGTCCGAAGGCAAAGGCTCACCATCAATAATTGGTGTTCATTCTTGACAGGTTCGACTTCATGACAATCCGTCGATTGAACGTGTTTATTATTAAAGTCCTGGCAGCCTCGCTGATCTAAATCAAGAGTCCGTTAAATCAAGAAATGAAAATCGCTCTCCACAGTGCCCTTAGCTCGTCCGCACATTTAACCTGTGAGCATAACCTTCGAAGAACAAACTCACCGAAAGGAACACAGTTTCCACACCATCGAGTGATCTGAATTGCCTTGCTTTAGAGACCATCAAAGACAAGTGCCTCTCCACATCGACTCTAAATGCAAAGTTCTTCCAGTAAACTCAATCAAATCGATCTGGAGAACCTTCTCCTATCGCTCATACCCCACCATCTGAATTGATGGCAACAATAGGCCCTCCCCGGTGGTTTCGATTCGTATTCACTACGCACCGCCATCAAAGTGTACCCCAGCCAATCACCCTCACATTGTGGCGGCCGCCCCTCGCCCCAAGTGAGTCAAATGTAAGCGACAGGTCTTCATTCAACGACAGCACTCCTCCCCCTACAGCCGGCCAATCGGAATTCGTCTGCTCCTGAATAAATCATGAACCGATTTTGCATTCAGCGAGTGCCAAGCACTTGGCCAGTCTTCGAAGCTTCGTTCGCTGTTCAATTTGTGAAAGAATACGTCCATGAGCACGCAGTTTGATCGCACAAACTAATCACGAAACTCGCTTTTATGCAGTTTGGCCTCAAGACCATTTGAGTGACCACCTCAGGCACGCACTGCACCTCATCGCCACCGGCTTGAGTGCAGTCGAAAGCGAGTCCATATAAGCGTTTGCACCTGCCGCCGATTGTCGGGCCCCAGACCAACCCCCATGGTAGAGCACGCAGCCTCTCCCTTCGCCCCGCCGCCGACGACGAACGAGCACAGCTGCAAAACTTTCAATTTCTGCTCAGGCTTTATGCATGAGATTGGATAATAAATTCAATTCTAGTCGACGACATTGTCGCTGCTGACAATGTTCCCGATGCAGGCTCCGCCGGCCTGGGATCGATGCGAGAAGACGAGTGAGCATGTGGGGGTGGCAGGAGGAAAGGGCTAGGAGGTAGGAGACGATAACAAAATTCACATAAGTTCTACAAAGTTTTATTATAACATCAAATGGCACGACAGATCACTGCTTAAAGTGAGGCAAAGTGATGCCCCACTACGACCAGACATAAGGATAAGCATATTCAAATAGAAATCCCATTTGAATGGGAGTGAGAAATTTGTTTCCTCGAACGAGTACAGGCATCCTTGGATGGCTTCGGCTGGGATTGCGTCTTTGGGACGGCAATTCCGTTGGATAAGGTCGTGGCGGGAGGATTGCGAATTCATGGCAAGGTACTTTGCTGGAGTGAGTATCTGTGGAATGGTTTTCGGCGGACTGCTGCTGCTGAATTGTGAAGCACATAATTTCGGCGCACACTCTGTGGATGTGGCCATGATAAGGCGACTTGCAGAGAAGTACGGCAGACAGGCCTCGGAGAGATGTAAATATCATGTAATCCTTTATTGAGACAACGAATGATTATTGAGTTTCATTTCGTTCGGATTGAAACCATCGTCTGTGGCTTGGATGTCAGTTGAAAATGTGGTTATGGCCGTAATGAATTGCTGGCATTTTGGCGGAGGGTATGTGGTGACGAAAGATGGGGCTTTTGACCGCAAATGTGAGGCGTTGACGTTTGCCAGTATGTCTGAGGCGGTTTGCTGTGATGAATGAAATTCACGGAGCAATTTAAATTATTTCGGGATGTGCTCCTTCTGCGGTGTGATGTGTGGCGCAGTGAAACATCGATGAGCGAAATAGGGCCACATCGTAAAATTCGAGGTGGCAAACAACAGACGGCAGAAGGACACTCTTCCCAGGTTTTGGGATTTTGTGGGAAGAGCAAGATGCTCGCCTGAAAGTAGTTAAAAATTCGTTGGTGTCTTCCATACGCCCATTATCCCTTAACACGAATTTTGAAATGTTGCCTCAGGTCGTTCGGCACACTGCTGCGAGGTGAAGATTCTACTCAAGACTCTTCAGGTGTCCATAACCACCGCGGACACACTTCCATAATGTCTCACGAGGCCACGGACCGGTTGCTCCTAGCTCCTCCAGCTTCCTAAGCCCGACAGGCTGCCGAGCGGGACAGGCCGGCCAGCAGACGCTCGCATACTGCCGGCTTGGCTCCAAATGGGGCCCTGGCACACTAGTGTAGGCACAATTTGAGGCCAATTGAATTTCTGTTTAACAAACATGTACCTGCGAAAACCATCAACAAAGTTCATTTGCCGTGGTTCATTCCAGACAACATAAAGGAACGCGACTAGATTGGGTCGACACAGATGTCCCGATATGCACAAGGACTTTATGGAAATACGTAATTCAGTAACCTCGCTAGTATGTAAGAGTAAAAGACAGTACTGTGACACGTACGAGTTCTGTATTCTGGGGAACAATCCGTAATGCTCCGTGACGTTCGTCATTAGTTCTAGCAATGAGTCTGTTTTAGGAAGTGTTTATGTCAATGACCTGAACACGATATTTGTTGCATCCTGTTGCCAAGCAAACCCGATTGGCTCCTCCGTCTCGAACGCAATATCACGAATCCAAGGCGGACATTCTCATTACAAATTGTTCAAGCAAATTGTGTATATTCTCCACCCAGTCAGAAGCAGTGGGGGTGGCTGGTGTGCACTCGCCGATAATCAAAATGCTCTTACCTGCCATAAGCAAGCACATCACATTCATAACACCAGCATTACTACTATTGTATTTTCCAACGATTGGAAAAATGGAAAAAATATACAAGCCAACTACTACAACTATATAACAAGCCAACTACGGAAAGTTTTTCAAAACACATAAAATTCAGAAAAATGCATGAAATCTTTATTTGAATCGATAGTACGGTCCATATAAATTATGTTTGAAGATTATTTCATGCAAATGTTGACCTTGACTGCGCCTCAAATGGTCCATCCGCTTAGTCCAATTTTGGCATACTCTTTCCAACATTTCGGCCGGTATCTCACGAATAAATGCGTCAATTGAAGCGGGCTTGTCTGTATAGACATGAGCTTTAACATAGCCCCACAAAAAATAGTCTAAAGGCGTTAAATCGCACGATCTAGACGGCCAATTGACCGGTCCCGAACGTGAAATAAAATGTTCACCGAACTCGCCTCTCAATAAGTCCATTGTTGCGCTTGCTTTGTGGCATGTGGCACCGTCTTGTTGAAATCACATGTCATGCAACCACAAGTCAAGCTCTTGCATTTTGGGCAAAAAAAGTTGGATATCATCTCACGGCAGCGCTCACCATTCACAGTTACGTTACGATTCGCGTCATCTTTGAAGAAGTTCGGTCCAATGATGCCACCAGCCCATAAACCGCACCAAACTGTGACTTTTTCTGGATGCATTGGTAGCTCTTGCAATGCTTCTGGCTGATATTCACTCCAAAATCGACAATTCTGCTTACTTACGTACCCATTGAGCCAAAAACGAGCTTCGTCGCTGAACACAATTTTTCGGTAAAAAAGTGGATCTTCGGCCAGCTTTCCAAGAGCCCATTCACCAAAAATTGTACGTTGCGGTAGGTCGTTCGGCTTCAATTCTTGCACCAGCTGTATTTTGAAAGGCATCACACCTAAATCCTTCCGCAAAATTTTCCACGTTGTTGAGTAACAGAGGCCCAATTGCTGCGAACGGCGACGAATCGATAATTGATGGTCATCATTAACACTGGCCGATACAGCTGCGATATTTTCTTCAGTTCGCACTCTACGTTAGCGTGTTGGTGGTTTAATGTCCAACAATGTAAAATTGGTGCGAAATTTAGTCACAATAGCCCATATAGCCGCTTCAGTGGGTCGATTAAACTGACCATAAAATGGAAGAAGCGCGCGATGAACTTTCTTAACAGAGCACGCATTTTGATAATAAAATTCAATAATTTGCAAGCAATAATTTGTTCGTTTGTAAGACGATCCATGGTTAAATTATAGACCAAACTGAAGATGTTTGACAGTGAAACAAAACACGAAACGTGCGCCAGCTGTTTAAACCGGTGTTGCCAAAAAGATAATAGCTAAAAAATCACCCTTTACTTCCATTTCTGAGCAAAATTTTCGAAAAAATTGTAAGCGACCAAATGAAAGAGTATGTTGAAGAAACAACATTCCTTCTTCACTTGCGCATTTTTTGTCGAAACTTTGCGTATCTCCTGGAAAGCACGGTTGACTGTGCGACTCTGAAAAGTTTGCAACTCAAGTCCAGGACGCTGAAATGACGCTCCAGGATTTTCGCCAATACAAACCGACGCATTTTATTTCGTTTGCACGAATGGTGGCAAACTCAAATTGTGCGCAAATTCTAGGAGAGCCTTTACATAGAAAAAATGTATAATTTTGGCACTTTGATGCCATTGGCGAGGTTTCGTCTGCCGCTGATCAGGATGGCGTGGATTTCGGGTTGGAATACTGTAGGACTCGACCCCATTGGTAAGGAAATCCTTGTGTTTGGCCCGAAGACTCCTGTCCCTACTCCAGACTCTATCTTTGATCCGTCTGTGTACCGTCTGTGTACCCTTCTAGGGTCTGGTGTTGGGACACCGGTGGACCATGATGGTAGATTGCCGCGTATGTGCTAATGGGTCTTGCCAACATTGTGTACAACCTGGAGTTGTAAAGTCATTGATTTAAGTCACTGATGACTCCACGTAAAGACATCAACTTCAAAATGTTGATAATTCATTTTCGTGAAGTCAATGAATGCAATCAGCCGTGATGTCAGTGTAATCATTGAAGTCATTGAAAATCGCCTGCTTCCTGGACGTAGAAAAGGCCTTCGATACGGTCTGGATTGAAGGACCCAACTACAAGCTGAACCAATTGGGATTCCCCTCCAAGCTCATGAAAAGAATTTGTAGCTTTCTGCATTCCAGAAGATTCTGCGCTCAAATTGAAGACAATAAATCAACAGAGCGGGTAACGGAGTTGCACAAGGATCAAAGCTGGGACCGTGGCTTTTCAACATCTACGCGACAGATCAACCACATCCAATCGACACAGTGAACTGCTGGCAGTTTGCAGATGACTCCCTGACTAATGCTAGCTCGACGAAGGGTCCAGAACCAAACCCCAAACAAATTTGACTCCTATGGGGTATTCGTATCAATGCTGGGAAATCGGCACTTATGTGCTTAAGGAGACCATCAGCAGACAAATGTCGAAGCATAAAGATAGTGCTCTATATCAACAAACGAAAAGGTCAAGTATCTTGGCGTTAACTTCACGGAAATGTTAAAGTTCAACAGACATTCGAAAAAGGGTCTAAAGAAGGCCAACCTAGGCTTCCATCGCATCTATCCCTTGATGCGCAAGCAAAATGGATTAAGCCAGAGGACAAAAACTGCTGCTCTACAAGCAGCTTATACGGCCGATCTTAAAGTACTGCTTCCCATTATGGCACACCATCTCTAAGATCAGCGTGACGAAGCTCGCAATTTTCGAAAGAAAAATGCTGCGAATGTGTACCGGACTAACCTTCGACAGGGACCGTCAAAGGCACCACGGCAACAATAGGCTTTACGATCAAGCAAGCATCATCCCCCTGCAACAGCACATGGTGACACTGTTCAGAAAGCAACTACTAGACATCAACAGCCATTCTAACAAGGAAATCAGGAACCTGAGAAACACAATCTCCGGACAACGCGTTAAATCTGCTAAACGAGCAAAACTTTCCAACGAAGTCGAACAACAAGTTGCATGTATACCAGAGCAGCGATAGCAATCACCAGCGAGGCCAAATCGGCTACCACACCACCACCCCATCATTATGTATGGAACAAAATATCGGCCAAGCGGCACACCTCCATCCGATGGTCCAAATTTTCGATGACGCTGAAGCATAATTGAGGTTCTATGCCGTTAATGTGCCGAATTATCTCATCCTTTAGCTCTTGAATTGTTGCTGGCTTATCGACGTACACCTTTTCTTTCAAATAACCAAAGAAAAAAATCCAACGGTGTCAAATCACATGATCTTACCGGCCAATTGACATCGCCACCACGTGAGATAACACGGCCACTGAATTTGTCGCGCAAAAGAGCCATTGTTTCGTTGGCTGTGTGGCATGTGGCACCGTCCTGTTGAAACCACATATCGTCCACATTCATATCTTCCAATTCGGGCCATAAAAAGTTCGTTATCATTTCACGATAGCGAACACCATTCACAGAAACTGCCTGACCGGCCTCATTTTGGAAAAAATACGGCCCGATGATGCCGCCAGCCCATAAACCGCACCAAACAGTCACTCTTTGTGGGTGCATTGGTTTTTCGACAATCACTTGGATTCATTCGCCCAAATGCGGCAATTCTGCTTATTGACGAAACCACTGAGGTGAAAATGTGCCTCATCACTGAAGATGATTTTCTTCGGAAATTGATCGTCCACTGTTGCTATTCCTTGCCACCATTCTGACCATTGGCGACGCTTGAAACGGTCAAGAGGCTCTAGTTCTTGAGTCAATTGCACCTTGTAAGCGTGTAAATGCAAGTCTTTATGCATAATGTTCACCAACGACGAGCGTGAGAGGTGCACGATGTTGGACGACTCTTCAGCCACACTATCACGAACAGAAGCAATATTTTCTGCAGTACGAGCTGTACGAGCATGCGTTCTCACATCTCCTACAGACCCGGTTTGCTCAAATTTTTGCACGATATTTCCGATTGTACGCACATTTGGACGATTAAATTGACCGAAAAAATCACGAAGTGCACGATATGCATTTTGATTTGCACGCCCATTTTCATAATAAGCCTGAATAACTTTAACGCGTTGCTCGATTGTGTATCTTTCCATGTTTCAAATTGAGTTAGTCTGAAATTGAGAAATGTCAAATGAAACGCCGAAAAAAACTTGACGTTTAGGTGTGGTTCACATTCAACATCGGCCCTTAACCACTCTTTACTTCCGTTGGGCTCCTATTGCTGAGTCAACACGCTAACGTTTAGTTTGTAGGTCTAGTTGAAGCTCAATTGTAAAAAGAATTCCGGTCAAATAAATTTTTAATCACCCGAGAATTATGGATTTCATATCCTCGATGAAAGGGACCACGCCCTCAAATTCTTCAACTTTTATTCCTATCGCTATAAAAATTAGGCTGAAACTTACAAATTTATCCTACGTCGTTTGGCGTCACCTGGAAAAATGCAAGCGACGAAATCTCTCTCATTCTATCGCACTGTCACAGTGACAAATGTCACATAAAGTGACAAAGAGCGTACAAATTTGTCAAAGTATATATACATATTTTTGGGTGACACGACTAAGAGAATAAGGGGGAGTATTTAACACCCGATGTATTTCTTATATTATCGCACGGTAGGTTGAAGAAGAAACGGTTTGTGCCATTTAGGTGTATCCTAAGTCCCTCTTCAGCAAACTGTGTAAACTGGTTGTTCTGATTTCAACAAACTTACGCCGAGCTTTGAATTTCGGTCTCTCACTCGCGCGGCGTTTGTATTTTACATCACCTTCCACAAGTGTATAAAATATAAAATATTCACACTGCGGCAGATTTTGGAGAAAACCCAGGAGCAACAAATCGATACCCACCACCTTTTCATCGATTTTAAGGCCGCGTATGATAGCATTTATAGAGACGAGCTATACAGAGCAATGTCTAGTTTTGGCATCCCTACCAAACTCGTCCGTTTGTGTAGGACGACGATGGAGAATGCACGCTGCTCCATCAAGGTCGGTAAAGACCTAACCGAGACCTTTGATGTCAAAAAAGGATTCAGACAAGGCGACGCGCTGTCATGCGACTTTTTCAACATCGTTCTTGAAAGAATTGTTCAAAACTCGAACGCCAACACCAGAGGAACAATCTCTCAGAAATCCGTCTTACTACTCGCATATGCCGACGATATTGACATTATCGGAAGAACACAGCGTGATGTCAATGGCGCTTTTGTGGGTATTGCAACGGAGGCCGTGAAGATGGGTTTAGCGGTAAACGAGGGTAAGACCAAGTATATGCTGTCAACGCGAAAGGACACCCAACACCGATATAACTTTGGGGTAGTCAAAAACTTTGTCTACCTAATTCAGACAACGACACTAGCGCTGAAATCAAACGAAGAATAACTCTTGCCAATCGCTGCTTCTTTGGGCTAAGAAAGCAATTGGTAAACAAAGCCCTCTCTCGAACAACCAAGCTAACGCTTTACAAGACCTTAATCGTCCCAGTCCTGCTATATGGCGCGGAGGCATGAACTTTATCAAAAGCGGATGAAGCTGCTCTTGGTTGCTTCGAGAGGAAAAGTCTTCGTGTGATTTTCGGTCCCGTCTGCATGGATGGTGAGTGGAGGAGGAGATATAATGACGAACTATACGGGCTGTTTAGCGACATCGACTTAGCCAGAAGAGTGAAGATCCAACGATTGAGGTGGCTAGGTCATGTAGAGCGGATGGAAACCAATGCTCCGGCCCGAAAAGCCTTCGAATCCACCCCCGAGGGACGGCGCAGTAGAGGAAGACCGCGAATCAGGTGGCGCACAAGTGGAAAGGGATTGGTTGAGACCAACTATGCGTGCGAAACTGGAGACAGCTAGCTAAAAATCGAGCTGGCTGGAGACGCTTGTTTGGTGAGGCCCAGGTCCACCTCGGACTGTAGCGCCACCTTAAGTAAGTAAGTAAGTTTCCACAAGTGTAAACAGTGTTTGGACTTGGTGAAATTTAACCACTCAGATTACTCACAAAGAGAATGACCCACGCTTGCGGAAACCGAAACCCAGACCCTACAAACCATACTTTTCTTAATGTTGCGAGTCTTCCAAACTAGTTCCAGAAAATAGAACGGTTTCAACATGATAGCAAAAATTCAGTCACCGAGAGGCCGAGCAACACGGCAGTTTCTTTTTAAAAAAAAATGTCTTCTATGATGAGACATGATGAGACAGTCGCACATGCCGTGCCAGCCTTAGAGGAGGACTAGTCAGCATTACTAGACAACCGATTACAGATTGTACAGATTAAGCATATTAAACGAATAGAAGTTTGTACAAGCTGTATAGCTCTCTACTGGTGACAAGACAGGAGAATCGTGCGTAGTTGGTCTTAAGTCGGGGAAGACTTAACCGCATTTAGGCCGGAGGATCCAGTCCGGGAGATCCAGTCACCAACTGCCGGCACTAAATGTCGAGAAAAAGCTGCTCAAACATCGGCGTTCGAGTAGCCATACGCAATGGTACACACATCACGCGCGTTTGCTGACCACAATTAAAAATTAAAAGTTTGAAGCAACGGTCCGACAACAGAACCCTGTGGAACTCCGGGTGTTTTCCATCCATCTGCAGTTTCATCATTTCTCTTAAATTAAAATGTCGGACCTATAAAAGAGTTCTTTACATAATTCTTAACGTCATCGCAACCGGGCGGAGCCCTTATTATTTGTCAAACCTCATTACTCATTGCAACACCCGCATAGACCCCTCGCGGCGACCCTTTTGCATGCAACTCAGCTGCCTCCTTTGACCTGAAACTGAAATTGCAATCCCTGACCTGTGAACGTCCTCAAATGTTTTTGCCTTGTACTCGTAACAGAAAAAAAAATCAAAAATTATCCCAATTAATGGCAAAACATGGGCGCCACAGAGAGTGCACCGGCTGTTGGGTGGGTGTTGCAGTCTATTCAGCGAATAACCTCTGAACAGCATGTTCCATGGTAATGGTGTTATGCAACAAGGTCGTCTGCCTCCCTGCTGATATCTGTAATTTGCGGTTACTCGAAATATCGAACAAACATGTTTCGGTAATTTGGTCAACTGAGGGTTGAAAGCACAGATGCTCGGATATGTAATGGATTTGATTTAATAGAATGCAACACGAACTGTGATGGTTAATGGTTGGATAATTCAGTTCGTCCTCTGACGGTGATGGCAATTACGTGGATGATGTTGTCCTACACGGGCCAGTAGCCTATTGCCCTTGTGTGGAGAGGTGTTAACTAGAAAAGACTCAACTTGATTATTTTGTCAAAGTGTACACTGGATGCTGTTTACCATTTCATGACTACTCATGGCGGAGAGCTATAATAGATTGGCATGGGATGGTCTTGCGAGCACATGACTCTCAGAGTATTTCGTGTTATGGCGCGTACTGCATATCTTCGTTGCTGAACATATACCAAGCATGTCCAATAGGAATTACCGGGCTGTTTGGCTGGACAAGTTTCAGTGTCAATTTTCACGAAAAGCGATGTAACACGGTGAAGCAAGAAATCAATTTGATTTGAATGGAGGGGCTGAGTCTGAGCCTGAACCATAACTGCATTCCAACGTCGACGATCCTGGGCACCCTCCTTCCAGTCATCAAGACCGGCCGAATCGTATACCTGTTCTTCAGCAACCATCGGGGTTAGGTTAGGTTAGAGTGGTTGACTACCTTACTGGCAGCCATGCTTACGCCAAAAGTAGGCCCGTTGAGTTACCACGAGATCTAATAGAATCTAATTCGCGCACCATCTATAACTTTAAAGCGATGACTGATGCTCATACTGCTTAGACTTGCCAAGTCGTAGAAATAGGGGGCGCGCAAATGACTCAATCTGCGAGATGAGAGTTCACGGCAATTGCAGAGAAGGTGTGAAATGGTTTCTTCCTCCTCTTCATCCCTGCAACTTCTGCAGACGTCGTTGTGGAGGATACCTGGTTTTGAGGCGTGAATTCACTGGCACAATGCCTAGTTATGACGCCGATGACAGTTCTAAGATTTCAGTTCGATTCTGATCAGGGTTTTGGATTGATAGTAGGCCATAAAGGCTTTGTGATGAGGCGTCCAGTGCCAGAAGACCATCTACGTTTGGTGTGCGTAAGTGCTTAAAGCTTTAGTAGATGTAGGCATGGGTGGCAGTTCACCGTCCGGAAAGAGTGTCGAGGTGGTACCCTTTCCAGTGAGTTCGTCTGCTTCGCAATTCTCTGGGATGTCACTGTGTCTCGGCACCCACATAATTTGGATGCTGAAGTACTTGGCCATCTCGAAAGGCAGCAATTGAGTGAAGTCTGGGAGTTACATGTGACTGCACTCAGAGATTTGTCCACTGCCTGGCTGTCCGAACAGATGACAACATCTGTGAGATGAGAGAGACGTGAGAGACTCTCCGGTATGCCTACGAGATTTGGTTGCACTTGGACTTGATCGAAGAGGTAGCCGAAACCACCTCGGGCTACCCAGCGCCACCGAGAAGAGACTGGTGGTATGAAGGGGAGTGTGAGTAGAAGAGACTGACGAGAAAACAAGAGCAGCGCATGCGGAGTACCGAGCTAGAAGATGGAAGGAGAAGAAGCTTCTACGACTGAAGAAAAGGTCTTCCCAGCTCAAGGATATCGAAGAGTCTAGTGACAAACAGAAATTACGGGCTTTTTATAAAAAGGCACCCAGGCTCTTCGAAACTGTGAGGGTTACCTTGTTACTGACCCGCAGGGAATAGTGGATGTTTTTAAGCTGCTTAGCAGGCCTGACCGGGAGAGAGTGATAGGGCATCAAGAAATCCCAACTCCAGTCGTTGAAGTAGTCCTCCGACCTAGCTTTGAAGAAGTGGGCACAGCCATTAAATAGCTGAAGAACAACAAAGCCGCAAACTCAGGTGGCTTACCATCAGAGCTCTTCAAGGCCGATGGCGATGTTCTGGTAGACAGCATGCTCCAGATCATCTGTAGAATTTGGGGAGACGAAAGCATGCCGGACGACTGGAATATCAGCTCTATATTCCCCATCCACAAACATGGCGAACAGCTTGCAACAACAATCCTGTGCAGCGTACTGTCTGAACGTTTTGCAACGCTCTAATCGACATGTACTAGTGCGGCTTCCAGCCCGGCAAATCGACTATAGACTAAATATTCACACTGGAGCAAATCCTGGAGAAGCCGAGCGAGTTTCAAAACGATACGCACCATCTTTTCATCGATTTTAAAGCCGCATACGACAGCATTCATAGCAAGGAGCTATTCGATGCGATGGCCGAATTGTGTAGCACGATCCGGTTGTGTCACACCACGCTTACACGCACGCCATGCACCTTGCAATTCGGCTCAAAGATTTCCGAGCTGTTTGAAACCTGCACAGAATTTCGGCCAGGGTAATGCGCTGTCGTGTGATTTCTTTAATCTAATACTGTAGAAGATACTGTGTCGGGCAGCTGTAAACACGGAAAGCACTATCTTCTACAACTCGGTCCAACTGTTGAGGTACGCAGGTGACATCGATACAGGCGCGCGTCCCCAACGTGCCGTAGTAGAGGCTTTTACGGCGGAAACGAACTTTGAGACCAGTTCGTCAATGAGGACAAAACCAAATACATACTGTCGAGCAGAAAACATTCCATCGCACACAACTTGGGGCAAAACATTACGACGTCTACCTCGGGGCAAACATGAACTCCACAAACGGCATATCAGTTCAGATCCGAAGTAGAATCGCCCTTGGCAACCGGTGCTACTTTGATTTGTCGAAACAACTCCTGACTCGAAGGACCCAAATCATGCTCTAGAAAATTCTCATTTTGTTAGTCCTGCTCTATGGAGCAAAACTGTAGAGCGAATTCTTAGTACTTTGAAAGAAAAACTCTGCGTCGGATATATAGTTCCGTCTGCGAGGAAGCTAAATGGAGGGGAAGACTACCAGGAGCGGACTACGAGCTGTACAAGGATGTGGATGCAGTCAGCAGGGCAAAAATGCGTCGACATCATTGGCCGGGCCACATCGAGCGAATTGACACAAACGCTTCAGCTAAGTGGGTCTTCGAATCCGAGCCTCCTGGTTCGAGGAGGAGAGGATGACCAAATCTTCGGTATAAAGACCAAGTAATCCTGGATCCAAGAGAGCTTGGTATTGATGACTGGAAGCAGCGTGCCCAGGACCGCCAACGATGGCAGCAATTGCTCGGGCTCAGACGGTCCGAGGGTTGTCGGCTTGATAAGTAAGTTAGTAAGTTGAGCAGGTTGATGTTACAGGTTAAAAATGCATCAAAAGCAGAAAGAACAAACAATTTAAGAACTTAATACATTTTGTTCACGTGTCGCCACAGGGTGAATACACCAGCAGGCCCCCTGAAAATGTTTTAGGCCAACCGGTTAGACGGCCACCACAAGGCTTATACAATAAGATCCATTCGCATTTGGGGCCCAGTCCGCTGAAACAACACCTTGAGGCAGATAGTCTCAATTGCTTTCATTCTTGTGGTTATTTCCTCTATCGGTAGCAGCACCCGGTTGTGTTCGCAATTCTACAATTAGCACTCACGTCTAAGACTCGAAGACTCTGCCCTCATTCGTCTTGATAAACTCCAAGACATGTTGGTGTAGTCGGCACTTCTCCTCACGATTTGGGTCTAAACCACGACTAGTTCCTCCGATCAGGCTGAAACCGCATCCAGAGTCAGGGACTCCTGATCTCCCGTGGTCTGATAATATAGCTTCTGGCGAAGCTCTTGCTACCGAGAGGTTACTACCAGAAAGCTGCCATAACATCCAGGACTTAGTCGCCTTTGAATGGGTGCTGTGACCTTTTCGAAATGCACTTTGTTGTAGACGCTTCAAGATGACTCTCAGGTCAGCATACAGACGTAAAATCGTGAAGAGGCTCACAAAGCATTTTATCCGCCATCAATCGGATCGTTATGTCTAGCTTTCTGCGAAATGGCGCAAGCCAGAAAGTATCGATAACAGAGTTCGTCGTCGCACTTGATGCCAAACATCGGTTATGACTCCAACAAACGCACCGTCTTAAATTGACGCTTAACAAGTGAGATTGCAAGTTTTAGGGACTTGTGCTGCGGGCGATATTCAAGTTGGGATGTTTCTTAAACCAATGGCTCCAGCCGTCAGACCTGTAACGAAGCTGGAGAGAGGGAGAGGAACTGTGCTCCGACACAACGACACAAGACAATATTACTCAAGACCAACGAATCAGTGGATGTCCCAAACTCTAAAACTCCTTTCTTGGTGCTCAGCTCTCACGACTGCCCAGCAAGATAGTCAGCAAACAATCACAACCCCTCGCCAATTATTCCAAATTTGACAAAGATCCGATTAAGAGCACCGGATATCGCTCATATCCCTCCGGATGGCGAAGGCTTCCTTCGAAGAGGAATACAATGTAATCAGCCGCCTTGTCAGTTTCTAATTATAAATCCACGAATTCATTTCATCTCAATGCCATTTCCTTAATTAAAATCGAGGGACTGTGCTTTTGTCGTCAACATTGAATGCGACAAAAGGCCGCAGAGACAGATCCATCCATTCAAGCCACGGCACAGCCACGGCACAGTCCCGGTTTCGAAACACTAACTGCATAATTGCGATAACGCTGCAACAGGACCAGTGACGAGCGGGGTGACCAGCACAGAAACACTGCTCAGTGCCATGGCAGAACTGAGTGGAGTCGTTGGAATATTCATTATTCGGAACGAGCCTGAGGTGCCATTGTACCGCCCACCACTTATTTTTTCTTCAATTATGCACAATGGATAGAGAGTGGACAAATCGCTAGCACTCGCAAAGAAAGGACGAAGGAATTCCATTCACAGGAAGTCGGTCCTCTTGCCGGCGCCGCGCCGCGCCTCCCCCGAACTGGGTCAAGTCGGAAATATATCGAGCTACGTGCACTAGTTACACTTCAGATGGGAAGTACATATTTCGGCTGCACTAGGGTGATTCGGTGCCTCGAAGATTGCCGTCCTGCACGGCAGACTAGGCAGCGGCTGAAAATTATCGCGATTTGCATCGGGTCAGTCAGTTAACAGTCGTACCTGGAATTCAGGGGGGGAAGTAATGTACTCATTTCATCGCATGCGATCTCAGTGGGGATCCGAACGGGGATGCGCGGCGCGGAAAGGACACAAAAGTCAACAAACCAGAGCACTCCCCGATTCGTTCCGCTGCGATGGGTAGCCTCGTCGGATACCTGCGGTACCTCTCCCGTTCCATCATTTGCCATGCTTCTTAAGGTTAATAATCACGAAATTATCGCGGTCTTATGAATCGACCAAGTGGTCCTAATTGATATGTAAATTGAACGCCAGAAACTCCGCCTGTTCGTCGTGTCGAGTGTGAAGAATGTGGCATTAGGCGATAGCCGGCCGGTGGTGCTGTGCTGCAGACACGCATAATAACGATGCTAATGGATTTGTGTTAATTTAGTTTTATCTCTGAGGTGATCTTATTGATGGGAATACCACGGTTCGATTGGGACTTGTCTGGGCGATGCGATGGTGGAGTGAGGGGGCGGACCGAACGAAGATGTTATGTAAACAGAAATCAAATGTAGTCAGCGAAGTCTATCGAAGATTTTCACACATTTTCACAAAAATTCAATTAAACGAAAACGAAGACAACGCGCTCCTTTTGTTGTGTGGCGCACTGACTGCGTGGCCACAGAGAGTCCGAATTTTGAGGTGTTTGTCTTTATTTTGTATGACAGACTGGTGTTGTCTTGTTGTGGACTGTTACGTGGCTGCAATCTTGGCATCCTGGGTACAAAGGGCGTATTTTCTTCTGGATCTGAACGTCAGGAGGGAGGGCAGCAGCATTTGTTCGAAGGAAATCAAGCTTGAACCCATCCGAAACAACTTGAATTGAACGGTTCGAAAGGTAATTTCTAATCCATAGAAGAAGACATTCAAGTCAAATGCAAGACTCTGTCAAATGTGTAGAAATATCAAGCGCAACGATCTTGCTTTCGCCTGAATTGTGCAAAGATTGGTTCCACTTTTCGGTGAGATCACCAGTGGACCTGTTGCTGCGGAACCCATTAAGACACTTCAGGGATTCAAGATATTTCATAAGCTGACGATTTATCAGCGTGACCTTGGAAGGAAGGGACGCTAGTGCTATAGGTCGGTATGAGGTGGGTGACGAAGATTCGCCCCTTTTAGGGACTTTCTGGACAACTTCTGATTCCCATCTGCTCGGAAACAGACCTTAAGAGTAGGATAGATGAAAATGCTTGCGCAGTTTCTGAAGTATAGGCGGAATGTGCCAGCGTCGTGATCTTTAAGTACCGGGCCAGCGTCGTGATCTTTAAGTACTCTTGCAACTGTACGAGTGCGGAAGAGGATCTGTCCCATGATGAAATCAACGCTCTCAAGTACAGGTGGAGACATGTTCGAATCTGGCAATGTTGAGCTGTCTGCAAAGTACGCCACAAGCAGGTTGGCGTTGTCAAAGAGCTAACAGCTGGGATGTCATTGTAAATGAGCGTGGGAATTTAAGACGAGGCGGAATTCATATTTTTTTCTACAAATGACCAAAAGCTTTTACCACCCGACTTTGCAGCACTTTTTGTCTCAACTTTTGCTCATTGGAGAATTTCACACGTCTGATAATTGCATTGCAGTCATTTCTGGCCCGTTTGCTGTCTATGTCCGGAAGTTCAACTCTCTCATCCTGATAGCCTCTCTACAGCTCGAGTCAAACCATGCATTTGCCTTGGGCTTGATACTCTTCACTGTATGAGGAATAAGAGACCCCATGCCCAGCAGAAGAATGTTTGTGATCATATCAGCAGTGGCATCAACGTCGCTATCGAGGGAGCATAGTGCTCCGTTGAAATCCCTAAAGAAGCTGCTGAGTCCGCTCCAATCGGTTTCTCGTACAGCCCTACTCTTCTTTTTGGAATTTGTTCTCTAAATGTGGGTAGAAATTAGCTGATCTGACACAATGGGCGGACGAGCTTTAAGGTGACAGTATGTCAACAGAATATTTGTCAGGATGAGAAGTGTGTGAAGTCCAGTGTGTTGGTGGAATGATCTGCAATGTCAGGCATCCGTGTGGGCTCATTTACTGTTGTTGGTAAGCTGTATCACTGCGCACGGAGATGGGGTATAAAAAGAAAAGCGGCACCAAGCTATATAAAGCCAGGTTCAAATCCGATAATTCGGTATTCTCACGTACCTGTGTTTCACTCAACACAGATGGTTTCTACCGGAAAAGGTGGACATACACAGCGAAGATATTCGCTCTTAAGCCACGAACATTGCTCACATCAATCCTAAAACCTTCTTCTTTTCCAATGCAGTGCACTTGGTCTTTTTTATTTTTTTTTCCTGGGGTGGGGTGGTGGGTGGGGCACTCTCGACGTTTCTTTTTTTTTTGGGAAGGGACAGCGGATTTTTCATATACTCGTAGTGCACCGACGGAGACAAGTGCACGCCTCGGAGGATGGCACAGAACTATTCGGTTGCCAGATCTGGGCCAGATACAATTTGCCTTAGGGATCAAATTCACGGCACTATCAGCCGAGTGGTCAATCTGTGGTCTGACTGTGGTCAACATGGTCTAAGTGCGCTGGTGAATCCACTAAAGGCGTCTATCGGATTCATTGGCAGTAAGCGAGCAGCCTGAGCTCTTACTTCTGCCGTGATTATACAGTCAAAGGGACAGGAAGAAGTAGATCACCGGCTTTATCGAAAATACTCCTAATCCCTTGCCTTAGTCCCAGAGTTGCCGCTATTCGACTTTAGTCGCAATTTAACACTTTGTTGATACCGCGGCGAACAGTGGTCACGTTATATGGGAGAGTAGGAAAAAAGTCTGTAACCGATCTTAAGGAAATTTGGAACATAGTAGACCTTCTTGTAAAGGGTGATTTTTAGCTATTATCTTTTTGGCAACACTGGTTTAAACAGCTGACGCACGTTTCGTGTTTTGTTTCACTGTCAAACATCTTCAGTTTGGTCTAGGATTTAACCATGAATCGTCTTACAAACGAACAAGGCTTGCAAATTATTGAATTTTAATATCAAAATGCGTGCTCTGTTAAGAAAGTTCATCGCGCGCTTCTTCCATTTTATGGTCAGTTTAATCGACCCACTGAAGCGGCTATACGGGTTATTGTGACTAAATTTCGCACCAAATTTGCATTGCTGGACATTAAACCACCAACACGCTAACGTAGAGTGCGAACTGAAGAAAATATCGCAGCTGTATCGGCCAGTGTTAATGATGACCATCAATTATCGATTCGTCGTGGAAAATTTTGCGGAAGGATTTAGGTGTGATGCCTTTCAAAATACAGCTGGTGCAAGAATTGAAGCCGAATGACCTACGGCAACGTACAATTTTTGGTGAATGGGCTCTTGGAAAGTTGGCCGAAGATCCACTTTTTTACCGAAAAATTGTGTTCAGCGAGGAAGCTCATTTTTGGCCAATGGGTACGTAAATAAGCAGAATAGAAATTTATATGGACAATTGTTTTTTTACACGTTAAAAATGTCATACTTAGAACGGAGCATGATGGCACGGGGATCAGGCATTTATGCCAATCTGCCAGAGATCTCGGCTACAGAACCATTGCAGTGTATTCCAAGCGGAAGTAACAGCTGTTCAAAAGGCAGCCATCCGGCTAACAATGAGCCCAAGATCATTTGTTTTTTTTTTTTTTGCGGGGGTAGTTGAAAATCTGCAAGAGACACTATGGGGACCGTTCCCACATAGCGGAAGGGATTTTTACCCAGTAAAATCACCTCCCTTCAAATAAAATATATTTCCACTACAACTAAGTCTTACACTTATCCAGCAGTTTTACTTTCTTGGTTTAGGCGCATTTGGCAAGAAATTCTCCATTGAGAGTTCTTGCTATCACCGCAGCTAAGCGCGGGTTGAATTCACCGTGCTAGGTCAAGGGGTTTAGTCCTTTGAAGACGGCGGAAAGCGTTGGTTTCGTCGAGAATTGGAAGGACAGCCGAGTTTATCTGCTCTTCCTTACGAGCAAAATTCGTAATTTCATCATGGACTGATGGAATTCCAAGATCTCTGTGGATGTCCCTGTTTCGTATATACCAGGATGCGTTCACAATGGCCCTTAGCACTTTATTTTGAAATGTTTGTAGTATGTTTCTATTACTTTCTTTGGTACAACCCCATAGTTGTATACCATACGTCCAGACGGGTTTTAGCACCTGCTTGTATATAAGCAATTTGTTGTCAATATTTAGCTTGGAATATTTTCCAATAAGCCAGTACATGTCTTTGTATCTTAATTGGAGCTCTTCACGTTTCTTTTTGACATGCTCCTTCCACTTAAGCTTTACATCAAGAGTCATTCCGAGGTATTTCGCTTCATTATCGAAGGGTATTTGAACATTATTTATAAAAACGGACAAGTTATTCACGTTCTTGTACGTAAAATTTATATGAACGGATTTAGCTTCGTTAAGCTCAATTCGCTGAGTGTTCGTCCATTCGTGTATCCGGTCAAGAGCACATTGTAATTTTCTGGTTGATTCTTCTACCGTTTTGGCAGTTACTAAAATGGCGGTGTCGTCAGCAAATGTGCCTAGCACGGCGCCTACGTCCTGCGGTATATGGCTGCTATAAAGTAGGTAAAGGAGGGGACCAAGGACACTTCCTTGTGGTACTCCAGCTTGTATAGGCTTAAATAGGGAGTATTCTTTCCCATATTTCACACGGAATCAGTTAGTTAATTCGATAAAATTGTGTAAAATCTTCTCGAGAGGAACTGTCGAAGCTTGTGTTTCAAACCTTCGTTCATCAGATCATTTGTTTGGGATCTATTGTTTTATACATAGGCAGTCAGGCGGCCATAAAAACTCTGAACACACCATCAATAAACTCCAAAATGGTAAAAATATGCCGTCTATCTCTAAGGGAGATGGAGGCCAGACGTAACCTTATCCTATGCTGGGTCCCCGGGCACAAGGGTGTTGCGGGCAATAAAAGAGCTGATGGACTAGCAAGAAAGGGGGCAGGTATGCCAGTGGCACCAGACCAGAAGACACCCCACCGCACTGAAAACAATAAAATCGCGAATGATGATGATTTTTGCAGATTGTCAAAAGCGATCTGTCCTATGCTAAATCCAGGAAGGACTGATTACCTCTTACAATTAGACAGGAAGCAATAGGGGTGCTAACAGGCCACTGCCTCATAGGCAACCATGCCAATGACTTCTGCAGAAGCTGCATGGATGAAGAAGAAGAGGAACCTGTACTACACTGGCTCGGAATATGCCCAGAACTTGCGGAAACAAGAATAAAACTGCTAGGGGACTACTACTTCAATCACCTTGAGGATCTGAGTAACATTGATCCAAGAGATATTCTACAATTTCTTAAAGTCACTAAATGGCCAGAAGAAATATATGATCAGCAAATCCCAAGAAGAAATCACTACTAGGTCAGAGGGTAAATTGGATTGTGGGCGCTAAGCTGAACTTGACGGCACAATGGTCTAAGTGAGCATGATTTCCATAAAATAATGCAGTCACACTACCTACCTAAAATGGAGCAACACAGTTTAGCACGATCGTAACACGAAGATATTCGGGCAAATAATTTGAGTTTAATAAAAGCAGCTAAAGAGCAATCTTGGAAGGAGTTCGGCGCGAAGTTGGTAGGCGACCATAGATCTGCGAAAAAGGTGTTCTGGCAAACCATACGCCGACTCAGAGGAAGGGAATTCAACATCATCGAAGGAGTCTAATCCCAAGATGGTGTGTTGCTTTCCAATGAGGTGGACATCTTGACATCAGATGGAGCGAGCACTTTTCGGAGTTGCTCAATCTCGAACAGGGCACTGAGGATGGCTGACCCGTAGTCTTGTGTGGGGCGGAGAATAGTCCTACGGTGGAGGAAGTCATTTTAGCTAAAAGTTGGCAAATCCACCGGCGTGGGTGAATTCCGTCCAGAAATACTGAAGCCATTACGTAAAGAGGGAGTTTTATGGCGCTCGTGTCATTAAAGTGGCCTGGGAACGTGGTGAGACACTTGGCGGTTGGCAAACTGGGGTGATTTTTCAAAATGGGGGACAAATGAGATTGCTCCGCCTACAGGGGCATATCTCTTTTAAGTCTTCCCGGGTAAGTCTACGCGAAGGTGTTGGAAGCGCGTTCTAGAGCTATGGTCGAGTCTAGGATGGGGGATGAACAGTGCGGCTTTCGTCCCGGCAGAGGTACAACCGACCAAGTACTTGATGCCAAACCCATCTACAGCTGTTTTCTAGATTTGGAAAAGCCATATCGAGTCCTTCGAGTCCTTCGAGGTAAACTCTGGAGTGTTCGGCAGGAGTATGGGATTGATGGTCGTCTTCTGAGGGTCATACAGTATCTATACACAAACTGCAGCCGCTGTGATCAGGGTTGACGGTGCTAAATCAACACCTTTCACCGTGGGCGTTGGACTTCGCCAAGGGTGCGTCTTGTCACCTCCCCTTTTCACTGTATGAATGGACTGGATGTCCATTCGGCGCAGCTGAGCCGAGGAATGTTTCACATTGGGAGACTTGAGGGTAAGTCATCTTCTTTTTGCAGATGACTCAGTGATCCTCACATCTTCCCAGACGGAACTCCAGCGCGCACTCGATAGGTTTGTGGCTGGAATGAAGGTTGACAAATCCGAGGTTATGGTCATCCCCAGAACGCCTTTTTAATGCGCTCTGCATGTAAGTGGAGTTCCATTGAAGCAGGTGGAGAAGTTTAAGTACCTCGGGGTCTTTTACACGAGTGATGGATCGAGAAATGCTAAGCTTTCCTGTAGGTTTGGTCAACCTGGGTCTAGATCTAGATAAGCGTGGTAGATCTGTAATCAGGAAGGCTGATCTTGGTGTCAAAGCTAAGTTCAACTCAGTATTTATTCCCACTCTCACCTATGGTCGTTAAGTTTGGACAAAGACCGAAAGAATAAGATCGCGAATAGGAGCTGCTGAGATGAGAGTTCTTCGTGCTGTTGGGGGAATTACTCTCCGGGATAGGGTGAGAAACACGGTAGTGCGCGAGGACCTCAACATTGAGGAGCTGGTTCTTCGACCAGAGTGGGATATGCTTCGAAGGTTTGGTCATGTGGCACGAATGTCTCCTTCATCACGACTTCCGAGGAGAGCGTTGGATGCAATTCCTGCAGGCAGGCGACCGCTTGACAGACCCAGGACGAGATAGTTGGACCAAGTCCAATAACTCGCCTGGTGCATACCTCCTGATGAGTTAGAGTTGATGGCGTTGCCTGGACATCTCTCGTGTGTAGTTTAGCCCAGAGACGCCTTTAGCGTTTTTTTGGAGCGAACACACAGCAGATGGAGTGTTCGCTCCAAAATGCAGAGGGAACGCACGCACACATTTTTTATTCACACCACCCATTGAATGTGAAAACGATTCTCTCACCTGTCACTCAGATTTTCTTTCCTTTCTGTCTCAGATAACTTGTCAGATGGGGTCTGCGTAAGATGACAAGATTCACGTCTTTCCTCGCTTAATCGCGCGTCTCACTGTCGTCCTATTCACCGACGTCAAAGCTGTCATGCAACAGTGGCTGTCATATTGAACCTCTTGAAAGGCGTATCCTCTCTCTGGCCACAACATCAAAACAAGAACGATATGAATTCATGTCGGGTCCTTGCAATAACCCTATTACTCCCACTATTTAACAATTATCCTCCTTTGTTCCTTTCTTGGGTAACAAGTTCCACTGTACCTGGAATGTGCGGTAAACCCGCATTACCTGCAGATAAAGGTCCACCGGTTGGTTAGTAGTTATATTCTCCTCCACTTCGAGGAACACAACAACTCCTACCTGCGAGTGTACTTCCTTGTGCAGATCGACAAGGAAGCGCCGATTCCAACCCCATTTACACCTTTAAATCGATTTATTGCATAATAAAATATGTTCCTTCTCATTTTTCTCTTTGCAGGTAAGTCATTCTGGCTACGAGTTGAGTTCTCTAAGATTTTACAAGATACACCACCAACCGACATCTGGTAAGTTCTGAACAAAGATTCAATTTTAGGTCGTCGTGATCCCCCTATTCGAGGATAACAAATCACATTATTCGATTATAGGGGGGTGCAGCGTATTCCGGTGTCTCCGGACTTCCACGTTCCATGTGTGTGCGGGGCGGGTATTGATTCGGAGTCGAACAAGTTTTGTGGTTTTTCGCCTTCTTTTTGCCTGGTGTATTCCTGCCCGAGCAGATAAAATCAATTACAAATTCACTACGATTGGGTGGGGACAGGAGTCAGGAGAGGATCTCCTTATTTGGGTGTGGGGTCTTCTCGGCCAGACAGGCCGACACCCAGTCATGCAGTAGACGAAAGTTTTCCCTGCAACGGTGTGGCTAGACATCGGGCTCGATTACCTACGTGCACGGCACACTCGTACATACCGAGATAAATGCATAATTATGATTTTGGGATGTACCACTTAAGCTGGCCCGAGAGCAGACCATGGTTTCCCAGTGTCTGTAGGTGGCTTACACAAGTGGTCGCAAAAAGATTGCTCAGAAGAGCCGGATCGGCGGATTGGCAAAGTCCAGCCGGTGGTAGCAAATGTTGACTAGACGATAAACCGAATATACTCAAGCAAGTATTCAAAAGCCCCAACCATCTCGGAATGGAGAAGTTTATAAGTGAAATGCTTTTATCTGAGGGAGCTCACTTTCTTGTTTTTTTCTCATTCTCTTCGTCCTCTTTTGTCATCCCTCTCGTGTGCAGCAAAAGGATAGCAAAGGAGTGTGTGGGAGGAAAACGCCAACCGGCTGTACGTATTGGCGATAGTTAGCAGAGGACGACTTGTGGGTGACATCCGTGAGGAAGCACAGAATCTCTTGGGGATTTATTACGGTCGTTTTTGCCTCATTCTTGTATTTTCTTCATTTCTTCCGCCTTTGTTACGTCAGAAGTCTAGTCCAAAGGATGTGGTGTAAATAAATGAAATGTCACATTATGTCCGGCAAACACTGTCGGCTGCAGTTCTGCACGGACCTCAATGTCTGTGAAATGGCTTCAGAAAGACTTCAATGGACATTTAAATTTTGGAAATCGTTGAGCGACGGATAATTGCATTGAGAGTTCCCCTTGATTTTTGTGCGCTTGTCGATTTTGGTCAACAATTTAGGTAAGGCAGATCACTGGCGGTAACGTGACGGATATTCGAATAGGCTTGAGCTCTTTTTCTCAGAGAGCCGAGACACAGCACGGGCCAAAGAATGGAGGGAGTCAGGCAGAGCAAATACCTTAGCTTTGTGCACATTCTTCCTAAATGTCTGTGGATTGGAGTCAGTGGGAATATCTAGAGTCTCTTAACATATTTTTCTGCGTCCGAAAGCAGGCTTGAGGATAAAGTCATGAGTATTCCCGACAAGATGGTTATTACGAATGAATTTAAACTACGAGCAATGCAATGGGCTAGCTCACTTAAGCATCGCTTGTTGAAGGAAGACGCAGCAGTGCGTTATTGTGTGGAAGTTTGACCCCCTGCAGTTTCACATTGGATTACAGCAGAGCAGATCTATAAATGCTAAGGGTACAATTAATTTTAGACAAACGCCTACCTTTAGAAACCGTAGGTTAGTCAGACGTAGGTCAGTTCAGGCCCGATAATCGGCGGATCAGATGGACAACTAGTAGAAAATCCTGTCGGAAGAATGTTATGTGTCGCTGCGGTAATGTATCTTTTGTTTATACGGTAAATTTCATTAAATTATTATATTTTATATACGAAATGTGTCTTCAAACAAAACAAACAAAAAAGTGGTATTTCTTATAAAAAACGAAAATCAAAACCAAAACAATAACTCTAGCCAGATTTAAAGAAAGGCCTGCAAGTAGAGTGAGCAACGCACCAGTCCACTCCGCCAACGGACCCGATAACTTTCAAGATTTCCACATCGCCGTATGTGGTTCAGACAGTGAACCCGCACCTCAGCAAGCGAAATAAACAAGATTTCCCAACAAGATTTTGTATTGTCTTCTCTTTCTATTCGAATTTTTTTGACACGTGGACTTGCTTTTCTTCTGTGCGCTGATCTTGAGAGAACGCCCAAATGTACATTTGTGTTGTTTCGGATTGAGAATAAATTCTCTCTTGAATTTTTTGTTCGAGTTCATGGGCCCAGTTTTTGTTTTCATTTTGTAGGCGAAAAATTGAAAAGCGTCCGAAAAATGTTCAGCCATACTGTCATTCGAATGGTATGATCGTGTTTACATCTTTTTGCGGTGCCCATGTACATAGATCGTATAGCGTATCAGACTTGATCGAATGATGTGCCCGAAAAAGACACGCACACCTTGTTACAAATTTCCCCAAACGTACTATGCCAATATTGTTAGCAGCCAGTCAGTTCATGAGTGTCGAACAATAAACATATCGAAGTACACAACGAGGTTTAATTTTGTTCTTCACTTCCTGGCTCCCCCTCGTAAAATTTTATTCTCATTTTTATGACGTCCAAAATCCGGGATTCTTAAATTTGTTGTCCTATGCCTATGCCATGGACAGCCATGACAACTCCATGTGGCAGCCAGGCCACATCAGCAAGCAGACTGTTGAGATCGATAAATCGTTCATCCCCCTGTGGCGCTTACCACTTCTCTCAGTATCGTCTTCGTAAGAAAAAATACCGCACCAAACACTAACAAGTTAGATCCCACAAGAGCGTGAGCTTTTCACCGTGAACATATCTGTGCTGCAATATTCTCATCAGAGCGCACACACCAAGAAGAGATTTTCTTTGGTTATCTATCAGCGAATCAGTCGCACGAACTCTCTTGGCAAATGTGCCTACACCAGCTTTGCATTGTTTTGACTGAAGATTCTTTCGCAAAATTCACACCGTTTGGTCAGCATTGCAAACTCTTTAAAGCGACCGCGCCCTTGCAACACTCAGTACCTGCCAACGTTTGGGTACATACGAGGAGCCAGAACGACATACCCACCCACCCTTTATTTGCAGCAAACTTCACGGACACCTCACTCAAGGGTCAACTATATTCCATTGGCAATAACTTCCACATTCAACGTGATTCATTGAAAAGAGCCGAACTTGTTCTCCCCCCAAAGCATACGGAGGGTTCTCAAAATGACTCATGCCATGACTCACTGCCAGAAAAGCCCAAATATCAACTTCTGAGTCACATGGTCGAACATAATCAATAAGTTGGTGACATAATTGGAAACTTCATCCGAGATGAACCCTCATCCTCACCATTTGGCTCAGGAGGACGTCCACTCAGCGGTGGGTATGGATTTCCATCTCGGACGATGAAACATGGCCACCTAGAGGCGGGAGTGAATGAAACTGAGTCGCAGTGCTTTTTCGAAGCAATATGTCAGGAGTGGTGGTGACGTGGAAATGTTTTCAAAATCCTCAGTTTGGCCTTATTTCACGTTACCTACGCTTAACTCGATGACAACCGCACATCTGTTGATCTGGTGTCAGTAACCAAATTTAGTTTTGTGCCTCTTATCAAACGCCATTTGGTACAACATATGTATGAGTCAGCATGAGTCTCAAATGTGCCTTATCATTGCCCGATGGCATGATAATTTATAGCGCAACGTGCCGTGACTGACAAGAGGCGGGCTAGTCAAACACAAAATTCAAATGGTACCCTTGCAGCATAATTTTCAAATCTGAGTGATGTATATCAGCAGACAGGAATGTGCCTGATGTGCATGGAAATCATCATGGGACACTTAAATCAACATCAGCAGTGCGACTGCGACACGATCTCGCAGTAATGTTCTACCCACCGACCTGTCCGCCTGTGTTGTACTGTCGTTAACGAGGCGGCACTCAGGCAAAAAGAGCCTAATTGCTTAAGACTGCAGAAAAATGGATAAGACCGTTTTTCTTTTTAATTCATTTTTATTCCTATAATATACTAATTTATTACTATAACATACTAGACAAAAATGCTTAAAACTAGTTGGACGAACATTGTTACTATTTCTAACTTACTGGCCCTCCGCGGGCACTCTTAGCTAAATTTAAACTTACCCTATGTCTTTCGACTTAAACTAAAAATTCATATGATTAAGACTAATTATCTTAACTGTACATTTAAGTATTAAGAAAAATTGTTTACAAAAAAACTTACTGAAAGAACTTTGTTAAGTAAAACCTATATACTAACTTACTAACAACTTACACACTACCTTAAAAATAACTACCTAAAATAACTTAAGCTAACTTAAGCTAAACTACATACATATACACATGTATATATGATGATATGTACATGTGTATAAATATGTACTTAATATACACAGTGTATACACAAAGGTACACGCAGGTGTACGCATGTGAATACTCGTAATTTTTTTGTATTTATTTACAACTTACAAGCTACCTTAAAAACTACCCTAGGCTATGTAGGTCAGCCATGGCTTACCGCTCATAGATTCGCATCTCAATTGCTGCAAGACAGTAGCCGACTGCTCTTTCTATCTCGGGTCTAAAGGGTTCGACGAGGGAGTTCCCCTCTCCCCAGCCACCAGAATTTTCGGATCCCGAACATCTCTCCTTGATACCGCCGTACTGAACCGGAGGAGACCCTCCTCAGCTCGTTGTGCGACGGAACGGTCGTAGTTGAGTCGCCCATCCACAGTTGATCTGGCGATGCGGTAGATGAGCGGTACCGCATTTATATCTTGTAACAGTCCGTTCTTGTCTAAATGGAGAAAGACTTCTGGGGGACGAAGCCGTTGTGGCGTACCCTTTCGTGGTATCGTGTATTGGGGTAGTAAGCCCCCGAGATCAGGTTATTGACCGAGTTCATCGCTCTGGCAGTATGACCTCGAATCAACTTCACTAGGAAATTGTCCACTCTTATCAGGTTCGCCCTGTTGTATAAGACCTCATTGGAATATAATTGTTTGTACTGGGACAGAGTCAGAGTTGGATAAAGGCGAAGGCAAGCCCCCTCAAACAACCGAATCTTTTCCATCAAGCTTGCACTCACGTTGAACCACACGGGAAAGCCATAGGTGAGCATTGGCCGGATGAGGGCCATGTAGCAGATAAACCTTCACCCTCGCATCGAGTTGGCTGTTGTAAAACAGTCTCTTTGTAAGGGCAAAAGCGCCTCGAACTTTGGCCAGAGCAGCATCTACATGTTTGTTAAAATATAGATACTGATCTATCCAGATCCCCAGGTATCTGACTACAGTCCTTTGCACCAGTGGTTGCCCGTGTCGTCCAACAATAGAGAACTTTCGCCAATTCTTTTTCGTATCGGCTGAGGCTTTATACAACGGCGTCCTGAACAATATGGTTTCCGACTTCTGAAATTTGACTTTCAACTTCCAGTCATCGCAATCTCTCATGAATGAATCGAAGTCACCCTGCACGAGAGTAGTGATGTCCTCGATCTTTTTGCCTGATCTGTACACGATCATGTCATCGGCGTACGCAATAACGTGAGAAAGAGAACTTATCAGATCGCTCAAGTAAATGTTGAACAGGATCGGCGAATTAACGGCACCCTGTTGGAGACCATTTTTAAAATACCTGTGGAGGTCATGTTGCCATTCTTGACGACGAGCCGTCTACCGGTAAGCATGTTACACAGTAGGTACAGCAGTGGTTTGCTAATGCCCAGCCGATTGAGCTTGTAAAAAAGACCTTCTAACCACACGGTGTCAAAGGCCTTCTCAAGGTCAATCAAGCATGCACCCGTACATTGTTTCTGGCTCTTGTTCCATTGGATATCCGACACCAGTTTCGACGCGGCATGAATAGTGTCATGCCCCGCTTTGAAACCGAATTGGTTATCCGGAATTATATTTTTGTCCTTAGTCCAGTTGATCAGAGCTCTATTTATCACCTTCTCGAATACCTTGCTGATGTTCGGAAGGAGACTAATTGACCGGAGGTTGCACGGATTCGAAGAATCTTTGCCTCTCTTGGATATGGGTTGCACAATCGCAGTTTTCCAATGCTCCGGATAATGTGTGTGTGGATGAGACCGTATTCTAATCAATATGTTTATGTCTGTTGATCTAGCCGTGGAAGTTGTTGTACTCATCTCGTCGTTAGAAATATGAAAGACCTACACTCAAGGTCGCAGCAAAGACATAAAATTCCATAGGCTGCTTTCATACTTTTTGAGCAAGATTCCTTCAATGTGTGTGATTTCCTTTGTGTCACCTCCCATTCCGTAAAGATGGAAATATCGCTGACAAATTTAGCAAGTGTGAAAGCGGCCATGCAGACCCTGTTCACGCACTAAGGTCATACTTAGTTATTCAGGTGAACAAATAAGCCCTTTTAATAAAGCGATTAATCTGATTGACGCAGAGTGGACGTTCGGGAAGGCTTGCTGGCGCTTCTGTCATGAGAAGCCTACAACATCAGCACTCACTTCATCAGCCCCGAATAAAGCCCGGGACAGTAGGAGCAGAGGAAGTTCACTGCGGTGTCGTCGTCGTCTCCACAGGCATCACAGAGGGCTTCATCGCTTCGGCCAAGAACATTTAGGTGTCTGACGAAGTAGCTATCGGGTTGAGCAAGGTCTTAAGCACAGCTTAGCTATCGCTACACGTGCTTGTTCTTCACGATATACACAGCCAGTTCGTGGCCATTAGGATCGCACTGGGTTTCACTTCGGAAAACCAACGCAAATTTACCTAACGAAGTGTCGTCGCCCTGCACGAAGGCGCCAGATCCAGATCCTTCATTGGTCTTCGAGCCGCCAGTGAATAGTCAACTGCACTCTGGCTCAGAGTGCAGAGAATGTCGACTTTGCATGCCCGTCGCAGCTGGGGTACTGGTGTCCGTGCGTAAGACTAAAGCCAAGGCTCCAGTGCGACTGGTACCAAAGGTCATAAAGTGTGCATCAAGAGCGGAGCCTGTCGTACTAGGGTAGCCTTCTTGTGAGCTGCTTGATCGAGGGAAATGTTTTTGTAATGGAGCCAACGGAGTACAAGAACGGCTTTCAATCAATATCGGTCTTGTAACTATAGCCTAGCGACCTTCGAAGCTAGAGCCAGTTGAGATTGCCGGCAGATGAGACACTGGCCCCCTCCCATTTTCCCATAATAGTATGGCGTGGGGCTACAGCACATAGAAAGCCAGAGACCAGCTTCTTCCTTCAGAAGCAACCACTTGTGATTTGCGTGCTTTTGTTCCCTCACGAGTGAATGGGACGTACAGTTTTTTTGGCTATTCCGAGCAGCCTTTGGGCATTTTCAGTGACTCATGGGGTGGCATGGGGAAATCGAACACTCATTATGTTCTTTTAGGACTATGCAAATATGTTCGTATGAGTGACCGTGGTTACTAGACATGTGGGTCTGAATGCATGCCGCGAACAACGAGCGACTCAGAGATGAAGTGGTGACATAATTTTATAATTGAATCCCCCTTCACGTGCAGGAAAGCCTCTAGGCTTCGTAGATTCTCTTTGTCTTTCATGTCTTCTTCTTCTTCTTTGCTTGGCGCTACAGTCCGGGGTGGACCTGGGCCTCAACCAACAAGCCTCTCCAGCCAGCACGATCTTTCGCCAGCTGCCTCCAGTTGTGCACACCAAGTTGGTTGAGGTCCTTCTCCAATTGTGTGCGCCATCTCGTTCTAGGACGCCCTCTTATGCGGAGCTGTGATGTCAATCCGCTCTACGTGACCTAGCCATCTTAAGCGTTGGATCCGAAGACGCTTGACTAGGTGCATGCCGCTGTACAGCCCGTACAGTTCGTGGTTGAATCTCCTTCTCCAGACGCCATCAATACAAACAGGACCAAAGATCGCACGCAAAACTTTTCTCTCAAAAGGACCAAGAGCTTCTTCATCCGCTTTCAATAGCGTCCATGTCTCTGTGCCACAGAACTGGACGGGGATGATTAGGGTGTTATATAAAGTCAACTTGGTGTTTCGAGAGATGGCTCTGTTACTCAATTGCCTCTTGAGCCCAAAGAAACAGCGATTGGCAAGAGTAATTCTGCGCTTGATCTCGGTACTGGTGTTATTGTCCCTGTTTACTGCAGAGCCAAGGTAGACGAAGTGCTTGACTACCTCAAAGTTTCTGCTGCCCTTTATGACGTTCTGTCCGAGGCGTCGATGTTGTGCGTCCTTTCGTGATGACAGCATGTACTTTGTTTTGCCCTGATTAACTGCCAAACCCATTTTAGCCGCTTCCGCTTCAATGCTAGCAAAAGCCTCATAGACAGCTCGCTGTGTTCGTCCAATCACGTCAATGTCGTCCGCGTAGGCAAGCAGTTGAACGGACTTTTGGAAGATCGTGCCTCTCGTGTTGACATTAGAGTTTCGCACGATCTTCTCAATCACATGACAGCGTGTCCTTGTCTAAAACCTTTTTTGACATTGAAGGTCTCGGTGAGTTCGTTACCGACCTTGATGGAGCAGCGAGAGTTCTCCATCGTCATCCTGCACAATCTGACGAGTTTGGCTGGAATGTCAAACCTAGACATGGCATTGTATAGCTCGTCTCTATGCACGCTGTCATATGCGGCCTTGAAATCGACGAATAGGTGGTGGGTGTCGATCTGCATCTCGTGGGTTTTTTCCAGGATCTGCCGCAGTGTGAAAATTTGGTCTATGGTGGACTTTCCCGGCCTGAAACCGCACTGATAAGGACCTATCACGCTATGTTAAGGAGACTGATCCCTCGATAGTTGGCGCAGTCAAAAGGGTCTCCTTTCATGTCATCCAGAATTAGTTGTCATAAATAATGTTTTAAGGCCAACCGGTGTCTCACATGGACTCTCTTCTACAGCTTCAAGGCTTTATCCAGCATTGGGGATGACTCCATCATGTCGTTGGAAGGCATTCTTAGGTTGTATTGTGGATTAAGTAGTATAAATTTATTGAGACAGTAAACTCACGGCTTACAACATTCACCAAGAGTTATGCCCAAGTGCAACCAGGCGAGTTCTTGGACTTGCTCTAACCACTTCGTCCTGTGTCTGCCAAGTGATCGTCTACCTGATCAGGTCACATTCAATGCACACCTCGAAGGCAGTGTTGATGCTTCCACCACTTGCCCACTATCGAAGCATAGCCCTTTCTGTTCAAAGAAGCAGGTAGTCAACACATTGAGCTCCTCGCGTACTGCCGTGTTCCTCAACCTTTCCCTGGAAGTAACTCCCACAGGGAGCTTGCATCCGCGATCCTAGTCTATCGGTTACTACCCCAATTTCACGACCCAAGGTGAGTTAAAACCGCTTACTTGGCTTTGACACCTTACACGGCCTTCCTGATCACAGACCTTTCAAGATGTCTCAAAATTCTCAACATTATTCCGCCAAGATGGGAGGAGTAATGCCTTCCTGATCACAGACCTTCCAAGATGTCTCAAAATTCTCAACATTATTCCGCCAAGATGGGAGGAGTAATGCCTTCCTGATCACAGACCTTCCAAGATGTCTCAAAATTCTCAACATTATTCCGCCAAGATGGGAGGAGTAATGCCGAAAAAGACCCTGATATACCTAAACTTCACCACCTGCTTCAATGGGATTCCACCGAGTACATCTGAACCAAAATCCAGAATTTGTCCATGATAACCTGCATCCGTACATCCGCACTCACAAACCAGTCGAGTGAGCATTGGAGTTCCACATGAAATGTACGAGTGCTTCTAGTGGAGCATCATTTTTATGTAAGACGCGGTTTCTAAATTATTGCAGACATGTTTTGCATAAGGACAAGACCACGCACTGAGCCACAAGCGGCGAACTTAAGCGGTAATTCTGGCCATTTATTGAGCGACAATTCTCATAAAGTTCATAAAGTTTGCTCAGGCTGCTAAGTAAACCAATTGGAGGTTTACCAGCTTCAAGAATAGGGATTACTTTAGCTGACTTTCGTTTGGTTGGAAAGTATTGCAGTTTCAAAGAGTCATTCACAACATAGGCCACCATCTTAATCCTAATTTTTGGTAGTTCTTTTAAAGAAGCACTCCTAATTAGAACTAGTCCGCCACGCGATTTTAACAACAACTTTGAACTTTAGGGTGACCATATTTTGTACAATTATTCAAGAGACTCGGAGCTAAAATGTGCGCCACTACTCGAAACAAAACACTTCTTTGAGTTCGCAAGATGGCCGTATTATCCACAAACGTAGCCACTAAGGCACCTTCCCTTGAGTTTAATGATGTCCCTGGTGTTTAAGAAAATTAATGAAGGACTAAGAGCACTCTCTTGTGGTACTCCGGGAAAAATTTTCGGAGTCCATGTTTGACTAACCCAAAAAAGCTTGTACTCCAGGCCATCATGCCACATATCAGCGGACCGCTCACTTCTTCTGTTCTTGGTTCATTGCATATTGTTAGCTTACATTCCTTGGTCTGGCGTTCCAAAACCCTGGTCGAATGCCTGGCCTGACTCAACAAAAACCTGTTGTCCATGTCAGACTTTCACAGAGGCCATGTGCGTAGTCAATAATTCGACCCCAGAGTTCGACTTCAAGAAGGGATCCTATAAAAAAACAACTACAGATGATTTGCGCCAGTCTTCTCAATAAATCCAGAATAATGTCCTAACATGCTGCACTTCTTCTTTGCAATCATTTGGTTCCTCATTCAATTTATTACGCGTTGCATCCTTCGAAGAGGGCGTTCGATCCAAGCTGGGAATTGCCCACAAGCCCCACACCGTCCAGCAGTGTGTCCGAATGACATTTTTTGCATGTTTTTACCCCCATGGTCATGCACACACATTTCCCCCAACAGACTACCGCCGGAATTGCATCCCATTGTATTAGCATGCTTCGAATGGCGAAGAAATTCCCCCGGAGGCTGTATGCAAACTACTTTGCGTTTTTTTACTCCTTCAGCTGCAAACATCTGCTCCTGCCAGGCCAATCGATGGGCGTGTATCATTGTGTTTTCAGTCGGCCCTGCTGTGATGTAAGTGGAGCTGCTCTACTGTGGCCGATTTGCAGTGGACATCATATTGCGTCTTAAATGTGTTTGCATGCTGGAAAGGAAGGAGGATAATCATGCCACTTTCGATGCCTGCGGCGAAAACATTTCAAAATATGTCAGTCCCCCCTCCGTCTCTCTCTCGCGCTCTGTTTCCGCCGCCCGAGTGCAATTACATGCAGCGCGAGGTGAACTGTCGCCAGGAAGGATGATGAAGTGTCATTGAGCACGACACGATGATTCACTAGACGTTTTTTAGTTTTTTAGAACTGAATTCTGGTGAAATTGTTTTCTTTTTCTTCATCGAAGAACACTTGCCTTCCAATAACGAAGCGTGGCATCCACTTCTCGACCGTGTTTCATCTTCACAAGGGGTCTTAAGGGTGTGCCTTGGCTTGTATTGTGTTGAGACCGATAATGGGCGGAAGTAAATTTAGAAGCTAGCTTGAACCGAATGTCTGTGATATGGTACTGGGGGTAAATGAATGGATTTGTTATGATTTTCCGGCACTTCGAATCCTTGGCATGTTAGCCATTTTCGAGTTTGTAAGTTTATTAAAAATGGACCGCAACAAACGTTGTCGTATAGTGAAAAACACAGAAGAGAGGGAAAGAAGAAAGAAGAGTAACCCAAGGTGAACCAAGAAAGCCCCAGCCTCCCACTGTTGGCACTCCCGTATTGTGCCAAAAAACTGTGCTTTACAGTGCCATCAAAAGCAATTTCAGCGAAAGCTAACATCAGTCCGGATAAGATTGCCAGGAAGGAACGCTCGCAAAGTTTCATAACTGAGTAACAGGAACGTAACAGCAAATAATTCCAGGAACCATTTCAAAGAGATGTTTCGTAGAATTCCCTCGAGTGACGGCACGAAAGTGGGGTAGAAAAGTTCGACTGTATCAGCGAAGGTTTCCACTTCCGGCGTGGGAACGTCTTTGCGTAGGGGGCGCTTTTCTTGGTTTGGTTTTGGACCAATCATCATGACCTCTGTACGACTTTGTTTATGTTTTCGTTCGTGTATTAATCGATTTCGAGAGTGAATTCCAGAAAATCACTATTTTTGCATACCTGGCATGGTAAACTTTGAGTCAGTGCATCTTCTGACTGCCATAGCGGCTCTATTAGACCTACCAATGACCTCTGTAAGCCTTTGTTTATGTTTTCGTGTGTCATGACGAAGATGCCACTTCCAACATGACAATGATCCCTAACCTTCTTGGCCTTCTCAGTCCCCACGATCTCAACGCCATCAAGATTTGTCAGGGGAACTAAACTAAACCAATACAAAACGAATAACCTAATAATAACAATAAAAATATTGGTGGCGCTAAAGCCCGTAGAGGGCTTGTGCGTGCTACTGTTCTAGCACGGGTGGAAGGGACCTGCAACATAATACCGTCTCCGAACGGCCAATCCGTCCATTTTTTTTTCTTTTAATTCACTCTGTAATAAATAACTTTTAAAAATAAGAAATGTACATTTTATTTACTTCCTCTTGATTTGCTCCCCCTTGACATTTTAGCGATTTCAAGCGGATTTTTGCAATGCACAAATTAACATTTCTGGGGGTTTTTGCTTTTCTAACCCTGGGCTGTAGCACCACCCGTCTATCATAGCGTCTCACCGCCACTAAAATGTTCCGCTTCAAGCCACGCTGCTAACGTATTGCTCCCTTTCTTCTTCGCTCTTGCGGCTCCAGTTGAATGCGTTTATTTCGTCAGCCACAATAATCTACTTCCGTACAAGTATGTTGTTTCCAGTTTGACTCGCTCCAGTATGAAGTAATGATTACACTGACTGACAATAGTGGTATTTTCACTCTCATACAGTGAATCAAGAAAAAACTGAGACACCTACTACCATTAAGTTCAACTTGAAATATCTCAGCCATCTTTTAAAATATTGAAACGAAATAAATTGCAAATTAAAGTATATTTTAATTGACTTTCAATAATATAAAGCTATTTCTAATTCTGTTATAAATACTATATTAAAAATAAATAAAACCAAAAATATTGCAAATTCATCGGCAAAAAAGAAAGTGGGTCAGTAACCAAAAGTGACAGTAATTTTAGATTTTAATACTTTGTGTGATGCCCTTTAACTTTTAAAACTTCTTGCAATCTTTTGTTCATCGAGGCGACCAGGTTTGTTGTTACAGAAGCTGGAATCTTTTGCCATTCTTCATCTAAAGCTGTCTTTAAATCTTCTCTCAGCAAATTTGGTGAAGATAGCTCTACAATCAATTAGAAAAGGGAAGAAGTCTCGCTGGACCTACTCACTGGCAGAAGGGTTAAATACGTCCAATTAGTGCTGGTAACCTTTGCGTTGAAAACAAGTAGTTTTGGGCGTTTTAGTTTTACATCCGGAGACATGTCTGAATTGATCTGAGTTGGACCTAATTCGTCTTCAACTGCAAAACAACTCCCTTCAGTAAGAAGGACACCGAGTTTTGTGACAGGCCTAAGTCAAGTTCGTTTCCTACACTGTTCTAAAGACTCATACAAGCAAAATATACATATAGGTATGTTTCTTCGGACCGGAGCGGATTTCAGTACAGCTGGAATATGTGCTCGAATTTTGAAATTCCCATTCCAATTAGTTTGAGGCGACGCTTCCTCATTCAGTTGACCTAAAACTTGAGCTTAAAAACAAATTTTAGAACAAATTGTTTCTACTTTCGGATGATCAGGGTGTTCCAACACATTGAAGATGTCTCGAAGACTCTTGCCCAGTCGAAGATGTCTTACTTCTTGTCGGTAGATTTCATTTTCTTCACGAAACTTATCATTTGTGTAGGTTTTATAATTTTATTGAACCAGGAAATTATCAATTAATGAACACAATTTAAACTAAGAGCCAAATGTTCACGATTTGCTGTTTATTCATTCCTACATTTTTGTCGTTTTCATGGCAGCACTGAATTTCTAACTTGAATTGTAAAGTTCGCCAACCGTACTAGGTCGAAAGCATTAGTTCGTCAATGAGACAACTCACATCGAACGTTCGCTTCGCCAACCGTAATAAAGGGTGATCTTTTAGCTTTTATCTTTTTGGCTACACTGGTTTAAACAGCTGACTCACGTTTCGTGTTTTGTTTCACTGTCAAACATCTTCAGTTTGGTCTATGATTTAACCATGAATCGTCTTACAAACGAACAAAGCTTGCAAATTATTGAATTTTATTATCAAAATGCGTGCTTCTTCCATTTTACGGTCAGTTTAGACGTAGCTCATTTTTGGCTCAATGGGTACGTAAATAAGCAGAATTGTCGATTTTGGAGTGAATATCAGCCAGAAGCATTGTAAGAGCTACCAATGCATCCAGAAAAAGTCACAGTTTGGTGCGGTTTATGGGCTGGTGGCATCATTGGACCGTTGTTGAGCGCTACCGTGAGATGATATCCAACTTTTTTTGCCCAAAATGCAAGAGCTTGACTTGCATGACATGTGGTTTCAACAAGACGGTGCCACATGCCACACAGCACGCGCAACAATGGACTTATTGAGAGGCGAGTTCGGTGAACATTTTATTTCACGTTCGGGGCCGGTCAATTGGCCGCCTACATCGTGCGATTTAACGCCTTTCGACTATTTTTTGTGGGACTATGTTAAAGCTCATGTCTATACAGACAAGCCCGCATCAATTGACGCATTGGAAGACAACATTGAAGCATTTACTCGTCAGATACCGGCCGAAATGTTGGAAAGAGTATGCCACACGGATGGACCATTTGAGGCGCAGTCAGGGTCAACATTTGCAAGAAATAATCTTCAAACATTAAATTATATGGACCGTACTATCGATTCAAATAAAGATTCAATGCATTTTTCTGAATTTTATGTGTTTTTTTTTTTTTTGAAAGCCTTCCTATAGCTTTTAAAAAATCACCCTTTAGAACCCCCCTGTTTACCTATAAAATAATACACAGCGAATAACTCGTGTTATGCCTGAGGCTATACAACAAATATTTACAAATTGAAGGAGTCCGTCGTCAGGCCAGTGTCAGGCCAGTCGTCAGGCCAGTGTTTCAATGGGATTTTTTCTGGTATTACCTTCAGACCGATGGTTTCAGTAATTCACTTTTGATTTGATTTAATTCGAACCGGATTTACCGAATTAGCAGAAGCAACGACCAATTATGAAAAGTTCTCGGAGTATTCAATGGAATATGCACTGTTGGTCTTATTAGGCTAATAGATCATTTATTATATTATTGAAATAATGAAAGACAACATTTAGAAGTCAGATGATTATGTACTTGATTAATTACATGGATTTCAGAAAATACTAACTCTTACAAAATTACTGCACAAACGAGACGAAGGCGAAAACGATCCTAATACCTGGCACATTTCCGTTGACCGTTGACTGTTTGCATGTGTATCGATTGGTGAGCATTCGATGGGTCAGCGTATGTTCTTGTGTTGCAATACTTTCCGCTTTCAGTTGTTTCTTCTTGGTTGTGTGTTTTTTTTTTTACCCATAACACTCGCCCTATTATTCTTAAAATTTGTCTTTTTTCCCGATCGACCCGCACTGAATGAATCTTCGCCAATCAATGGGATACGGGTCGACACTATTCCTCAAAGAATGCGTGCAGCACTACTTCCAATAAATCATTATTTACTCAGCTGTGATCCTTTTCGGCATACAGTCGCCGGCCCGTCTTCGACGCGAGATTACCCTTTTCTTTGCTGTAATAAGCAAACAAAGATAAGAAGAGCTGATCCCTGTACAAACAAGTGTCCCGCAATATCCGCGGTTTTTTTTTTTTTTTTGTTTTGCATAAAACATAGTTTCTGCTTATCTCGTTACTTCTTACATCAGCGCTGTTGTTGCTCCATTCTTTGCTATATGCCTGCAGTGTGTCCTATGGTGTTACTCCTCCGATGATATGAAGCAGCACTAACACTCACAATCTTATGCTACGTTCCTACCGAACGAAACCACGAGGTTTCGTCAGTTTCGTCTGACATTTTCAGGTTTCTGATGAACTTCATTGCAGCCCCCTTGAATCCATTCGTCCATGAGAGGTTGTCATACCAAACAAGCAAACAGCGGTAATTTTCTCATTTTTTCTCTTTCTACTGTCTGGTGTTCTCACATTATTATGTCCTGTCAACAGACAGCCGTTTTGGCGACCAATTAAAAATTTAGAGCCAGAAACATTTGTTTTTTCGGGCACTTATAAATTGAGAGCGAGTGACTTTTGAGAGCGAAACCACCTCAACTTCGGTGCGAACGGCCAGTAAGAGTTCATCCGGACATTTTCGGTTCACTGGGAACGTAGCATTGCATTCATTCATCGGAACGTCTGTCAAGGTTTCTCAACTCTCACACTCTCCAAAGTGGAACTGAGAGTACGAATTCGCAGACAGACGTGATGTCAGTAGACGCAACGTATGACGCAAAAATTCAAAGTTCACCCGAACCTTTACTTACGATCCTCTTCAACTAGCACGCTCTTCGCTTCTTCGCTAACACACTTACTTACTTATCAGGCCAACGACTCTTGGTGAGCCTGAGCAATGGATGCCTGCCAGCGTTGGCAGTCCTGGGACGCTGTTTCCAGTTTATACCGGAGTTTCTGTCTTCCTCTGCTTCACAGAGGCTCTTAGCATCGGCGTGGCCGAGTCAGTGCAGTCGAGTTCGCTGTTATGCCGTCGCTAACAGACGCCAATATGATTAGGGTCATTTTTCACTTGCTTGCTACTCCTTAAAATCAAGCGTCTTCCCGTTCGCTGTTACATTGGCTCTAAGTCGAAGACACTTCGGGGCTAAGTCAATAGTCTTGACATAGGCGCGACTTAGGCTCTACATGGTATAGCCACATCAGGTGTTGCATCCGCGAACACCGGAATATGCCTCAGAACATGGTTGGACTTCTCAAAGCAAAAATTACCGTCGACCTTTTATCTCAAAGAGCCAAAGATCTGCTTTATTCGCCTTGCCCCAGACTTAGATGATTATGGTCTTGTCTAAATTTAGCGTGGTCTTTCAAGGGAGGGTTCAATGTCTCTATGGTTTAATGTCTATCGATTGTTTGATCTCGGCAGTGGTCAAAATACTCCGACAACCTCGAAACAAAGCTCTCTGCACTTGCGTCTGTGCCCCTTCTTGAAGACAGGGCATGTTCAGGAAGTACATGTTCCAGTCCTATTGAGTTCCAGATTGCCCCCGTGCAGCGTTCCGTTTCGGATTGTGGGTGTACTTCTGGGCATTCAGTTTAGGAGTGTGTGGTATCGTTTAAACCTTATTGAACTGGTCGACATTTAATGAACGATTTGTCTAGATTTGGTGTTTGGCATTTCACTATTTTTTCTGGACCCAATTTGACGGCACATGCAAGCACTTCAAAAGGTGTTCTGTTCGTTGATCTTGACACGTTTGCATTGATTGTTCCTTGAAGTTGTGGAACGTGTCAGTACCACTTTAAATGGATTTTCGATGGACACTTTTTGTATTGATTGATTTTATGCTGGGTTCTCATACACCATGTTCGAGCAGTACATTGCCGGCCATACAGCGACGGGCGATTTTTATTCCGTCGTGAAATGTGCGTGTTCACAAAATTCTTTGAAGTCAGATGTTAATAGGGAGTCGCTTCCGCTTACATGCTAATAAATGACGATTCACTGAAGCTATCAACAACGCCGGAAGATGCTAACGTATACTAGCTTGACTTCCAAAGTCCAAAGCGCACGTCACTGGCCACAATTGAAGACCATTGTGTCAGCATTAGCACACGTATTGTATTTGTCATTTATTGAAAGGCGCCTACGTAGAGTGGTTGATGCACTCTTGTTACTAATTCATACTTTCCGGTGAGGTGCGACATAAATGAAAGCAGTCTACTAACTTAACCCTAACCCACGTGACATCAGTATATTGTACGTAAGTATGTAAGAAGGTTACGAAGGCCATCCGATGCATGTCGACCTTCCGATCACACTAAAATGTCGTGCAAAGTATTCCTGTATCTATCTACGTTCGACTCCAGTAAGAGACCACTTTCCATTCAAATAGGTCGGACAGTTCCTTGTGGACTTTATACACCAACCTCGGCCTGATCTGCAGCATTTGAAAAATAGTGAGATGTCTCCTCTCGCTCAGATGGAATCCAGTTGTGAGTCTCTACATACTAAAATAAGACTCACTCCTTCGTACACCATAGTCTGAGTTGAGGAATGCAACGCCAGTGGTCGGATTCAAGGAAAGCTTCAATATTTCGCTGGTAGATGAGGCCCGCGACCACCCGACTGTACCCAACCACCCCGGACTGTAGCGCCATTAGAGGAAGACGAAGAATATTTCGCTGTACCCGCCGCCGTGGCTCAGTACTAGGTGCCTCGTCGACTCCTGCGCTGTGTTCCTGGGTTCTATTCCCGACACGAGCAACATTCAGAGTTCACGGCACCACGTCTCGAGTCACTGACAATGCTCGTTGTCTCTAGGGGCCGTCTCAAACTTCCTTCTGTGGGGACTGTAGATCTCATGCACTGGTGGGAAAACAATTTAACCCACAAAACGAGTCTGAAGCTCGGCCCTCCACCAACACGGGTAGACCAGATTTCACGCTGATCTGGATTGTTCTACTGTCTGCTGCCGCCTTGCACCCAAACAATTGTCTCTTACTTGAGTAACCAGTTAACAACGACACGGCTTCGCTCGATGATGCCCCGAAAATGAAGCCGTGTGCAGACTTGAAGCACTTCGTAAAGCCATTGACTGAATTTAAAGAATGACCAGCAAAAGATCGCCGCGATCTACAACATTTTTTATCTAACAACGGCAACTTTCAACCGGAAACATTTGTGTTAAATTTTCAAGCATTCGCTTCGCCATCTTCACGTCCGCAACAGGAACACGTCCTCACACTTTATACGTCGATTTAGTTAAATAATTAGTTTTATGTGTCACCCAACTGCTATTTCCGGTTTAAGTGGTCGGCTGAGTGCGGCTCCCAAGGAGCCGACTACTGCACCTGCATGCAAAGTGTATCCCCTTTAAACCGTCGCTGCTCTGGGACCCGAGATGAGAGAGACGTAACCGATGCAAGTATCTCCGCTTTTCACACCGCGTCGCTCGATGCCAAGCAAAAGCTTCAAGAAACTGCTTAATGCACAAGACAACGACGAAAGTACTCAATTTCAACATTTCCTTTTTCGTTTTGTTCAACAGAAAGCAGAGGAAAAAACGACGAAGTGGAGTGGGCAAAGGAAATCAACCGCGTTGCACATTTTTCCAGAGCATTTATCTACCCTTGAGCAACTGGCGGTGAATAGGCTGAAATTCATAATCCTAGTCACTGACAGACAAACACACACACACACACACACAGGCACAGACTTGGGTGTGTGGATACTTGTGCAGTCTGCTAATTTTTCTAGGATGACAACCGTGTCGCCGACGACGACGACGACGCGCTGATGTCCAGTGCAACGAGTGTACACGGCAAAGGGGGAAATCGACGGAAGGAGACTGCAGACGTTTCCATCCACTCCCTTCGGTGAAACTTCTCGAGAGCACTCGAGCTCTGTGAGGACCTGTATCTAGTGTGTAAACCTGTATAGCTACATAGAACACATTCACTTCGTCCCAATAATGACGGCTAACGAGACTAGTTCGTACGCTGGCAGACAGAATATGGGCGGTTGTGAAGTTGGTTGAACGAAAGGGGCCTCGGTGCAAGGATGGAGTGAATCTCTACGTGACACGATGGCGATGACGATATAGACACAAATTTAAGATTACGTATACGTCATCCGCATCACCACGAATTTGTTGCCCACTCGCGTTTTCTCCCTCTCTCTGTCTCACACTCACGCACACTCTCTCTCCTTCTCCCTCTCGCTTCGGTCGACACTTTGAAAAACCACTTTACTAGTGGCATCAGGCATGGCACTGCGTCGTTCTTTGCGGCAATGGCAGTGGCAGAAGACACAACAGCAGGGGTTGTGTTCGGCTTGTTGTTTTTCCTTGTGCCGAAGAAGCCCCGAACTTCGCTTCGGATGGCATCGGAATATCCACAATCCACAGCCGAACAGATAGACGATGTCGGTAGAACGTCGGCTGTTGCCGAAGTCTCTTATTCACACATCACACAGACACAAATGCACATTGCACAGCCATCCGTGTGCACAAGTGATGGCAAATGGGAGAAGATCTCCTTCTTGGGCTCTGCTGGTGGTTCTCTTCTCTTGCCATTCATCGAATGGTTGACATAAGTGGTTTGCAGTGTTGGCGAGTTTCTTAATCTGGTGCAGCTCTTTTCGGATTTTTGATACCTTCACGTGAGACATGGGAGGAAAGTAGTAGTTTTGTCGTGGAGAGTGTGTGTAGAAGGATTGCTGAGTTGAAAGTGTTGACGGGGGCTGCGTGTCAATAATTGGAATTCAAAGTTCTGATTTAATTACTTTTCTTTAGTTACAGGCTTGTTCAAAGCTGTCGCAATTGTTGACAATGACGTGGGGGACCACCTTCAAATTCTTTCAGATTTGTTATTTCATGGGCCTTGCTATTCTCCCTGCTGAGTTTATGTGCACCCGAGTCTCTACCAACGAGGCTCCCTAGCGTGTACTATCTGCGGTAGGCGTGCAAGGTTGTCTTATGTCAAAAGTCCTTGTGGAGAAAGAAACTCTTTGAACGAAGCCAAGTTGTGTATTGGCTCCACACTGTATCCACGGGGACTCGCGTATGTAGCCATATTTTGCACCTCAACGCAAACAAGACGAAAGATCCCAATCTGGGTCACTATTGATTGATGATTTTGTAATATTTTAAAATTGCCTGCAAGCTAAACACGAAGCCTTGGTCATCCCTGTCCTACTCCGTGGCACGGAAGCCTGGACAATCTCAAAAGCCTATGAAGAAGCTTTTGTTCTTTTCGAGAGAAAAGTTCTGCGTTCAATCTCTGGCCCTGTTTGCGTTGGGGGTTTTTGGGCGAAGAAGATTCCACCATGAACTGTACAGCGACATGAGCCTAGCCGGGCGTCTACGGATTCAACGCCTAAGAGGGCTAGGCCATGTATAGCGCATGGACAACGCCGCTCCAGACTGAAGGGTCTTCGACTCCAAACCTGTGGCAAAACCAAATAGAGGCGTGCGAAATTGGAGGCAGCTCGCTAAAGATCGTGTCAGCTGGGGACAGTTGTTGGTTGAGGCCCAGATCCTCCCAAGACTGTGATGCCATTAGAAGGAGACGAACATCGCATACCAAGCGAACTCTCCTATGAACAGTCTTTATTGCAAAGAATACCAAGATAGGCTTTGGGCCTTTGCCCAGAGCCTATCTTGGGCTCATGTTTTCAAACTGTGTGTTGAACTGCTCAGCTCAGCCTTTGAATCGTGGCGTTAGATTATTAGATGATGGGTGATTAACTGGGCTTAATTTTCCTATGACGCCAGTGAAATTGACTCCCAATCGACGCGGCGCACAGTGTGTTATTTTACGAATCTAGCGGAAGTGATTTCGAAGATCAAGGTCGTCCGAATGACAAACGACAGGCATATCCCCAGGTATGAGCGTTAATCTGTATTGGGGGAGAAGAAATGTAAAGCAGCAGTTGCGCTATATCAGTTCAATTCTCCGTGTTCGGGTGAAGTAAGTAGAAACGCTAGCCTAATATTTTTTTTTACAGTTTCTTGGCTTGTTATTTAAGAAATCTTTTAGGTAAGTTTGAAACTTGTATGACCTCAGCCAATGGTTGCGTTAGAACTACTCGAGTTTTTTTAAACATTCTTACCTTTGTGCAGAGTTTTCAAAATGTGTCCATCAGGAGGTGTTATTTAAAACCTCCTACGGACTATATACTTCCAGAATCCGTAAAGACCTTTGGCAGTCAGCTGTAAAAGGTATAAAAGTGTGTACAATACATGTGAAAAATATTGCTGGTGTTTAAAAGTACAGGGAAACCGTAGAAGTAGTACACAATTGGGACACTCTGTAATGGGGGCACCCCCGAAATGAATCGCACTTCAGCATACACTCGGTTTTTTCATAGGGAACCTCTGTAAACGGGGCAACTCTGAAATGGATCATGGGACAACGATTTCATTAGAAAACACTTTTTGCTGCCTGAATAACATACTTTGAATTGGGATAAAAAGCAACGAGTGGCAGAGCTGAATGGCGAGGATGTGTAGATCTACGTACATCTACTAAAAATATGCGATTAACCGGAAACGTCGGAAAAAATGCTTGCTCTTGTTCTGTTGTTGCCACAAAGCACGCCACTGATTTAATAATATATAATGGAAAGTTTGCATTTCAGGGACATTTTATGTCAGGGCTATGTCCAATTTAGAGGTCCTCTCAAATCGGGACACCTCGCATTTTCTTAGTCTCTTGGAGTGTCCCATTTTGAAGGTATCACTGTATATTAAAACAAGGGACGTGTATAAAACTGAGAAAAAATGGTTGAAGATCAAAGAAAAGAAAAATGAAATTGTACATTACAAAAGTTGAACAATGAATTATTTTTAATTAAATAAAGGGTGATTTTTTAAAAGCTATAGGAAGGCCTTTCAAAAAAAAAAAAAAAAAACACACATAAAATTCAGAAAAATGCATGAAATCTTTATTTGATAGTTCGGTCCATATAACTTAATGTTTGAAGATTATTTCAAGCAAATGTTGACCTTGACTGCGCCTCAAATGGTCCATCCGTTTGGCATACTCTTGCCAACATTTCGGCCGGTATCTCACGAATAAATGCGTCATTGTTGTCTTCCAATGCGTCAATTGAAGCGGGCTTGTCTGTATAGACATGAGCTTTAACATAGCCTCACAAAAAATAGTCTAAAGGCGTTAAATCGCACGGCCAATTAACCGGTCCCGAACGTGAAATATAGTCCATTGTTGCGCGTGCTGTGTGGCATGTGACACCGTCTTGTTGAAACCACATGTCATGCAACCGCAAGTCAAGCTCTTGCATTTTGGGCAAAAAAAGTTGGATATCATCTCACGGTAGCGCTCACCATTCACAGTTACGTTACGATTCACATCATCTTTGAAGAAGTACGGTCCAATGATGCCACCAGCCCATAAACCGCACCAAACTGTGACTTTTTCTGGATGCATTGGTAGCTCTTGCACTGCTTCTGGCTGATATTCACTCCAAAATCGACAATTCTGCTTATCTACGTACCCATTGAGCCAAAAATGAGCTTCGTCTAAACTGACCATAAAATGGAAGAAGCGCGCGATGAACTTTCCTAACAGTCAGCTGTTTAAACCAGTGTTGCGAAAAAGATAATAGCTAAAAAATCACCCTTTATTAAATTAAATATTTCAAATAAAATATTTTAATTTTAAAAATTATTTTTTTTCTAAGACCTTCTTATTTTTATTATTTTCTGCAGTAACTTACCGATACTACTGAGTAGACGTAGTAGGTCTTAGGTTAGCCAGGCTTAGCAATAGGAACAATCTTTGTGGTTTTCCATACAGAAAGAAAATGATAAAAATTCAGACATCAGTTGAAAATAATGGCCAAGCGCTCAACTGCTTTCTTTGGTAAAGCTTTGAAGAGTAAATTGTTAATGTTATCGTGCCCTGGACATTTTTTGTCCTTAAGTTGCTTGATAAGGGCTTGGACCTCGTTAAGATCGATAAGATATGTACGGTTCATAACAGGGGAAGGTATGCTCGAAATTAGCGATACCATGGATACCACTTCAGATTCAGTATTGGCGTCACCAAGGTGAGCCGCTAATAGTTCTGCCATTTAACTTTGAGTTTTGAGCTCTTTATTGCCGTCTTTAAGTGCTGGCACAAAGCTACGTCTATTTTTGATAACTCTTGTGATATTCCAAAAGTGAGAAATGGCTGTTTTAAAAGTGGAAAGCAGAGAATTCCAATGCCTTCTTGAAGGCAAGTATTTCTTCCTCGATACTAACGTAAAGGATCCTAATATTCCCCAAAAAATTATGAATATGGTACCGAAGCCATTTTCTTCTTTCACAGTTTCTGTATCGAATGAGGTGTACAATGAGGGAAGGAAGGCTAGTTTATTGAAATTTTGCTCGAGTCTTAGGTTTAGCGAAATCTGTGACATCATTTACAATCCATGGTTGTTAATTGTTCCGTTTTGAACCTGTTCCAATTGGCATTCGTAGACTTATATTTAGCTTCAGTTTCAACACAAATTTACTAGCATGCATACAGGAAAATGTTCAGACCCTAGTTTGCACAAAGTTGATGGGCAGGAGAAATTATTTGATATACTTGTAAGGAAGAAGTCAAGGGTCGAAGAGTTTGAAGAGGATGAATTTGGAATGGAATATATTCCATTAATTATTTAAAATTCCACAAAGTCCATTGAAACACTCACACAAGGGGCATAAGTAACAAAAATCAGATTTTGAGATTATTCCATAAAACAACTTGTTAAAGTATGTTCTTTGGTCTCACAAAAAGGGCGTAATTGAATTTGAACTTGTTGTTGAGATTTTGTTTTTTTTTTTTTTTTTTGTTCACGAATAGGCGTATGCAAGCTCACCCGAATGAGAGTTTTTAATTACACTGAAATATTGAAACACTGAAAAATCTATTATGCATGGTTAGTGAGCTTGGCTTTTGGCATTTGCAAAAATATAATTGAGAGTGTTACCCCAACAATTCGCTCTTAGGCAGCCTCAAGAACGGTTGAGGTCGCCACATTAATAAGTGTGTGAGATCTCTTCTAAATTCCTGTGACTGAATTCTCGCTTCTCATTGTTCTGTCACCTCACATCAAAATCTGTATTCTTGAATTCGAGTAAGGTGACCCAAAACAAACTCAATTAGTTGGCGACGATTTTGTTTATAACTAGACTTACAAACTAAAGGTTAGGGTGTTGGCTCAATAATAGGGGTCCAACTGATGTACTTTGTTTAATCTAATGTTTATTATTATTGTCGGTTTATTGTTTATTTTTTATGTCCTACAATCTCTGGTGCTTACATCGGGTTGTTCAAGTCCGTGTGTCCATGGTGGTCCATGGGGTGCTGATGTGTTAGCCGACTTAGTTTGTCACTGCTCTGGTAGAATCCATGCAGCTCGTTGTTCGACGTCGTTGGAAGGTGTTGCTCGTTTAGCAGATTTAATGCGTTTCCGGGGATTGTGTTTCTCCGGTTCCCGATTTCCTCGTTAGGATGGTTGTTGATGTCTAGTAGCTGCTTTCTGATCAGATGCGTGCTTGGTCGTAAAGCCTATTGTTGCTATGGTACTTTGGACGGTCCCTGTCGATCGTGAGTTCGGTACATATTCGCAGTATTTTTCTGGTCTTAGAGATGGTATGCCATATTGGAGAGCTTTATGCTTCAACATTTGGCTGCTGATCTGCACCCACCTCTGGATGGTCTCCTTAAGCACATAAGTACCGATTTTTCAGCATTGATACGAATACCCCATTTGCTATAGTATTCAAATTTGTTCCCAGTTTGGATTTCGACACTTCGCGCGGCTGTCTGTCAGCGAGTCATCTGCAAATAGACAGCAGTTCACTGTGTCGGTTGGATGTGGTTGATCTGCCGTGTAGATGTTGAAAAGCCACGGTCCCAGCTTTGATCCTTGTGCAACTCCCGCCTTGGTGCTCCGCTATGTTGACTTGATGTCTTCATCTGAGACGTAGAATCTTCTTTAATGAAGAAAGCTATGAATTATTCTGATGAGGTTGGAGGGGAATCCCATCTGGTTCAGCTTGTAGATGAGTCCATCAATCCGGACCGTATCGAAGGCCTTTTCTACGAAGCAGGCGACGATGACCTCGTTTTTGTTCAGAGCAACTACAACATCGTGGTGGAACTTCATTAGACAATGTAGCGTTGAATGTTTGTTCCCGAAATTCGTACTGAATATCCGGAATGATGGTTAGGTCGGTGGACCATCGCATTAGTTTTCGCACCATCACGTTCTCCAGGATCTTGCTTATATTTCTAAAGAGCGATATAGGCCTGTATCCTGAAACACTGGCAGCGTTCCCCTTTTTTGGTATTGTCACAATTTTCCGCTTGCTAGGACTATATCAATTGTTGATGCAATTGTTCATGATGATTGTGAGAAGTATCATCACCGTTTGTGGCATTCGCTTCAGGACGAAATTCGAAATATTGTCAGACCCGGCACTAGTTGGCAACATTTGCTGCAGATTTGTGTCTTAAAGTGGGATCATTTTCAATTCGGTGGTTGCATTTGATAATTTGTATAATTCTCGGATGCCTTTGGTTCAGAACACGGACTTGTTGGTGCGCGCATGTGGTGGATTACATTCATCAATGACAGCCCAAGAAAGAGGACAATGCAAACGTTTCGTTTTCTTAAGAAAAATTGATTTCTTGGTGTGATTGGAATTATCCTCCATGAAAGAGACCAGACAAATTGTTGATTTATTGTTATTTTAACACTAAATGTGAAGATATTAATCAACTTCAATTTGTGCTAATACGTTTGGCGTCATCCCCGAAAATGCCAGCCACAAAATCTCGCTCATTCTATCTCACTTTCTCATGAAATGTGACTAAGGGAATACACACAATCGTCGTGCAAGTGACAAATGTCACATAGAGTGACTAAGAATATAAATTCAACAAAGAGACTCATATTTTTGGGTGACACGACTTTGAGAATAAGGGTTACTGAGTTCCATTTTCCAGAGTTCCAAGATGTAAATAGAAATGATACTTAATTTAGAATTGTCTTCTAATGTGATATCGATTCCAATGGATTCAATAAAGGTTAGATGGTTTCCGTAGGGAGTGAAATATTCTTGGTTTAAACTGGAGACCTTCCTGCATTGGATATTACCACCTAAACATGGGTTAAGCTTAGAACGCCCTAATGCACAGTCGAGCAGAAGGACCTAAATCCTGGCATTAAATTAAACGCACAAGCTAGGAACTTGGAGCACGGCATGGTTACTCCTGACACCAATACGAAAATGTAATTTAATTTAAATATAAATGATTTAAAAAATAAATTTATATTACACACGCACTAAAACGTACATTTTTGCGAAACTCGAGTTTGAGTTTTAAAAAAATGTACGTTATATAACACACATGCTTATAAAGGGTGATTTTTTAGCTATTATCTTTTTCGCAACACTGGTTTAAACAGCTGACTGTTAAGAAAGTTCATCGCGCGCTTCTTCCATTTTATGGTCAGTTTAGACGAAGTTCATTTTTGGCTCAATGGGTACGTAAATAAGCAGAATTGTCGATTTTGGAGTGAATATCAGCCAGAAGCATTGCAAGAGCTCCCAATGCATCCAGAAAAAGTCACAGTTTGGTGCGGTTTATGGGCTGGTGGCATCATTGGACCGTACTTCTTCAAAGATGATGTGAATCGTAACGTAACTGTGAATGGTGAGCGCTACCGTGAGATGATATCCAACTTTTTTTGCCCAAAATGCAAGAGCTTGACTTGCATGACATGTGGTTTCAACAAGACGGTGCCACATGCGACACAGCACGCGCAACCATGGACTTAATGAGAGGCGAGTTCGGTGAACATTCTATTTCACGTTCGGGACCGGTCAATTGGCCGCCTAGATCGTGCGATTTAACGCCTTTAGACTATTTTTTGTGGGGCTATGTTAAAGCTCATGTCTATACAGACAAGCCCGCTTCAATTGACGCATTGGAAGACAACACTTTACTATAGCTTTTAAAAAATCACCCTTTATAAATATAAGGAATTGAATGATTACTTGCTAACAAAATATTTTGCAGTCTTATGCAAGTTCTTGAAGCGTCAACTTCGTGGCCATGACTCTACTAACATTATAATATTAATTTTTTTATGAAGCTCACATCAATCTTTTCTACATCGTCTGAAGTTTCAGCATTTTGAAAAAATCGTCACTTGTGTGTCCACCATTTAAATTTCTAAAATAATAGAAGCTTTAATTTTTTAGAGCGAAAGGTATGCAAGTTGGGGGCAAACAATTTTAGCGATTCTATGGAGCTTAAATGCTACAGTGTGGCAATGCTAAGCGATGTTGCGGGTGAGATTGGCTCCAATGTAATTGAGATCCGAAGCTCACCCTTCCTCAATAAAATTAGATTGGAAATAATTTGCCACTTCATGTGGCTTTCTGGAATTATATAAAGGATCCTCAAAATGTGGCACCATTTAAAAAACATATATCATTAAGCTTGTTAAATACATAGGGTTGCCACGCGTCCTCTTTTGGGCTGACATGTCCTCTTTTTAACACCGACGAGGAACGTTTTAAGAAATCATCCACATTTTTGCCCTAACAATTAATTGTAATTTTGACACTAAATAAAAATCATCGAACTCTGAATTTGAAAGAACAACAGAGCCAATGCAAATCTGATATAAAACGAAACAGATATTCTAACTCCCATGTGTCAACCAGAAATGAAAAATTATAGAGATGCCCAACTTCACAGCTGATTGACCCCTTGTCCATCGACGAATTTCAGAGTCTTTTGACAGCTATTCAAGAATTTTTGACAGTAAATGTAAATGCCCTTTTCTGATTGGTCAATTTGGCGATAGAAAACGATATAAAAAATTGCTGTCAAACATTTTAAGGGGCAAGAGAGGTAGAAGTTGGGCACCTCTATCATACTTCATTTCTGGTGTCAACCGTCAAAATGTCAAACGGATCTTTTGTTTGAGTTCATGGCTCAAGTTTTTGTTTTCATTTTGTCCTCTTTTAAGATTGATGATGGCCTTCAAAGTCCGGGGTTTAAAAAGTGTTTGTCCTTGGCTAGCTTAGACAGCTATGGCAACCCTATAAGTACCTGAACTTGACGGCTCCATGCACAAAAAAGAGTAAATTGCTACATAATAAGCTGCGAGAAAAAGTTGCTAAAAACCAGCGCAAAACAAACTTGTAAAATCACAATTCTTATAACTTTGAGCAAATGACTCCATGTGAAAGTATTTCTCGAGGTGTGTGCCTCATAACGGGATAATTTTTTTGGCTTACGATAGAATTGACAGTTATGAACACAAAAACAATACAAACTGCCCATCATGTCACATTTTAATGTTCGAATTAATGCCAGATTTTGGTGCATTTTGCCCATAGTACGATGTGGACATTCCTTTTCGTGATGATGATCAGTGTACCTGCGATTGCGGTAATCTCTTTTCGACTAGAACTTGTCAAAAGTGTCCTTCTCATCTTGCTGGAAGTCTGAATTATGGATGGTCCTCTGCGACGGGGGCGTGTTAATAGGCCTCTGCTGCAAGGATACAAACACAAATATTTGCCTTCATACAGTAGAACGACAGTTTTGGTTCAAGAACAGATTGATATGGAAAAGCGATGCTCTGACTTATTCTAAAAGCCAAGCAGCGTTCAAATCTCTAGGTGTAGTCACTTTTCAGCGCTTAAGCCTCTCGCTGCAGCAAGACATATTTAATGCGAAATCGTGGATGGAATAAAGATAACGCGCTTACTAAACAATTTGTTTGTCATTGTCTTTTACTCACTTGACACTTCATGCTGAGTCTGTTCCAGAGGGACCTTTTCGAATGATGTGTTGGTGAGTAGGAGATGGAGGAAGGAACCATAGTGTACCTACCTCTGTTATCTCCAAATGAAGAAAATGCCACTTTGGATTTCAACCGACGAGATCATTGCTATGACCCGCAGATAATGGAACATGGGGGAGTGTAAGTTGGGGTTGTGGCGATCAAGAACGCGCCACTTGCTATTTAAGTGGTCACAAGCCATAACCGCATAACAAGTCGACTTCAGACGAAATGTAGTTATTGATATCACTAGATTTAAAATTGCAGAAGTTTTAAGCACTTAAAGTCAGCTTAAGTGGAAATTTTCATACATTTTTAGACCAATGGAAAACTTTAAACACGTCGAAGAAAAAACGACTTTGGCTTGTGACCATAGATTTATGTCATTGCCACAGCTTGTATCTTCTGAGAAACGTATCACTGCTTCATGAAATATCAAAAAAATCTCTTTTTGAATTCTCGCTGTTGCCCTACGCTGGAAGAGCAATGGGTCCATTATGATCTAAGTTGCGTCTCCTTGGTCAAGCCCACTTGCTAACCAAGCATGTTGTAACCTGGCTTGTACAATACGGAAGGATTAAGAACCTGAGTCCATGGGCTGCATTAAAACCTGGATTAATCGTGGTTCAAGTCCATCTACCCACTTATCGAAGCTAACTTGAACTGCGGCTCCGATGATTCCCAACTTAAGTAGCAACCATGTGTACATCACCAGAATGAACTGCTCGTAGCTTGACCTACGTGCGTCCGTCTTTAAGTTCGATTTTTGGTGAAAGTCAGCCGATCAGTAGTTATTCACAGTTTCTACACCAGAATACGCCTGAAAATTTGGGGAAAGTTGATAAATTATTATAATTACATATGTGGTTCGTAGGGACAAAGGCTTCTAATCACGAGCTACTGCCGCAATTTGAACGAACGTTCGGAAGTGGTCCTCCCACTGGAGGAGAGAACATTTAAGATTACAACGACAAGGTGCAGGCTTTTGATAAATATTTCCCATAATTTGCTGGGATAGATGGGGAAGATGAATTCAAGTAACAGAGCAGATCGGGTGTATATGTGCATAGAGACTGTGGGTCGCTCTCCATATCCTTCGCGCCGATATATCTTCTGCAAATCCGTCGTAAGGACTACAACTCGCCTCGCATGTGCTTCCAATAGACAATGTCAATAATTAGAAGATTAAGACGGCAACCATAACTGTGTGCACCCAAATGAATCTAAAAAAAAAAAAAATCTGTACCCAGATTTGGCAATGAACAGACTATCAGGACACTCATCTAGGGAGCTTATCAAATTTCTCGAGATAGCTCTCAAGTCCTAGATCAAGGAAGGGCGTACATATACCTATTGCGGTGGCAATGTACGTGATTGTTATATTCACTCCCCATTATCTTCCCATCAAATTGAAAAAGTGCCAACCTTTGTAGACTTAGGCTCAGTAAGAATAATGTAGCCCATAGAGTCCCAAGGCCTAGCTTCTCAGCAACCACTCGTGCTGTGCGTGGTAGTGTTCTTTCACGAGTGGAAGGCACTCACAGTTTTATTGCAAACTCCGAACGGTCAACTTGAGAAGCTTTTTCGATAGAGGTGGGCCGTGAAAATTATTTTGCTCGTACCGGGATTTAACCCTAGTTATCGTAGGCTCAAGTGTGTAGGGGTCGACGCACCACCTCTCAACGCCACGGCCGCCACTTAAGCTTAGTATGTCAAAATCGAACGAAAAGTTATCAGAACCGGAGTCAACTTTCCAAGTAACACAATTGCTTCTCGGAACTTCAAAATTCCAGTACTCATCATCTTCAACGAACGTAGGTAGCGATCAATTTTATCTTCAAAGTCGATCAACTGGTGGCCACTCTAAAGAAGGCGAATGTCGAAGCGGTCACTATAGTCACAGGGTACCTTAAGTTGACACAAAGCTACGTGCGTACATTATCGTTAGCCCTTAACATGTCCGCGGGCGATACATTTTGAAGACGTTGATTGAGAAGCACACCCACCGTGACTTATGAACCGATTGAACTAAATGAACGAAATCATAGTGATCACCATGAGAGATCATACTGATCACCATGAGAGTTCAAGCTTTTTTCTTTTCTGGAAGAAGGACGTATCAAAAATATTCCATAGCTGGGACAAAGCGGCATAAACCACTCATTTTTTCGTAGCACCTCCCAGGCTTTGTATTCCGAAAACCTGGAAAGTGGGCCCACGGAAACTAGTTGACTTGCCGACGGATATTTCGCCTGACCTGGCAAAATAGTTATTTCAAGAAAATAAACAAAATCACCAATTATTAGCTTTTATACTGCAAACCTACTGGTTTGTTGCGACAATTTACCAAATTTTTTATTTTCAACTGCGACACAAGGTTTCATTGCATACAGAATTAAACAGAGGACTAGGTGCCATTTGCCACTTTGTGTTGCTGCAGCAAAATCCACAAGATACAGCGGCACATGCCGCTCCGTCCGCGTACGTGTTAATTAAAGATCTCCGAAGGGAGCACACACCCCTCCATTCACTCAACCAGTTCCAGATTCCTCCACTACCGTAGCCAAACGAATTCCATTGGCAACACTTCATCGTTTCTTCTGCAACCATCCACAACCTTCCTCACCGATGAACTCGCGCAACACCACCAGCTGAATCCCTCTCAGATACAAACACACACTCACGCATCCAGACAGAATGTATTGCCATCTCTGTCGCCGGTGGTGTACTCTTATCTCCTTGCAGTGCTGTTGGTCTCTCGCTCGTCATCCGTCGTTTCTTTCACTACGTGCCCCCATTCACAGATACAAATGATTCAGTTTCGCTTTACCTGTCGTGAGGAAAACATCGTTATACGGACGGTCTAACTAAAAAAAACGCTCGTTTATTTTGAGTTTTGTCGTTTTTTCATTTTTACGTTATTCAAACCCCCATCTCTCTCGCATCACACAAACACCAGCCATCCGTGCGGCTGCTTCTCACCCAACAACGTAGCACTTACATACTCGCGGAAGGAATATATGCATGGATGTATGTACGCTACGCCTTTGGATCTTAATTCAAATGTAAATTCTTCCGCATCTAATTTATGTGCGATTTGCAAAATTTTCACACAAAAAAAAAATAGGAGTGAAGGAAATTCTAAAAAAAATAAAATACGTCTTCCACGTTGTTGACATGAAATAATTTCACATCTGTGCCCCGCGATACACAACAATTCGACGATATTTGAATTTTGTGCGCGTTTATAGAAAATTCGAAACATCAAAAATAAAATAAAAATTGAATTCATCGCAATCGTCTGCTCATCGAAAGGAAATTTCGAGCATCTGCGCCGGGTGTGCGCGAATACAGGCAACAATTTATTTTACAGATCCTTTTGTTGTGTCCTTCGAGGACACTTACACTCATACACACCCATTTCGTGTACATCGCAATGCTAGTGGATTTACTGAGTGAAAGATACCCAATGTGTTATGTGCAAAAATAATGTGCATTTTGCAAAATATCCGTTAACGGTTATACAATTGTTCATTGTGCATTCATTGTTGTTGTGTTGTTATGTTTTTCCTGTGCTGTGTCTAGTTCTGTTTGTATCCGTCAGTGAGCTTGTTTGTTTTTGTTTTTTCAAGCACAACAATAACACAACACACAAAAAAGAAGAAGAAAAAAATTGTATCTACGAGGCCTTAAAGTATTTAAGCATTTCAAATGCCCACTTTGAAAATAGTTTTTGTTTCTGTTGTCTACACTACACTCAAGATCATGCGAGTAGATTAAGTGATATCTGAATAGATGTATCAAATGCTAATTGTGGCGCCATAACCGAGCTTCAGTTGAGAAATTCAGAGAAAAAATGCAAATTCCTTGTTAATTGGAACGTCGTCGCCGCCGCTTACATGTGATTCAAAAGTGCGTTCAAGTTGAAGTGCATCAATTCAAAATCCGATTCAGTGTTCGTTGAAGAACGTGAAGCACGTGAAGGAGGGGGATTATGTCATCCATTTCGGCAGTTCGACCTTTCGGAGTTGTTTTGTTGGATTAGAACGTGTTTACAAATTCCGAAGACGAGGAAACATCTGTTCGAGGTAATCTATCTAGATATTTGTTTTGTATTTACACGCAGAGTGAATGTGTTGTGTCGTCGCGGACTATGATGATGGTTTGGTTTAGCACGGAGTTCGTTGTTGATTATTGTAGGCACATTTTTTTTCCTTTGGTTCATTGACAATATTTGTGTTTGACATGCGAGATGTGTATTGGAATCGAGTTGAGCAAATATTTAATTGAAATACTGCCGACTCTCGATGATTGGGAACACAAGGGGCCAGAGAAAATTTTCCTATGAGCAACTTTTGAAAAAAACGGCAGTTTAGGGAGGAAAAGATTAAAATAAGTAATTTCTTATTTCAAGCATATGCCTCAATCAATACGTCTCGAATTGGCGGTTGCTCTTCTTCGTTTCAAACATTTCCATGCGATAATTTCAAGCCTCATCATTCCCGCCGTCATTTCTATCGTAATTTTTCATTCCAAGACTGTCATTTTTCCATCATTTCGGAAATGATTTCCATCACTGAGAATTTCCTAGGATGGCGTTTCTAGGGAATTCAGTCCTGGTGTTTAGACGCCATCATTACAGGAACGGCAGTTTTTTTAAAGCATTTTTCACACATTTTTACACGTTGTCAGTTCCATTCTCGCACCATTCTCATGCCAGCGATATCCACGAACAATTTCAACGCACATCATTCCCGCCATCATTTCTGCCGCTATTTTCATTCCAAGCTACAGACTATCACAAAATGATATTAAAAGGCCCGAAATTTGTAGTTCTAGGCCTGTCATTTCTTTTCAAACTATCATTCCTGGAATGACATTTTTCGAAAGTTTTCTCGAATACACCATTCTCCGTCAGGCCGTATGGACAAATGGTTTCAGACGCTCACGCAAAACGGCAAAGAAGATCTTATAAACGATGTTAAGGCGACTTATCTTCTTTCTTGTGGACCTTACGGTATGCGGACCAATGTAAATGGCGCAAACAAATGCAAGAGAAAGGATTTGCCTCCGACCTGGCACTGAGACATGGCTTAACATCTCTGGCTCTAGCAAGAAGAAGAATTCGGTTTTTAGGCAACCACTTGTTTGACGAACCAGATCTGGTTGGTTTCAGATATTTAAGAACTCTGTCAAAGGCACAATGGACACAACTCGTTCGTCTAACTGAGTCACGGCCACAAGGCCAATTACACACGGACTGTGCTATCAAGGGGGGTTCCTGGAGGGTAGTCCGTTTCAATTAAAGAGCAACGCAGTGTCCGCAAAAGGCACGTTTGTGCGAGCTATCAACACGTTGCACTGTAGCAGTCTAAAACTCTCTCTTGGTAACACCAGCAGCAGGATCGTCATCCGACTTAATCTAGTCGTTCACTGTTTGTTTCGAACTTTTCAAACAATGATCTCCAACTTCCAATTGTAGCCCAACTTGATCCACCTTCTAATGTGCCTCTTCTGTTGGATCAATCACAGGTTTTTATGCGATATCCTAGCAGAAGACGGTCTATCAGGGAAATGTTGAGTGATTACATTTCTTGACAGTGCATCTGTCGTTCAATTCATTGTGAAACCTTTGCAGTCACGAGTGTGATGTACAAGTGCCCCAGTGCCACGCCACAGTTTTCGTGCCTTATGTTTCCAATTTGTGCTGTAAAGACGAAGTCAGACATAAACCCCTTTATTATCCCGAATCCCTGGGACACCGAGGTGGTTGTCTAGGTACATACACCTACTGTGCGCACAATTTGTGCAGCACCAGTGACCCCTATGATTAACAAAAATAATCACACTCTCGCTAAAAGCCCTTTCCCTACTTGTGGCCTCAAGCCCGACAGTAGCCTGCTGAAAGCCATCGTACGCAGTCATGTGGGCAATAACTGTCAAAACATAAGGGCCTTTATAGCAAACCCATTTGCTTCTAGCCACAGGTCCGGAAACTTGTCTGAATCAAGGTGCCTACACAGCCGCCAATCGTGTGGGCGTTCAGTGGGGGTATTTAAAGCGAATTTATACCCTCCTACATCGGTAAATCAATTCTTGTGAATTAAGCCTCCGACAGACCGTTGCCGTTGTTTCCCCTTTAATTTCATGCACCATCCGGTTCCGACCACAATTCACACGTGCTTATCTTAATTCATCCGACTAGAGATAAATTCTAGCATTGGCTGACTTGGCCATGTCACCTCCGGCCACCTACTCACTTTGACAAGCTTCGTGCATCGTGTTTTAACAATTTTAACGACTTGGAAGCCCTTTGAAATCGAACGGATGCACTGCTGCGTCCCCTTTATCTATAAGCGACCACCATTAAACGCACATAATTTAGTGTCTGGTATTGAGTTTATGGCTGAGACCCATTCATTCGAACATTCCGGCCATAAAGTGCTCATCTGAAAAGACGCACGCGGTTTATTACGCGAGCCGAGGCGGTAACATCTGGTGCGTCTTTGAAGAGATCTTGAATTCAATATCGGCTGCGAAGTACTCGCGGACACTGTGTTTTTAATTGTGTTTACTATTGTAGTTATCGAAACAATAAAAGGTGACGTAAATCGGGTGAGTGGCGTGAAACAATTAGTTATCATGTGACAATGGTCGCGTCAACATATTTTTTTCCCCTTTGTCTTCTTGTCTAAGATTGCACGAGTTGGGTGAGATTTTGTTTTCGGTTTGGGGGGTTTCACGTTTTTTTTTTCTGCCACAACAGGAAAGAATTTGTATGGACACATGTAAGTTTCGTTGAAAGCGTGCGCGATCTGCTAAAGCAACAACTCCTGTTGTTCCTTACGTGTGGTCGTCTCCGAACGAGGAAGTTTGAGATGCTTTTTCTAAACAGGAATCAGCGACTCGAAAGAGGTGGAGTTGTAAATTATCAACATTCTTCGATTGAACTTAGCGCCCCAGCGTAGCAGTCGACGCACCAACTCACGCCCTACGCGCATACTCTACCAACTGAGCAGCTATTAAAGACTAGTCGCTGCCTTTACTTCTTGCTCTTTACATTAAATCTTGGCTTCAGATTTGTATCGTTTGAGAGGGAGTGCCCGAGGTGGTGTCCGAGCATAATTTTCACTAACTTTGGTCCATCCTAATACCACTGCTCAGGGTAAAGCTAGTTTTCGCCGTGTCCTTTTGGAGGAGCAGTGTTCCAGGCATGCGCAGACTTAATCAGACGGTTTGGAATCTGTCGCATCCCGCAGGGGCTTGAAGAAATAGTGCCCAAGTATTTTTCATCCTAGAATGAAGGAAATTGTATATTAATCGGGTAAAGCGGCCTACGCACCATCAGTTCTCTACTGCGTCATTTCTTGTCAACTCAGTCCAGGCTACACACTATCATTAGAATATCTCTCACCTTGGCATGCGTGTTCAGTCCTTATGCACCATTTTCCGTCACACCAGCGAAGTTCACGAAAATGTTCAGTCATTCATCACACTCGCCATTATTTCTGTCGCCATCTTGATTCCAAGCTACACACAAAGTTAAAGTGAAGTTAAAAAATGATAGCATACATGCCGCTAAATCCATCCATCTATTATCGCATCAGAGACCCGATCATTATAATTTCTCACACATTTGCGGACCGTATCAGTCCTTGTCCACCATTTTCCGCCACACCAGCGAAGTCCAAATTTTCATATCCGTCGTATTTTTAATTCCAAGCCACACACTATCACCATTGCAGTCCCCTTCCTTGGGTCCATCGTCCTTTGGTAGAGTTGGTCCACCGCTCTTGCCACTGCACCTTTGATCTAGTCCTCTCCTGGGCTTGTATGATTTTCTTTTCTTCTTGCCGGTTTGCGGTTCGCCGGAGGTACGCCCTTTGCATTTCGATTGCAATAATGTCCATGGGGACCATACCTGCTAGAAGACAGGCTGCTTCGTCTGACATAGTTCTGAAGCCACAGATTGATCTGATTGAGCAGAGTCTGTGTACCGACATCATCCTGTTGCTCCACTGCAAGTGCTTGCCACTGGGCGGCAGCGTATAGGAGAACCGAACCTTCGGGCATATCCAGGCCCACCGACGTTTGGCAGCATTCGGGAGAGAGCTGACATCTACATCAGTGACGCCTTTTTGCTGGCATACTTGACATGGGTCTTAAAACTAAGCATGTTGTCGAGCATGACAGCAACGTATTTTAGTGACTCCTTGGATTTTATCGTTTGATGTCCAACGCGGAAGCTTGCGTATACTACTCTCTTGGGGCTGGCAATAAGAACAGCCTCAGTTTTATGGTCAGTAAGCCAAGGCCAGAGTTTTCCAGCTAATTTTTGATTTTGACGGCTGCTTCGTTTGTCGATGTGCTGGTGACAATGGTTATATCTTCAGCGAATCCGATGACTTTGACTTCTACGGACAGCGTTAGTCGCCATACACCGCGGTACATTATGTTCCACAGGAGAGGTCCGAGGATCGATCCTTGTGGAACTCCTGCTGTGAGATTGTACTGCTTATCGCCGTCGTCAGTGTGGTACATCAACTTCCTGTTGTTGACATAGTCCATCTCTAAACTATAGTTTGGTGTGTCTTTTCTGGACAAACTTCTCATTATGTGCGTCCACTTGACTCGTTCTTGACGACCAGTGTGACTGTGGCGCAGTATTCTTTGGTTAACCGTCTCCACCTCTTTCCTTCTATGGCTTCCGCTGCGACCACTGTCTTTATGGCGTTGATCGTTGATTCTTCTACCACTTTAAGGAGCCTCTGACACAGCACACTAGTGCCCGCGCTTTATTCGTACTCATTTCAGTGTCTTATTCAACTTCGATGAAGATGGATCAGTACTATGGGTAGTCAGGGGCTGCATCAATAATGATCTGTAAAAATTCTGTATGAGTTTATTGTAAAGAGAAAAGACAAATTCGAAATCCCTTATTGCAACTTTGTCAGTAGTCATCACTATGCAACGATCTGCATGCGACTGATGTATGAAAGTACCCGGACTTTGCCGCGCACATCACACTTTTAGCACATCTTCTTCTTTGGTTTTTCGCTACAGGACCTGGGCCTCAACCAACAAGCCTCTCCAGCCAGCACGATGGCTGTGGTGACGAAGCAGAAAAAGAGGATACTTCTAACTACCTTTGCCACTGAACCAGTCTCTGCCAATTCAAATATAGAAGATTCGGAGATTATTTCTTTCAAGACCTCCAGGATCATTCAAAAATCGCACTATCATCTCTTTCAGACTTTGTAAGGATTTATAGTGGCGTCATTGGCATTGTGGGTTGGTGCGCCGACTCCTTCGCTCTTTTAGCCTTCGTTGCCTAGGTTTGACTCCCGGTAGGAGCACCTCTTTCGAGTCACTGACAATTCTCAAGGAGTATAAATGTCTAAGAAAAGCTCCTCAACTTGGTCGTTCGGAGTCCGCGTAAAGCTGTAGGTCCCTTCCACTCGTGAGAGGACAACAACACAAGTAGTTGCTGAGAAGTTAGGCCCTAGCCCTCTACGGGTTGTAGCGCCACCCTTCTTATTATCAATTCGGACACTTTTTTCAAAAAAAAACTTTAAATTTTGAAGGAGGATTTTGCACATAAAATACATCGGCATCATCATATCGGCAGTTTAAAAGCGGAGTTCACACTCAAAAATTTTTCGTGACGATTTACTTGGCGACAAATTGGTGCTTAGCGTTCACACACAAAATATGTTGGCAGACTTCAGTTCTGGGAGAATACAAAAAGTGTTTGCATATAATTGCGCTCTCCATTGCTTTCTGTTTTGCTTAAAGATGAAATTTTGGAAAACGAAGAAAAAACGAACTTGGGTGAAACCATGAATAAATCAAAGAAATGATTTGTTAAGAGAATTAAATGAAAATTCTCCCAGTGATTTCTATGAAGAGACTTATGAAGTTTTTTTGAGGTATTTCCCTCCCGCCCACACATCAAACGAAAATACTCATTTAAGAGGCGCTATTGGACCGCATAAAGATTCTTGGCAATAGGCAGAAATTCCGCTCCGATCCGCAAAATCCCCTAAATCCATTTCTTAACACTTTATTTTTGCATTGTTCTTCTTTTTATTTCCCCTACCTGTGAAAATTGTCAAAATGTCAAAAATGTTTTGTCTTCCGCACTACAAGTCTGCGATTGGGTTGTAACGAGCGTTGACGATTCGGCCCATCAACCACGGTTGTCAAGTAAATCGTCACGACAAATTGTTGAGTGTGAACGCCGCTAAAGTAAGTGACTGCCTACAAAATTTTTATTGATATACTTTGACGATGATTTCGAGCGTATACATTTTTTTTTTCATATATTCTTACAAAGCAACTGTGAATCGTTTATTTTTATCTCACTTCACTTCACGGTCTGTACCGATGAAAGAAAAACACTAGATTTGATATCAATTTTGCCTCAAAAACAGAAAAAAAAAAACAGTGTCATAATCAGTGATTCTGATTGAGCAGTTTAACAATTCGGAGAAACTGCCCACGCCCTTTAGCATCTTCGATCCATCTGTGTAAACATGGCTGGTCAAGTTGTTGGGGGACTCATTTGTTGTTGTCCATGTCTCCCTTTTTGGAAAATGGCATCGCAATGGTACTTCAAAGCGTTTTCGACTTGTTCACTTTTCCAGTACATTTGCATGACCAGTGCGGCTCGGATAGCGCACATAACACGGGATTTTTTGTGGATAAAACAGGGCCGCGCCGTTTCAATTTTTCTTATTGACATAGTCGTTGTCGTGCCAATTGAGTAGGAACATCTCAAGGTAAACTCAGAATAATTTAAATCGAATTTGCGATCGGAATTTCGCGGAATTTCCCTTCCCATCCTTTACTCCACGTTTCATGGTAAAATGTCATTTCACTCTGCCAACAAGTCTGCTCCCAAATTTGATTGTCGCTACACTACAGTGGAAGCCTGAATAAACGCAAACCACAGGGTTCATATTTGAATCATTTAACCATCATATTACCAATTTGTCTCCCTTCGTCGTTTCGTGACTCTGAGTACAGAGGAGTTCACATTTTTTCCATTTTTCAGGGTTTTTATTTTAACAGAGCAGACCACTGTGTTAACCCGTATTCTTCTGTCCGCGGTGAATAAATCGCAATAAAATAAAAAAAGGAAAAGCGCAAACAACTCAGTTGTTTATTTGTAAAGAAAAAACAAATACGCACGAAATCGGATATGGATTGGCATTTGCCTTTTGTTGGCCAAATTCCTAGCCGCTTTCTAACGCACATTTCGGATTAGAGTTGTATAGCTCCCGGAACTAAGTCCTCCGTCGGAAACACTCGCCAACTCAACCTAAACATGTCCCATCTCCATACTCAATGTAGTTCCGAATTCACAGCGGAACTAAGTCCTCCGTCGGAAACACTTGCCAACTCAACCTAAACATGTCCCATCTCCATACTCAATGTAGTACCGAATTCACAGCAGTATGAATAAACCAAGGAAAAGGCACATGTGGCAATTTGTATAAACAAATTCTACACAAGCTCACGCATGGAACCACTCATGGTTTGCGCACCTGAGTCGGAACACTGCGCGGACATAGACGTCCACACATCTATTGGACATGGACATGTAGTCCATTATGTACAACAAATTTTGGTGTGAGCACAGTTACCTATACTCCAGAGCCACACACAAATGAAGCCATAATACATGCTTTGAACATGTCAATCGAACTACATACGTACATCCTCGAAAATCAACAACAAGTATAGTTTTTTGCACTTGTATGATTCCCTCAAAAAGTTCCGCAGGCAAATAGATGGAACTACATACTCCCCCGAACATCAACAACAAATCGGTCTTCTTCAATCGATCGGAACATGGGCTATGTATGAGTATAGTTCTGTGGACTTGTATGATTCCCTGAAAAAGTTCCGCAGGCATATGGATGGAACTACATAGTTCCGCGGACATGTCTCCGGGAACTATGTCTCTGGCTGCGGAAAGAACCGTTCCGTAGTCGAAACTATTTAGCACTACTCTATTTCGGATAGAAATTATTTCCGAAGTTGAAGCGCTATTCCGTTGAGACCAAGCTAGCGGCCCATTTGCAAGTGCAATTGAGTTCTTGTGTCTTCTCCAGATTCATCTTCTTCGGCATCAGTTGCAATGCTGCTGTTATCGTCTTCAATTGATTGAACATTAACAGAAACATTATCAGAGTTCCAGGCTTCAAATTCAAGAGCTGACACAGGCTGCCCAAGCAGGTTTAACAGGACATTTGTGTTCAGATCATGAACCTTCAAGTGACCCGGTCAATTCAAAGTTGCAGGCATTTGAGTGATTATACATCAAAAAAGCATAGCAAATTACCAGTCTAGACACATTTGTCGCATTGAAACACAATTTAGCTGAACTAAATACATGCGTGCGTCTGGAGAAGCGAAAGCTTGAAGATCGGAACTCCAATTTCCACGAGTTATAATTATCGAGCTTTATCTGTAATTTTCAAAACTTTAGGAATTTTTTCGACGCTGCATTTCTTCTAGAGAGAGTACAAAAATTTACTCATAAGATGAGTTGTGTGAGTGTGCACTCAATCACTGAGGGTTTTCTAGCTCTTTTTCTTGCTATGGTTTTACACAATGGCCAGCTTTTGCGTGCGTACGTCGTGTGTTTGATGATTGGGTTGGCGACAGTTCCATGTTCACTTCTATCAAAAACTCTTCTGTCAGTTAACAAATCGGGCCAAAGTGCCTTGGACTGACTATACGGCCACACCGTTTCACTGGTTGGTACCATCAGAGTCAGTGTCTCATGGGCTGCCATCCCTGTAAACTTGGCCTTGTCTCCTCTGTCATATGCAGGACCTGCACTGCATCAGCGACTGGCTAAGATATGATCTTCTCAGATAAAAAAAATCTTCGTCTCTAAACTATGTGGAGTGCCACCACACCCACAAATTAAGTCCATAAGCGAATCTCCTAAGGGCGGTGGTTTGCTGAATGGTCTATATACCACCGCGCTTAGCCCAACCCAATCATTGTCACAGTGGCTTTGTTCATTCGGAGTCGGGATGACTGAAAGGTGATCTATAGGCTAATAGTCCAATCAGTGGCATTTTTTCAAAAAAATGGCGCCCGACACACAGCCAGTGTTTTTTTTTTTTTTTTTTTTTTTTCATTCCCAAAGTTTATGAACATCGTCTAAAGGGCATTGGCGTTACGTAAAGTGGTCCCACATGGCACAGAGCTTCGATAACAGCACAGCCTTGGTGAACCAACTTAGGTGGCACAGAGAATGTTTCACTTCTTGCGGAGCGCAGTTTGCTTGTTCCAGCAGCTTCCACAGTCACCACAGTTTCGCCGGCTTAATTGTTAGACTCTTGTTTTGCTTCCAGCCATGGGCTAGGACTATCTGTGTCCAGATGATGCTTTCATTCAATTTGTGACTTCGCCTCAAACTCAATTCAGAAAATGCCTTGCTTCGTCATGCTCCCATTGTCTGTTCATTGTCGAGAAAATATTTTTCACCGCACTTCTCTCCCAAAATGTGTCCCATCATATATTTTCGCCCGACAAAATACCAAGCGTCAACATCATTACGACGATTGTAAATCTCCCGCCCCTTTCCGAATGATACCTAAAAGTGTCAACTGGATTTTAATCTAAGCTATCGGCAATTAAACCGAATTCTCGCACATATCCATCCATCTCGCTCTCGTGCGGCTGTATGCTAGGAGCATAGCTGCCACTGTGATCAACGTGCGCGCAGCAGGCAATGTGATCAACCGCAAGCAAGACGGTAGCTGCACCAGCTCCAGCTTCAGTTGCTACTTGATTTACGTGAGACAATTCGAGCGCAGGGGTACCCACAAGACGTGCCGACCGACGACGCTAAACGAGTTTGCAAGAGCGAAATGTGTTCGCTGTTTTTCTACATAAGTGGCATAACGACTTTTTGACATTTTTTGTTTTGGTTGTTGTTGCGTCTGTTGGTTGAATTTTGAATTGAGAACTCTGTGGGTAAAGTATCTTGTGGAATTTGAGTTTGAAGGAAACCGAACTGTGTCAACAAATCGCACCAAGTGCTGCATAATTCATGTCATTAGGCAGCAGTTTCCCGCACTCTGCTCGTGATTCATCGCGGCGGCGAATGCAATTTGAAAGATTGCTCCTAATGCAGGATGATGTGTGCTAAACGTGTGCCAAACAATACAATTTGTCTGACGTGTGTGCGAGCGCAAGGCGGCGCGTCGCGGCGCTCCTCCATCAGCGGCGATGTGCGGACGATGACGACAATAATTAGTGCGGATTCTGTGGCTGTGTGCGGAAGACTCAACCGTCGCGACGGCTATATTATTAACACAAGCGCTCTCGTAATTGTCTGTTTGCATCCGAAATCAGAATTAGATGGAATATTAATGCGGTTGGTGTTGATGTTCAGATGATGACACTAATGATGATGCTGCCCCATTTGATCTGTGAAGTTCTCGGGGCGTCTTTGGAGGAGGAGCAACAGCAGCAGCAGCGGTACACAGTGGCTGGGGAGAACTAATGAATGAATTATGAATGAATTTGAGAAAGTGTTACAGACTGCGATGATGCTTCGTTGCGTATCCGTATCCGTATCTCAGAGCGCGTCGTCGTCGTGAGAAGGTGAGGATTTTATTTCTCTTGTCAGTCAGCGTGTCGTCTATGTTTACCGACAGCAGTACGGGTGTGCAATTATTATAATTTGTTAATGATGTGGTGAGAACGCGCGCACTGATTGCTTCCGCAGCATGAATGTCGGCGGTTGGATTAGGATAGATGAATCTACTCTGTGGCAAGTCAACACATGGAAGTTGAGCGTAATCGTTTTTCGGTTTCGCCGGAGAGAGATGCTTTCCCGTCGTTTGTTGTCAGGAAATTAGTTATATCGCTCCCGCCGCACATACAGTGCTAAATGGGTTTGCCTAATATGTTGCTAACAGGGTTGTGGGTAATATTTGCAAATACCCACAAGTTGCTGTGTCTGTGGTTGCAAACGACGAAGTCTTACCGCAAGGCGTCTAGGTCTTCTGCTCCAAATTGAGGTCACCTCACATCAGTCGTCAAGGTCTCACGTTACGTCGATGGTTTGGTTTTGTAATAATGGATTTGCCCACATGTATGGTTAATCTTTTGGTTGATCATTAAAATTAGTATTGTTTAAACAAATCTCACTTGTCACACGTTCATTTGTGGCCTACGCAAGGTTGGCTTCAGGGCTTTTTCATATCATCTGGAGGGCGGAGGCATCGCCGTCGCACTTCTCGGCACCGAGTGGGCCTGCCTTGCATTCGTGGAAAAACAGGACTTCAAGAGGAGTCAATCATTACTTAGCTCGCATATAGTAGATGTCTAATGCGTCCTCAGAGTACTGAGTCGGGTTTCTCTAGTCAGTTTCGGTTCACGGGACCCGAATAAGAAGAGGGCCATTTGAAAGGCAAACGCATGGTCATTTGAGGCTTCGCCTGCATTTCATCCCTTTGCAGATATCCCGACTCCGTACCGTGTTTGGCTATCTTCGTGCTTGGCGATTCACTCTTCTCCCGGGAGTCAACGCACTACCATTACCTGCCGTCAAGGAAAATAAAACTCATAACGTTTCGTTAAAGAAACTTGTGTGTTCTCGTGCTCGTGCCTCAATCACCGGTGGACAGCAAAAAAATTAAAACAATTTCAGTAACTTACTCTGGAAAAGCCAGCTTGTTGCGCAAAGAACAGTACGTGCAATTGATTGATTCCAGCCCAAATCAAAATAAATTCAAACTAATTGAGCATTGCGGCGCGTTAATGAGTCTTTACAGCCTTGTTAGCGGGAGCACTTCAGGCCAAACGTGTCTAACTCAACTAATCACCGGGGTCCTGCCCCAGCCAATCTCACACACTGCATTCGTTGGGAGTTATAATTTCCGCCCTCAGTACCAAATCAACTTTAAACGATGCCCAACAACGAGTAGGTCTCAATCTCAAGGGCACCAGAGGCGAACATTCCTGTTTACACCAAACAGGCAACCCTGTGGCAGGCCATACACTGTGGCGTCATTAGCATTACTTCGTAGTGCTGTGCTACTCCTCAAGCTCGCCCCGGTCAGTCATAAATTGCAAGTAATAACGCAGCGTACTGCCAGTTGCCATAAATCATAATAACTGGCAGCCAATTCCATTGCCATCACGTTCACCGAAAGCAACACTGCTAAAACCTACAGATACACAATTTGCAAATATTTCATCGCATTTAATATGAGCCTTGTTCGGCGGGCCGGCACTGAACTATGAGAGAGGGAATCTGTTTGCTGAAGTTCGCTGCGCAATCCAAAGAAAATACGAATAGCTACAGCGGTGCACTGCGCTTTTGTGTGCATTTGTGAATCATTACAAAACAACTTATGTAACATCGCGCGACTGGTTTGCTTATAAGGCGCCAATTTTTTCGCATCTATCGTATCTTTTTTCACTCATCCAGCAGGAATAGATACTCACGTACTCGTCTGTGAGTGTGCATGTGAATTGTTGTTCCCTCACTTACCGAAATTGATAATTGCTGATCTCCGAGTGATAGACTAGACACACTGAATGTCTGCATCTCGCTGTGTCATACAAGCTCGAGTGCTCCACGTACCTCCTGATTCTCCCCCCACATTGAGGGTGTGTGTGTGCATCATAAGGTCGATATCGCAATTTTTTTTATTTCATGTATTTTAAAACGGTCATTTTGAATTGCATGGCAATTCGGTGCGCGCGATGCTGCCACGACTTCTCCCGCCTGGGTGCAGGGGCCACAAGTGTGTACGAAGGTAGAGCAGCGGCACAAGTGAGAAATTATTTTGGCATATTGCCCCTCTGGTTTGCAGTTTTTATGCTGCCCTCGGGGCTAGTGGCGGACAAAGACAAGCGAAGGGGGGCTGCACAGACACCGAACATATTTTCGGGCAATGTGTGCAGTATGCTTGAATCTCACTAGGCGGTTATAAATTGTAATGAAAATTGGTGTTTGAGGTAGGAGGTGTTTTTTTTTTCTCGCGATAGCGACGGGGAGTGAGTTGTGCAGGCATGCTGCTGCTTATGTTCGGGAGTGAATAATTTGTTCTCCTTTTTGGTGCAGACATTAATAGGTTGCTGATGATTTGCCGCATGAATGGTTGCGGTTGTTGATGGGACGAGAAAATTGCCAGATGAAAGAATGTGACGTCTGAATTGGAGTGTGAATATTTTCTTAAAGGCCCCCATAAGGGTATCCGTACTTTTCAGGAGTCAGTGCTCTTGCGAGCTATAAAGTTGTGTCAATTAAAGGAATTAAGGTGGGGGGGATCTGATGTCTAAAACCTATCAGTCCTCCTCCCAGTCGTGGATGTCCAGCTGGGCAGAACGGATGAAACGAAAATGATCCCTCTCACTTTCATTCCATCAAATGACACGACTTTATGGTTTAAATTTACTTGATGAGATTCACTACTACAGAATAGGTAAACACTTCTCGATTGTAGGGGTCAATTGTGGCCTGTCTTCAAAAGTGATTGGAGTCCAAGCAGGGATGTAACTCGCAGCATATACAGCTGTGTTCAAAATAATAGTAGTGCACTTTTATTTCGCATATCCCAAGCAATTCCATGCCAATTTTTTATATTCTCCCTTCATATCCCGAGCAATTGCAAGCAAATTTTGGTATATTTTCCCTGAATGCAGCCTGCAAAAACGTATAACGGTAATTGACAAAACAAATACTGATCATATTTTCCACTGCATGTCGGTTGTAGTATCAGTCAGTCGTTAAAGATTTGGCGAAGTGCTTATGCAGCTGTTCAAAAAAATAGTAGTGCTCTAATTAACTGACTTAAAATTTGATAAAAAATTAAATTTAAAGGTAGAAACATAAAAGTAAGAACAATTAAATATTTTTAACTTAGATTATAGTAAAATCTTGAACTTTAAATTAAACAGTGGGCCGCAAAAAGCATTGCACAGAGCACGAGAGAAAATTAATTTTAAAATTAAGAGCAGGTGGAAAAAACGTATAAAGAAATTCAAGAATTCATAGGATGCACAGCCCCAATGATTGCTAACGCAATAAAGCACCATCCTAAGCCCGAATCCCGTGGCACCATTGGAGGACAGGCAAATTGTAAGATATAGCAAGACGCACCCCTCTGCACTTTCAAATGTCATCCAAAAGGAGTTGGGGCTAAGTATTAGTGCTGTCACAGTCCGCATGCGGCTGTTAAGTGAAGGGCTATACGCTCGGAGTCCCCGCAAGGTACCATTACTCTCTAAGAAGCACATAGCAGCTCGGATAGCTTTTGCCAAAGAACACATCGCCTGGCCTGTGGAAAAATGGCGCAATATATCATGGATTGATGAGAGCATGTGGGTCATGTAGGTCTCTTCAATATGTTCGCCGTCCTCCAAACACGGAATATCGCCCTCAATACACTTTAAAGACCATAGAACACGGCGGTTCAAAAATAATGGTTTGGGGCTGTTGTTCCTACCAAGGTGTTGGGCCTATCCATCTTATTTCTGGGATCATGGACCAGACTGTATATGTTGATATTCCTGCAAGGGTAATGTTGCCTTACGCAGAATATGAAATGCCTTTAATCTGGGTCTTTCAGCAAAATAATGAAACGAAAGATACCAGCAAAAAAGCCAAGGAATGGTTTCGGGTCATTGGGGTTAATGTTATGGTGTGGCCCGCACAGTCACAGTCACCAGACCTTTACCCCATAGAAAACTTGTGGTGAGAATTAAAGAAAGCAGTGGCGAACGCAAAGCCAACCAATAATAGAGAACTTTGGCAAGTAGTGCAAAGCGCGTGGCAGAATATTACAACCAAGAGATGCAAGGATTTGGTGGACTCCATGCCACGTCGGTGCAAATCAGTCCTAGAGAATAAGGGGTTTACAACCAAGCATTAAGGTTATCTTTTGTTTAAGACCCATTTTTTTGTTTGATGTCTAATAATTATTTTTTTTTATTTAGTTTCACTACTATTATTTTGAACAGGGAAATTTTGTTTGTTGCTTTATATCTTTAATTTCCAAGCTATAAATGTCGTCAATTAAGAGTGAATTGTTTTGTTAAAAATACACATTTTATATCTAAAATTAAGAATAAAAACTTTGTATGTACATGAAATTCTAAAATAAGTTGTTGTCATTCGACAAAGTTTAAATAGCCAATATAACTGGGCGCACTACTATTATTTTGAACACAACTGTATAATGTCCTTTTAGTGGCATGTACGAAATAAGAAGCCTATATGAGCGTACGAGCCACTTGAGCTCTTGGTACGAGCAAAATGATGTGCACGGCCCCACCTCTTTCGAGTCATTGACAATGCTCGACTGTCTACGAAAAGCTTCTCAAATTGGCCGTTTGGAGTCGGCATACAATTTTATTATATTTTAGTAGTTTTTTTTTTAATTTAGTAGTTTACAATAGTTTACCTTCAAAGCTAAATGCTTATGGTTGTTGTAAATTGCTCGTTACAAATCTTGAGTCACTTCAAGATTGAATTACATTTATCCATAATATATAATAAATCCTTTTATCTCATTTTTTCCTTTTTGAAATTTGGAATTGTTTTAAGACACTGTGGCAGCGAATTTTGTAAATTTGGGGACGGTCCAACGTACTTCTCTCCAAGTTGTATGCTCTCTGAACATCAAGCATCCCTTGGACACGTCTTCTGGTGTTAAGCGTGTGACTTAATAGTTGCTGGAACCTGTACTGCAGCAGTGTTGACATCTGGAAAATTACTTTGACATGTAGAACTTGAAAAGCTGAGTTAAAGTGTCTAAACAATTTTAGAAGACGATGTTGTGTGCTTTGTGTCTTATCCAGGTTTGATTTTGCTGCGTTTCCCCAGGCCTAATGAGTAAAAATGTAAAAGTTGAATTCGTTCTGCATTATCTGCACAGCTGAATGCACCACCATTGCTATGTCGTCGGCAAGCGCATAAACAGTCGACTTTTTCAATGACTTCAGTAGCTCGTTCGTAAAAAGGATGAATAAAATGGGGCTCAATTTTGACCCTTGTGGCACACCGCATTTGAGTTCCTTTCACTACTCAAAGTATCAGCTACCTTAACTTGGATAGTTCTGTCAGTCAGATAACTTTTGAGCCAGTTTGACAGGACTCCTCTCAACCCCTTTCTGCTGACACTTTCTACGAGCTTTTCATGTGTCAAAGTATCGAATGCTTTGCTGAAGTCGATAAATAGCACAATTACGTGATGATTCTTGTTAAGGCCTGACGACATTTGTAAACTCCCCCAGCAGTGATTGTCCCATTCACTAATGCTAGAACAGTAGCACGCACAACACGAGTGGTTGCTGAGAAGCTAGGCACTGGCCCTCTACGGACTGTAGCGCCACCAATATTATAATAATTACATGTGGTACGAAGCGGTAAAAGCTTAATGCAGAGGGAAACTCTTGTCTCTTGATAGCGGTTCAGGAATAAATGTCCGTCCTCTTTCACTTACTTCCAGTTCTTCGTAAGGAAAGCAGGGGAAGGGATACCACTGCTTCATATTTGATATGAATATTTAATCCATTCGCTTCGCAGTTTCCTGAGAAGTCTCTCTGACCCGGCATCGGAACGTATACTCTTTAGCCATATCATCTGGAGAAGAGTGCCAAGTTTGACTGCCGAACTGCTTATGAAATGACATGTTTCACGACCCGATATTACATTCCACTTAAGCCATGAAGGATGTGTGTGTATTTTATTTGAATTTCATTCGCTTCTCTGACCTGGCCTAAGTAATAAGGACGAATTTCTCGCTTTCTGTCGTCGCGATTGACTAAAATTCTCCGGCAGACAACAGTAATTAAGTCTCCGTCATTATTTAACAGAGAAATAATTGTTAAGTGGCTACGGTCCCTGCACTCCTTTGTTACCGTTCTTAGAGCTCATGAATGTCACTTATTATTTTGTGCATTGTTGTGTCGTTAGTGTCCTGACTGAGGACTTTATTCTGGATGCATGTGGTCTGTACACGGAAATTCACAGCACGAGGCATGTACACATTTGATGGAATTTGTTCACTCTGTTTTCGGTTGTGAGTTAAATGGAAATAAGGTCCCACAGTTTGACCATTTGACGAAATTTTGAATTTGGTGTGCTTGTTTACTTGGTTGCTTGTCAGGTCTGCGACATGGAGGGTGTCAGCCAGAACATTAGCTGCCATTGTTGGCCTGTCTCGCTTGTCCGCATTGACTTGATTTTTGTACTTGGTCTTTATAGCATGAGTAGTTTCTAGTTTCGAATTTCGGCCAGTCAACAATCCCCTCCAGTTGGCGCGAGCCTTAGCCAGCTAACGCGAAAATTGGCGAGGGCCCTCCCCACTTGTCTGCACCATCGGTTCCATAGGCGTCTTCTATTGCGTTGAAACCCCTACAGGCTGGAGTAGTTTTACCCACGCGCTATACATGGCCTAGCCACTTTAGGCATTGAATGCGTTCACCTGGCTCATGTCGCTGTGCAGCCCGTTCAGTTCGTCGTTGAAACCGAACGCCATTAGAGTGAACATCATTGTCCACATGTCGCGCCTTAAAGAAGGACAGAGATGCTCAAGGTGTGATATAACGTCGGCTATGTCCCCCGGGAGAGTTCTCAATTGCTCCTTGAGGCCAAAGAAGCACCGGCTGACAAGAGTTATTCTGCGTCTAATCTCGGTACTTATGGTGTTCGCACTATTTGCACGGGAGCCGAACTAGACCAAGTCCTTAATTGCCTTGTTCGCTGGGCCGGCACTCAACTATGAGAGAGGGACTCTGTTTGCTGAAGTTCGCTGCGCAATCCAAAGAAAATACGAATAGCTACAGCGGTGCACTGCGCTTTTGTGTGCATTTGTGAATCATTATAAAACAACTTACGTAACATCGCGCGACATCATTAATTGCTTCGTGGTCCTAAGATAAACTGCCTTTGATGGCGCTATGGGCAAAGCGTCGATGCTACAGCTTGGATAGCGCCGACAACAAAACTTGTGGAAGTGTGTCGTTAGTAGCAAAAGGACCTGTAAGTACATAGTTGATCGTCACTGGATGAAGTCACCAATAGCAAGGCTCGACGAGGTGCACTTATTGTTCAAGAAGTGGTGTCACGTCGTCTTGACGCCCAATAGCAAGGCTTGACGAGGTGCACTTATTGTCCAAGAAGTGGTGTCACGTCGTGTTGACGCCCACGGGCCAGAATCCATTTACGGACTTGCTGTGTGACAAAGTCATTCTTACCGAGCTTCTTAAATCTGGGAGAACAGAAAATATTCAAAAGGGCAACAATACAGTGAACACTGACAGTACCAGGAAATTTGTCCGGTTATGGGAGGTGTCCGTTAGGAGAGAGTACTCTGCCGTTGTATAGCTTATTGGCTTTGGATTTTCTTATAATTATAAGGTTTCTCAGAATCCAGAAAATTTGTCCGGTTATAAGAGGTGTACGTTAGGAGAGAGTAAACTGTATTATACAGCATCGATGACCGACCACCAACGTTGTGTAGCTTATTGGCCTTGGATTTTCTTATAATTATAAGGTTTGCCAGAATCCAGAAAATTTGTCCGGTTTCCGGTGTCGGTTAGGAGAGAGTAAACTGTATTATACAGCTTCGAAGAACGACCACCCGTTGTATAGCTTATTGGCTTTTGGATTTTCTTAGAATTATAAGGTCCACTGGATCACGCATTTGTTTGCATTTTCCGTGGTTTGCTGCTCAAATTCACCATCACCGGTGTCATGACAAATGTCAAACAGGCTTGACAATTATTTATTTTTGTTGTATCACAGATTAACAAATTTGTCAATTAGCGTGGTATAATCCCCATCGTTAATCCGGCGTCACCGGGCACAACACAATAACCAAGAAACACGCATAAAAACGCTCTGTCGTGTTCCAACGCCAGGCAGATTCCACGAAAAAATATGTATAATCATTGTGTATTTATCTCGTTCAAAATGTAGATATGCCCACAGAACTGGAAATCAAATAAAATACGTAAGCAAACAATTGCCTGTCTGGACTGCATGGTCTCTGCTCACTCCTCCCTCTTCCCGTTGGGTGATTTGTTGACGAGTGATACATTTTCGGTGTTTTCGGTTTTTCTGGGGTTTTTTCCGCTTGAAGTTAGTTTATAAATTTAGACAAACTAGCAAGTGGTAACGGGATGTCTCCAACTATGCTCCAACCCCAACCACACAAGACGCTGTTCCGAGTGAAAATATCTGAAAAACAACAAGAATATGCGCATTAATGCCGGTGGACCGGGTGTGTATGTGTCGGTCCGGGTAGGCGATAGAATCAATGTATCTTCTAGCCGGCTGGCTACACATTTATAATAAGTATATTATCGTGACAAAATTGACTAACAAATGATCAGAAATAATGTATGCGCGCGGGTCTAAAGCTATTCTCTGTCTTTTTGTTGCCTTCTTTCCGTTGAACCTCATGTCACGAGCACACTGATAGGTCTGGTGTGTAGATCTTGTCGTGATTTCTCTCAGTCCGAAAGATTAAAAAGGGTGCGACCGGAGCGATACAGGAATTATTTATGATAATTAGTCATTCTCCTGGTTTTCTACGAGTTTGAATTTTTTTTTTGTATTTTTCCTATAAGAAAATGAAAAAAAAAAATGCATCTGAGATTATAAATCGTCATAATTAAGTCGTTAATTTTATTAGATGCGAATAGTGTGGCGTTGTTGATGGTGACTTTCGTATCTTGGCTTGATTTGCATGTGTGCACAGCGGTCGGGAATGAAAGGCGTTCACCCATTTTTCATGGCTAACTTAGGCGATGAATTGAAAATCTTAATTGATTAACTCTTGTGTATCGTGTGTGTGTGTGTGCGTGTGGAGGGGGCGCTTTTGTTTATGTCATCCAAATGTGATCCCAAAAGTGAATGTTGTTTTGACGTGGATAGGAATTTTTCCATAACGTCTTTGTAAGCTGCGACAGCACGATAATCGTTCTGAAATGAACCATTCCTAAGCAGTTGAAGACCGCTATCAATTTGTTGAGCGGTTTTCCAAACCCACTCTCGCCCATCTGAGCCCAAACGGTTGATTTTGCTTTCATCTGACCAGATGACTTTCGCCCAATCTTCAGGCAACCAATTTGAGTGTTTCCTAGCAAATTTCAGCCTTAAGTCTTTATGACGTTTTGTCAACAAGGGCTTTTTTACTTTGGCCCTTTCTCTTAAGCCAGCTGCTCTTAGAGTCCTGCGGATGGTTTTCGCAGAAACGATAATATTTTGCTCGCTTGCTTGATTTGAACCGCATTCTCAAATTTTTGCATGCTCAAGTCTCGAACAATCTTGCGACCTTGAATTGCAGACAAGATCTTTTTGCGTCCGGCTCGGTTTGTACGAGGCAAATTTTCAAGAGTTTGACGAAATTTGCTTATGGCACCAATTGATATCCCCGTTGCCTCCGAAATTTTCCGATGGGTCGAATCCTTTCTTAAAAGGCCCTCAACTTGGTCCTTTTCTGCTGGTCTCGGAGGTTTGTTATTCGGACCCATTTTTTTCATTTTTATGTCTGGCAAGGCTATTGAATGAGCAGCTGCTTAGCGTGTCCTTGCAAATGCTGGGCAGGTGCCGAGGGAGTGAAACTCAGTTTCTTCTTCCTCTTCGTCTCTGCAGCTCTTGCTGAAGTCATTGTAGGGGGTGCCGAATAGGCAATAACCGGCTATAATGCCAACTAGATCACTGATTTGTTTTATGTTTTTTTTTTTGGATTTATTTAATTCCATACTTGTCTTGATGTCGTGCCAGTATCTAATTCCATCCACCTCCGATTGGTCTTGTTGACGGCATCTGTCAGTAGTAATGTGTTTCTAACTTGTAGAGCGGGGTATCTCTACACCACTCCGTTCTAGCTTAATCGTTGGCCCTTTCGTTGCCTGGAATACCACCACTATGCCCAGGGTCTCAGCATAGAGTAAGGTTACATCTGACCGCTATGTCCCTAAGCTCTGCCATCTTTGATCTAATTTATGGTGTAGTCAGAGCCGACTGACAGTCTATGTATATAACGATAGAAAAGGTCCAACTTAGGTTGATAGCATTTCAAGAAGAAAATTCAACTCCTAACTGCATGGGATGGTCATCGGCATGAGTCTAGGTCTAAGATGGCTGTATGCCTCAGAAGAAGAAGATGCAATGCGGAGAAATATTTCTGGAACGTGTGTTTGCGAGTCAAAACGAAACGTTCATGAAACTCATCTTGAAACAGACGCGCACCGCGAAGTTGGAACTACAGTGAAAGTTCCTATTACGGACAACTCTCTTAAGCGGACAATTTTTCACGATCATGGATCTTGAATTGTAGTTCGATACATTGCCATGGACGTACAACTCCCTTAGGCGGACAAAAGTGCTGCGACCGTGGCTGTCCACCTATGGGAGCTTGCACTGTATTTCATAGGCATGTGTCTGGTGTTCTGTGGATGTTTTTTTCAATTCTTGGAGATCACAAACAGCTCTTCTAGTCCAAGGCAGCCTTTCACTGACTCGACACACACTCGTGCACCGGGGGCTTAACTCAGGTTGACGCACAGTCATCAGCTTCAAAAACAGTGCCAATGCATTCATAGGATTTAACTCAGAACCGAACCATGAGACTGTAGTGTGGTGGATTCTCTTCACCCTATCGCAGAAACAACGCCCTACAATGACACACAAAAAAAAAACTTCTTCGAAATTCCTTTACTCTTCCAATCACAATACTGTACCATGTGCTTGGCACATAGCTCATCACTATTTTCAGTTCAGTTTATTTGCGTTGTATGAATGAAACGTCCGCAGCATCTGGTCGCACATTCCCGTGCGAGTAATTACCGCACTATGATAGTCTCATATTGACCAGTTTTCCGTTTGAAGATTTAATGCACAATCACGCAAATAGTTCGAAGCAATTTCACCATCGATGATACCGGTCGGTTTGAGAAGCTGTTAAGCAACCGCCTGCACCGTTAAAATTGCTGAATGACTGTCAATTATGGATGGCATATGACGGTGCATGCAGGGAGAGCATTGATTCACGCTATAGATCATCAATTTCAATTATTGCATATAATTACTGAAGTTCAGAAAGTCGTTAACTATGTTACTTTAGAGGTGTGTCAGCACAAACAAAAAGTTGGGCGTGGTTGTTTGAATTGGGTGTAGACGTTGCGGTTGTATGAAGCAAGTCGCAGGGATTATTTGGAAAGGATTGTGTACATTTGTAATGTGAGAGAGTAAAGGGTATGACTTGGCAGCAGTGTTTGATCACTCACTGGCTTTATTTGTCGTCTCAAGCTGTGGTCATGGACGGACTTCTGGAAAAGCTGCAAAGGTTTCACTGTAATCTTCAGTTGTGAGCGCGATGTACTGCTTCAGCATAAAACTGAGCCTCAAAACTTGACTGCACGTCCAACAACAGATGCCAACTGACAAATTCTGTTGCGAATGTCTTTGCCATTTTAGCCGTGAGCTCTATTCCGCAGATGGTTTCAGGTCACTTGAAATAAAAGCTCTTTCAGTGCAAATATGAGGCATCGGCTAAAACATTTCATTTGTGGATGACGAAAATTCATAAATTTAATGAACGTCTGTATTAGTGTGCTTGATTTACCCGGTTTATACACGTTTAGACAATTACACGAGTACCCGGGTACACGGATAAAGCGGGTAATTTACCCGAGTTGAGCGGTACCCGGCATAGAATTACAGTACAGTCTCGCTAGTCCGGACACATAAAGTTTCGGGTGTGTCCGGAATAGAGAGAACATACGCACTACAGAGAACAAATAAAATTAAGTCGACAACCGACAACTTGCCAAACATCTTTTATTACAGGTGTATCCTTTACTTTGCGGAAGCCGTAGTAAATATTAAAAAGTGCTAGGCATTATCGTTGAGAAAATTTTCAGTGACAAATTCAAGCCTGAACCACAATTATATATATTAGGGTGTTACCCCTAATATAACTTCAAACTAACGCAACTGAGAAGGCTCACCATGAAATACATACTACAGAGCATGAGAACTCAACAGACGCATACGTAACCTTGCAAATCACAACGCACAATGCCTAGACTCAAGTGCCGACTGCAAGCGGAACAACTGGTAGGGGAATTCCCATAATTGTATGAACATACAAAATAATAAGTAGAGCAGAGCAGAATATGTACCCTACACTGTCCGAACTGTAGGGATAACATTTTGAAAGTGTCCGGACAAGAGAGGTTGTACTGTATTATGTCAGCATGCATTGAGAACGAAATGCATTTGATTATTTATTATTTATTTATTTATTGAATAGCTACAATATAACTCAAATTATATTGTAGCTTAGTAGCCAGAGCATTAAGGGGCCTTAGGCTATAAGTAGCAGACTAATTTCGTCTAAATGTACGGGTACCTGGAATATTGCGGGTACTCACAGTCATACGGGTACCCGGTATTTGGGTACTTGACTGATACCCGGGAATGTGAGTTCCCGGGTATCAAGTGCTCTAGTCTGTATTCTGTGGATAGTCTTTACTTTAAAAAAAAGTTCAGTACAACCTCGGTAATTCGAACTAATAGAAACCTACCCTAGTTCCAGAACCACGGAGCTTGTTGGATTGCTGGACAACCCTGTATATTTTTAAAAAAAATGGTCTAAACTGCTAACAACAGCAAATTAAATGAGTTTCTTCAAACAAACGATAAATTAAAAAATTATATGGAAGCCACAGTTGCTTAAAAAAAATTACATTTTCGAATTATGAGATACGTCACGGACACAATTTGGTGTTCCAATTACCGAGGTTGTACTGTATTTTATGTTCTTTCTTATTTCGGAGGCATTTTACACAGAGCCGAAACCACACACCCACGCAGTGCACATGAGTAATAAGTGAAATATGCCCTCGCAACAAAATTTATTTTTAAGCCTCTCAGTCTGTTACACAAAAATATAATGATATAACCACATTCACTCTTATTTCCTAACACGTAATTTATTAAAACCCACACAAGCACACGATCGCGTGTGTGTTCGTATGCACCACCGTTCGACACACGATAAGAAAGAGAGAGAAAAAAAGAACAACAAAAGAGGAAGAAGTCCCTAACATACGGTAGTAAATCAAATTAAGGATAACAAGTATTTCCTACTTGTCCCTGGCTGAATGGTTCTATCTCGCTTTTCCTCTTCCTCTTCTCACTTTCTCTCTCTCTCACTCTCTGTCACTCGGGGAGAGTCTCGTAGGGGATGCGAAGAAGTTAGCTGAATGTTCAAAACCAAGACGTCACTACCTTCCTCCGCCATGCATTAGGTTCATATGCCTATGCCACACGAGCGCTTCAAATTATGAAGGATATACACACATAAGACAGTCGTTCATGGTATAATCAGGAGAAAGGCAAGAAAGCGTACTGTACGTGCGTGAGGGGCAAACACACTCCTCTGATGATGACGGCCATTCAGCGGCTGTAAGCTGATATTCCTGTGAAACGCATTTCGAGGGGTCGGCTGGCGAGGATGGGAGTTACGATGATATTGCGTCATCAAGGATAGCAGGGAACGTAAACAATTCAGTGACGACGTTTTTTGGTTGTGCTAATGCGCAAATTGGATTGAAATTGTGAAGTTAAATTATTTACTCATAAGTAATGTGTTTTTGTTGAATGAAGATGGTGACGGCAGTAATGGCAGACGGCCTCTACTGAGCTATATGACATGAGGACAGCCTTTTTTGTGTTTATTTGGGACTTGGGGGTGTGGTTGAAAATGCGAGAGATGGCTATTAATTACCTACATGGACACACGTTAAAAATGTAACAGAAATCGAACAATTAGTGATAAAGGTCAGGGTACATACAGTGGAACCATGATATAACGGACCTCAAAATAACGATTTCCCTGATTTAACGAATATTTCAAAATGCTTTAGAACTACGTTGACATAACGAATGTATTTGTCAAAAACTTCTTTGCAAAGAATTTTGAAACATTGCAGAATATAAAGGTTCGCCTTAATTTAACGAATTTCGTGGACTCTTATCGCACTCAATTCCACAACATTTCGTCTCTCAGGTTTATAACATAATAATAAGGGTGGTGCTACAGCTCGTTGAGGGCCAGGGCCTAGCTTCTCAGCAACCACTCGCGTTGTGCATGCTATTGTCCTCTCACGAGTGGAAGGGACCTATGCCGACTCCGAACGGCCAGCTTTTCGTGGACAGTTTTACTCTTGAGGTGGGGCCATGAAAAGTATCGAACCTGGGTTGAGTAGACTCAAGTGCGTGGGGCTCGGCACACTAACCCACAATGCCACGGCCGTCTCTCAGAAAGACAATCGTTGTTGTTTGGTGCTTAATAATGTAAACGCAGTGGTTTGTTTTTTGATTAAAAAGTATTTTCATTTATTAGTGGAAATTGTTCTCTATGATAGGGTTCGCTGAGGACTACCTGCGTAATGTTAAGCGCAACACTTAAACGATAACGATCCCCATTGTAACGAATTACAGTGGTTTCAGCCGCTCGTTCTTAGTCCAAATAACGAGGGAGTTGCTTAGTGTCCTCTCGAAGGTAACAAAAACTATCGTTATATAGAGTGTCTACTCTGTTCGTAAGTTTTGTAGCTCTGCCAAGGATTTAAATTGTCCAGAACGGACCACATATACAGCTGACCACATGCATAGTGGGCTGTCTTTAACGCTGCGCTGAAGTATTCACATATCATCCGGTACGCCCTTGAAGTTGATGTTTTTTCGAGCGCAGACCACATACAGCAGTTTTTGGTCTGACTAATAAAAAATATGAATAGCCTGTGTACCATCCAAGGATGTATACTCCATTTCCACCCTATCGTGCTGGGTTCCTGGGCAGAAGGGTGTTCCGGGCAAAGAAGGAGCCGAGGAATTAGCAAGAAGATCGCCCTCTTCTTACCACTGGCACAAAATTAGAAGACACCTCACCCCCAATGAAAGCCTTAAAAACAATGCAAATGACAGACGCCATAACCAAAGCAATCATAGATGGGCAGAATTGAACACCTGGGGGTTGGGATGGCCTACTTTAGATCAATCGAAGAGTGAAACTCTCCTAGAGTTTGGTAGGAGGGATGATAGGAAAGCAGTCGGCGTAATTACTGGACGTTGCCGAATTGGCAATCAGGCCAGACGACTTGGAGTGCCCTACAATGACTTCTGCAGAAGCTGCAGGGATGTTGATGAGGAGGAAGCTGTGTTACACTATCTCGGCACCTGACCGGCCCTTGCTGAGATAAGAAGAAAACACAAGGGCAGCTTATTCCTCAGAGCTTTGAGGACATAGCGAGCATAAACGTGAAGGACATTACATTTCTAAAAATCACCGTTAGTCAAGTTTTTGAATAGGTCAAAGAAGTGTCGGGAAATAAACCGATGTACATAAGTCACAGCACAATGGACCTTAGAGGTCTCAGTGAGGCAATTCCCCGTAGGAACGTGCCAGTGACATCTACCTACAGCAGTATAGAGTCGTTGACCGTTCCTAGGCGTTGGGTTTACAGCTTAATTCCACGATGCTCTGAAGTACGAGTATTGTTGCCTGGAAAAACGTTCGGAGTCAGCATCGTCATTGCACAATTCTGCGTGAACTGCTAATTTTTGCTGAGCAATCCACTTTTGATCTTAAAAAGAAGAGTGATTTTTTGGATTGTTATTATTATCCATTGTGCCCCTTTCCACACCTTTGGTTTGTTAAGAGTTCCCCTCACAGGCAGTACTTTTCAGAGTTGTATGGCTGTTGACTCCTGTTGCGCGAATATGGAAGAGATTTATTCTAGAATATTCTCTCTAAGCTAGTTTCTTTTAGGAATCTGAGAATGAGAGCTGGTTCTAGCGACTTCAATTCTGCCTCTGTTATTAGGTCTTTTGTGGGCTAGTGCCTCACACAATCCCTGGAATTTCGTTAGATTCTCCACAGAATCTGCAGGGACCTTCTTCTGCTGCTCATAGTTGTCTTAGGAGCTCCTTGAGTCTGCAGTTCCCTGTACGGAGTTTGTTCTTGCTCGTGACTCAAACCTCTTCCGGTTGTGTTGACCCAAGAGTTTCTTGGGTTGCTTCATATCATCAGCTTTGTTCCAGGTATCTTCCCGGTTCCTTCTCTCTAGTTCCCTGATTCTTCCCTGAGGACATAGTCTCCTACAGCGCAGAATGGTTCGGGACCTATAAAAGGCAACGATGCTCTTTTCCTAGGGAGGGATTCAGCCATTGCATTGCCTCCTATCCCTGTATGGCCAGGTATCCAGCAGGGTTTCACTATGTTAATCCTGCTCAGCTCCTCAAGCATCTCCCACACAAGCTTGGATTTGATTGAGTAGGAGTCTAGTGCCAAGATATCGGCACGACTGTCCGACATTTCATGCTATGTCGCAGTTGGCAGGAACTGCCTGTCAAGATTGATTCGAACGCATGGCATAGTCTTCTGCTTGAAAGATATTGGTGCGTTTGCCCATGGTTTGTAGTACTTTGCCCGGGATCCAAATGTTCCCGGCCCTGTTCCTTCATCAGGTCTTGATCCGTCTGCATACCATTTTACCGTATTGCTGCCCAGTTTATGGATTAATTGCCTCCAATCCTTTTTGGTGCTGAGCTTAAGGGTAAACTTCGTTTGGAAATTGAATTTTCTGATCATCCTGATTCTTCGGCAGTTTTTTGACTAGCGCATCGGATTGTCTCGATGTAGTGCAGTTGTCGTTTACTATCCCTTCATCTCATGATTGCTTTGTTTGCACATTCCACAATATTTTGGATGGATATAATTAGTTTTACCAACATCTGCATGGCCTCAGTGAATTTCTGCAATGACATTACTTGTCACAGAGGCTTGACATTATTAGCCTTTGAAGTAAAGATTGTTGTCAAAGATTGTGGTTCCTCCATACACTCCACGTGATCAAGTTTCTAGAGTGTTGTATTCAAAAATGAAGGACTATAGAGGTGGCCAACTTCACAGCTGAGTGTCCCTTGCCCACCGATGAACTTGAGTGCCTTTTTGTGAATTGTGACGAATTTTTGACTATTATTCACGAAATAATTTGAATGCCAGTGTCTGACTGGTAAACAAAAACAGCTGTCAAATATTTTAAGAGTCAAGAGAGGTAGAAGTGGGCTGTCTCTATAACACTTCGTTTCTGGTTGTAATGTCGCATGTTTGTACGCGTACATGCTACCCACTGTAATAGCAACAGATGGACAAACCAGTAGATCCCTTCAACGGATTTTAATTAATTAGATATGAAGGGGAAATCGATATGTATTGATAGTTCCTGTAATAAAGCGTAATCCTCTACAAATGACACAGTCTGTTGTTTTTTAATAATTTCGTTTTGATGTGAAAGAGTCTTGCTTCACAGCTGCAGTCGCACACCTTAAAATTAAACGTAATTTGTTCATCATGTTGGATCCAGTTACCGGCGAAGAGCCCAAAACGTTGCGTTTCAGTAAACGTTCATTGCCTCTACAAATGTTCCTCTTGAAGGCAGTCAATTTCTAACCAAATTATCATCGAATAGCAGTTGCCTTGCATTCAATTTTAGAATCTAAAATCAAACACGATCAACATCAGTCTGAATCGATGAATGATCGTCTTTGAAAATCCATAAAGAAAGAAAAAACTCCCAACATTTCATTCCCCCAGCTGGTTTAGGAATTCTGGTAAATCTCTATCTCAGTTCTCTCATCTCATCTGAAATGAATCGCCGATTAGGTTCTCCATTCATTCACTCTTCTGTCCTGATAAATTGTTTTGAATAATTCAAATCGAGCACACACGCACACGTGAACCTAACCATTCATGTAGTCTTTTGATTTAATCCTAGACTCTTAATCGTCAATCATCATGGAATCCCTCGGTTTGCTCGTAAACCAGAAACGGCCCGAAGCCGCCGGTCAGCCATCATCATTAAGCCGCAAACGAACGACATCGCTCGCATCTAAACTACTAAACTATCTCCAATAATCCCACTCTTACTCTTTCATTCTCTCTCTTTTTTAGGATTAAGTGACCGAAGGAAGCCGTGAAAAGAGATCTCCGAGAGTCGATAAACCCAGAAATGTTGTAATTAGACGACGACAACGTCAAAAACCAATAGTGATTAACCATTGTCCACATTTTATGTGTAGCTTCCACGCTTAAGTGCAGAATTGCACTCGTATACGAGGTGAAGTGAAGAGAAGGGACACGAATACAAAGTCTGTTATTACCGCTTAACCAGTTGTTATTGTTAATTCAAATGTTATTCCGTACTTATTCATGTTGATCACATTAAATATACAACACTTCGCTCTTCCCCTTGTGCCTAATTCGCTTTAAAAGTCGAAACAAAAAAAAAAAAACAAGATATTCGCTTCCAGTCTTGACCGCCGGAGAAACCGCCCAAAATACGAATTTATAATCTTCACCGCATCGCGTGAAGTATCGTGAACAAAAACTTGACCGGAATCACTTTTTTATGGATTTACTTAATGAGCCCGAAACCAAAAAGGATACTACAACATGTGGATTAAATTTGGATTACCAGTATTGAAATGTTTGTATTTATGTTTTTGAATCATTTTTGTAGTTAATTGATTTGTAGAATACTTGTCGGAAGATATGGCGAGCGGGGAGTAGTTTGACATTTTGTTGGGTTTTCTTTTTGGTTTATTTTATGAGCAAAATTTATTTTACATTTTTTTTTTAATTTATTTTCCTTTCATTGCTATCTTTGGAGAAATTCACAACTTGCATTGCATATATTTACGCACTTGAACTTGAGTTGTAAGCTAAATTTGACTGAGGAGCACAAAATATAAGCGCTCATTGCGTAATCATATTGCAACCCATGCCTTAAATTTGAAAACGATTTCAAACAGCTTATTTCGCTTGGATTGCTTAATTTAATTGAATTTGCGCGCCCAAGAAGGGTTACGAACACCCTTAACATACCGAAGTTAATGCACAGAACGGGATGTAGATCTAGGAGGAAAAAGGGAGCTGGGTCTTTGTCTATTGAGCGCATGCTGGGAAGAGTATAGCTTGTCTATATGCGCGTCTCACGAATCACTGAACAGACATAAGGGGGTGAACTGATGGGCATTCCTGAAAAGACGACTGTTGTCGGTGCAGAGTCTTGAGCAGGGCCGGGCCGTGTGTGCAAATGCACAGGGCGCCAAGTGCATAGGGCGCATAAAACATCAAATCAGCTCTTAACAGTGTCTGAACGCAATTGGTCTGTAATTTATAGAAATTATATAATTTCGTCTGTTCACACAAAATACCCTGCCCCGTAACCCTTAGGAACGGACACTTTTCCGCAACGCATACTCCGCGATACATTGCTTGCGACGAGTATCGGACAGACTTGAGGTTTGGCTTACACGGATGTTTGTCAAAAAACGAAATTGAACTTGTGGCAACGCAGCATTCTGGATAGCGTTACATTTTGTCGGAAAAATATTCCGATCAGCTGCTCGGAATGTTGTTTCCAAGTAAAAATCCTCCGATTCGTATGAAATCGGAAAATGTAAACAAAAAAAAAGGCTCCATCAAGACTGTCCAGGATTATATCTTGCGCAAACTCTGAAAAATCTCAAAATAATGAACTTAATTCTGAATTTCTGTGGAAGTTATGGAAGTCATCAAAACTGAAGAATGTGGCGCTAAACGAAGTACTTGCTCAGGGTTCTAATTTGGCCCTGAGCGTCCCTGGTTTTGGGGGCACCAGATGAGATGTCATTCTCAAGGAGGCACCAAATGACATCATTCTCAAGCTAAGAGATGGCTAGAAAGGCTAAATTCAATCGAAGTCAGAAGATGGGAATTATGTCTTTAAATTTTTACACCGTTCGTTGAGATTCGTAAAAAATGTCAGACAAGCGATGATCTTTTTCATGGCGACAAAAAGTGTCAAACTTTAAAAAGTTAAACTGGTCAACAAAAAAACAAAACTTTTTTCTAACATGAACACTTTTGCCAAGACATGTTTAGGACAAGCATAAGGATAATAGAAATAAAATGAGAATGTTCCAAATCGGTTGTACTCAGACCTTATTTTCATTGAGGGAGATGTACCTCAGTCAGTCTGGCCGCGATTGCTGGAAACTCGTCTTGATATTGTCTAGATTAGTGGCTGCCCGCACGCGACGCGGATCTATAGGATATCATGCCATCAGACTAGGTATCCCACACAACACTCTTTGACACAGTTGAGAGGGATACCTCGGACAAGCGAAGTTGACACAGTTGAGAGGGAGACCTTTTTCTCTTTCGCGACACTTAAGCCCGCGCACATTTCGCAAGCCCGAAGTATTCGATGCCGGGAAGCAGACCCATTATTCCTTCTCGGGTCTAGGTCGCAATTATTCTCTAACGCCAGAAGTTGCCACTTGTTCTCCTCATCTTCAGCAGACACACTCCGTATGAACAGATCTCCTTCCAATGTTGCTCTGATTGCGTCATACAACTGGCCAAGCCACTCCTGTCATCCGCAATGCGTCCACCGTGATCTACCGGGTAACGTCTTCCGTACTTGGGCATTCCGGGCAGGAAGGCGCGTTGTCGATTCAGCAGTGGACCCGCCGTGTCCAGACATGTGGTAGTTGCAGTCGCCCGTCTGCCTTGGTGTCCAAGATGCACTGATCGGTATGGGCTTGTGGGTCCGTCTTCCTTTCTTGGAGTAATCCCCCGGTCTTGTGGGAGACCTTGACACATTTGATTTCTGCCTACACGGCACTTGCTAGAGGCGGACAAGTCCTGCACTTGCTAGATACGAACAAGACAGCTAGCGCTTGTTAAACCCTTCTTCAACTCACATGACAAAATCTCTTGGAAGGAATGACTATCGAACCAATGTCCGTCTTTTTTGATATAGAGACATCTCAAAAATAAGGCGTCAACCCACCGCTTCAAGCTAGCTACCGCTCAAGGCTCCACTGATATGGATCCGACTGCGTGCCATGCACATGGCCATCTCCTGGAAATGATGCTCACACCCAACACACCCGGATTCCTCTCAAATTCCATTCATATTAATTTTACCTCGAAGCACCCCCTCCCATGAGCATATCCCTTTCGCAGGAGAAGTAGGAAATTTCCTTAACCAAATGTAAAATATAACCATGACCCTGACCTCACTTCACCAGCACCGGCGAGACCCAAACTCAGCAAACAGAATCCAAATGCGAATCAACTTTGATCGAATTGAAAAATATATTACATCTCTATTTGTTTATCCTCATAAATGCATTATACATTTCTTACTCGTTTCCTTGAAGGGGATACAATTTCTTTTAAAGCCCCGACTGCAGACACCACTGGGGCGGGTGGCTGGGAGAGGAGAGTAATCCCCGTCATCGTCCACCCAGTTCCATGATGTACATATAATTTTACATCCTTATCTCTACCAATTGCCAAATACTCCTTAGGGATTTGTTTGGTTAGACGAAGCCGATACAGCCGCAGCAGAGCACAACTTCCATTTCGAACCAGCGCTGTCCTGATTCTGTATATTGGTTTCCGCTCACAGAAAAAGCAAGGATATTTGTTTCATCCCTTCTTCCAGTTTGTGCTTGTATTGAAAATTGAACTCTTTCTTCTATTGTTCTCGCTGCTCCGCAGGAACTACACCCGGGAGAAATGTGCTTCGTTCGTTTTTTTTTTCTTTGTTTTTTTTTGCTGAAAGAAATGTCGAACTTATTGTTTCCTCCTGAGCCCACAAAGACGATGCGGAAACACGGAATGGAGTTGATCCTTTATCCGGGATATTAAAGTTGCTTTCGGTGTTTGTCGTAGCGTTGTAATGTCGTTCGCCTGAAGGGCCACGGTCGTGTTGATGTATGGGCACAGTACCTGGGCATTGGATTTCATGTTTGAATACATTAACTGTCATATCGCGCCAAGTTTGACAGTTGATTTATGCTCGCAAATACTTCATGCCCGCCGGGCGAAAGTCAATCTTGACTTATCGACATATTATACTGAGGGAGTTTAGCATAAGCTTGGCTGAAGTTGCTTCACCGTTGGTCTACGCATTGCCTGAAGATGATGTATGGGCTATGTGTGGACTCACAGCAGGGGATGCACTTGACAGCGTGTCGCTTTATTCAGCCTGAGGGTGAATGTGTTTTGCACTCACCCAAGGGGTCGGACAGAGGTGTTGAATCTTTGACCTGTTGGACAAGTGTCTGTAGGAGAATCGGCGATGAGTAACACGTCCATCGACAATTTGGGACTAGCAGAAGCTGTTCATTTAGGGAGACTGTTAACTGCGGCTGCAGAGCTTAGACCCGCTGAGGTAGGTATTGAGGTTTCTAGTGGATTCACGTGCCCACTTAGACCATGGTGACCCATTATGATACCAGTGATAGTGCCGTTAATTTGATGCCACCGGCAAATGGTGACTGGACAAGATTTGAAAACCAGATTAAAGCGTACTAAATCTGCTTTCAGTAGGATTCGAACCGGGGAACTACGGGCCTAACCAACTGCGCCAACCAGTCGTCTTACTAGGCTTAGTGCATAAGTACGTCAAGTCATATGCCGAGTATGGGTATGATTCCAGCCTAGAGGTCAGAGCTGAATGGAGGAGGCGTCGTAAACTTCGCAATTCGAAGTCGCGATGAACGAATTGCTCTTAATTAGGCTCTTCAAAGGTTTTGAATCCTGTTTATGGATACAGGTACATAACAGCAGGGCAGCACAGTCGATTCTTGGAGCTGCTTGGGATATTTTACTTACACATAAATACAACCGTGGCGGCCGCGGCGCTCTGGGTATATGCGTCGAACCCTACGCAACTGTAGCTCGTTGCCGGGGTTCGATTCCCTGCCGGTACGACCGAAAATAATTCTTACGGCTGCCCCTCTTTCGAGTCGTTGACAATGCTCAAAGAGTAATGACTGTCTAGGAAAGGCTTCTGAGATTGGTCGGTCGGAGGTGGCATGGGTCCCTTCGTGAGAGAACAACAGCACGCACAACGCGAGTGGTTGCTGAGACGCTTGGCCCTGGCCCTCTACGGGCTGTAGCGCCACCCATGTTATATCGTATTCTAGATACAACCACAAAAGAACAGATCATCGCTACCGATTGATCCAGGATCGCATGCATGACATAATCGGTCGGACTTATAATCTACCACATCATTGCTATTGCCCATCCGCTTCTCATGTTCCATTCATTCAGTCGCATATGCAGCAAATTTAAGCTTGCTTGCACTTCATGAATATTCGCCTTCACTTTGATGATGAACCGGTTTTTCGTTATTCAACGACATCGACGTAACGGAAATGCATGAAGTTGATTTAAATTTTCTGTCAGTACACAGACCTGGTCACTGAAATGCATCTTTTCCCGCCCTTTCATTATATTCTTTATTGCGGAATAATATTTTCCTTAAAGAAACCCACACAAACTGAAGGCAGAAACACCTCCGTAGTTAATTCATGATTCGAACGTAAGATGCGTCCTGTTTTGCTTCAGATCACTCATTCCCTCAGTCGGTCACAGAGTAAATTACCAGCGGCACATCAACAAATAAACCGCAGCTACTCAGCCCATATTAGCAGAGCCGAGGACTGGCGCAACCTTCGGTCCATCTCCACAGGAATACGTGCTAAAAACAATTACGAACGTTTTGATGTGTAATCCAGCTGAGCTGAGAAAAAAAGCTCAAGGGAATTGAGGGAATTGACATCCTCTCTTGGCCCCAGATAGACATGCACACAGCTCAAGATGTCAAACACCAGGCGGCAGTCAGTGTTCTTTGCACATTTGCAAGACAACGCACAACCAGTCACCGGAGGAAACTGCTTGCAGCTATGTAGGCATGTGCGACGGGTGTTTGCGGAGCGAAGTAAAAGAATTATTATAGTCATCCCCCCTTCTTCTGGTGTTCTTCATTACCATCAGTGCGTATACCATTAGGCAGCCCTTGAAGTACACGGATTTCCTTTAGAAGAACTTCGTTTTCACACACAACTGAGTTATCGCTGCCGCCGAGCCGCCTGGCTCTGTCTGTCTCACCAGATGAGCGCCTGGGAATCAAATGGATGGCAACAAGAGCAACGAGAAGAACAGTTGAAGTTGAATGAAAACGGATGCACTTCTGTATTCTGTTTTAGCGGCTTCGGTGAAGACTGCCAACAGCCAGCACAAAAGGGCTGCTGAGGACACAGAACGTGGCCCCGTGCGCGAAATCACCCTGCGGAAAGAAATAAACTCCTGGGCAAGGTATGAGCCACGAAAGCAGACAGGTTTGGTTTCCCTGGCTGTCTCATATGACTCTTGTTCTCTTGACCGCGTGATGATTTCCATCGTGTACTGGGAGCGGGAATTCACGGCTGCGATTTTCTGTAGAAATCGTTTCTTCTCGCAGAGCGCGCGCTCTTGCGAGTGTGTGCTGCATACCCAGCTGCATCACTTGCAAATTGCAAATTATTTGCAGGAAAATGTAATTACCACAGTGGAGACAGAGAAGACGGTGACGACACCGCCAGCGACGACGACGCAGCAGCAGACAAAGTGTGCATTCCCATATTTGGACACTTTGCATGTAATTACAATACGTCTTGGTCGAGGGAACGTTCGGTTGATATCGGATAAACTTGTTCCAAGCCAGTGAGGAATTCGCATGCTTTCATCTTTCTGGCGGCGGTACCTTACCATCTTCAGACGGATATCAGTCGTTGCAGGCGAAACCGGTGCTCGTCGTAGGGTCAAATTCAACGGTTCTTTCTGAGCACTGGGACACCCTTCATTCTGTTGAATAAGATTCGGTAGAAAGGCGGTGTATGTGACACGAACTTTTCTCATAAAAGTGTGAGAAAAGGGCGAAACTAAGAGAATTCAGATTTTGAAACTACTACGAGTCCTTGCCATGGACATTTGCGATTTAGAGTCTGCTTATGTTGGACGCTACATGTGCCTTATCAAATTTGGGGCAAGAGGTCCAAGCATTGCCAGATGACTATCCATAATCTACACACACCAAAAGTCATGCCTTAAATCACCGAAGATCATCTTTGAACTCATCCTCTCTTTACACTCTGTTAGCCATGAGCCCAGGATTTTTAATTTAAAGTCTCAGACGTCGAATATACAAACTGATTCAGAGAAAAAACGTCTGTCCCTTGGAGAGGCACTGCAGAAGAACGTCTCTGCCAACACATCTTTGGGAGGCGCACAACAGGCATCTACATGCTACTGATGGGAGAACCATGGACTACTTGGGTTGCGCTACAAATTTCAGAACAGTGCACACTTTCTCGCCGAAATCGAATATGTATACTAATTGTACGACTCTACAGGGAATGTTTTTAAGCGTTAAGTGGCCCATACACAGTACTCTTGTGTTGGTGTTCTAAAATATGTCCTGTGTGTGGCTAGTCTGCGCATCGATAGCTGTGCCGCACTTGTGAGCAAAATGAAAATGTTTTCATTTTTGTGTCAAAGTTCGTGATGTGTGTGGGCTAGTCCGCGCACTTTAATACAAAAAATCAGTCGCACCCCGGTCGTTGAAAACGACAGTAGGAAGTTGTGAATTTTTCTTGCTATCTGAGCGACTTACGGCAGTACACAAACAGATCACTTATCATAAATATTGATGCGCATAGTGCAATATTACCACTGCTCATAGCGAGGCTTCGTCGTCGTCAAAGTCCGATGGAGAACATATGCTTACGAATTTGTGCGACGTAGGTGGCGAAAAGCGACAGAATTGTGCTGTGTGTGGGACACTTTAGGCAAGTTTCCTGGGCACGCCGAAGTTGGTCATTCTTCACAGTCCACTATTCTCTATAGATTTGTAAATTGAAAGCGCAATGATCTGCCCTCACCAGTGACTAAGAAGCTCACGCAGTTGCTACGACCAAGGACTATTGAGACGACTCACGGGAAGCGACGCTGGACACTACTTTCTGGTGTTTGCTTAAAATTTTGTAGCGTGTAACTACCAAAGAGCAAGGAGAATTGAATCACTAGTTGGGAGAAGGGAATAAATCCGTCTGACATTTTTCTTAATTTTTAGAAATTTTGGAACTCATTCCCTCCTTCCAACTGGTGACTCAATCGGAGTTCCTGGGTACATTTTGAAATATCTAAATTCATCAGATGATATGTAAAATATCAGGTGCCTGTGCAGTAATGGAAGCTTAAGTTTGAATATTCAGTCTTAGATCCGATGGGTCTACATCCTGTTTGACAGTCCCATCCGCTGTAAAAGCCTTGTAATTTAACCGCTCCCCATGCAGACTTTCGCGAAGTGAAACAGAGGAGTGCCCCCGTAGATGGTGTTATCTTGAGCCAGTACTAGTTTCGAGAGAATACATTTTGTAGGTTACCCGACATACGACATACCACAACTGTATCTCAGAGACAGTTTCCGATCACTTTTATAAGCATTTGTGACCGTATAAATCTTCATAAATCGTGGTATTCTCCCCAACGGCTGGGCAGAGACACGGGAAAATATGCAATCTATCCTCTGATCATAACATTTTTACGAGTTGTTTGAACTCGTCAAGCAGTCCGTGGATTCAGACTGATGGTCTAAGCTGGTTGTCCTTACACCAAACTACCGTCCTATTATCGAGAATCTGGAGCGTTCTAGTTGATGTAATGAGAACATGAGTAGCACTTCTATTCTACAGCAACCAATTGCATGCGCTACTGTTTTCTCACGAGTGGAGGAGACTTAGAGTTTTATGCCGCCTCCGAGAGGCTAAGTTTGAGAAGCCTTTTCTAGACATTTAGGAAGGTAGGAAGGTAGGTAGGGTCACTGAGAGATTTATACTTAAAATCCCGTTCCTCCAAGACCAACTGGTCTGTTGTGCTGTCACTATACGGCTTCGCCTCCCAGTTTCTTCGTTAACCTGGTTGCTTGTGATGTGTATCCTATTAGGATCGTTTGGTCATTCCAATGTCTCTTGACCACATCATAGCCAATTCGAGGCTTTGAGATACTATAATATACCAAAGATGCCTTTGTTTGCTATGTCTTCGGGGTAGCTGAAGCAATAATTGCCAAGTAATCTCCTTCTCGTTTCTGTAAGTGTTGGGCACGATCCTAGGTAGTGCAGGATTGTTTCCTCTTCTTCCTCATCCATGCAACTTCTTCAGAAATCGTTACAGATTGCTCTCTTGCTCTTCTGATATAGGCGACAGTGACCAGCCAACACACCAATTAACTTACTAATATTCTTCCAGTTTGTCAGGACTTGCTAGGTCTTTCTTTGATTTAGTGCAGCCCACATCGCTATCAATGTTCTGGATGTATCCAGTTCTGTCCATCTTCGATTTGTATCTGCAATGGCTTTTGTCTTTAGTAGCGTTTATTGTTTACAATGGTGGGTGGGGTGTCTCCTGATTTGCTACCAAGGGCAGACCCGCCCCTCTCGTTGGCCTTTGATACCCTTGTGCCCGGGGACCCAGCGTAGATAGTTAAGCTTAAGGTTAGTGACTTGAAAAAGGTGGTGCCGTGAAAATTGTTTCTCGTACCGGGAAACGAACCTAGGCACCGTAGGTTCAAATGCGCAGTTAATGCGTTGCGCCACGTATTGAGTTGACACTATGAAAATCGAAGGCCTTGAAGTTGTGTACCTACTGGAAATGACTGGAACTGATTTTAATTATACCCTTCCACACTTTTCCGACCATGTCGCAGGAGGAAATCCAAATGCCCCTGAAGAACGGTAATAAAATTGTCAATCGAACTGACATCTAGGGACGCGAACTCAGCTAAAATGTCAAAAAATTAGCGGGCATATATTTAAAAAAAACACAGAACCAGTCACCGGAGGGAACTATTTCAACCCTCTCCCATCTAGTGCGTCAATAGTGAACGTCCACAATTAGTGTTAAGTCATTGGCTTACAGTTTGACCTCTAAATTGACCGGAATGATTCACACTAGACGTGAATACCTAAAAATTGAGGCTCTGAAATCGTACTTCAAAATACAGTGCATTCTTGTTTATCGCAACTAATAAGAACTTGGGCCGATGCAATTAGTTGCGATTAATGCAACAATAGTACGATTTAAATTTAGCTCTTACGAAAATCGAGGAGTTGCGTTAATCAAGAGCATTTCAGTATACCAAATAATGTGAAAAAAAAACTCATCTGACACTGACTGTATGTGCGACGGGTGTTATTGGAGCGATACCGTAAAATAGGGTGACAAGCAACAGCGGCCTGACGGGCAACAACGACCTGACTAGCAACATTCTCCAAGAAAAGAGTAAATCGTACTCTATACTCAACACCATGCCACACTGGTACCTAATAAGGAGTCAAATCGACAAAGGAAGTACTGGCTTTGCAAACTGGGGGCTCCAACTCCAAGTGGCGCCAAATCGAGTTTGATTGTGGCAATCATTGTGGTCTGTAACATTTTCGTTGTGAAAAGGTGCTGTCGTTGTGTAGTCATTGAAATTTTGTTGGCAGCAAAAAAGTATAGATTAATAAAAAATTATTATATTTCGTCAAAAGTTTGGAAACGGATTTTTGAAAAACTTGTGAATAGCCTTGCCAAAGAGGTGACTAGCAACTACACTCGGCTAAAGAAAATCGCAACCGTGCAGGTAGTTCACTGTTACGACATTTATCACACGTTGTTGTTGTTTTCGGCAACCCTACATCACGCCACCTATTTCACCACAACAGCCGAGCGACTCGCAACAGGGCATATTTTGCTTAAAATTCAATAGATAGGCTTACGTCACAGCATCGTAAGGATATCCATGGGAAAAAGAAGCCGTGACTCATATAAAAATGTGCTCAAATTGAAGTTAGGTTTAGAACTTCAGGAAATACAGCCAAGAGGGTTGCCGGTCACCCCATTTTACGGTGTGAAAAATATGCGTTGACAAACCAAATTTTAAATTTCGATGCTAATAAAAATGAATGAAGTTACTTTCCATGTCTTTGGACCATTGTAGAACTGGGCATAAACTGATTGCTTCCGCCCGTCAGATCGTTGGTCGAATTTTTCCGGCGATCAACCTAGAGTTCACCTGGTGGGGCCGAGGTAGTTTATTCGCCATATCATCGCCGGAGTTTCAGTCTTCACCTGCATCTTTGGCGGCCGTCTTAGATGGTGTTTTGGTTTTTTTTGCACTTTTTATTGGCGGCCTAATTTAGCTGACCGCTTTTGGCTTTTAGACATCTATGCAAATACCCAATGACCAGCCGTGCCATCCTGCTTTTTGTCCACTACGGAAAGTAGCAACGTAGAAATTTATTTTGATATTTGAGTGTTCGGCTAAGACCATACTTATCAAGCCTGCGACCCATGGAGGTCGTCAACTGCCTTCCAATGTTGACGGTCGGATCAACATCAAGCTCTCTTAAGTCCGAGTTGACTTAGTCCTTATACCGGTCTTCCTCTCCTCGAACCAGGATTCTCGAGATCGGCCGCTCGATGCGCCAAGCTAGTGCTGTCTCTCTGCTGAAACCACCACCATCATCATCAGAAGGCGATAACAGTCATAAATCCCTTCACCTCTCTAGAAAGCCATCACATGATGATTGCATCACCTGGCTGACATGTGCTCTGACACACTTGACTGATAATTAACATCTCAGCTCGATCATGTCGACAAAACAATTGTCACACCGTATTCCCATGAACGATGAAATAAATGCAACAATCTTTTTTATCAACATATTCATTTTTTTGGAAATTTGTACCTTTTTTGTATTCGAAAACGTCTCACGTTTTTGAGAGATGCTTATCGCCGCCGCAAGAGGCGCGCTCGCCCACAACGACTGTCCATCTGACGCGGAGACTGAAAATGAATAATGAGTCGAATTTGCATAAACAACCCATATCTCGGGCCTTGAACGGCTATCCAAAAGCGGAATAAATAATCACTAGGCCCGCTTAATGAATAGACACGTCAGCAGCTGTTGTCGCCAACCGTATGCCGTGTTCACACTAAGGCCGCATGTTCAGAAATATTTTCTTCTAATTACGCTGCCGTCTGTCCAGGGGCACCAGGCAGTCCAGACACCAATAGTCTGGAATTCGAAAACAAGAAAAGAAAAACCGCAAAGAGCTCAGGTCGTGCGTCGGCTAAGACAACACACCCGCCGGCGCTGCAAGGCAAAAGTGCATCTTTTGCTGTTATGATAGGTGCCTGTGTCTAATTTTTAATGTGCTCCGGTGTATCGCTACCGCATTACCCAAAACACGAGAGACGAATAGTTGTCCATGGAACAGGTAGCAAAGCAACTGCGAAAAGGCACCTGCATTCCGGTGGGCAACCACCTCAGCGTCGTCGTCGTCGTCCTTCTCGCATACCGACCGTCGGGGCTTGTTCCGTTTTGGGTTTCAATGCAAATTACCTTGTGTTAATAAAATAATTGTTTTCTCCAAAAGGGATGTCTGCCGTTCGTCGAATTGATAGGCTAGGCGACGTTAAAGGTGTGCTCCGTGCTTGTGGGTACCTGCTGCTTTTGCGGTGCCACAATGTGTGACATGCGTTGTTCCCTTGAACAAAGGATAATAATACCAAGGAAACGATGGCATTTGCTGACGGTGGATTGTAGTCATCATCATTCTGGTACGGCAGCTTAAGGGATTGCCAGCACCTGTCATTGTTGTAGCATTGAGTTGTAATTTCACGGTGGACACGTCCAGGGTTAATCGTTTAACAAAATGTGTTAGAACAGAGGCTTTCCTCAAGAAGGCGGCTCTCCCACTGACATGCTGAATTCGCCATGGGATCCGTATTATCCTTTCCATTAATTTATAATGTCTTGCCGAGAAACACCCACAGGCCTTTCGTCGCGCTTCCTGAGTGTGTCATAAAATGCGACGATGTTGCAGACACCGTGTTTTCAGATGAGATAGTAGGTAATTTCAAATTCATTACTTTACAGCAAGAAACGATGTTTTTCAATTTTAGTACCTCCGCTGAAAGAGCAGTGATGAATTGAATTAAGACAAGACACGTCCTCTGCGGTGGACGTGCCTTCTGATGAATAATGGCGAGGCGCTCGTTTTTCGAAACTGGATAAAATGTCTGCTTATCACGGGGAGAGGCAGGGACTCAATGGAAACGAATCCAAGACGATGTTTACTTCTTAGACTTCTGCAACAACAGTGCAGCCTCATTGGCCATGATTTTTAGAGGGAAACCCCATACAGTCACGCTGCCAACAAGCAGACTCCTTAGCACCAATCCTAGCCCCGGGGGAGAGCTTTCATCAACGATTTCAGGACCGAACGGTAATAGCAGAAGGGGAGGTAGCCCTATACAATGACTGCTCAATTGTCACATCTTGTGTGATCTTTCCAAACTAAAATTCCTGGCACTAAGCGTCGTCCCTTATAGAGTCGGTAGCGTATGTCGCAGGCACAATGCAACAGTCGCGTTGAGAGACAACAACTTAACCGACAAATAGACCACAATTTATTCTGACAGCCAGCCAAGCATCAGACCTTCCGACATTGCAGCTGGGTGGGTTATGCAGGCAAAGCATCAGTGAGATATCCTTGGTGAATTCGGTGAATCTTTGCTGGGTACCGCGGCACGCTGGAAACCAAGTCTCCCAAGGAAAGAACTAGATGGATGGAGCCAGAGCTGAAGTCATCCAACTGGAGCTGTACGGCCGATACTCATGCGGGATTCCTAGCTACAATCTTGGGAGACTTGGTCTAAGTATTCGAGAAACAACAGGCTCAGCAAACAGAGATCAACATCGTTGGGCATTTCTTTTCGTTTTGATTTTTCCTCTTGTAAAACCCATGCCAAGTCTTCGAATCTACCAAGCCGCTCAAACCAACTATGCGTGTGAAACTTGGTTGAGGCCCAGGCCGACCCCGGACTGTAGCGCCATAGTATCTTCATATATCTGCAATCCATGCAGTGAAGGCAACGACACCTCAACCTGAAGAGATATATTGTATCGAGGGGTTGGAGCTGGTCTAGATGTACTACACTGATAATCCCCATAGGCGGACAACGAAAGACGGAGCTCGGAATTGTTGCCGTCTGCAATTTACCTGCAGTGCATGAAATTCTTAAACAAACTAAAACTAACATTAAAACAGGAGGAGACAAAATACAACAACAGAAACCATCTGCAGATCCATTTAAGTAGAGGCGATGACTGTATGGAAAATGCACCACACACACTGTGCCGTTGGTATTTTGTTGTTTTCCATGTAATGTCGTTAATTTGTCAGCTCGCATCCACGCAAAAAAAAGTGCTGGAAAGTTTTGCTGTAAAAACTCTGTCCGCCTAATATAATGTTCCCACTCGAAGCGAAATTGCAGAATTTCGGCATCACAATTTCGAAATTGCCCAAAGTCGGTGTGACAGCGAAATGTCTTTTCATCGACATTGTGTGGAAAATAGAACACAGAACTTATTTTTTCCAAACAATGCAAGTGAACTATCATAATGGTGAGAGATCTACTAGTTAACTGGTATAATGGTTTAGAGATAGGGTATAAATATAGGTAAACTGTCATAATTTGTTATAATACACAATTTCGGACGCAATTTCATTCAACTTGAGGCAATTTTGAAATTGGTTCGTTGCATGGGAAATTGGGCAATTTTAATCCCAATTTCGAGGGAAATTGCAGAAATTACTCACTTTCGCCTAGTGGGCACATAGTATGAGAGAATTAATTTCACCAAATTGAGGCTGGTGTCTGCTAAAGGGAATTTGAAATGTATGGAACTTCAATTCAAGATCCACGGTCGTGAAAAATTGTCCGCTTGATGGGATTGTCCATCTAAGAGAGTTGTTCGTAGTAGGAGGTTTCAATTCTTTAATTCCCCTGAAGTGAGTATCTTGCTATAGAAGATACTTTTTCGGATGTGTTACATCCACTTCCAGGCAAAGCCGACATTCCTCGTCCTGACAAGGCTCGCTGAGGCCTGCTTAATCTTTTGGATTGCCTAAGTCCATCACCGTTTGTCCATTGGTCTAGGCGAAGCTTGTTTTCCGAGTCGATAATCAGCATTGTGCCAGCCCTTGTGAGCTTATCTGCGAAGTCGCTGCCTGCAATTTCCCTGCGTCCAAGGACCCAGCCGAGCTTCACGTCATTGTGTCTGCGAAGGGATTGTAGTGCGTCGTTGCAACATTTCCCCGTTTTGTGTAAGTGCTGCCTGACTGTCTGAGAAGATTAAACGCATATGGCATGGAACACGCTAAGACTCATCCAAAGACTCCTGCCTCAACTCCAGAGTCTGTCTTTGACCCGTTCCAGACTTGTAGGGTCTTGTGTTGGAAGAGCATTGGTCCAGTTCTCACTCTCCAATATTTCAACCTCAAAAAGCCTGCCGAAGCAATGCTGCTTGAACATAAGATCCGGCGGTGTACAAAATACGTCTCTTTTAAGGATGGAACTGAGTAAGCTAAGGTAACCAGTCAAGTCGCATGGTTTGTACTTACACTCAAGCTGCAGTTTGATGGCACGTTCTTCCTGACGGAGATTGTTAAGGGAGTTAGCCCGATTATAGCTGAAAGAGATATTGTGAGGCAAGTGCATTCGGCACCAGTTATTCCAATACAAGCAATTCGTTGCTTTGTCTGCAGCTTATTTTTGCCGTTTTCTGCTGGCAGATTTTAGGCCTCCAAATGATGCGGCGTATGTGATAATGGGTCTCGCGATCATTGTGCACAACACGTGTCCATTGTGGATGGACACGTGGACACTAATGGGTGTCCTATGCATTGGGTACACATCCAATGCGTCTGAACGTACTGCATAACTACTTGTGCAGAAGCTGCAGAGTTGAGGAAGACATAGAATCCATGCAACCCTATCAAGGAAAAGAAGTCAGTTCCTAGGAAAGCCCTTCTGCATAGAGCTATGCTTCTAAGTGGTGCTGAACTGAAAAAGCCTGAAAAGATTCATATGTGGATCTGGCTGGTTTTAGGGCCATAGTTGGTCTCACGGCAGTAAACCGTTCCCAAGAAAGGACACAATCCAGTGAATTCCCGTCTCTGTCGGCCTAAAAGCCTTCTGAGTTCCGATTGACCGTGTCTCTTGTATTTGAAGACGTTTCACACTAACAAGATCTAATTCTGGGTAGAAGATAAGCTTTAGGTAGGCAGTAATGGTAGCTCCGACGTAAATTTCACGTTGTGATGGTCGTCGTAGGGATTTTCCCTAGCAAGAGGCCGATCAGGGCCAAAACAGAATGGACCCCGCCTGCTACATCGCCACAGTGTCACGGCGACAGTGAACATTTTGAGCAATGAAATGAAAATTATGGAGACTCTGCTCCCCCGCGTGGAATGTTCCACAGTTGGTTGGAGAAAAGAGCAACAAGTCAAAGACACCGACCGAACAGAACCGCCAGAGCGAGGTGCATATTCTATATTTTCTAAGCGACGGGATTGACTTCCAGTAGCTTCCACATGCGGTCAGCCGGGAGTGTGCGGCATTTATGCGAAGGTATGGCCATTTTGCGACTCTTAAGTCCGCTATTCTATAACCGGCTAAATACGAATTATATTCAGTCTTGCAACCGGCAATTCACCAAAGACAAATAAGACGTCACCCTCCTAAGACATTTATTATGTCACCTCAGCAAGCATACTTGCGAACTTCAACAGGTGCACGCTCTTGCGAGTTACCTACCGATCGTCAAACTTCGAATGTACATAAGCAAAGAGATCTCGTCCAAAACTCTTGCCCCACGCTGGATATCCCATCGTCGTCAGTCGGTCCTTGAATCAAAATCAAACAAAAAACAAAAACAATCTCCAATGCCAAGTCAAAATTTGCTCGCTTCCGGTAGAGTTGTTTATTCCCGCCGAACATCTTAATGGAATGACTCATGTGATCTCGACTAAAAAGTTAATTGTGTAGGTGTATTTTTTTTATTGTTATTGTCTTCATTCACGCGCACTGTGGGCCATCGCGACGCGTTCGCTTTTAATGTTATCAGTTTCGCACAACAATTTATGGCACACATATACCGTTGTATCAATCGATAAAAAGTGAATTTTGTAGGAACGCGTTCTGCGCGTTCGCTTGGTGATAACACCTTTAATGGATTCGGCTGCCTGTGGCGGCATTCTGAAAATAGATTTTCATTGAACTACCCAGGCACTGAGCGTAAGTGCACGATTTATTATTTATTTGGTTGAGGGAACGTGTGAATTTTATCGTCACTTCAATGCAAATCTTGTCCTTGTCCCGCAGTCGCCGCCCGCAAAGAGTTGAGTGCTGTGTGTGTATGACGGTTGTGATTGAATAGAATAATGCACCGAGCATTAGTTGAATGGTTTAGACTTTGATTATAGAGCTTCGATGTCCGCTGAGAGTTGCACTGCTGAGTATTAAGGCTGGATTAAGCGATTTATGGCATGTGCATGGCATGTTTCTGGGTTCTTTCATTTTACGTTTATTCTCTGGGCTATAATTTTCAGATTGCTGCGCGACATGACATGATATCGTCTGAAGCGACTTTTTACTGCCATTTCGCTGCGATGGTCGTGTAGAAAAGCGCGTCAATTCATAAGAGAAATCACGGGAGCTCTTAGATAAGATCAATTATTTTGCAAGTTATTCAACATTTGAAGAACAAACGTGGCTTGAATCTAGGCGACTTTTCAAAATCACAAGAGGTGTGTGATTTGTCGACTAGTAGTCGACTACCTCTAAGCTAGAACAGGCGTAAGTGTTCCCACAGTCAGTTCTTAAGCCGCACTGTCGACTGTAAGAATACTTGTACATGCTCTCAGACATTTGACCAATTGACTCCAAATCCTGCGCATAACCTATCTGTCTCAAGGCAGAACATAGCTATTATTGATGACAGCTATTGCCTATCCCACATCATCCTCGAAACTAATGGCAGACAGTTTAGAGGAATGGCCAGAGGTATCACTTATGGAAGAGGATTGTAGGGCTAACATATACTCGGTATTGGCACACGTCACAGTTCATACGCTCGAATATTCCATTTAGGACTATTAAGGCATCACCTCAGGCTTAGATGGAGCCGTTTAGGTCAGAGTGGCTGATTACCTTAAGGGCGAACTGTAGGCCTGTTGTGTTACCACAAGATCTAATGGATCATACATTTGGAGCTCTTAATAAAGCAATGGAGTAGACTGATGCTGATGCTGCTTACATCTGTCAATTCGTAGAAATATGGGGCGTCTTAGTGACTAAATCAGCGATATGAGAGGGCACTGCAATTTCAAAGAGGGTGTGGAATGGTTCCTTCTTCCTCTTCATCCTTGCAACTTCGGCACAAGTTACAGGGGATAATTAGTCTTGAGGCGTGAATTCCATTGGCATGGTTATGACGCCAATGAGAGTTCTAAGATTCAGCCTACTCATGCTTTCATCGAAGGTAGGCCATAATTGCTTTGTGATGAGGAATCCAGTGCCACAAGACCGTCTACGTTTGGTGTGAGTAAGCGTTTTAAGCTATAAAGACGTTTTGTAGTAGCGATAGGCATGGATTGGCAGTTCCCCATCCAGAAAGAGTTCTGAGGTGGTGTCCTTTCTAGGGAGTTCGTCTGCTCCGCAATTCTCTGAGATGTCACTGTGTCTCGGCACTCACATAAGTTGGATGCTGAAGTGCCTGGCCGTATCGTTAAGAGATAGATCGCGATTTGATCGCTGCCTGGCTGTCCGAAAAGATGACAATGTCTGTACCTACATTGTGTTTTCAGCCACGACAGAGCTTCTTTAATTGCTATAGTCTCTGTCTGAAAGGCTCTACAGTCGGAAGGTAGTCGGAATGACAGTTGAAAAATTCAGAACCTTAGAGTAGACCCCCCACATCCACTGCTTCGCCTATCTTCGACCCATCTGTGAAAATTCGCAGAGGATCGTCCAGCGTCTGGTGCTCAGACGTCCAGTAAGCTGGTCTGAGGTGTAAGCTGGTTGAGAAATTGTTCTCGAAGAAGAGCTTATATATCAAAAGGTCGGTGTTTCCTGGTAGGGATCCGAATTTGTCGCATATGATTATTACGCTGCGGATTAAAAGCAAAGAAAGCACTTCACAGGAATAAAAGCACTAGGTGCGTGGTTGTGGCATATAGGATATATGACCAAGTGGTCACGCGGTACTCGAATGACGGTATCATTTGAAATTGCTACAATCTTTGTTAACTCGCGCAACTTGACCCCGCGATCTTCAGGGAAGATGATTTCATTTGTTTCTATGATGACAATAAAATCCTCTACGCAGCCAGTGTCATCTTGAATCGTAGTTAATTAAGCTTTTGATTTGAACAATCTTGTCGTCTGTCCGCTTCTTTCCCAATCAGCCAAATGGCAGGCAAACGGTGCTCAGAGTCTTCGTTCTACTACTAACCTCAACTAATCCTCTTCGCCCAAAAACAGCAGTGAAATTGAGAAAGCAACTTTAACGAAAATCCAATTGAATGCAGGTCAGCAATACGTTCCAATCTGGTCGCACCTCAAACCAATTACATACGATTTTATACGCTCGCCCAAAACGAACCAACGGGCAGGGGTTCCTGTTTTAGTCACCAGCACAGTATACGTTTGTAGCATAAATTTTCAATTATATGCATAGACACACAAACCCCGTTCTCGATTCTCGACACCCAGGATTAGCCATCTCTCGACGGCACAATCAATTGTATACAGAGTACAAATGCCAATTTAAATGCCAAGGTGGATGAGATAAAACAATTCGATTCCGGTCTATCGATTTTTCACGCGCATGCAAATGCGATCGCAATGTAGTCCGATAGATATCATGACAGTGTGGATATGTTTCGTTAGCACCCACTATGAATTAATGCTCCGGCAGCGACACACCCTTCCCATTGATTGGAGGAGCATTGCTTTCGCAAAAGCATTTGCAAATCAATATCAAACGGGTAATTAAAATGCAGCCGGGCACAGTCGGTGAAACACATCCGGATGGTGATAGTCGGGACAATCTCGATAAATGTGGGCATTAGGCATTGCAGTTGCCGTGAACATATTGTGATGGGATGTTTTTGGTGGCTTCTGTGCGAGAGAATTTGTTCGGTCTTCGAAGAAGTGATCTTTGGGCTGGGATATCGGTCTTTCGATGCAGGTGGTGATGAGCTGTTGGGTTGTTCGTTACACTAGTCTCCACTGGGCATGAACCATGTCCGGTTCATGAACATGATGTTAAAAAAATCTAGCAGAGGCACAAAATGTCATGTCCAAACGTACATCGTGTCGTAGAATCTCGAATTGGCGACATGACATGAGCTTTGACGAGAGATTTTGACGGTAAATAATGTGAGCGAATGTGTAAATGCTTTCTTTTTAGTGCTTGCCGCTTCTTGATGTCGACTATATCGCAGCCATTGTTAAAGTGAAGCGACAGGACATACCTTGCCTACGAAAGAAAAGAGCACCGGCCACAGTTCAGATTGTGGCTGTGATGTTGGGCAGAAATAGGTCCAGTGGAGACGATGGCTTAAGTTTCTTCCGGGAAGAAATGTTTGCCGTTTCTGCTGTTTTTTCTAACGTCCCGGGACTTGCTCTTGTTTTTAAGGGGAGACCAGAAAGTGCATTTTCGGAATATATTGCATTTTTTCTTTAAAAAAGTTTTCGAAAGTACTGAGGCCCAACGGCAAGTTTGCATCGCGTACATCGACGAGGGTATAAGCGCTGGTTGACAAGATTTCGGTCGGAAATACAGATCTCGCTGAGGCTGGTAGCTTTGGGTGTCCACCCACCACAGACGACGATCAAATCTTGATTCGCTCAGCAGCTCAACACGTTCACTGCCATGTGACCTGCCGGCGGGCACAACTTATACTCCCTGTGAAGCCATGTGCACCGCCCGCGGCGCGTATAATTGTTTCCTGAGCGGGATGTTTTAAAAACCTTCCTCGACACCTAGATAATGTCATTATAATCATCAGGGGAAAATTAAACGTCTTTTACTATTTTTTACCTAATTCTGGTTTTCAAACCTGGTCCAGTCACCAGCTATCACTGGAGTTGTCAATCAGTGCTGGTAGTCCGACTGTGGATATCACAATGGACCAACATGGCTTAAGCGTGCTGGTGCATCCCCTAAGAGACCCTCCCACTAACTAGTGAATTTGACTTAAAACCTCCATCTTGGGATGGATAAATTCAACCATGTGGAAGCAATGCACGTCGAATAACTAATACGTATCCAATCCCTCTTGGTCCACCAAATAATGAGACGGTGTGCAATGACTGAAGGGTGACTGTATTGTTCCACCGCAACTCATCCAGAAGCGTGTGTTGATCAAAAGGCATCCCCCTATAATCACGTACATCTAGTGTGGGCTGTTCCGATTTCCATCCGAGCATAGAACACTTCAAAGGGGTGCGACTGTTTTTTTCAGTCTATCCTCAATGAAAATATGAAAAAAAAAAAATCTGATGAATATTTGCAATGCATATAATCAAAACATTAAAGTTCTTTGTTCAAAAATTCATAATTATGTAGGTATTCCATTCGAAAGACTGAACACGTGCCAGTGGTATTACATCATTAACCTTGGCTCATATCCCTCGGTCTATGCGCATGACTCATCGTTGTCTAACGCAAAGACACAGACGCTTATTTGTCTTTCACAGCAGAATGTGTCTGTGAACTACTTCTTGCAATTTGTTATTTTCACTCAACAGAATCCAATTCATTCCTGCTGTGGAGATAAACAAATTTAATGATTTTTCATCGAATAAAGTCTTTATGGAGAAAATCAAATTGAGTTCACAGAGATGTGTCCTTCAGGTTCAAATATTGCGGTTGAGTTTGTGAACAATAAGTGTTTACGCAGAATTTGGTGATGATTTGAAAAATGGAGGCATGAGGATGATTAACGTGCTCAGCGGACAAATGGGACACGCTTGTAACTGAAATAAGAAGATTGCTTCGACTTAGGACAAACAGGGAGGGAGAATTTGCGATTCGTTTTATTTGCATGAGTCCATTGGGGAACAAGCCGAAATGTTTGTGAGGTTGTGAGGTTTTTTTTATTCTTTATGAGGACGTGTGAAATTTGTACTCACTAAGAGGACTTAACCTCTAAATGCCAGTAGCGTCTCGTGGGGGTGAGCTAGGTTTGCATTGCACACTCTGGTCATAACATCATCACAAAGATCAGCGCAAGCAACCGCAACACCTAAACTATGTCATCCATCATAATCTTAAACTCTTTTTTTTTTGTAGCAGGTTGTAACCAGCGTTTGGACTTTACAACAACTGTGGTAGATCTACCACTTTTTTACGAAATTTCCAAATCTACCACATCTACTAGTCAAAGTGCAAAATCAACCACACATTGTAATTCTTCCTTTTTATGCCAACAAAGAAGCGTTATTAGAAGCGACTGTGCATCAAAAATCTGAACACATGGGAAAGTAAGGAGCTTCTTTCTTTCTTTTTGCATTTTTGGAAGCGTTCACGTAGTATGCGACATTTCTTAGAAATTGTGTATGTAACCGAGATCTACCATGCTATTTTCAAATCGACCACTCATTTTCTTTGGGATCTACTGCACTTCGAGTCCCAACACTGGTTGTGACAGTAGTAGGCACTTACTTTGTCATATTTTCTACCCGTTCAATACGTACAGACATCATTGGAACCAATGGTACTACATTAAGCCACACATTTGGTGCGAGCTAGTCCGAATTTTGTGTGTGTACATGATTTGTTTCTCGTTCGAACATAGAACTTCTTCAAGACTGTATTTTCTTCATGTACGACGAACACTTGGTGCGAGCTCGTTTGAATTTTCAGGCGTGCGACAATTTTTCTAGGTATCTAGAAAAAGGCGGTGTTTTTTTTAGTGTTCTAAATTGATTCGTGTTTGCAGCAGAAGTTAAGATTGTTGTACAATGAGTTAAGTGGGAGATAAGTTTAGTTATTCATTAGAAAAAGCACCCCAGAGTTTAACAATTTTTTTGGTTTTTTTCAAAATTTGAACGTTTATTTAAGATTTATTCAAAGTATTACCCATCTGAAGCTATGACTTTTTCCCATCTTTCCGGCAATTTGTGGATCCCATCCCAAAAGAACTGCGCCGGCTTTGGCCGCCAAGAATGAATCAAGCCAATTTTTGATATTCTGCTCTGATGTGAACCGTATTTCAGTGAGGGCGTTTTGCATCGTAGTCAGAAGGGGCAAGGTCTGGGCTACAAGGCGGGTTGGGAAAAACTTCCCATAGACTGCTTTCAAAATAGTTCTTAACCGGAATAGCAACATGGGGCCGAGCGTTGTCATGATGGAAACTTATTGCCTCGTGTCTGGTCGCATCGGTTACTGCTCTCTTCAAACGAATTAATTGTGTTCGGCAGCGTTGTCCATTGATGGTTTCACCCAGTTTTAGCAGCTCATAATACAATGCCTCGTGTCTGGTCGCATCGGTTACTGCTCTCTTCAAACGAATTAATTGTGTTCGGCAGCGTTGTCCATTGATGGTTTCACCCAGTTTTAGCAGCTCATAATACAGCACACACTTCTGATCCCACCAAATACAGAGCACTACATTCGCACCATGGATATTCGGCTTTGACATTGATTTGGCTGGTTGGCCAAGCCACTTTTGGCACGTTCGCTCAGCTAGTGCATGTTCACCATAAACTTCCACCAAAATACGATGACCTTCGGCAACAGTTTTCTTCATGTTAAAGTAATGAAGAAGAACTCCCCGCAAAAACGCCTTTTCAGGCACAAAGTTTGACATATTTGAGTGAAAAAAATGATTGTTCTTTACGCTTCAAATGAATGACATATACTGAAATGACGTACAATGACAGTAGCTTTCCAACGCATGATCCAATGGAATAATACAAGTTACGCCATCTCTTAGCAAACCGCGAGAATTAAGTAACAGACCGAATACATTCGTGCACATAATTGCAAAATGAAAGAATTTACTTAAACTATAAGAAAATATAATCTTATAACCTGTTGTTGTTCATTTTGCTAATCAAATTTTTTTTTATGAAAAATTAGTGACTATTATTTATAGAACTAGAGCAAAATTCAAGAGCTTATTTGTCGCACACCCATCTTAATATCCCACGCGACGCGTGGGCAAAATAAAAGGAACAATTGTTGCGTGGAACTTATTAGCATTTATTTGACGGAGGACATATATCAAGCATATCTATACCGGATGTTGTTTATAGAGTGTAGATAGATCACAGTTGGCCCCATATGTGAGGAATAAGGAGATTTTTTGAAAATTCACTTCTTTGCATGGAATGGTATATTTGACCCGAACATCTTTGATTTGACACATGTCAGGAATCACACATGAATGAAAAGCCAATTAATAAAACAGTCACTTGTTGGAACGCTTAGTACACCCAGACGACTGGATGGCACAGTTGCTTAAGCGCCTGCCCTTGGTTAGTGGGGTCCCCGGTTCGAATCCCAGTGAAATACGCTTTTATCTGTTTTTCAAATCTGGTCCAGTAACTATTTTCCGTTGGGATTAAGTTAACGGCACTATCACTAGAGTGGGCGATCGGTATCACAATGGACCAACATGGTCTAAGTGTGCTGGTGACCCCATGAGCCTTTAATAAGGCTTTTTTGTCCACCACCAGACTTAAACTTTGATTCCTGTATATGGGCCTCAACTACGCATACGCGCCATCGCAATGTGCTCCAACTCTCCCCAACTGCCTTCGGACCGCCAGATCGTCTGCCGTCCTGTGTTGAGGAGTTTCATTCCATAGTTTGGTTAGCTAAATCGTTTGTCACTCACTGCCACATTGAAAAACCAAACCACTGCTCCATTGTTGTGTTGCTGTATCGTTCTGTCGTAAAGATGTTCATTAGAAGTACTTGCTTTCCCTCCAAGTGGTATCTCTCGGTAATATTCTTCTGCATATACCCATAATTTTAGAAAATAAACCCTTATACTAGCGAGCTAAAGTGGCAAGCTAGAGTTTGTATGGAGCCTTTACTGTACTAGGTAATGAAGGTTAGCAAACCTGCGTAACTCCACATACACTAAGGAAATCGATACTACACCTCAGACAACGTCTAATTGTAATTCATTTGCACACCTCGGGCCTAACCGGAAGATGTAAGCAATTTAAGATTTCTATGATTCGATATCACGCCTGTCTGACGACAGATCCGTACCGAAATGGCAGCCGAACAAATTGTACCTATAACATAACACACTACAAAAAGGGTGTCGCAAAATTAACGCTAAGTTTGAATTAAATATAAACACAGCCTTCAAACTTTGGATTGTTTTTTGTATTGATTCATAAGGTACATAGGATTGCCTTATTAAATAAAATAAAACATGGGGCAAATCGCCTGCAAGGCTTTGGTGGCACATCCGCACTGTTTGCATAGCACATGTACCGGTCTTTGTGGACTTGTAGACTTGTTAATGATATTAAATAACTGTTCTCCGAAACGAGAGAGCACAGACTCAAGAAATGGCCCCGGCACAAATTGAACTTTTTCACGGGCTACTTTCACAAACCCTTAACTATAATGGCGGTTGTGGCCTTGTGAGTTCGTGAGTCGACCACTACAAACTTGAGCCTACTTTACCCAGGTTCAACTCCCGGTACGAGTAAAATAAGTTTCACGGTCGGTACTCAAAGAGTACAACTGTCTCGAAAAAGCTTCTCAAATTGGCCATTCGGAGTTGGAATTAAACTGTAGGTTCCTTCCACTCGTGAGAGAACAATAGCATGCTGAGAAGATAGCCCCTGGCCCACCACGGGCCATTATCATAAAATATCAGCTGTTAACTGCCTTTCAATGTTGTCAACATTTTACTGCACAAATGGCGGGAAATTCAAGAATTTTGGGACACCCTTTGTAATAGTGTAACTTCGACTCCAAACGAACACAAGATTTCAATTTGGCCTTGTCAATAAGATTTGATAGTATTTTGTCGGCGGATGGCATTGAGACGTTCTCCAAACATTGCCAAATACGCTAACATTTCTTATCTAACACCCACAATCTGGGCCACTGGAAAGTCACAAGTGAAATGATCTACATTTCAAAAATAAGACTGACGTTTCAAATGGCCTTGAGCGTTCTAACGACAATTATAAGACCTCTGATTTGATAAGATTTGTTGTTTATCAGAGTTTGCAAGCGTCGAACCGTGTGAAAATGTTGCCTTCAGAAGATTGCAAATGTTCCGCCATTGGGTGTCGATTTGGAATGCCCCTACCTTGCCTCGACATGGAGGTGTTCGGCTCTTTCCCCGATTTCGAAATGTTTCCACTCATCAGAGAGAACGACCTTATTCAATCTCGTTGTGCTAATTCTCTTGAAAAATAAAGAAACTCAACCACGCGTTGGAAGAAAAGAAAAAAAACAAACAAACCTGGGACTTTTAGAGCGTGTTTTTCGAAAATGTGTACCTATTTACATTTGATTTGCATAACAAAGCACAGGCATACCTTTGAAGAGCCGAACTATCCACTATCTTCTGCAGAAACTGGCTAAGCGGTTTATTTTATTTCTTTTTTCCCTCTTTTGCGTTAACCACATTCGAATTTGAGATGAGTTGTGAGGTCAGTCTCCGAAATGTTTGTTCGTTCGTTTATCTGAAGTTTCTTATCTACGAAGTCACCGCGACCTCCCGCGCTTCCTTTATCTACTTCAGTCTATCGTTCGATGATGTATTGCTAAACACTGAACTATGAACGTGTCTGTTTGGTGTGACAAACGACGCACGATGGAAAGATACTACAGATGCCATAAGTTGGAATGGAACTCATTCTAGAATCGGCTCCAAGCTTTGTTTATATTTACATAATTGGGACAGATGAAGCAGAAACGAAAGGGCGTAATGAAGAATCCCAGAGATTTGTTTGACGGGCAATTCAGCGTGAATATACGAACGGTTTTCCGCTTAAATTTGATGGGGGTTAGAGATTTCACAGAACTCTCTGAATATTGCCATCGTTTAGGGTGCGCTCAGCCATTTCGAAATAAAGTCCATGTTTGCGGGAAGTTTTTTCTTGAAGATCAAAACATTTTCGAAGAAAATAAATACAAATTTGCTGTTTGCTCTGAACTGTAATTCTATGAATGCAAACACATTTCACAGAGGGGGCCAGAGAACCTGGATCGGAGCGTCATGGACTGTGTCTGTACCCAACCAACACCAGTGGGAGTGCCCATTAGGAATGTAAGTAGGGCCGACATGATGCTCGGTGTAGTCCTGATGTTTAATGGGCTCCTAAGAAAATAAGGGGTAGTCCAAAATCTTGGTGAAAAACAAGCTTTAAAGTCTACTGCCGCAAGAAGTCAGCAGCATGGCTCTTCTTTTTGGTGACGTTGCGTGTAATTGGAACATGGGCCCAGCTTCTATGGAAGCTTGTTCCTCCCCGAAAGTCGAAGACAGTTCCGGGAGGACATCCCCTGTAGGCAGATGTTAAGCATAATTGGCTGCTGAAAGAACAACAGAATTGAATTCAATGCTCTCTGCTGTCGCTCGAACGGAACCCTTGACAATCAGCCATTATCCATGAATGGCGATTGTGGCGATGAAACGGGAAAGCTTTCCACCCTTGGTATGTGTACCAACACGCCATTTAGTTGGACGTTGGAACAGCCAAAAAAGCTGAGCACTGTTGAAAGGTTTCCTTAATCGATGCAAGAACTATTTCACACCCTCTGATTTCGCTTTAATTTATAAAGCGTATATCCAAGCCCAAGCTTGAGTACAGCGCTCATGTCTGGTCTGGTGCCCCCCAAGACCACCCTGCACCCACTAGACAGAATCCAAAAGCGAGCGATGAAACTTATAGGAGACAACAATACCGCAGAGTTGCTAGACTTGCTCACTTCTCTGTCTGTAGTTTATCGCTATTTTAACAAACGATGATCAAGTGACCAACTCTCCATGAATTCAACCGCAATACCCGTCACGCCAGGAATACTCATCAGTTTAGCTTTAGCCTACTTTCGGGTGTAGTGCTAATGTTTAATGGGCTCCTAAGAAAATAAGAGATGGTCCAAAATCTTGGTGGGGCTACTTTCTTCTGGGCCTCAACCAACAAGCCTCTCCAGCCAGCACTATCTTTCGCCAGCTGCCTCCAGTTGTGCACACCAATTTGATTGAGGTCCTTCTCCACTTGTGTGCTCCATCTCGTTCTAGGACGCCCTCTTATGCGTTGTCCCAAAGGCTCGGATTCGAAGACTCTTCGGGCCGGAGCTGTGGTGTCAATCCGCTCTACGTGACCTAGCCATCTTAAGCGTTGGATCCGAAGACGCTTAACTAGGTGCCTGCCGCTGTACAGCCCGTACAGTTCGTGGTTGAATCTCCTTCTCCAGACGCCATCAATACAAACAGGACCAAAGATCGCACGCAGAACTTTTCTCTCAAAACGACCAAGAGCTTCTTCATCCGCTTTCAATAGCGTCCATGTCTCTGCGCCATAGAGCAGGACGGGGATGATTAGGGTGTTATATAAAGTCAACTTGGTGTTTCGAGATATGGCTCTGTTACTCAATTGCCTCTTGAGCCCAAAGAAACAGCGATTGGCAAGAGTAATTCTGCGCTTGATCTCGGTACTGGTGTTATTGTCCCTGTTTACTGCAGAGCCAAGATAGACGAAGTCCTTGACTACCTCAAAGTTTCTGCTGCCCATTATGACGCTCTGTCCGAGGCGTCGATGTTGTGCGTCCTTTCGTGATGACAGCATGTACTTTGTTTTGCCCTGATTAACTGCCAAACCCATTTTAGCCGCTTCCGCTTCAACGCTAGCAAAAGCCTCATTGACAGCTCGCTGTGTTCGCGGGGCTACTGTATTAGCTTTAAAGTCTACAGCCGCAAGAAGTCAGCAGCATGGGGCACAGTTTCATTTAGAGACTAGTTTTTCAGCCGCACTACACGAATATGGAATGCTCTTCCCAGCCCAATATTTTGAGCAGACTACAATCCGCAGATACTTGAGGCCAATGCGCACAGGTACCTCCTCTACCTTTCTCCCACTATACCTTCGGCCCGTGCTGTATCTTGATCTACTTAAGGGGAACAAATTATAAAAAAAAGTACGCTACGAATTGGGCTCTTGAGCACACTTACAGCTCTTACGTTGGTTGCTACGTTCCTAAACGAATGCGACAAGAAAGTCGATTTGTTTCATCCGTTGTTCGAATATTCAGACCAAAAATTTAAACACAGAAGATAAATGCTTTGAACGCAAGCATGGCCAGAAATAAATCTAACTTTGAAATCGATCTTGTGTCTCGCCGACTAGTTAATTGCCATTTGTTCTGCTGTGTTATCCTTTCCGCATCTCGGTGATCCGAGTGACAAAAGGTTCGTTAATTACGTACTTCGTTCTTGGATATTCTTGGCGTTTGCTTTAACATTCTGTCTATAATTGGTTACATACAGTCACATATTCGTGGGCTTGTAATGGCCAACGAAAATAGACATAGAGTTGATTACGCTTCGTTAACATATCAGATTCAATGGCACATTCAGTCCCCGTTTGACACACGGAATGCCCCGCACAGCGGTGACAACCATTTGCTAAATGCCACCTTCGAAAATTCAAATATGGATAAATATTCAAAAGAAAAACAAAATACAACCACTAAAAGACCCCCGACCATTTTACGGCGAGGGCACCCAGACTTGATTAAGTAACCAAAAACTGGAAGTGACACTTGTTCAGCCGGTAACAGATAAATGCCAGAGAGCACAAATTCGAATTATGTGAGGGTCATCAATAATGAGGTTTTGAATGCGTGGATGGAATAAATTGTATAATTTGTGGTTAGATTTGTGAGAGAGAAAAAAGAAAGAGAAACAAAGCCAACGTTTTTAATCGGTTATTGACGGATCAAAGGTATGAGCGACAGTGCTCGTATGGTTCGTCTCCTAATGAAGAGCTAACAAACACATGTTTGTCGCGCTCCTCTCCCCGTCCATTTCCATTCGTGTCCATTGGCCGCGGCTAATAGAAAAATATTCATTGGTTTCTCTCTTGTCTTTGGAGGCCCCACTGTGATGGGGAGGAGGACAATAACCCGTTAGAGGTGTAAATAATCACAATAAATAAATGCTTATGAATATCAAAATGGAATTAAGCCGGAACCGCTGAAAGGCTCTAAATTATAATGTTTTACATTGACGCGATTAACTATTCGACAACAAAAGAAATTTGTCAATACATCTTTGGTTTCGATTGAACACTGAATGGGTTTCAAGGAGAATGCCGCCTACATTTGATTTTGAATTCGTTGACCGTCTGAGAATGCTGCGAGATTTGGTTCATCAGATGCGGATAGACGCTACATGGAACCAACGTTTTTATTCCGAATTGCAATAGTTTGACTATAACATGTGGAATGTTAAACCGTAGTAGTGCTTTAGGCCCGCTACTGGCAGGACTCAGGGACGACACAACAGACTACACTCCTCCCAAGCTAGACTTCTCATCACGTCCTCATGCAACTCACCCTTCGAATGACGAAGGGAAGGGAGGATACCGTGGTATCGTCGCAGAGTATACCCTCACGGCTCAAAACGCTCGGAGCGGGTGTATACTGAGAAGCTCTTAACATGCTGTGCTTGTGTTTTTCAGGCGGAGGCCTTCCGTACCGTGAGTCAGTCAAGCTGCATAAGTTAACAGTCATACTGCAATTGGGGCTATTGAGTAGGCCTGAATTACTCCAAAGTCAGTCACAGAATGTCGCTATAAGCTGGCTTCGCTGAGGGAACAGTGCAACGTCACTTTACTTTGGGTGCCAGGACATAGCAACATTCTCGTGAATGAAAAAGGGGACGGAAGCGCAAGATCAGGTACTGCTTTTCATCGTTCGACCGCAGAGGATGTGATGATACCGCTAGAGGCAAGATGAGTGATGAAGGATGAGGTCGAGTTTGCTGAAGGATTGAACATATTCGTGGACTTCAGATTGACGAAAAATAGTGCATAAGAACTAATAGCGTGTGTAATGTGCGAGAAATTATAATGATAATGTGTAGACTGGACTGAATTGACAAGAAATGACAAGAAATGACTCTAGTAGCTCAGTTTAGTGCGGTTGGTTTAAGTAATGGTGCAATATCTAGGAAAAAACAAATAGAATGTGGAACCATAAAACAGATGTGGAAATCCATGCCGCGGTGGGTATGTGATTCGACCTACGCACTTGAACCATGGTGTTTAGGTTCGATTCCCGGTTTGGCAAAATATTTCTCGAGGCGTCATCTCTGCCGTGGCGTTGTGGGTTGGTGCGTCAACTTGAGCCTACGAAGTCCCGCTTCATGGTCCCACCACTTTCGCAACACTGACAATGCTCAAAGAGTATGTATGTCAACGAAAAATTTCTCCAAGTTGGAAGTTCGAAGTTGGCATGTAACTCGCACAACAGAAGTGGTTGCAGTAGAAAGCAGTGCTTGGCCCTCTATGGGGCTGTAGTGCTGTACATATTATTACCAGACAACAGACGTTTTTTTACAAAACTCGTACCGATGACTTAAGAATAGTAGGCATTAGGCGAACACGCAGTCAAACATTGCATCCCATATAATGTAGTACTCCCGTAACTGTGATGTCGTATCAGAAGGTGAGACCCTGTCACATCTAGCACTTGCTAGACCCAGGCATTGAGCTTTAGGAGTATATTTCATCGATTCACAAGATGAACATCAAGGGATTAGTGATGTTTCTAAACTCTTCAAGCTGGTTCTAATCTGAATACAAAACTGAGTAAAAACAAGCCAGTCTAAGTTGACCAGTTGACTAGTCTAAATACGATACATTTTTGCCAGGCCTGAAGACCTAGTGACTCTTATGCGCTGCGAGTGAATGCTTCAATACAATTGACTAAAAAAATAAACCTTCAATTGGATGTGAATGTCGTGGCATTCATGATGTCTGACATTCGTCTGATGGTAGGGGATCATTTAGAGCTCGCGACGAATGATTGAGTCTTTCGCAACAAATCTCACTTATGCAGGTCGCTGCGACGTAAAATAAATAGCCTCCCAGCTCCCATAGTCGGACAAAAACATAGAAGATGTGGAGCGCTCTCTATCCGCTCTCTATCCCCCTCCATAGATCTTCCGCAGGAGTCACTCGTGTTGCATTCCGGATGGACACTCTCAGGTAATAACATCAACATTTGACCTCAAATGCGCCTGTTTTGTAAGCTGTTCTAATCCCTGTCAACATATCTATCTTGGAGTCGCTTAGTGTCATGTATCAGTTTCAATGCAAATAGCCGATTCAGCTGCTCAATCATGTTTGTCATCAAATTGAAGACAGTTTTTAGAAACGTTGTAAGCTGTGATTATTCAAATAAATACAAATGAAACGTCAGTTGTTAGATGAACAATTAGTTTACAGGGTGTTTCCAAACAAAACCAAACAGAAAACCTTCCAAATCTCTGACAGATCATCATCTCCAGCCAAGCTCATTATCCTTTCAATCACTGAAAACAATCCCACAAAGCACTAGCAACACCCCCTATAAAAAGTTCGACAATAACGATGAGAAAATTCAACGCAACGACATGTATTGTCATTCGTTTTTATTGACGGCGTAGACGCGCGCATTTGTAGGAAAATTTTGCCAAATTCGAGGGGCCGCTGCTGATGAACGAGAACGACCCCCGATAAAAACGAAATTATTCACTGCCAGCAAACAGTGAAGGCGAGAAGGACAACTCCCACAAATACGACGTCACTCATAAACAGTCTTTATAGCCATTATAACGAGACATTTATAGTTGTCGTTTGGGGCACATTTGAACTAAATAAAACTCCGCTGTGATTCATTCATTCAAAACTACAAACCAACACTTGTGTGTCAGCAATTTGATACAAGCTTCGGATTGATTCACATTCCAAAAATAAACGCCTGACTTGTTTGAATCTATAAATAGACAGACAACTAGAATAGAAACTTGACAAAAGAGGACGATTCGCACTGGATTTTAGTTGCCATTATAACAATGAGCGTTGGGCACACACCAAAGAGGCTGTGTGTGTTCACATAACAAAGAACTTTCCCTAGACGAAACTTTTCACCCACATGGGATGAATTGATTTCGAACCATTGCGTTGAATTGGGGGCAATTAGAGAATCGGCTTGATGCTGGCTCCCCGAATTGCACCTACGAATGCTGAGTTTCAGAAGTTTGTTTGGTTTGTTTCAAAAGATGAGTTTGAAATTTACGAAGTGTTGGTTTCTAATGAACTTGAGTGGGTTCCTCATCTACTTCTTTTAGATTTGTATCCTCAATTTCACTGGAATCTTTGTTTGATTTTGGAATGGAGAAAGAACATAAAGACTTAGGGGCTTAGGGGGCTTAGGAAAGCATGATTTAACTCTGAATATCTCCTACTCCATTTGGGTTAACCCTTTCGACCCAGATCGCAGTCAGTTAACTTGTGGGCTTCAATAATTTCGTCTGTTCAAATGCCTTGCCTTAAGCACATTTCTAGCAAACCAAACTTGGTACTATGTGAACATTGAGTGGGACATACGTGTCGCAACAAGTGCGAAAGGGTTAAACATCTGCGTACATTCATCTAAACTGTACCGTACCTTGTTCAAGCGGATTTCATTGTAGTTTGAACGCTTAAAATGTTTCTTAGTTCATTTTGGTTTTTTATTAATTCGTATCACTTTCTTGACTCTGTCCTTGTTTAGCGTTGGAATCTGATTAAAATGTTAATCCGCAAGTAACTTCTTTGTGTACACAAGAAATGGGTCAACTCTTTAGTCAAACAGAAAATTTTACGTTTAAATACATTCCGAATTGACTCTTGTCTTCGCAATTCTGTAGCTCACACCATGTCCGTAGTCGATCAACAATTATAGACGATGTTGATGAATGAGGACTACCATCGAGATGGTGCGTCCTACTAAAGCGCTGTATAGTTCATAAACTCATACTTGGCATTTACTTCTTAAAGATTATTCCAAGTACAGTGAAACTCCTTCTTACGGACACCCCTCGATAAGGGACACCTCTCTATACGGACAATTTGTCATGGTCCCGGAATGAAGGTATTCGTGTATTTCAAGCCCTTCCGAACGGAAACCCCTAGATGACGGACAATCATGATAGTCCCGCTGCTGTCCGCTATAGAGAAGTTTCACTGTAGTAACAACTAATGTAGCCATTCCATGAAACTATCGAATACACTTGGGAGGGAAATTTCAAGCCTCCTCATCGAAATCTCGATCGGAAAGCCAAGATGAAGAGAATACAGGACAATTTCTTAAAACTTTGTAGGATTAGTTTTCGTTCTCATTTTGTTCTCGTAGTAGATGTGCTCAATAATCCGGGATTTTAAAGATCTTAAAAGTTTTTGTCGTCGGCTAACTTAAACAGCCTTGGCAACCCTACTTTATTTAACTTATGTCCTCGTTGCGTCAAAGACGCCTGAGTGGCATCTCTTTCGGAGTTCTGCACCACATTCGAACTCTTTCCAACTCATTCCAAAGCAACTCGATTCCTGTTCAACTCTGCTGCACCAAGTTTGCCTAAGACGTACCGCTATTCTACCAGCCTGGGTAACCAGATTCCACTGCATGGAGTACAAGACAATGGAGTTGTCTTCGCGCCGCCTTACAGCGTGCCACTCCACGCTACTTTCTACTTCCTGAAGTGATGTTTATAGGTTCCTGGCCTAAATTTTGAGAAAGATTGCAGTTCTACTGAGGTGAAGGCGTCCACGTTCGTACTGCACCCATAAAGCAGCACCGATTCCACAGTCGCAGCTTGGTTCCCGAACGCAGCTTAGGTGTTGGTGTCACCGTCGATAGCCGTCAGTTGGATATTCCTGAGAACGTCATCTAGTTTCTGCAGGACTTACTTTCTCGTAACGTTCTAACAGCTGAGAAGAGGAGTGAGTCGAAGTCGATCAAGGGATTTGTGATTAGTTGAAGTGGCTTTAAGCACTCCACCATGAAAGAAGATTACTAAAATCGAGCGCTGCAGTCGTCGCACTCTGAGACTGGACTCTGAAACGGAACGCAGACAGTTCAGTTTATAAACAGTCACCAAACTGAATAGACTCCTTGCGTTTTTGTTGTCTGCATTTTTTCAATCCGATGAAGATGCCGTTCAACTTTATGTTGTCCTCTTCAAGTCGAAGACTATTCAATAACCCTCGGAATGAATCCCCATGGCAGTTCATTACACCGAACAATGCAGCGGGTCAGCTCAACCACCTTTGACTGCACCATGGCCATACCACAGCCGCCATGTGGCATAAGAAACTTCATCACCCGCACCGATGCTCTAAAAACAGCCCACATTGTGCGCTGCAGTTCAATGGAAAATGCTCGTACATCTTATCGCGCGTACACGCCATCACCGCCCTCCGTTGTCGCTGTCAAGACCAGACCATTTTTGGGTTGTTGTGCCACCACCGCCATCATCGCCGCCCCACCAGTGCGCGCAGTGAAAGGAGAAAGTTTTCAGCACTCCGTTCGTTTTTGTGCCAATTTTCACGACTCACAAAATGAAAAGTTACACAAAATGAAAGAAAACAAAGAAACACCGAAGCAAAAATCAAATTATCCACTAGTGGAGTTCGACTTCGAACAGGATCTTATGCATATGCAATAGACCATGATCATGCTGGCACGTCCGCAGCGAAATGAAAGGCGAGGAATTCATGCAACCGATGCTGCTACGCTGTGCTCTGATGTGCAGCGGCTGTAGTTGCTGCAGTTGTGGGGCGGTCTATCGGGTATCTAATGAAAATGAAATGAAATGACTCTTTCGGCGGAGCTGAAGCGGTGGCATCAGTTGTAGCTTCATCTGATTTCGGTTTCGAATTTAACAAGATACTTTTCAATTTTATGGTCACGATGTGCGGCGGGCCTATTTGCAAATGTGGTCGTGAGTGTTTGGATGGCTTTAGTGGTGCAGCACCAGAGCCGCGGATATTTCTCTTGAATGCATATTCTGTGTTCGGTAATCGATGTGAAAGCATAGATGCAGAACTTAGCGATAGATAGTGAAAGAAGAAAAATGACCATAGTGTCAGCGGATTTTTGTTAAGTTCGATAAATGCTCTTTACTTACTTGCCTGCAAAGACTTCGAGAGAGACTACCTTACATTAAGCCCGTCAATGTCGTCCCTTGAATTCCATTTGGATGTACTTAGGAGCAAAATGTCTGGGGAAAGTCTTGTCAGATATTTTTTGTGAGTGGAAAAATGTGTCCCCATTCTTGTTGGACAAAATGACAGGAGTCCAGTTGTATGTGTGGTTTGGAATTCCTGAATGAAATTGATTAAATTCTGGAATCTACTCCGAATAGCTTCGCGGTGGGGTCCGACAACTGACCTAAATGTGCACACGTAAAGAGATTTACGGCCTTGGACCATTTTGGGTCCCGTTTTATACCGCTTTGAGGTGGGTGCCGTTCCTCTGATTAAGTCAAAGGAATTTTCTTGTGTTTCATTGATGATAGCTTCGATCTGTGGGAATGGAATTGAGAAACGAACCTTCTTCAGAAACAATGTCAAAGATTTTCAGAAAAATTGTACGTCAAATAACTTGCATCTATGCATTTTTATAAATTGCGGTGTTTCTAGTTGAATTGAGCTTGGGATTTGGGCGAACTTTGTGCCCAAATTCGGTGTGTTTATTCCGCTTCCGTTGGGTTTATTCTACTGCTCTCGGCAAGATTGGATAATGGTGGATAAATAACATTTTTTGTTAGATAAGAAGTCAAAATGAAATATTCCTACTATTTCGCCAATTACTTCACTTTTGGAAAATGAAGTTATCAGTTCGCACAATTTTGTGTTAGCGAAGGTGTTAAACGCGCAACGAGTGTAGACCGTGTCGCGTGTGGCCGAGATATGCTTGCTCTGAGTTTGTCTTCGAATAGTTTAATTCAGGCGTTCCAGGCTTGGACATTGAAAGAATAAAATTGGAAGCATCTGAACATGGAAATGTATCATGGGAAGACGACTGGATGGCACATTTGGTTAAATGCCTGCCCTTGGTTGCTGGGGTCCCCGGTTCGAATCCCAGTGAAAGGAAAGTTAATACGCTTTTATCTGGTCTTCAAAATTGGTCGTCAACCATTTGCCGTTGGGATCAAATTAACATTAATGACTGTGGGTATCAAAGTAGACCAACATGGTCTAAGTATGCCGGTGAATTCACTAGCAGCCTCTCCTCACCCTATCCCTACCAACATGAGACCACAAAAGGAAATTTGTAAAATTCTTCATTTCTCAGACGCCCTACATTTTAGCTTACTTTTCGGGACCATATGTAAACGTATTTTATAATACAGTGAATCTTCTCTAAAGCGGACAGCAGCTGGACCATCATGATTGTCCGTTATGTAGGGGTGTCCGTTCTAATGGGGTTGAAATACGCACTGTCCGTAGAACAAGGTGTCCGTAAAGAGAAGCTTCGCTGTAATTTATCACATTTCACGTATAGAGTTGACATTTGCATTTTTTGGAATTTTGGAACATTTTCTCTTTTTACAACTGGTGAAGCAATTACTAAATACGATTCAATACAAATCTGGCATGTTTGACAACGCGTGGCAAACATGTTCATAGCGCATGTATTTACTAACTTCATCGATATGGCTCTCATGTGACTAATTCAGTGAAACTTCTCTATAGCGGACAGCAGAGGGGCTATCATGATTTTCCGTTTCCGGGAGTTTCCGTTCTGAAGGTTTTGAGATACACGAATACCTTCATACCGGGACCATGACGAACTGTCCGTTAAGAGAGGTCTATAACGGGTCTATAAGAGATTATAGAGGGTGAACAAATCTGATCTCCGTCAATAGGTAAAAAATCCTACAATTAGTTAATTTGCTCGATCTAGCTATCTGCCTCCAGCTCCACACACATAGTTGGTTGAGGTCCCTTTCCATTTGCATGCGCTACCTGTGTCGGGGTCTTCCTTTACTGCGCCATCCTTCTGGGCTGGATTCGAATTTAAATAAAGTGATCATTCAGTTAACAGTAAAATGGCGGGATGGGTAAGATGCCTTGGTTTGCTCGGATGAACAGACAGGAGTCGTGGCGTTTCCACTCTTAAAGAGATTCATTGTATCTTCATTGTATCATTTTTAACACTATCGACGACGCATAGAATTAACGTCCGAACTCTTCAAAGAACTCTTCAATCTACAAAGAGGCTCCTGCAGTAGACAAGAAAACTGCAAAATAACACCAAGAGTGATAACCTACACAGACCCAACCAATAAACGTATAAATGTTGGCCCTTTAATTTGAATTATTCATTTACACATTGAAGAGCTCGTTGAAGCCAAACAATAACATCACATTTCCCCACCCTCTCACTAAGGACCTCAGAAAACAACAAGAAAATATGCAAAATTTGCGTGTGTTTCACTTTCCATATACGGCACTGTACACCGCTTTGAACATATTCCCACATTCCTGGTTGGCCCCGCACTCCAAAACTGAATTACACTTTCAGTCAACGAGATAACACAACTATAGGTACGTCCTCTACCCTTTCCGGCTGGAAGCCGAAAATAAAACCTACATATGAATAAAATCGAGGAAAAAGCGGATTTTCCTCGTATCTGCACTTTGCACCGGAAAATATAAATTAAACGCCACTTCACCACCAGCAATTTTTTTCACTCACTCGCTCACCGCACACAGTTTTCATTGAACGGTATGTGAGCGAAAAAAAGAGAAAAAATGAAAACGGTTTTTTCTTTTATTTTCCGTTAATCCATCTGGCACTTATGAATATTTTGTTTGCGCTTGAGTTGTGGAAAGTCGAAAGGATTGAAGAGGCTATGAAACGGTTTAGTTTTTCATGAAACATTTTTTTTTTTTTTTGTAGAAAAAGAGGAAGTCATGTATCAGTTCTTAGAAGGAGCGTGAACCTCGTGGCCTTTTTTCTGTGGACGGGTTCACGTGCATTTATCTTAAAAAAGTTTTCTCGTGGAGTTTGAAAGTATGTAACGCGAAAGGGTTTTATTGACCTACGTTTCATCATTCATCACCAATTGGCCGCTAGTTAATTTGCAAATCGTTCCAAGTTTTTCTTCTCTTTGCTGTGGAGAAATTCTGGCCATTTATGAAGGTTTTCCGATCGTCCGGAATGGTCCCGGAATGAAGGTATTCGTGTATTTCAACCCATTCCGAACGGAAACCCCTAGATGACGGACAATCATATAGATAGTCCCGCTGCTGTCCGCAGTAGAGAAGTTTCACTGCAGTAACAACTAATGTAGCCATTCCATGAAACTATCGAATACACTTGGGAGGGAAATTTCAAGCCTCCTCATCGAAATCTCGATCGGAAAATCAAGATGAGGAGAAAAGAGAACAATTTCTTAAAACTTTGTAGGAATATTGTTCGTTCTCATTTTTGTACGTAGTTGATGTCCTCAAATGTCCGGGATCTTAAAAGTTTTTGTCGTCGGCTAGCTTAAACAGCCATGGCAGCCCTACTTTATTTAACTTATGACCTCGTTTGGCATATTGCGTCAAACACGCCTGAGTGGCATCCCTTTCAGAGTTCTGCAACGCATCCGGGTTTTCTCCAACTCTTTCCAAAAAAAAGTCGATTCCTCCTCAACTCTGCTGCACCATGGTTGCCTTCGACGAACCGCTATTCTACCAGCCTGAGCAACCAGATTCCACTGCATGGAGTACAAGACAATGGAGTTGTCTTCGCGCCGCCGTACAGCGTGCCACTCCACGCTACTTTCTACTCCCTGAAGTGATGTTTAAAGGTTCCTGGCCTGAATTTTGGGAAAGATTGTAGTTCTACTGAGGTAAAGGTGTGTACGTTCAAGATACTGCGTCCATAAAGCAGCACCACCATCCACGTTGGAGCTAAACTTGTTCGCAGCTTGGTTCTCATGATTTTCCAGATCGTTGATAGCATTTCGAACGCAGCTTCGGTGTTGGTGTCACCTTCGTTAGTCGAGACTACACTTCCCAAACAAAGAAAGCTGTTAACTTTCTCGCCTCCCTGTCCAGCAATGTTCAGTCAGTCGCAGTATTTATTTTGAGTCCTACTTTGATTGCCTCAGCTTCTAGATTACTTCTCTGGTCAACTAGAATACAAAATTGCATTTGAAGCGACCTTCTAGTGGGGAATCAAACAGGTCCCCCCCTTTTGACTAAGGCAGTGCCCAAGTGGTACCTTCGGTCATGTCAACGGTACGAGTTCACCTTCGTCGGTCTGTACGAGTTCACGTGTTATTTTGTATCCAACCGCCAAGGACAGTGCACATCATACGCTACCTTACCTAGACAAATTTACCGATAATTGACCTTGACCCTTGTACAACCATCCCGACCTTTAGGAAAAACCCATCGGACGCATTTCAACAAAAAAAAAAATTGGAAAACCTCTGCACCCCTTCTCAAACTCAGGCACTTGTATATGTTTCACATGTCCACCCACAACTTTTTGCATATTGCGCACAAAAATTCGCAATCTTTTACGTCACTTAAGAGAAACCCGTCAGGGGCTTTTGTGATAAGCAATTTAAATAAACAACCTCCCTCGAGTCACCGGTGTAACGCTCCAGCCCCTGCACAATGTCATCAGTGAAATTGACAGAAGCCAGCGTATCGTGAATACGCCACAGAGATGTACGAGTATGTGTACATTCGGGGGGCGGCGCCAAAGTAAGGGTGGGAGCAGCAATCCGCATTTACGTCAATCGTTCAGGGGTTGGTATTTCCCAATTCAATTAAGTGGGTAGCTTACGGCAATTGATTAGTTTCGTTTTTGTCTTGCGGCCATTGGATACATTACATTCGTGTGTTTCCTTACCGTGTATAATGATGATATTATGACTAACTGGTGTAATGGTTGCTATTACACTGAGTGTCTGTTCGAGCAACCTAGCATCGGAAGGATACCACACATATAGTCAATTAGTCACTCAGTCGTATGTGTGATACAAATGGTGTATAAGTGATAGGACTTGCATATTGAATTACTCCCGCCCGTAGCTTGTGCTTTGTGAAATGAATTTTAATAATTCATTTAGACTTTGGCCTTTGCGAATGGAATTCATGTCATAATTTATTTAAACGCATGTGTTTTGCTTGTCCTTCGGTTTGGCTAAGTGATTTCGTATTACATTGTCACTTAGGATGAACTAACGAAGCACGCGTAACATTCAAATTTGTGGTAACTGAAAGTAGTCGTCTTGTGCTGTGTCTGTCTTAAACTTTCCTCGAAGTCCTTCCGCCCTGAGCCGAAGTATTCAAGAGCATTCCTTAGAATTTACTGACAATGACCTGGTTCTGCACTTAAAAGTAGTACACATGATTTTTGTTAAATAGTCGTTTATTTGATTGAATGACACTCAAGGCACTATCCTCTGCAAGTCATGTCCACTGTTGGACTACGCACATGACATCAACGTTGTAGCGCGTTCTCTAGATGCCGTAGTGCAACCTCTCAAGGCAATTGAAACAGGCGTGCAAGCAATGGGTACTTCGAATATTTAGAGTGAAACTTTTTATGGACTTTTAAGGGACACCTCTCTTAACGGACAGATCGTCATGGTCCCGGTTTGAATTGCCACCTGCAGGCAGGAGCAAATATGAATAAATTGCCACCTGCAGGCAGGAGCAAATATGATAGAATTTAACTTCTTGATCGACTTTTGATTGTTGTTCAAGCCCCCTAACTGGGATGATAATGACATTGTCAATAGACAGCTTCGGGGGGAATCTAATCGTTTTTTCCATCCAACCCAAGGAATCAGTGATTGGTCGTAGTCATCCTGCATTGGATTATGTATTCAGAAGCCGATTGAGACCGAGAGACTATCATGAAGTTATAGCTGTCCATTATGATGTTCACGTTAAGTCGTCGACATCGTACGCCGTTTCAACTGAAGAATATGTTTTGTATATAACCTTCCACATTCATTTTAGCCGCTTCATTGACAGATCTCCGCGTTCTAATCACGACAATAACATACATGTGCGCGCTGTTTGTGTGCAGTGCAATAGCTCAATGTCCTTAACTTAATTTCAACAGAAACCCGTTTGTCCACACAGTCTACTGCCGAACAGAGTGACTTTAAGACCTAACATCGAGTAAAGAATTCCCCAAAAAAGGGAGTCTCTTCAATTGAGTTGTACACAGCGACACTCCCCTAGCTCCCTTCTACACATACCTACACACGATTGATCACCTAAAGCCCAGAGTTCCTGCTCATGCAGGGAGCGCAAAGAAAATCGACGGTTGTTCGTATTGTTCAGATGTGCCCTCGCACCTCGCATCACAGGAATGAATGAAATCCGAAAACAAAGGAGGTCCCCTCTCGTCACACAAAAGGAGCTACTTTCAAGCGTCGCAGGACTATGAGATAATTCGCTGCGTTCGCTTCTACCGCACACGAATCTTCGCGCACCAACCAGCATCCCCACGCGAATGAGAGAAGGCTTGGTGTGGACGTAGATTAGATTTCAATTTTCCATTATGCGCATTTGGGAACTTAATTGAATTTCAATCCGCTTCCATTAGCCATTGCCGTTGACTGATTCAACGCCTTCGCAATATTTTTGGCTTGAACATTTCCATCCATTTTGGTCGTTTTGGTGAAAAGCCATGCAAGCAAAAATGAAATCTCCCAACGTGCACAACAGCATTTGGCACTATCGGCCATCAGATCTGACAATGCTCCGTAACACTGGTACGAGTGTTGTCGTCGGTTGTTCCGTGTTTGGAAAAGTATATGCCGTAGCTGAACTGGGCATTGTTTGTGCGGTTGGCTTGGAGTGGTGGAATGCTTTCATTTTTCAGTAGTTTTGAGACCCTGTCGTGGAGTTGTATGTTTCATGTCGTGCGAAGTGAGTAACCTTACTGGGAAGCAAATAAAGAGATAAAAAAGGCTGTATCTGTTGAAAAGTCAAAGGCTGCTTCCCCATCGAAATACATGTGTTTTCTGTATTTTTTTTTCTTTCTTGTCAACTGCTGTCACTCCATGCTTGACGGGGTTTTTTTCCGGTTTATCTCTGCCGAAACTGTGGTTGGTCACTGCTGGACTAAGCCAAAGGGCGGCTATTTCATAAAGGCGACTAGTTGATATTTTTTTTCGAAATTTTGAAGGTTGGCAACGACATTCCTTCATTGGACAGGTATGCTGTACGTGATTTATACACGGTCAAACATTACATTTTCTGGTTTCGAAAGTAAACTTGCTCGAATGTAACATCATGTAAATATCCTCCACGAAAGCTCTTGCAAGACCCAATTCTGGCAATTTAAGTTTCGATGACTTGTCGACATATCTCGGGGAATAACTCGGCCATAAACGGACGGATGTTCATATATTTTACACTCTGCGACACATTATACGATCTTGGTGGCGAGTTCAAATCAGAAAACAGCGAAATAAATCGCCCATGACATTTTCCCTGCAGTAAAGTCAAGACATGTCCTGTTGTGCGGCAGCATCTTGTTTAAATCACATGGCTTCTATAGTCGTGCATTCGACTCGAGGTCAAAAATGTTGCTGACACTTGACCAGACGCTCGTGGCCAAACGCCACCAAATTGACACCATGGCACACATTCCGTTGACTATCATTCCGTGGTAACTTCTGGGTGAGTTGAAATTTTTGAGGTTGTATGTAGATGCAAATCCAAGGGAAATAGGCCACAAACGAAATAGGCCAAGGAACTAAACCGCGAGGTTTCATCAACATTCTCCGAACCTACAAAGTTCCGCCATACATTTTCGGGGTCTGAAAACCTCGCGGTTTTTGGTAAACCTAGTTGCAGCACCCTTGAATTCACCCGTCCATGAGAAAACGAACAAGCCTATAGCGTGAACTTCAGTTTATTTTGGTGTTCATCTTTCTCTCTTCTCTCTATTTCTATTTTCTTTCACAATTATTATCTGTCAACAGACAGCTGTTCTGGAGGACATTTAAAAATTTAAAGAGTGAGTGACATTTGTTTTGGCGGGAGTAAAAATGAAGTATCTTAGAGATGAACCTCTACCTCTCTTGGTTCTTAAAATTTATGACAACCAGTTTTTATATTGTTTTCTAATCAAAAATTGACCAAACAGTGATCGTAATTTGTGTTATTTCGTGAATAACTGTCAAAAGTTCTGTCACTGTCAAAGGATGTCGATGGACTAGGGATTAGCTGTGAAATTGGGCATCTCTATAATACTTCATTTCTGGGCAGGAGCTTATAAATTGAGAGCGAGTAGAAAGTTTCTCCGGTCCTCGCATAGGCCAAATACAAATGTTGTACGTGTTGTTGAATCGAGAGATTTGGATCTCTTTCAAACACTTTCACTAACAGCAGCCATATTCTGTGTATCACGTTCTGTGGACGCTTCTAAGGACGGTCAGAGCAAGATTACATTATTGCCTACGGTATGACCAAATTAGCGACTATAGCGTCTAATTTTTCTGCTAGGACTACGGTCCGAGGTGGACTTAGCTTCAACAGAAATCACTATTGCCGTGCTTGCTATTGTTCTCTCACGAGTGACGGAGACCCACTGAAAGTAAAGCGAAGTGAAACTGTTTGTCAGTCAACTCGAAAGAGGTGATAGACACCACTACACCACGGCGACGACAATGAATCATGTTCTTTTACAAAGCAAAGCAGCGCAAATCATATCTACAGGTTGGTTCAAAAGTCCCTTTTCTATAAAATCTGGAACAACTTTTGAACGATAAAAACTAATGACATAAATTAGAAATAAAAGTTCTATTATGTATGGACAATTATATCGGTTAAGTGGCCGCCGACTTAAGGTGGCGCTACAGTCCGGGGTGGACCTGGGCCTCAACCAACAAGCGTCTCCAGCCAGCTCGATCTTTAGCTAGCTGTCTCCAGTTTCGCACGCATAGTTGGTTGAGGTCCCTTTCCACTTGCGTGCGCCACCTGAGTCGCGGTCTTCCTCTACTGCGCCGTCCCTCGGGGGTGGATTCGAAGACTTTTCGGGCCGGAGCATTGGTTTCCATCCGCTCTACATGACCTAGCCACCTCAATCGTTGGATCTTCACTCTTCTGGCTAAGTCGATGTCGCTAAACAGCCCGTATAGTTCGTCATTAAATCTCCTCCTCCACTCACCATCTATGCAGACGGGACCGAAAATCACACGAAGAATTTTCCTCTCGAAGCAACCAAGAGCAGCTTCATCCGCTTTTGATAATGTCCATGCCTCCGCGCCATATAGCAGGACTGGGACGATTAAGGTCTTGTAAAGCGTTAGTTTAGTTGTTCGAGAGAGGGCTTTGTTTACCAATTGCTTTCTTAGCCCAAAGAAGCAGCGATTGGCAAGAGTTATTCTTCGTTTGATTTCAGCGCTGGTGTCGTTGTCTGAATTGATAGCGGTGCCTAGGTAGACAAAGTTTTTGACTACCTCAAAGTTATATCTGTCTGCTGTGACGTTCTGACCGAGACGTCGGTGTTGGGTGTCCTTTCTCGTTGACAGCATATACTTGGTCTTACCCTCGTTTACCGCTAAACCCATCTTCGCGGCCTCCGTTGCAATACCCACAAAAGCGCCATTGACATCACGCTGCGTTCTTCCGATAATGTCAATATCGTCGGCATATGCGAGTAGTTGGACGGACTTCTGAAAGATTGTTCCTCTGGTGTTGGCGTTCGAGTTTTGAACAATTCTTTCAAGAACGATGTTGAAAAAGTCGCATGACAGCGCGTCGCCTTGTCTGAATCCTTTTTTGACATCAAAGGTCTCGGTTAGGTCTTTACCGACCTTGATGGAGCAGCGTGCATTCTCCATCGTCATCCTACACAAACGGACGAGTTTGGTAGGGATGCCAAAACTAGACATTGCTCTGTATAGCTCGTCTCTATAAATGCTATCATACGCGGCCTTAAAATCGATAAAAAGGTGGTGGGTATCGATTTGTTGCTCCTGGGTTTTCTCCAAAATCTGCCGCAGTGTGAATATTTGGTCGATGGTGGATTTTCCTGGCCTAAAGCCACACTGGTATGGACCGACCAGGTTGTTGACGAATGGCTTTAGGCGTTCACACAGTACGGCAGATAAGATTTTATATGCAATACTTAGGAGACTGATGCCTCTGTAGTTGGCGCAGTTCAGAGGGTCTCCTTTTTTATGGATCGGGCAGACTATGCTGAGGTTCCATTCATCGGGCATGTTTTCCTCCGACCATATTTTACAGATGAGTTGGTGCATGCTCCTTACCAAATCATCGCCTGCGGCCTTAAAAAGCTCGGCGGGTAGGCCGTCAGCTCCCGCAGCCTTGTTGGATTTTAGTTTAGATATGGCAATCCTCACTTCATCTGGGTCGGGTGGACGGAATTGTTGATCTTCATCGTCCCTTTCATTGGGGTTGAATGGTTCGTTCTGCCTGACAGCGGAATTTGGTTCTTCGTCGCCGTTATACAGTCTGCAGAAATGGTTTCTCCATATCCTCAGCATCGACTGTGACTCTACTACGATGTTCCCTTGATCATCCTTACAGGCTTCGGTTCGGACTTTATAACCTTGACTGGTTAACTTTACCCTTTGGTAAAATTTCCTTACCTCATTCCTGCAGTAATATCCCTCTAGTTTGCCGATCGCGCGCTTCTCATGCTCCTTCTTTTTTCTCCTGAGAAGCCGGTGTTCGTCTCTCCTCTTCTGCTCGTAGAGCTCCCGAGCAGCTCTTGTCCTTCTTTGCAGTGCCGCTTTGTATGCTTCTTGCTTGGCTGCATTCGCCTGCCGACACTCGTTGTCAAACCAGGGGTTTCGTTGTGGTGGCGGATTGAAACCCAGCACATCAGAGGCGGCATCTCTGATGGCTTTTTGGCAATGCTGCCACTGATCTTCAATACTTGATGTTGGCGGCGTAGGATTTCTTAAGAGGTTAAGGGAGACACGGTCGGAAAAGGATTTGGCAATCTCTTGCGATTGTAGCCGGCTGACGTTAAACTTCCTCACAGTATTTCTTTGTCTTGGCGGTGTTCGGGATATCCGCAACCTTATCTTGGCTACAACAAGGTGGTGGTCCGAGTCAATGTTGGCGCCTCGGAACGTTCGAACATCTATAATACTGGAGGAGTGCCTTGCGTCGATCGCAATATGATCAATCTGATTGACGGTTGATTGATCAGGAGATCGCCATGTTCCTTTGTGGATATCGAGATGTGGGAATCTTGTACTGGCTACTACAACATTTCGCCCCGCAGCAAAGTCGATCAGCCTAAATCCGTTATCGGATGTGGTGTCGTGTAGGCTGTGCTTTCCGACCGTACTACCAAAGATGTTCTCTTTTCCAAGCTTTGCGTTAAAATCGCCAAGGACAATTTTAATGTCGTAGCTAGGGCATTGCTCATAAGTTTTGTCCAGGAGCTCATAGAACTTGTCTTTGGTGTCGTCATCTTTCTCCTCTGTGGGGGCATGTGCGCATATAAGGCTTATGTTGGCAAATTTAGCCTGGATGCGAATTGTCGTGAGGCGCTCGTTCACGGATCTGAACGATAAGACTTCTTGCCTAAGTCTGCCTCTAACGACAAATCCACATCCAAATAGGAGCTGTTTTTGCTGTTTGTAGCAGTTACCGTAATATATATCACAGTTTTTCAGCCTTCTTTTGCCCGGTCCATCCCATCGCACTTCTTGGATGGCGGTTAAATCTGCTTTGCAGCAGTCTAGGGCTTCCGCTAATTGTTCGGCTGCACGTGGCCTATAAAGGGACCTTACATTCCACGTACAGATCCGAAGATCGTTGTCCGTATATCGTTTGCTGGGGTTGTCATCAGTAAAATCCTCCGTTTCCGAGGCTTGTTGTTGCTTCGTAACTATATATTTTCTTTATGTGGCCGGGCAGTTACCCCGACGGCACAACCCCCAACCTGGAGGGCCAGTTCCTTTTTTGTCACCCCTAGGACAAGAGGTCGCACTTATAAGTTTGGCAAGTTGAGCTCGGGTGAACTACAACCAGTACCCGATGGCTACCACTTGGAGGTAAAATAAGCACAATTGGTGTGTAGAAAAAGTTACAACACTGGGCATCGCCAGGTTGACGCCAGTCAGTGCCTACCCGATTCCCGCAACACCCAACCATCAGTGGCCGCCGACTACCAATCGCAAATGGCTAGAAGGCATCACTTGCCTTAAACCAATTTAAATATGGCCATCACTTAATTACCATGTGTGGTAAATTTCACAAAATAGTGGTAGATCTTCCACAATTGTGGTAAAGTTCCAGCATTTCTGTAGACTTGTTCGGTTTGACAACTTAAGGGGGCTTCAACTCGGTGCGCTAGGTTATGATACGATTCGAAAATGTAGGCGAAACCTGGTTGATTTGGATAAATTTGATGAAACCGAGCGGTTTCCTTCGGTGATAATGTTGGATAATGAACGTTTCTTTGCAATATTAAACCACGATACTATATCAGAAACTAGAATTTTATTTTTTCCACGCTGATGCTCCTAGAAATCACAGATCCTATGCGGTCGTTCGACAAGTGTTCACACATAATCACATGTCGTTGAACCAAACGCGTATGATGAGGACCGATCCGAACGACCATCGTAACAGCGTGCCTGGAGCAATTTAGTGCACCCGGCGAGGTCGATCGTTCAGGTGTTTCGACATGTGGTACAACGTGAACGACGGTTATCGCATGTGCATTAAATTATTACTAATAATAATATGGGAGGCGGTATGTACAGCCCGCAGAGACCAGGGCCTGATTTCCACCACTCGTGTTATGCATGCTTTTGTTCACAAGTGGAAGGGACCTACAGTCTTATGCCGACTGCGAACGGCCAAGTTTGAGAAGCTTTTTTCTACACAGTTGTTACTCTTTGAGCATTGTCGGTTACTCGAATGAGATGGAGCAGTGTTTTCTTGCTCGTACCGGCCGGGAATCGAACCCAGGAAGCTAGTTTCAGTTGCTCACGGGTCGAGGCACACACCCATAACGCCACTGCCGCCACGCTTTAAATTAGTATTTATATTTATTTATTTAAACTATTATTTTAAGGGAGAGAGCTGCATTTTATCTCTTCAAATAGACCATTTTTAAGTAAGTTAAAACAGTAAAATCTCGGGTTGGCAAGCTGAATTTCGTTCGCTTAAATAGGAAGTTTTTCAAGTATCCATCGCCATTAAATTTAGTTTATATCGCATCGACACTTCTTTCTACTACATTCTCTCTGTTCAAGGCTTTGCTGAAGTCAACATCTACCGATGAGTTGGCCTAATGGAGGACTATATTGCCACCGTGAACGAAGAACTTGATTGAAGCTGTATCACATTAACACTGCCTACTTCGTCACTTATGTCCTGTGATGGAATAAAATGTGCAGCTCTGTTCTCTGGTTCAGCAAAACACTTGCAATGCCTCACGTTTTGTGAACATCGTATAAATGTTCTGTATAATAAATGTTTCCATTTTATTTATTCTGCTCCTCAATCAAGAAGTGTCTCCAGTTTCGCACCGTAAATTTTGAAAACATCTAAATTCACCCAAAATAAATCTTGGAGATACCTCCTCGAAATGCTACAAATTTCGCAATTTAATAATAGAAGCAAAATGCTCATATTTCCTTTATTCACACATTGCACTGGTCAACGATTTTCTCTTTCTCGTCTCTGCAGATCGTGCCCAGAACAATCGCGCATTAATCGTGGCGATAACGGTGTTCTTGGTTGTCGTAAAATAAGAGTCCGTTCTGCACACACTGTTGTTCGGCAATGTTCGAATGTGTTCAAAATTAGACGACAAATTGTCGAAATCAACCATATTTTCTATGAAAAGTTTCACTGAAGGATTTGGTTAAAGTTGAAGGCTTCGTATGCTGCCAGAGCCTGTCTGAGCCTGAAGGCTATGAATTCCTTGCAATTCACCAAAGCATTCGTCCATTCATCCCCAATAATTATTCGAAAACAAGTCATAAAATTGCAAAAAAAAAAATCAGATACACGTAACGCATCTGAAAAAATATTTCAACGCAATTGCTCATAAGTTTGTGACATAAAACTGAAGCATGCGACGGGGACGAGGAACATCATTAAATTTTCAGGAACAACTTTACAACATGCAATACTTTGCAAAGAATTCAATCACAATCAGTCCCTCAGATGTGGGATAACAGACACGAAGGTCTTTCAGTGTCCTTCGATGGAACTGGTATCGAACCGCTGCTGCGCTGCTGTCGATCATCGCAGCGACGACGACAACGACACCGATGACAAGGACAACGACAGTTTGCCGCAGAAGAAGAATTGATGTTCAACACGTTGAATGTTTCTTTGTTGCTGCAACGTCATGCGAGACAATTTGTAAAGCAATTTCAAATTCCATCTGAATCCACACACACTCGTGTGTAGCGCTGTAGATACGTCTGATTTAGAGGCCATTAAGTGGCGCCAAGCCAGACAGAAGTGATCGCAAACGTGCGAATAGTGCGGAGCGAATTAATTCATTCAAAATCTCTTAATATTTTTCGTTTCGTTGTCAATGCGTAGCAGGGTACATTGAATACTAAGCGAGATTGACCATTGGATTCCCACGGGAAGGGATCACAAATAAACGATCGACATCGAACATTAAGTGAGAAACTCGAAGAGACCACCTCGTAAAACTGCCCAAGATGATCCAATTAGAGCGTGTCCGAACTGAGATATATCACTGCCAATAAAGGTATTCGTACGTTGGGCCCCCTCCCTGCCAGCGGACTTGCGGACCCTTCGTGTGCTCCTCTCGGTTGGGTTCGCCTAATGCGATTTGTAGCATTCGCTACTGAAAGGAATTACTGAAATTCCAGCGCATCCTCCGGTGGTATGGCTGCACAGAAGTCACCTCTCCAACTTGTTCAGAGGTTGTTATATAGCTTGCCACCACTGCCACATCTCTTCGCCGCCGCGGTCGGTCAGATGGTAGATACAGGCATCTCTCTTAATGGTGAAACATAACTTCCAATCGTGCGCATTCCAAATGCAACCGCGTCGTCGATAGCCGTCGTCGTTTCCTTGTAGTCGTCGTCGTCGTCGTCGTCATCAGCGGTGGTGGCGGTGGCGGTAGCGGCGGTGTCGGTGTCTTTTTACAGAACGAAGACAGAAAAAAGTGTGGGATTGGCCGATGGTCGAGGCGATTAGATACACACAAACCTAGAGTGTAAATACAAAGATTTATTTGTATCTGTTTTGATATCTAAAATGGAAGTCACAGCACGTATCTAATTCGTGTATAGACATCGCTGGCTACTTAGCATTCATGACAGCCACTCACTTCGATTTACTTAAATCTGAACTTAAAAAGAATATCTAAAAGTTCGAGTTCGATGACGAGAGGCCGGTGTCTGCGGCGGCTATTCGCGAACGCACGCCTTACAATTTTGATTTCTCGATAAAATACCACCGCCGCGTCGCCAAGCTACCGCGAAATCTCCAACAGTAACTTTTATGGAGGAAACCTCCAGTAATTAATGACAATTAAAAGCGCTCGCCACTCGCCGCAGCCACAGCAGTAGCCACACTACACACGGGTACGCAAGCAGATTCGATGGCGTGCGATTATGTCAATTGGCTGTTAGTTTTGAATACCTCGCTTAGGCAACCGCATCGCGTCAAAGCACGAGTATCTGCTAAAGACTTTAGTGGATAGAAATTCTTAAAATTGTCATCTACGAGCATAGAGTGATCGGCGTGTTGGCTGGGCTAATAAGCGAATTGCATAGAATGGCTAGCCGCAAGCAGCTCTCGGACCATGTATGGCGGGGTGGTTGGTGGTGCTACGCGAGTGCGCTGTGTGCGTGCGTGAGGAGGCCCGCTTGTACGCCGATGACGAGGATTGCGTGAGGAGAATGTAAATGGATTGTGTGTAGTCTGAGAAAAGGCGGCAAACATAAATTATGATTAAAGATTCTTGATAAGATACAACGATAAAAGGCTAAAATGTTTTCGAAAAAAAAAAAATGATTAAATACATTTGGAGATATTTTAAAAATTGCTTTGGTGTTAGGTTTCTCCGGGCACTTTTCACGAGTGATGGGAGGAGTTATACTGAGCTTTCCTGTAAAACGGGACAAGCTGGTTCAATAAGGAAGGCCGAGCTTCGTGTCAGAGCCAAGTTATCGGATTGCAAATCAGTTTTTGTTCCAACCCTCACCTAGGTTCATGGAATTTGAGTAATGGGCGAAATAAGAATGATATCGCGAATACAAGCTGCAGAGATTGTCTTGGTGCTGTTGCGGGAGTAACTGGCCGGGATAGGGTGAGAAACAGCAGTGCGCGAGGAACTCAACATTGAGGAGCTGCTTCTTCGACCGGAGTGGGCTATGCTTCGATGGTTTGGTCACGTGGCACGAGTGTCCACTTCATCACGATTCCGAGGGTTGCCTTGAATGCGATTCCATCTAGTAGGCGATCGCTGGGAAGTTAGAGGTCGAGGTGGCTGGGCCAAGTCCAAGAATCGAGTCCTAGCGGCCTAGAGATCTCTACCTCTACTCCCATAACCTCTTTAGTGGATCAAGCGGGTCAATGTATGAAGTAGTGCACGAGTATGATGTAGTACGAAAACTAAAGCAGAGGAGTGCGCCCTGCTTCAGTACATTTTTTGAATACCTCTGCTTTCATGAGTAGAGTTTTAAAAAAGTTGTTGGCGGTTGCATGGCATTTTTTTGCTACCCAAATCGTACTAAAATCCTAAGGAAAACAGAAAGATGTCAAACAACTTCGTCAACTTTGGCAAAAGGTCCCAGCTCTTGCTTCAACAATTTTTTTTTCTCTTTTAATTCATGGTCATAGTTCTTATCGTCCTGAGAGGCAATTTGTCATATTGCTGTTATTCTAGAATTCCACCTCGACGTTCCAGCAAACGCCCCTTAGTCTTGCATTTAATGGACTATCATAAACCTACAAGTACGTACTGAGCAGGCACTGTCAGGAGATATGGATATATCTTCCTTCCATCATTCCCGACCGTTCTCAACTGCTTCCAGTTGTCAAAATTCATAAAGTCGTTGATCAACGATCACAGAAAGTGTGCATATGTGCTTAAATTGGCAGTATCAGTTCAGTCGAAGTCTCTATTCCATCCTAAGTTCACAGTACAGCTTGGAAAATTCGCTGTTACGTCTCCTCCTGTTGTGTGGGATGGTTTTGTAAACGATGTGACTTCAAGGTTCTATACAGCAGAAGCCCCTTTTTCCTTGAAATCACAGCTGGGGTTACCAGGCGTGTGTTAAGGATGCTTTTCTACGATCAGATTTAGTTTCATCAAACACCGCTATATATGAGATTTTGTCTGTTTGTCTCTCTTTAACACACATACGTTGTCTCCTACCCACAATCGAGTTCCATGTTTCCGATAATCAACGCTGAGAATGACAATAGAAAAAATAGAGGAAAAGTGCGAAACCTCATACGATTGCCGCAATCTTGGGATACAAGAGCCTATCGCACTTTTCGCTTCCCTAGCCTACATACCTCGCAGTGAGTCTGACTAAATTTGACAGTGTGAAAGCTTTCCAACTAGTGATGGGCGTAATCGAATGATTTTAAGAATCGAGACTTTAGTAAACGAGGTAATTTAATAATCGAATGGCCATTCGATTGGCTACTAATCATTCGAATGATTACTGATCACTCGAATAACGACCAATCCTTCGAATGACTACTAATCCTTCGAATGACTATTAATCATACGAATGACTACTAATCACTCGAATGATTACTAAACCTTCGAATGACTACTGATCATTCGAATGTCTATTAATCATTCGAATGACTCTACTAACACAAGAGAACTCAATCAATGTATCAATTTAGCGCGAGAACAAGTGACAAATAGTTCTCTGCAAAAAATACTAATTAGGAACATGAAAGAATGAAAGAAATACTTAGGAAACACTTAGGTGGAGAAGGATCTAAACCAAATGGGCGTGCGGCTATGGAGGCCACTATGTTCATTGTCAGTCTTTCAAATATCAATCGAATCATCGATTGTACTATTTTTCCCGATTTAATTTCGTTGGCGATCATCATCATCATCATCTTCTGACCCGCAACCACGCACGAGAGATCCCCAGGCAGCTCAATCCTCCGCCATCGACTCTAACTCATCTCAACTCAGGAGTTATGCCCAAGCGTCCAGTCCGTCCATCTCGTGCTAGATCTGCCAAGCGGTCGCCTACATGATGGAATCGCACTCAACGCCCGCCTCGGAATTGGTCGGCGATTCCGAACAAAATTGGAATCCACAAGCTGAATCTTGGACCAAAACTTCTGCGTTTGTTCGACAAGAAATCTATGCAATGCATATCTGCTGCCTTTAAAGTGCTTTTAATTAGCGGATACCAATCATAATTATTACCGAAATTCCCAAATGTCAGAGCAAAGAACTTTTTTACTTTAAGATGTGTCTTCGCGGGGTTTTACGATGACTCAGAACGCACATGTAAATTTAACCCAGTCGAAGTTTTTCCTTGTATGAGGCAATGCGTTCATTGCAAAAAAGGTCATAGCCCTTGCTGTCATTCATAGCAAATTGTGTTGCCATAGAAGGCGACTGCTTTCACGGCTCTAACAGCACCATCAATTTCACTTAGCCAGTCACATCAACTATCCGAATGCGTATTGAGTTTGAAAAGCATGTCCGAAGTCGAACATTTGCCTCTTGCAGTATTTTCTCACTTGTCCAGTTTGTTTTGTGGAAGCAAAATGTGTCCCCCTTACAAGCATGTGCCCGCCGTTATCAAAAATCATGTTTATGACCTTCGCACCAATAAAACACCCCAGTGCCATAAAAGACTCCCAAAATTAGACAAAAAACATACAATTTGAATGCTATTAAGATTGTAATAGATTTGAATGTGAAAATGAAACAAATCTCCCATGACACATTCCGCGAGTGAAACGCCATTTTTCATTCTCAGACGAACCGAGGCAGAACCAGCACTGTGTCGAATATCCTCCCAATTCCGCAGTTCAGCGGCACTGATCGCTCCATTAACTTTACAAGAGGTCATCAGCGCCACCAAAATATCTTCCTCGTCGCAACCACTGCCATGAACGAGCAATAAATCATTCTACCAGATGTCGAAGAAGGCATTCAGTCCCACATTTATTTCCAGACTTTCCTTTCGACCATTTCATTCATACTTCGGTTGTTTTATCTATTGCCCACCCCAAACCGCGCATTTCATATCTTCATTTTGTTTCAAATTTGTTTTACTTTGTTTTGCTTCCCGCAAGTAAATCACAACGAAAAAAAAGTTGGCGGAAAAACTCTGAGAAGTTTCCTTTTGTTTGGCGCTGAGCACCGGCAGCAGCTTTACATTGATAACATACTCTAAACTGTATTAACCGGAAAGTTTTTGATGAGAAAAATTAATTCTAGACAAAGTGATTGAAGAATCGGAACTTGAGTTTATGCGAATTACAATTATTTGAAAGCTATGAAAGGAGTTTTGCCTTTTTGATTATTTTAAATCGATTTGAGAAGAAAAACGAAATCATTGAGTTGAATATCGATTGGGAAACTTTTGAGCTAATAAAACGAGGAAGGAACTTCTTTTTTGTTCCGACCGTGAGCCGGTTAAATCACATCGTATTCCCTTTTTGTATTGTCTCTCCAGCGGTTCAATGGAATCGGATGGGTTAAGCGAATAGTGGATGGCTCAAAGGTCGAGTTTTAAGAGTTTGCTTTTTAATTCAATGCTTCTGATTGCAAATTAATTAAAGGAAATAGCGCTTGGATATTGTGCTATGAAAGGAAAAATAATTTCAATTCATCGGATGTCTGCTCGAGAAGTTTATGAGCCTGACCTCAACCAGTGGTTGCTTGAATAAATCCAGTCTCCACAGAGACTGTGCCTGGGCGCACCTAGGACTCAACCAAAAAAAGTTCTCCAGAACGATCTCTGCCAAGCTGCTTCCAATTGCGCACACGGAGCTGGTTTCCACTTTTGGTTGGTTTCCACTTGTGGTGCAGTATTAACGCGGATCTTTGTCCTACGGGCTTGAATGATCTTTGGACCGGATCCAAGCTGTTCATGCGCTCAACAGAACTCGGCTACCTTTTACATTGAGGCCGTCGATGAGATCTACTGTACTCTGTCCTTAACGCAAATGCGGTTAGGTGAGGTGCGTCGGTAGACGGGAGATAAGCTACTTAGGCCCTGTTGGATCCATTGTGATCCTGATGATCCATTGTGATGCCTCTTAGGTCCTAATTCGTGCTTGTCACTTCGGACGCAGTACTTTCCCTCGAAAAGATTGAGAACTTCCATTTTTCTGTCGAATGTGTTGGGGGGGGACTGGACTGACCAAGGTATTGTATAAAGTCAGCCTGGTTCCTCGAGAGAGGTATCTATTCCAATTTGCCAATTTGCGTCTTCAGCCACATTAAACAGTTGTTGACAAGTGATGCTATTGATCTTGCTGGTAGTTGGCCAATGCAGATGCCGTCCCTGACTACCATGAAGTTATACCTGTCCATTGTGTCCACCCGTCTAAGACGTCGTAATGGGGTGTCCTTTCTTGAAAACCGTTCATACTTTGTTCATCCCTCATTCACCGCCACACTCATTTCAGAGTCGTCTATCCCAATGCTAGACACGCCTGATTGACGTTTCAGTGTATTCAGTTAAATGGACTTTTGGAAGATCGTACTTTTCGTGGTGGCCTATGAGTTTCGCACGATCTTCCCAAGATCGATGTAGAAAAAGACCCATAACGTGACATTGAATGTTTCAATGAGGTTGTTGCCGACAGAATTAATTGGCAAAACATGGTGATGTACAGCTTGTCTCAATGCAAACTTGACATCGCTTCTTTAATCGTTTCCATGATCTACGAGCTGAATCATAGAGAGCACACAGTGCGTGCCTACATAGTCCCAATCCAGTCCCATCCCAATCCCAGTGTGGCATCGCAAAAGCAAACCGACTTGTAGGGTATGGCTAGTGTCTGATCGTACCAGAGTCTATTGATTGCTCATTGATTGAACCCCGAACGAGAGCCCTAACCAATAGACTCTGGTACTGCATGCGTGTAAATACGGGAATATTTGTCTGAAAGAGAATCAGCTTACTTGCGGTACGAAATGATACATGTACTCCGTGTCTGTGTGTTTATGTAGAATCTCATCTCTCTAACTTAGCAGAACTTTCGGCAACATAGTCTGACCACGTTCCATGTCAACGGTACAACATCTTGAGGTTCAAACAGCGGTTCACAGAATTCCATCAACATGCTCACAACCGGCTTTAAATCCCTCTCCCTCACTGAATATGCAAGAAGACACCAGAACACAGCAATCATTCTTGATTATCATTAGTATCATTGCATTCGCACATTCCTCGTGACTGAAATGACGAACCCTATTGCGAACTATTCACTTTGGAAAATTGACAAATTACCTATCGTCTCGTTAGGGTTCTTAAACGAATACACATAAATTATTTGAAGTCACCGCAGGTCTGTATAAATTACGTTCATTGTAAACCACACGCCATGCAAGGGCGAATTGCAAGCAACAAAACCACGCATCCGTGCCAAGATGTGCATGTTTACACCCCATACCTTTGACGGATGGAAGTGCCCTTGATATGGTGCCCTCGAACATCGTTAATAGTGCGAACTGAACCAAGCAATAAGCACACACACATAAGTGGGGTTGTATGCACAAATTACTGAACACACGGGCGCTGTCGGGAGGCGAGAGTAACATGGGGGATTGCGTGGGTTTCACTTGAAATGAGCGGTTGCTTCAGTTAGTCTATAGCACAAAGCAGGCCACATGATGCTCCCTATGAAACTAGTTAAGAACTTGTTCCATACATTGGCTGGCTGGTTCTTCTGTTGGGCACACAAAAATATGAAATGCAACCGCCGACCGTGAAGACGCCGCTAATTTTTCTAATTATGGTTATTTTCATGCGACTGGCTTTGCGAACATTTGTAAACTTCAAATTATTTATGTAATATTTAGTCATTTTGAGTCCAAAAAATGGACATTTTAGACAACTGCACCCTGTACTTTAGTTCCTATTAGCAGGCAAATCTTTCGACGGAACAGCTAAAGTAAGCCTTATTTCAGACCGAATTAGAAATTGGTGCGTAAGAATTGAAGTACCCTTGCAACTTAAATGTTTGACTGCATTTTTAAATCGTTTTCTTGGACCAACGAATGCCATTTGCATGATTTCGTGAATAAGTCTTAAAACCTCGCTGAAATTCGCCGATAACAAATCAAGGGTATCAGATCAAGGGACTCTCCCTTTCTCCCTCTACACCTTCGGCCCGTGCAGTGTCTTGACCCCGAACACGCGCGCTCGAATTATAAAAAAAGGACAATCAGATAATAAGTCGACTGGCTCTATACAGTACTTGACTTCCAATTGGAACTTAAATGGTTCGATATGTGATAGATCCAGATGAAAAGAGTTTTTTACAATGATTGTTTACCTATTTTGATTCACAAGGGCGAACCATAATGGACGTACGTAGCCTTTTGTCAACTTAAGGTACCTGTCAATACACAGCAATGATGTATTCAACAAGTCGAATCAGATAGCTTCTTTTGTAGTTTAACGTTGTTCTCATTTCGGTAATTTTTTTTAACCAACGTATAAATGGTAGCACAGCGACAATATTTTGGGCCGCGCCTTTGTATTGCTTGTGTTGGTCGATGACGGCAGCACCAAAGCAGCATTGCGTTTCAGGCATTTGCAGTCTGACCCCAAATAAATCTCTCTGCTCTTGATTATTCGAACAATAGGTTGCGCTTAATGTAAAAAAAACGACTGAAATTTAACTGCCAATCCTTTGTTTGGGCGATTCACTCTGGTTTCGGCTTTAATGCTAACTTCTGCAGCAACCTGTCATGTTTTGCGTGTCTCATAATTGAAGGATTCTATGGCAACTACACTTTGCTAGTAACTTGAGAGAGGTGGTGTCATTAAAATGAAGGTTGTGTGACGTAGTTAGCCACCTCGCCACGTCGGCCGGAGTTTATCGACAACAAGATGGACAATAGACTTAAGAATTCAGTAGTCTTAAGAAGACCAAACTTCCCATTTTGGATTTATCTCGGTTCCTGAACTGCATTAAATGGGCGCATATTTGTGAAATTGGGAAAGTTCCTCAAGCAGGCCTACATCCAAAGTGGATGTCACTGCCAGGTTCAATATTAATTGAATTTAAATTTAAAAATTGGAATTGTTCCGGTGCGCATTGTATTTGTAAACAATCCATTTTTATTGTTTTTTTGTTATCAGGTTAAGTTGTCATTTGTGAATGGACTTGTGGCCTTATGTGTTCAGTAGACTCAAGGCGTCTGTGCAGACAATCCGTCGGCCTTTATTTTTGCCGGGTCAACGTTATTCAGTTTATGAAGTGCACACACTACAGCAATTCGATTTCGGTCGATAAACAAATTGAATAGACTACACGATTGCCTTCAAACTCAAGTACCGTCCAACTAGCAACTCGCAGACACTACCAATCCTTTAGTTGGCCGATAGCTCAAATTTATTCGTAATTTCTCTGACAAGTTGTCCCCCGTCGCTGATCCTTGAAAATGCTGTTTATACTCATTCGATAAAGGGTCAAACATTTTTTTGCCAATACAGTAATTTCGAATGAATCGTAATAGAATTTTCCACGAAATAATGTGTCACTGTTGATGGGATGGACTAAATATTCTCGGTCCTACTGCAACGTTGTAAAATAAAATCAAAAATAATTCCTTTGTTCTCTTAGTCGTGTCACATGTCACCGTGACAAATTTTTACTATCCTAGTCACTTTATGTGACATTGAAGTGACTAATTGATTACAAATTTATCACAGTGACATGTGACACGACCAAGAGAATACATCTGGAAATAACTCACTTTGCGACCACTCTACGCAAAATCCAAATCCCAGCAAACAAATCGTACGAAAGCTAGAGTGTCCTCACCGCCAACCGCCCGACCACCGCCAACAGTTTAATTGGCCAAGACTGACTAAGATCGTTGTCTAATTAAAATCGACATGGCTAGACATTAGCGAAGAAAACATGCCTGGATCTCTGCGTTAAGGCAAGATACGGAGAGTAAGAAAAAAGAGCGGTTATAGAGGCGGCTATAAATTAATAATTAAACTAGCAGACCCGGCGAACTTCTCGTTCCAATTTACCGTCTTCAGATAAACTCCATTTTGATAATAAAACACAGATAATTCAAATTTCTTGGAATTTTTTATGGAATCGAAATCAGTAGATATTATAAGCAATATTTCCTTTCGGGCGACGAATACGGTTTGCCAACACGCAAACAGTCAACTCACAGTTGCCCGTACGAAATACAGGAAAATTCGAGATTAATCCCACAGACTTCCAGCGATTGGCCTTGCGTCTGGACCGGGGAACTGAATTGGATGTCGTACAATAAGAACTTCCTCTCCTTTGAATTGCCTTCGACGATCGTCGCTTGAATCACATTGTCACAGTGTGTTCAGTTTCTTGACGGACAACCGCACAATTTAGGGACGATTCAGATTCCGCACCACGAAGTTCCTGTCACATCAATCGAATTTGGAAATTCTGTCGGATAGCTGATCGCTTCATCCTCGTCGGTGAGCCTATTGACGGATTTGTACGAATGCAGTTCTCCAGCGATTTACTTTGAATAATGAAATTCAAGCTACCCACGTCCTTATTCTTCGCTGATCGATTGAAACATCAATGCATTGCATACGTTTGCATACGACAGACATTGAACCTATATCAACGAAGCGAATATCTTTGCAGGCGGTTGCAGAATCGTATTCGAAAGCTGCGTGATTTAAGTCTACATTTACGACTCGTCTTCTTCTAGTAAAATTTTGTCGAATTAGAGGTAGTGTGCAATATGGGCACGTCTCGAATCATTTTCTTCGCAAGTTCCTCTTGCGTTTGATTGTCACAGACATTCTGACTAATTATTGCACGACATGTACGTAGTCCAAGGTTTGATCGCCTAATAGGAGGCATTAGTCAAGCTAATAACTCTCCCTTAAAAAGGAAACCCATTCAAATGAAAATTCCCTTAAAAAACCGGAAGCGGAATGACTCTTTCGCACTTTCGCTTTTTTTTGATAAATATCGTATAGAATTTTGCTATTGATCGTAATGTGTGTACTACAGTGTAAATTCGATTTTTTCAAATTCCCAAATTTTCCCGCGGGTTTTCCCAAATTTGGCCGGCCACTCTCAATTGATGAATTACTATATTTTTAACGCCATTTTTATATATTTATATAGATAATATGAGTGGAGCTAAAGCCTGTAGAGGGCCAGTGCCCAGCTTATCAGCAACCACTCGTGTTACGCGTGCTATTGTCCTCTCACGAGTCGAAGTCGAAAGACACTCTGAGAAGAGAAGCTTTTTCTCAACAGTTATAATCTTTGAGCATTGTCAGTGACTCGAAAAAGGTGGGGCCGTAAACATTTTGGGAATCGAACTCGGCCAACGTAGGCTCAACTGTACCAACCCACAACGCCACGACCGCCACACATAGTGGCACTAGTAGTATAAAATTCATTCCTCTCAACGTCCGAGGAATGTCCTCAAAATACCATCACGCCATAATCACATAAACCATACTCAGCTGCTTCCCTCGCCATATCGACGCCAAGTGAAACTAACTCCATACGTTAACCCAGAACCTAAGAACTATGTATGTATTCTGACTTGACAACGTTGTTGTGTGTTTGCGTTCTCTAATTGTAGATCGTCCTATTGCCACAGAGACTTGAATCAAATCCAGATCTCGGTTTCAATTATTTGTCCACGTACCTGGAACGCAATCAGAGTTCCAAAAAAATTGAAGACGAAAAAAAATGAAGCCTTGCTGTGAAATGTGCGAAAGTTACGACATATATCGTCGACAGGCGGCTCTTCTGCAGAAAACGTTTGCATCGAAAACCAAAATCACTTCAGATCCAACTGTCGGCATGAATCCAGTATTCTCAACAGCAACTCTCTCAAAACACGACGTCCTGCACAATGATGTCCGCTTAAGTCGTTCACGGAGCAATTACTGCAACAGAAGTCATAAAACGCCACCTCAGCGAAGTTTAAGTGTCGGCAGCAACGGGAGTAGTACATGCGAAACATTGTCGTCCGTATCGTCATTATCGCCGACAGCAAGTGTCCTGCCCGCATCATCGTCTCTGTCATCTTTGTCGTCGTCTACATCAATGTCGTCGCCTTTGGCATATCCCCCACCAGGAGGTGGTCTAGGCATTTCTGACAGTTTTATGGATGGACTGGGACTTGACGGCTACCACCACCAACTGGGAAGAATGGGAGGCAGCACAGGAGATGAACGAGGCGATGCTACGTACCGGAGTGTGCCTGCTGCTGTTGGGGGTACAATGGCTGCCAATTTGGCACAGTCGTTCACCCTATTGCATCATCCTCAGCTGCATCATCATCCAATGCATCATTATCGTGAAATGCTATATGCAGCAAATCTATTCAGTCGAGGTAAATGTTTGGTTTGGCTTTCATTTTTTTTTTTTGGGATCCATTATTTTGCTGCCTATATAATAGTTGGCACATCCTGCCGAGTGTTTAGGTGGTGGCGTGGGTTTGGGAATAAAATGCAAAAATTCCATGGTTTTCATTGTACAAGAATGATGGCTTAAGAGTGGCCTCATAAAAAAGTTCGATTAAATTTACTCATAAATTCACGGATCGTGTACATATTCCCTGCATCCCTCGGCTATGTGCTTCCCACAGGAGTTCTTACAGAAATCACGTGACAGTTGCGGAGGTAGGAAAAACCACAAAGTGCATGTGAACCGTTTCGCTTACACTGGCCTCCACCTCTTCTGGCCGGGAACAAAAGAACGACTCTCGGGCGGCAAAAACTCTGAGACCTGTTCTCTCATAAAATGCAACTTATGCAGCTCATATAGCTGACCAACTGAAAAAACTGCATTTTTCGCACAACAAAGAGAAATTAGTTAACAGTTGTGGCCATCTCCTGCAATGCATGTGCATACGTATTTATGGAGTAGTTCCTCAAACGAACGTGTTATGTGCTCTCCCCGACAACGGACGACCGACGGAAGAAAAGCTTAATGACCCAGCCAGCCATCACATAGTCATCCGATCCATGGATAGCCTGAGAATGTCCAATGGAAATCGTAGTCGAGGAAATGACCCTCACTGTAGTCGCGTTACGGCCGCGAATTTTTCTCTCGTTCCGTTCTTTGAAGTAGGTTAGCTACAGTAGAGGAGATCAGAATACACCAAGTGGCCGTTACATTCAGACGTTCATACATATGTAATGTCTGCAGGTATTCTTGAAGAAGTGGTGGACCGACACGGACGAATGCATTCAGGGGAGTAACTTCTTTGTTGGTCACGTCGATGCGGTGGTGACTTTCTTTTTGGTCATGTCGCAGTCAAGTGTAACCAGTTGTATGCGAGATCGCTTGATTTTTTTTCAATTTTGTTTTTGTTGAAGCGATGGGTCAGGTAGTCTCTTCGTGAGTTGATGCGGAGCTTTGAGTCTTGGTTATCTTTTGTTCCTTTTTTGTTTTCTTTGTAATTTGTATAATTTTGTACCGTTTTAATAGTGCTACATGCTTACGAACGAGGTGCTGTTTCTGGAATTGTAAAAAAGTCACGCAAGTCGCATGGTGAATCCGAACTGTGAAAAGAGTGGTTCTGGAATACTCACTTTGTGGATGGTACATTTAGCGTATCTTCTAAAGGGAGCGTTTGACTTTTGTATCCTTTCCAACCCCAGCAACAGACTCTTAATAAATGCTTCCAAATGTCTTGTCTAACAGCATATTAGGTAGAACATGTTTGTCATCTACTTTACACCACCTTCCTCTTATGATATTGAGCAATTGCACGCTGCTTCCACTCTTCAAGATCAAGCAGAATAGGGTTGGGTGGGGCAAGTTGGACCACTTTCCACTTGAAGTTTCGTAAATATCAAAGGCGCCGAGTCCATGTGACCCATCTAACGCCCCACTAACGACAAGTTGGGCCAAGGGCGGGAGTGGGAAAATGAGCTCCATAAAGGACAAAACGGCTGAATTTTAAACAGAATTTTAGGCCACCGTTGGGAGTGTCGGTTGTCGAAAAAATTTCAATCGAGTGATAATCATATTGTGATTTAAAAACGTGCATAGGACACATTTGTGTACGTCTGACAGTTAGGAATGTCTTATCTCTTACTCCGTGTTCACATGGTCGCGTGAAGGGGCATTAGATACAGAGTACGTGTGAGGCCACATGGATTAGAGGGAGATATGTGGGCTTCCCCGGTACAGAGTGAACAAGAACTTGTGTGCGTATCAAAAAAAAACCGTGTGTGAAAATAATGAGAACTATCGGCATATGGTGTTAATTCACATTCCAATGGGAACTAATCCCATAAAATTAATTTAGCTCCAGGCGCTTACCTGAGAGTTGTTGACATACCCTCAGCGGAGCGACGAAGTTAAACCCTGCGGGAAAAAAGGCTTAAAATCCTGGCAACGAGCGAAGCGAGCCACCCCTCTCATTCCTTAAATTCACCAGACTTTCTTACATGCTAAATTTCAAATTAGCCAAATTGGAAATTTGGCGTTACTTCGGGATTTAAAACGACATAAAGCAAAAGTTATCATTTTCAGGCTTTATTCCGTAAGGTCTTTACAAGCACGCAAGTTTTTTGATAGTCTTTGGAAAACTTGAATAGAAAGAACACAGAACCTTGCACCTACTAAAAATCCTATAGTCGCCCAGGGGGGTTGCAGGGTAGGCACATGCTCCCCAATGTTTTTGCGTTATTTCATTTCTTACGGGCATTATTTCACAGCCTACAACTTTTTTTGACTACAAACCCAAAAAATACAGAGATTTTGCTTAGAAACTTTATTAAACCGCTTTGGTGTGTTGTGCTCTATGTTACCCACTACAGAGTGTGGTGAGTTCTATATTGAACCATTTTTTTAATTACTGTGTTTTCCCTTCGAAATATAACATCGGATACAATTTTCTGCGTTCTTTGCTTTATGTGCATCAGGCAGACGAGTAGAGAAAGGTTTTGTGTGCTAAAATGGGTATTCATCGCCGGTCAAATCGGAACAGTACTTGTTGAACTAGGACATAAAAGTGGCTAAGCAAGCGCATTAACAATGCTTGCACCCGGGTTCTATGAATCATATCAGGCTCCACTAGGAGACCTCAAATCATATACGATACAGCTGGAGACCCTTCAGGTGATAATTGATGCCTTTGCTTTTATTTGCTGCGGGGCGGAGGGATCATCTGAAACAAGCTCTAGACCATAAGTAGGTTTTTCCAATCGCGTATGAAATCTTTTTAAATCATTGCGTGACTGAATCAGCTGTGACCCACTCCAATCAGGATCTAGGATCCGTTGGCACCGATCCTTAGGTAATCCACTCCAATGCTGGGTTCAATTGTTTTCTTATTCTACGCTTCCACCCAACGAAACCGCGAGGTTCCATCAATTTACTCCGAACCTGCCAGATTCCGCCATACTTTTTCGAGGTCTGGAAACATCGCGGTTTCTAATAAACCTCGTTGCAGACCCCCTCTGAAGTCATCCGTCCGTGAGAGGTTGTCATAGCGAACAAGCCGACACTGTGAATTTCAGTTTATTTTGGTGTTCATTTTCTCATTTTGTCTCTTTCTTTTCTGGTGTTCTGACACTATTATGTCCTGTCAACTGACAGCTATTCTGGCGGCCATTTAAAAAATTGAGAGCAAGTGACATTTCATTAATGTCGGTGGAAACGGCCTATTGAGGTTTCAGTAGAAGTTCATCCTGACCTCGCGGTTTCTGTCCAGGGGAAACGTTTCAGGCAGCTGAATGAATAGTTGCCTAACGTGCTTTTCCTAGTGGTTAAGTAGTTTATTCTTCTTCATCGTCCCTACAGCTCCTGCAGAAGTCGTTGTGGGGAGCTCCCTTTCTCCTAGCGTGTGTGAAGCCCAGTTGCCAGTAATAATGTCTACGACAATAGTGATTCCCTTTCTGTTTAGTTTTATGCGTGTACTTGTGATTTTTGTTCGTTTTAATGAAGGCCAAATTTGTCTCGAGTCTACTTCCATCCATCTCCCACTGGTGATATTGGTGACATCTGTCAGTAAGAGTGTGTTTATTACTTGAAGTAAGGCGTAGGACAAACCACAAATGATCGGAGCTTGATACCTGCAGATTATCGAGAGCGATCTGGCCTATGCTAAATTAAAGAAGACCTCATAAAATTTGACAGGAAGGATGTGTGTAAAGTAACTGGGTGCTAACTGGCCACTGCCTCGTAGGCAACCATGCCAGAAGACTTGGCGACCTTATAATGACTTCTGCAGAAGCTGCATGGATGAAGATGAAGAGGAAATATACTACACTACCTCGGAACATGTCCTGCACTTGCGAAAACTAGAAGAAGAGAGATTAGTATTCGAGAGAGAGTATTCGCCAAGCAAAAACTACTTCCACCACCTTGAGGATCTGAGTAACATATATCCAAGAGATATTCTACAATTTCTTAAAGTCACTCAATGGCTATAAAAAAATGGCCAGAAGAAATCACATATGAGCAGCAAACCCCAAGAGGAAATCACTACTAGGTCAAAGGGTAAATTGGATTGTGGACACTAAGCCGAACGTGACGGCACAATGGACGAGATGGCCTAAGTGAGCATGATGTCCTTATAATCATACAGTCAGTTTACCTACCTACCTAAGCCTCTATCATTCTGGAAGAATGTCTTGTGGTATAACGAATCGAAAATGAATCGCTTCAGATCGGACGGAAAGCGTCATGGACGCCATCACCGAAGCAGGCGGTTAATCCACGCTACGCTGTGTGAGACACTGTATATGTGCATATATAAATAATTCGGGCAGAATGATATTAGAGGTGCCCCTCTCAAATCGGGGCACCTCTGAATTGGTTCTCACTTTCTTAGTCCCTTGGAATGCCCCATTTAGGAGGTTTCACTGTATCTTGCTGACACTACTGCTTGTGAACTAGATGGTCATGATTGAACTGTCATAACATTTTTACTCATATGGCTGAAAGGTTGGGGTTTTGTATTTGCACCAGGATCAGCTGAACCGCATTTTTTATTCCAAAAATTTCGAAATTCTAGGCAGGGAAAATATTTTATAACAGTACTATACCAAAACCTTTTCCACAGAATTCCGATCAAAGTTGCCAAAGACATCAGTGCTATATCTCTTACCATTTAAGAGCCTATAAAGGACAAACAAAAAAACAACAAAAAAATAGATTTAACAGAAATAATTTCAAAGGAAGCATACACATGTCAAGCGCAGCAAAATTATAAAGTTCTGTTCGTTGCAACGAATGTCAATTGTGGGACATATTTGCCTTCTCTTTTTCTCTCAAATAACAACAGTCAACAGAAAGTGTTCCGTCACTAGGTGAACGTTTGTCGTTTAAATTGTAATCGACAAGAATATTTGAACATTTTTTTTTTTGCTAACTCCAATGAGGATTTTTTTTTATAAAAAAAAATTGAACATCTCTCTTCTTTAAATGAGTTTATGTCGGTCAACTGAATTATGCAGCCGACACGTCATCAAAACTGTTCCCCAAGCTAGCCTTCATTTGTTCAATTGTATCCCAGAGCTCACAACTCATCACATTAGCAGTCAGTCCACATCAATTCGCACAATTTTCAGTATTATTCTGTGAATCAACTTTAATTTTGCAAATAACCCGTCAATATATTCCGAATTCAGCATCAATCAATCGGAGAGCCAATAGCTTGCATACAAATTACCAAGCGATATCGTTTTGATAGTCTGAGTCCGCATGCGTGTCCGCCCACCCCCACCGGCACATTAATCATCGCTTCTGGAAGTAGGCTTATTTTCCTTCACCCACCGCCGAACGGTGTTGTTTTTTTCCTGATTTTGCGGGGAATCAAGACGCGTCATTCATGCTCAGCCACGCCTATTTAATAAGCTCACGTTTTTATTCGTTTCCCTTTACCTAAGAATTCATCTCTCCTCTTTATTTTTTTTTTTTTTTTTTTGCTGCGAATGGGGTTCGTCTGCCTATTAGCTGTCAATAATTTGTCACGCATCACAGAAGCACGATTGTCACACGGTATGTCGCACGAAATTCGTCTCGATGATCACGACGATGAGCGAATGGACAGAGGAGACGAACAGAAGAAAAGTGCCTAAGCACACCCATCACTCAGTGACGTTCGTTACGTTTGGCTAGTTAGTCAGCCAGTCAGTCAATCAGTGGCAGACAGATTTGAATATTTATGGACCTTGATGACCGCCGCGGCGCAGAGTGTGTCTGCATGCCTTCAAAGTGAAGAGGGGGAGTGAACTGTAGACTCTCTGTGGTTCTCTGCTGTGGATGGATGTCACGACGGTTTTTATGGGAAAGAATGCAACCGGCGCGGCGCCGCATCGTCGTTGTGAAAATGCTCACTTTGTTCTCTTTCGTTGAAAAAGAAAATGAAAAATACTACACACTATCATTTAACGCATTAATATTCGAAAAGGTAGAGTCTGGTAGCTAATCGAATTGTGGAATCAAGTTATGAGTTTGTCATCGATCCAGACAAGAGGTAATAATTTATGTGATTAGGGTAAATTATTTCGCTAAATTGTTTCGATGACATTTATGTCACGCCATCCGTGAGCGGCGGTAATAACCGCCTTAAGTGTGTGACAGGGAGTTTGCTTTGACACTTAAAATATTACTTCATTTGTTATGCAGTGTCCGATATGATGTGTAAGGATTTACATTTTGTAACATGCTCTTGATGGAGACTTGCCGTCATGGGCTATTTGACAATTTGTTGTTGAAGGCTTTTTGACACACAGCCATGTCTGACATTCACACAGCATATAGGCATGTTTTTAATTGCTATCAAATGCATACAATGGTTGGTGGTGTATACCGAAAAAAAATAACTTAACATTCACTTAAACGTCCTGTCGAATTTATAAATTATAAAACTTTTGCTTTTCCTTTTCTTGCAGGTAAGTGCGAAGCCCTAACAGACTGGTGCGAACTTCATTTCAGAGACAGTGGTAAGAGCAGCAATTATTTTTTTTTTCCTACTTGAGCTGTAGACGATTGAATTTTATTTGGATCTGATAACGAAAATCTTCATTTGTTCTATTTAAGCTTGTTACTCTTTAGCCGAAGTGCTATATGACTTCACTTTGCATGCATCTTGATCATTGAATTTTATATTACTGTAAGTGTCACAAGAGAGAGTAAACTTCTGTGTCGCATGTTCACATGATCTTACACAGTCTGTTCCGTTTCCGATGAGACTGCTCTAGGAATAAAGAAGGCGCACTGCATAGCTTCTCCTTCATGATATTCATTCGAAACATGTGTGACAGTCCCGAGGCGGAATAGCCTTGAGGATGTCGGTCAACTCCATGTGGGTAGTATTAATTGCACTGTAGGCGTTCGCTTTGAATGTTTAGGAAACAGTTGCAAGTCAAACGGCGTTTGATCAGGCTATTACGACGGGTGGTAGACAGTTGGGATGTTTTTTGTTTGCTAAAATTAGAGCTTTATGCATCGGCGCATTGTCATGCAACAAATGCCAACCGCCGGTACACACAAATAATATTGAGCATTCACAGTCTGGAGCGGTTATTGCGGCGACTCATGCGCTATTAAATTTGCCGTGCCTACGTTCAATTCCCTAGGTACGAGAAAAATGATTCCATCTCATTCGAGTTGCTGAAAAGTAAGTTTCCTGTCTAGAAAAAGCTTCTCAAGATTGTAGGTGCATCCCAATAATACAATCACAATATCACGCCCACCATGAGTGGTTGTTGTGGAAACTATGCACTGGCCCAATGCGGGCAAGAAATTGATCATCCCTTTTATGAATATGTATTTTCAGACACGGATGATGAGGCAATTCGTCGCTTAAAGCGTGCGTTGGGGGAACCTGGAGGAGATTCAACCACAAACTGCATGGGTTGTGTAGCGACGATAATCTAGCCAGTTATCTGCGGTTGAATCGCCTAGATCCTAGGGTAACTGGGCCGATATAGAACTCGGGGGAAATATAGAACTTGGCACCTCGTCGGAGATGATTACAATGCCAGCAGCAGAAATCTACTTCGGTTACTGTTACTGTGTGACACTACGTTTTTATACGAGTTTAGTGAGAAAATAGAGCAGTGCGAAAAATTCAAATTTGAAATGTGAGTGAGCACGCACCAGCCTCATAAATTGGAAAAGGACAATCACAATTAATTGAAATCTTCAAACTGAAAACCAAATTCAAGCAGACCACGATACTGATGATACACACATGCGTGTAACTTGCACACAGGCAGTGTATGTATGATCCGTTGCAAAAGACTTCCTGTGTTCTCAACAGAAATGTGGTTTAATGTATCAGAAATAGGAAGGGGGATAGCCATTAGTACATTTGTACCCCTTTCCAATCCAAGAAGTGTTTTTCTTCTTGTTTATGTTGCAAGTTTAACTCACGATAAGATCTCAACTGAAGCTTGGACAGTCGGTCGACGACAGCGTTCTCCTAAGGGCGCTAGATGTTTGTTTTTCCTTTTCAAGCAACCGAGAACGCAGAAATGTCAAAAACAAGTGCCAAGCTGCTGGAATATGTCGTTTGGGTTTTCACATTTTTAAGATTAGTACAACTCCGAGGCGGTTGTTTTGAGTTACATTAAGCCTTTTCACACGCTGTAAACTTGGCATCTGTACCGAAAGCTTCCGCTCCGAACACGCTCATGGCCATCGACATGAAACTTTGAACCAGTTCTTCAACAATCTTTGGTGCTACAGTCCTCTCCACCCCAGGTTATTTCAGGATCTTCATCACAGGTTCCGAGTCGAAGAATCATAGGCCAAGTTGCCTATGCGATCCCCCAGCCACTGCATATGCTCATGATCAGGAGACATCTGGCTAGGCTAATGTCGCCATACACTCTGTACCAGTTCACGACTTTGTTTTACTTTCTCATTTGTTGTGTTCGGAAAAATTCATCTCACAACGACGCCTTCTTTCGAAAGAATCCTGAACTCCTTGCTTATCGTTAAAATTTTGATTACATATTTGGATTATTTTCTCAAGCTTTTTTACATGAAATAATTCTCCACGAAGTGTTGCTTGCGATATTCACTTTTGCCTCGAATTAAGTAATCACCTCAACAATTGCCGCAAGGCTTCCGATTTGGAAGCAATTTTCCACTAAATTGCTGGTCCACCTCCTTGCCAATCCCCCTTATCAACGGGCAAACAATCAATTTTCGTGCGCAACTGATGTTTAAATGCATTTAACTGTTAATCTTAATTCTCTTGAATAACTCAATCAAGTTTGGCAGTGCACGATAGCCTTTCATAATCATCGATCAACCCTGTTCAAATCCTCGCAATCAAAGGCCTAAATCTACACGAGCAACTTTCTCGAACTAAATCCTCGGTAAAAGATAGGATAGATACTCAACGTCGCAACATTTCCTATTTTGCCTCGGGTCATGAAATAAACTGAGCCACGTCATCGCCCGATTCGTGTATGTGGACGTTGATATTCCACTGTTTCCTATGTATGTACAGCCTTCTGGTACATGCGGCGAAACAGTGTACAAGAGGAACTGGCGGCTTGAGCGTGTACGATTGTGCAGATGCCCCAATTACTGGAGAGCTCTGACCAGGTTCAGCGTTTCCATCCTCTGCTGCCTCGTTCCTCAGCCAGTCGTCGAGCATTCAATTGGAATTCCCCATTTAGCCACCGGTTGGCAGTTCGGGACATGACTACTCCCCCTTCCGTGGTAGCTGTCTCCCTCTCATGGCAGATACGGGTGGTATCTGAGAGAAATTAAGCTGCACGTAAATATGGATGTAGGTGCAACGACTGCCTGCTGTGCTGTGCAGTTGGCTGCCATTAATGCTACCGCTGTTGTATCAACCAGAAACTGTCGTCGTCGCAGTCGTCGTCTGATGGTTGTCCTGAATCCGCTGGCGAAGCAAGGTGAGATGAGGACGTAAACTCCCCGAAGCATATTTCCTTGCTGCTTAACTGCATGCGCGCGTTTTTTGCAGGGGGCTTGAATTCATACGGTTCAACATGTAATCGGATTTCTGATCATTTTTTCACCTACTGCGCTGCACATTTACTGCGTGGACTTGATAATGCAAAACTTTGCGCACTAAACTCCTTATTCGCAATTTGTTTTCACTTGAATTCACCGATGATGGTGGACTTGCAAAGAAAGCCATCTCGACTTCAGTACGGAATGCGATTGGAGTGGAGAAATGTGAGTGCACCTTTTCTTTTTATTTACAGTTGTGTTCAAAATAATCGTAGTGTCGATTGAAACTAAAAACAAATAATTATTAGACATCAAACAAAAAAATGGGTCTTAAACAAAAGATAACTTGGATGTAAACCCCTTATTCTTTAAGATTGATTTGCACCGACGTGGCATGGAGTCCACCAAATCCTTGCATCTCTTGGTTGTAATATTCCGCCACACGCTTTGCACTACTTGCCAAAGTTCTCTATTATTGGTTGGCTTTGCGTTCGCCACAGCTTTCTTTAAGTCACACCACAAGTTTTCTATGGGGTTAAGGTCTGGTTACTGTGCGGGCCACACCATAACATTAACCCCATTGACCCGAAACCATTGCTTGGCTTTTTTGCTGGTATGTTTCGGTTCATTATTTTGCTGAAAGACCCAGATTAAAGGCATTTCATATTCTGCGTAAGGCAACATTACCCTTGCAAGAATATCAACATATACAGTCTCGTCCATGATCCCAGAAATAAGATGGATGGGATGGATTGGTAGGAACAACAGCCCCAAACCATTATTTTTGAACCGCCGTGTTCTATGGTCTTTAAAGTGTATTGAGTGCGATATTCCGTGTTTGGAGGACGGCGAACATATTGACGGGACCCACATGACCCACATGCTCTCATCAGTCCATGATATATTGCGCCATTTTTCCACAGGCCAGGTGATGTGTTCTTTGGCAAAAGCAATCCGAGCTGCTATGTGCTTCTTAGAGAGTAATGGTACCTTGCGGGGACTCCGAGCGTTTAGCCCTTCATTTAACAGCCGCATGCGGACTGTGACAGCACTAATACTTAGCCCCAACTCCTTTTGGATGACATTTGAAGGTGCAGAGGGCTGCGTCTTGCTATATCTTACAATTCGCCTGTCCTCCAATGCTAATGTTTTTTTTTTTCGTCCACTGGATTCGGGCTTATGATGGTGGTTTATTGCGTTAGCTGTGTATCGTATGATTTCTTGAATTTCTTTATACGTTGCCATCTACTCATAATTTTAAAATGAATTTTCTCTCCTGCTCTGTGCAATGCTTTTTGCGGCCCACTGTTTAATTTAAAGTTCAAGATTTTACTATAATCTAAGTTAAAAATATTTAATTGTTCTTACTTTTATGTTTCTACCTGTAAATTTAATTTTTTACCAAATTTTAAGTCAGTTAATTAGAACACTACTATTTTTTGAACAGCTGTATAAGCACTTTGCCAAGCCTTTAACGACTGACTGATACTACAACCGACATGCAGTGGAAAATATGATCAGTATTTGTTTTGTCAATTACCGTTATACGTTTTTGCAGGCTGCATTCAGGGAAAATGTAACAAAATTTGCTTGCAATTGCTCGGGATATGAAGGGTGAATATAAAAAATTGGCATGGAATTACTTGGGATATGCAAATTAAAAGTGCACTACTATTATTTTGAACACGAACGAGTAGATTAGATGTGAATGAGGGGAAAAAATGTAAAAGACGTTGAATAATGATATACAGTGGTTGACAACTAAATAGTACACTTGCGCTTTTATCAATTACAAGGCAGTTTTCCAGCCTGTAATAATATAATAATTTGTCTCTCTTCTTTTACTATTTTATTTAACGGAATAAACAGTATTTAATTGCAGAAAGATGAGAGCAACCATGCAAAGAATGAAAAAAAAAAGATAAAAAATATATTGTTATACTATGCCTGCGCACATAAATAGCATAACATTAAAGTTATTAAATATCTAGTTAACAACATATTCTGTGGAGCACTGCTGTGTAGTACCTTGCAATACTTTCCTCTTAAAGTTGATCGTTCTCTAGATACAGAATTCCAGTCGATTTGAATTTGGTTCCACGATTTCGCAATTCTTGGTTTTACTTGTGATGTGATGGTCTAGATCGTTCCACAATTTCAGATCGATAGACTGGGCGGGCCATTTTCTACAATGGTGATCGTAAACCTTCGCAAGGCGAGAAGGGTGCTATGAATCGTTATCAAGCAAATACGCCATGTTAGTAGAATACATTCTTCGGTAAAAGGGATCAGGTGATATTGAAATACGTTTGTACACATGGGGATCCATTTTGGTGTCCATTTTTATAATTGGCCACATGTCATGTCCAGAAAAGGCTTCCACACCATCAAATAACCGTCGCCTTTCCTAGCTTTTTTTTTGGCTGTTTACTTGGACCTGTGTTGTTTGTTAGGTGGAAACATACCTTTTCCTATCTGATCCAAACCTGCAAAACATTTACACTCCACAGTACATTCTTCCAAAAAATCGTCGGTTTATGAAAGTGCCGTCCTACAAAAGATTGTTTTGCTCTTAAATTTGTGTAATTACTGTATTTTGTTTAAAGGGCGGTTGCTAAAATGTTGGTAAATGTTTGTGAAATGCGAAATTCGTACCCTACTACTAAAGGTTGATTTTTTAGCTATTATCTTTGTGGCAACACTGGCTTAAACAGCTGACGCACATTTCGTGTTTTGTTTCATTGTCAAATATCTTCAGTTTGGTCTATAATTTAACCATGAATTCGTTCGTCTTACAAACGATCAACGCTTGTTAATCAAAATGCGTGCTCTGTTAAGAAAGTTCATCGCGCGCTTCTTCCATTTTATGGTCAGTTTAAGACGAAGCTCATTTTTGCCTCAATGGGTACGCAAATAAGCAGAATTTCCGATTTTGGAGTGAATATCAGCCAGAAGCATTGCAAGAGCTACCAATGCATCCAGAAAAAGTCACAGTTTGGTGAGGTTTATGGGTTGGTGGCATCATTGGACCGTACTTCTTCTAAGATGATGCGAATCGTAACGTAACTGTGAATGGTGAGTGCTACCGTGAGATGATATCCAACTTTTGTTTGCCCAAAATGCAAGAGCTTGACTTGCATGACATGTGGTTTCAACAAGACGGTGCCACATGCCACACAGCACGCGCAACACTGAACTTATTGAGAGGCGAGTTCGGTGAACATTTTATTTCACGTTCGGGACCGGTCCTAGATCGTGCGATTTAACGCATTTAGACTATTTTTTTTGGGGCTATGTTAAAGCACAGGTCTATACAGACAAGACCAGAAGCATTTATTCGTAGCATACCGGCCGAAATGTTGGGAAGAGTATGCCAAAATTGGACCATTTGAGGCGCAGTCAAGGTCAACATTTGCAAGAAATAATCTTCAAACATTAAATTATATGGACCGTACTATCGATTCAAATAAAGATTTCATGCATTTTTCTGAATTGTTTTTTTTTTACTTGGATGTTCTAGAAAGCTCATATGCCATTTTAAGTAAAAGAAAAGGAATTCATTTCAGTGTTGATAGTTATAACACCTACAATGCAATGTAATGGTGGTCAGGTTCCAGAACCTTGTTCAAAGATCCGCGCAGAAGCTGCGTTAAGTTGACACCACTTTTACAAATCCATTATTTTTTGTGTGAACTGATATTTGAGAAATGTAAACAGCTAACAAATTGGGTTGTCGTATATAATAATATATATAATACGTTTCATAACGAGTTGTCCGTATAGAGAGTTGTCCCGGTTAGAGGCGTGGGTTGACACGATGGAGCCGCGCCACACTTAGGACCTGTTGGGCCAATTGTGATGCCCATGGGATGAAACCTTCCTGCCGTACTACTCCATTTAGGTGTTGGTGTTGTGAATGGCTGCCGTTGTAAGTGTCACTTGTGGTGTCCTTTAAAAGCACTGTATTTGCAACGTTAAAAGGTCTCTGATGCGCCACTAATATTGAAAAAAATACAATTCGCGCGATAAACAATTGGCTGTTGTGAACAAAATTTAAGGATTCTCTAAATGCAATTCACCGACTGTCTGCCACTTGTGCTGATCACTGTATTAAACTCCTACAGTCGCCCCAGAGGCCATATGTTAAGATAATTTTAGAAATTAGTTCCGCAAAACCCTTTCAAAAAATGTTCAATCCCAATGGTGACTAGACCAAAATGGTTAGCTGTAGCTACGACGCTGACTAAAGTTTTTTTTAGACAGTGAACCTAAAAACAAACTGTATTATTCAAAATACCTGACAAAATTATATCGAAGATCAACACACGTCAATTTATGCAAGTTCACCTCTCCATCTCTCATTGATAGAGTATAGAGTTTCTCAAACTAACTAATAGGAGCAAGCACTTAGCTGCTGCAGAAGCAAAAATTCAAAGTTCACTTCTGTCTGCAGCACTATACAAACAAAAGGCAGGAACATATAATTCGGTTCCATAATAAGCACTAAGAAACATTTTTGGCTGTCTTAAAATGGCATATAAAAATAAGAAAGGAAATGTAAGGTTTTATTTTATTTGTATTAAATTTAAATATTTTTTATGAAACTATGTTTATGTGTTAACCCATTTTTTATCCATGCTATATTCTGGAAGGAAAAAATGACAAATCCCGCGCGACCTCACCCTTTCTTCATGCAATGCAGTGCCATTAACTGCCGCAACTGAGAAAAGTCGATTCAGATGTTTCCTTTCCAAAAATTGTTTTCCTGTAAATCGAACCATATTTAAGGACTTGTAGCTGGCCACTCCTCTGCCCATCTAGATGACGACAGTCTGGCAACGTGAGCTTATAGACTCGAAATCAGTTATTTTCCCATTCGTAATTTCCTAGCTAAAAGTAACTCTTTCATTTTCCTAATACATACAAATGGAACATTCCAGTCGCCAGTGGATTTATCACGATTCCCAGTGATTCCTTTCTTGTCAGTTTCTGTAAAAAAGAGTTTAGTGTACGTCTCTATCCTTCTCCAAAAAAGGATATTTAAGAAAATTATAATCACTACACTTTCCACACCAACCATATACACCACACCAAGCAAATACCAGACGAAGAAGAGAAAAAAAAAACCCCGAGAAGGTGCAAACATCTCTATTCAATACCTCTCTCTCACAGATTCTTGATCATCAGTTTTCCGCGCGATTTCCTAAGTCCAAACGATGCACAAAGATTTCCGTGATTGCATTACCGATTGGCACCCAGGTACGGCCAGATGCTTTACCAATATTTAAGAATTGAACGCACACATTCCGTCATGTCTTCCCACTCCTTGTTTGAACTGAACAACTTCACTGCAACTGCGACAGCAGCCACTTTGAGGATCTTCCCGGCAACCATGTGCGAACTGCAAACCGAACACCACACTCGCCCATTAAAGCAAAGAAGTCAAAAGCAGCAGAGTCACCATTCCCCATTGCGTTTTAACCGTCGCCATCGTTGTCGTCCAATGCGCGAGCAAATAAATCGCGGTCCATTAGCATAAAAAAATAGACACTTCCGCAATTGAATTGATTTATTTTAAAACGTGGTGGGTACACGTTATTAGCGTGTTGCACTGAAATCAATAGCCATGACCTGTGTATGTGTGTGTGTGTGTTGACTCCATAGTGGCTGCATCTATAGATAGTTGTCGTTGGTCAACAACATAAATCTTTTCAAATACGAGAGCATCTACAAGATAAACTGTACCGATATACGTAAATTTGTGCACATACATAAGCATTTTATTGTTATGTGTAACTAAAATAATCTCCTTTTTCTGAAAAAGTCGTCCAGTTAGATAGGTTTTCTTGTCTAGCTTTTCACGAAGAAGGAAATCAAACAGAGATGAGACATTAATTTGACTTTCAGAGTTAAGTCCTGGGTGTCCAGTAAATTGGTCCGATTGCCGTGCCGTTTATTTTATTTGAATGCGGGGTAAAACAGAACTCTTACCACTTTTCTGTCTGTTCTTCTATATATCTTCTTCTATATTCGCTCGAAAGTTAACATCGTTTTTGTGCAAGACCCTCATACTCTCGGTATGGTTCAGTGGCATATGCATTATTTGCACATTCAATTAGGAAGATCATTTGCAGGAAAAAAATAAGTCATCACTGCCATGTGCCTGTATGTAAAGTAAAGCTCATAGTCATACTTACTTACTTATCAGGCCAACGACCCCTGAAGCGTCTGACACTGAACAATAGCCGCAGCCCGTCACTGACGGTCCTGGGCATGTTTTTCATGTCATCTAAGCTTGTAGCCATAACTGCTTTCAATGAGCTTTGATGTGTCAGCAACATTGTCTCAGCCATCAACTCAGAAATGGATAATTGTTGTAGAAGTCCACCTCTAACCACCAACCCGATCAACTCCATCGATGCCAGTTCATGTGCAGTTTCTACTTGTGTTCCATGAGCCCAGACAGCGGGGTTCTGAAAAGGGCAGTTTGTGCCTTCGGATGTGGGGTATTCTTGTTTTCCCAAATTCGTGGAAATTTATGGCACTTACTCCTGCAACCCTCGGACCTGATCTGTGTGGTATTAAATGCGGCTTGATCTGCACCGTGCAAAAAACCGACAATCCAACTGCTCTCGGTTACATACAAGACAGAGTCAAGTCGCCATTTTCATGATGAACTTCCTAACCTTAACAAGGTCTCAGATCATATAGGGCTGTGGTTAACGTATGCCAAAGCTGACCAAATCGAAAGAAGAGATCCTCTAACCATACGTTGTCGAATGAATTCTCCAAGTTTATCTTACAGGGACCCATGCGCTGTTCCTTATCTTTATATATCAATGACAGCCCCACTCTGAATCACTGTTTCAGAACACTTATGACAGAATGTAACTTTTCAAAGGTCTTGCGTTTGGAAGAAGACTTCTATACCGAGGATTTGTCGTAGTAGAGGTTTCTTCGGCTGCACTACGCCGGGAACAATACATTACAAACAATGCTAATTTCCACTACTTGAGACCTTACATAACTTAACGACTTCTTTCGTAAATGCGTAGTAGTCTCTACAAGCTCGATTGTGGGGCAAATTGAATTTTTTGACTGCAAATATTATAGCTCTCTTTGAGTACCTATATTTCTTCTAGTCTTTTTTTTTTTTGGATTCCTGCGCTTCTTCTGACAATTTTACCGATACCGGCTGATACTCGATTATACTTTGGGCTCATTCAGCGAAGCAAGTAGCATATCAGGAGACGCTACACAGAAGGATGAGAGCAGTTCGTGAGCTCTACGAACTTAAAAGAAGGGAAGAGCACCGGCTCCTTAAAAAAGACAGAGCACGGGAATCGCACGATCGAGGAAAGGTGTGCGAAAGTTCTACCAACTGGACGAGGAGGGATAGCTCGTAGTAGGGTCCCCAAAGAAACGTACAAGCTAGAAAGATCACTTCTGTATAGAGATCAAAAGCTCCACACAGCTGATGACGTATATAGACCTATCGAAGATAGAAATATCGAGATGAAAGTCGAATAAAGGTCCCGATGAAGGCGCAGAACTCTCTAACGTAGCTGGAGGGTGAGCCCTACCGATGCACCAATTAAAAAGTGCTGTTTGCCCAGCAATGTGGGGAAGGCGTATACAAGTGGAAAGGATCTCAACCAACTTGGTGTGCGAAATTGAAGGCAGCTGGCCAAAGGCCAGTCACAGTCCACAAATCCACAACTAAAGGCCACACCCCGTTGCGTGAGTGCATTTAGATCCAACAGAAAGTGTTCTTCGCGCAACGCAAATAGCCGACTCAAAGATTACGTTGCCTGTACAATCCATTCTTATATAAATCTAGAAATGGCGTATTATAAAGATAGCCATCTCTCCTGCCCCTTAAACTTGTTGACAACCGTCAAACCAAGTTGACCAATCAGAGAACGACATTCGGCACTAACGATAATGAGATTCAAAATCTAATTAATTTATTGAAGAACAAAGAAATCATCAGGGCTTGATAAAGTAGGAAGTATGACCTTAAAAGCTTTACCAACGAAAGGATTAGAAATGTTGACATTAATTTTCAACCAGTGCTTAAAATTCTGCAACTCTGAAAAATAGCCAAAGTTATTCCAGTGTCTACACCCGGTAAACCCAAAGAAACTCTTTCGAGTTACAGACCCATTAGCTTAGTCAGTTGCATAAGCAAGTTACTTGAAATCAAAGAAAGACTCGATCATTGAAGAACACATTGAAGAAGGTAGTCTCAATTTGGGTTTCGTAAAGAACACTCTACTTGCCACCAGATCACCAGAATTAAGCGGCATATAAAAGAAAAATTCTTAGCGAAAGAATCCAATGGTGTGGTGATGCTGGATATACAAAAAGTTTTCTATACTCTCTGGCATGATGCCCTCTTACACAAACTTTATCAGTACGCTTTTCCGATCCCAATTATAAAAATTATACAAAGCTTCCTCAAAGTCAGACCATTTTTAGTATGTGTGGGTAGGACTTATGCATCTACCCAAAAAGTCGAGTACGGTCTTCTCCAGGCTTCAATCCTTGCACCTACTCCATTCAATGTATATGTATCCGATCGGCAACATTTTATTTTTTTTTTTTATTGATATTAAATTTATTCGTTTGCAATGGCAAAGCTAAATGCTTATTTACAAGAGGTTGTAAATGATGTGTAGGGGAGTAGAATGGAATACTTTTCTTTCAACAAAATCATTGTTTCCATTGTATAAAGCCCAAACTGGGTACCGTCAACATTTTCTCTACAATTTAAAACGTTAAATATTATTTAAAGCCTTTTGTTCACCTCCATATTGTCTCCAGTCCTACAAGCTGTTACATCTGGCTCTGCAAAAAAAAAACGTCTCGATGCATTTCCATCGTTTGTGTTTTTTAAATTATTGTTTTGGTTTATCCACCTCTTTTGGAAATGTAATTTCCTTCGCAAAGACGCTAAAAAAATTGACTTACACTCAAATCTCTCTAGATCCAAGATTTACAAATTTTTGCAGCTGAGCTTCTAGGGGTGTGTTCAGAAATAATTGCATTTTAAATTTCCGTTGAGTTTATTTTAGACCAAACACTATCGAACCCTTTTTTTAACTCAGCATAAAGTCAAAAAAGTGTGCTAAAACTTGTTCTAAAAAAACAGCTAGATTTCATGAAAAAAAATTCCAAAAAATTAAATTAGGTTGTATTTAATTCAAATACCAAGAAAATAATAAAAAATTAATGCGTTTTTAACCACTATACCAACTTTGTACACCCAGAACTCCAACGCAACTATACACACAATATCGTGAAAATCACCGGGGGAATTATTCGCCGAAAAGTGTAGTTCCCTGTGCCGGGAAAGTGAACGAGTTCCACATCCGATCTTTCCCGAAAAATGTGACATTTTCGTAACTGGTTGATTTGTCTTCTATTTACAAACAAAAATATAAGTAAATGCTTTAACTTAAGGCTTCATCGCTAATTTCTAATTTTAATAATTATATGTTAGCTTTGTGTTTCGCAAGCCTTTGACAAGGTTTGGCACGAAGGTTTGAAACACAAGCTTCGACAGTTCCTCCCGAGAAGATTTCACACAATTTTATCGAATTATCTAACTGATAGAATCTTCAGTGTGAAATATGGGAAAGAATACTACCTATTTAAGCCTACACAAGCTGGAGTACCACAAGGAAGTGTCCTTGCCTTGCGCCTAAACCAAGAAAGTAAAACTGCTGGATAAATGTAAGACTTAGTTGTAGTGGAAATATATTTTATTCGAAGGGAGGTGTTTTTACTGGGTAAAAATCCCTTTCGCTATGTGAGAACGGTCCCCGTAGTGTCTTTTGAAGATTTAAATAAATAAATAAATAAATAAATAAGTAAATGCTGGGAAACAGTGCACTCGCGGTAGAATAGAGTGAGCAGATTGAGTAAGTTTTTTCTTTTCTGATAGGTACTTACCACAAAATGAATTAGAATGAACTACGAAGTGTGATATTGATGTGATATCAGAATGGTGTACATACCTGTGTTCCTCGTTTTATTGAACGACAAATATTTAAAGAGATCTCATAATTGCAGAGCGAAATTAATGACAGTTGTTTGATAGTAGGCATGTTCTATACTCATCACAGTATTACTTTTACATGCGAAGCAACAACAAAATATATTGTGCTGCTGGCAACGCTTCTTAAATGTAAAGGAATTATCGGTATTGGTGTTTTAAAGTTCGATATAGGATAATGTAACCCAATTTTTTATCCATCCTTTGCTTATAGAACCATTCTAGTAAATAAAACCATATTTGTACTAACATTAGAAAACACATTTGACAAGAAATGAAATATAGAAGCGCTCTATTTTTTATTTTGACAGTTAATGCCATGAAAGTAAAGACACACACTAACTTATGACACAAAAAACAAAATGAGTAAAGAGCGTTTTATTGAGAATCAATACTGAGCTGAGTTTAGACCCTCAATAAAACACGCCTATAAGAGACACACGTGAAAATTTAATTTTGCAAAAATGCCTTTCAGTGCGCCATCTGTACTCCAGTTTTATCGCCACTTATAATTTTGTTTTGTTCGTCAAAGTCCACTGGCCGCGCTATACATTTGTGAATACACTGGAGTGAAATAGAACACGTTTTATATTAGCGGACCAAACTTATGTAACTTATCACAAAATCTCACCGAATTTGAAAAATGTCTTAAATGTGTTGGCTTTTAAAGTACAATGACCAAAAGTTCCGTATTTTGAATGTTCGTCCGCAAGAAGGCGGCGTTGGTTCGTCGACCCCTACGCACTTTGAGTCAACTTTACCCTGGTTCGATTCCCGGTACGAGCAAAATAATTTTCACGGGCCACCTCTTTCAAGCCACTGACAATGCTGACAATTCTGGGGAAAAACTTTTGGAGCAAGCATAAAACTGTAGGTCCCTTCCACTCATGAAAGAACAATAGCACCCACAACACGAGTGTTTGCTGAGAAGCTAGGCCCTAACCTTATGTCAGCAAAAATGCTTACATTTTACGGATTTGTTATGCGAACTAACACAATTTAAACCGCTACACGATTCTGTTTTTATGTACACACTGTAGTTATAAGTTGTACTAAACCCTCCTTGCATCACATTTATAAGGATTTCGATATGTCATATCATGTACATATAAAGTGTCCGCCTCTGTTGATTTTGTAGAAAACGTACATTTCTTGCTCTGTAGAAAATGGTCTCGCCTTTTTTTCACAAACTCTGTTAACAGTGTTTGAAGTATGATTGATTGCGATTTGATACAGGCCCAAATTGAGGAAATGCAAATGCACTCTAGGTGGCGGCCAGTACACATCGTCGTCACGCGAAATTGCCATACCCTCAAATCGCTCGTAGAATGCAGAATGTTCCATGTGGCACGCGCTTTATGGCACGTAGCACCGTCATGTGTCGAGACAACGTGCAGTCGGTATGCATCTCAACCACTTTCGGCCACAAGAAATTATATATGTACTTATCATTCATCAGCAGCGCTGAATGATTACCACTTTCGTTATGGAAGAAGTACTGTGATTTTCTGGAGATGTACATTTGGTACAGTGTCCCCTCTGACAAGTTTTATTGGTCGCACTTTAGAAATTGGTCGTCTTAATTAGAAATGATCACACTCTGAGAAAGTTTAACAACATATTCGCGTAGAGGTCATGGCTTTAATCTTTAACGCAACTGGAGATGATCTGGCTGGGCGCATGCACCAGCTTCAAAAAATTATAAATGGCTTCAAATGTTTGAAAGAACAGAAGAATGTATACGTTCGGGCTTTGCAGCTCTTCCAAAACATGTCCACGATCGAAATCCTGTTTGAGGCAGGGTAAAAGCAGCGTTCGTAGTGAATATAGAACAGATCGGAATGGGTCGGACTTTATCCATTGAATTGAGGGTGTGGCTATAGCAATCACATAGCAATGCCTTACTTGACTCCCTTGAGCATTTTGATAATCTCTCTAGATGGAATATCCTGATAGTCTATTCCTGCTAAGATGATTCTGTTCGTTATTTTATATGTATTCATCTGTTTAATGTCAGATTTGGTCACTCGATGAGTAGCTGTTGCATGGTCTTCTTTGATTGTCCACTGAGCTGCTGTGCCCTACTTTGGGCAGGTAGGAGTTACATAAGAAGTAGCCAGTAAATGCGCCACGCAGAATCCTTAAGTCAGGCTTGTTCAAATTTTATTGCCTCCTTGGTTCTTCTGGGATCGACCCTCATTCATTGTTTGGTGTGTGTAGTCCCTCCTGATTGTTCCAAAATTGGATACGGCATTTATTTTACCAGTTGTTTAATTGTTGTTGTATGGCCATGTTGGTAAATCCATGAACAGGGAAAGGCTCAATAAAAGGAGTACTTGCATTTTACTAATTCTGTTTCCGGACAGAGACAAGTGGCGTTCGAACGTCGTTATCAATGACCACTAGATTTCCCTTTTTAACCGACGACGGAGACAGGTACTACTGGGGCTGGATTCTACTCGGATAGCTTGCATAAACAGGGATCAGCAGAGAACCTGGCAATAGAGAAAGCAGCCAAGCACATTCAAACAACCGAAGTCCCACCATCAGATGTCACTATCTTTGTTGACAGTCAGGGTGCACTGAAGTCAATAGAATCATGTACGACGAGATCAAAGGCTGTTACGAACTGCCGCGACTCACTAAAGTCCATCAGTCACCACAAGGTCAAACTCTGCTTGAAGAATTGGCCAAATAAGGGTCTTAAATGGACATCAGCGAAGCGACCATATCACTGCAGCCACCGAAGAAATGACTGTCACGTGACAAGATCAACGTGGCCAGAGTTTAACAATGGCAAAACAAAAAAGCTTCTGGCGTTGACAACGCGTTCCGTGTGCTCGTCGGAGTGATCACAGGACACTGCCCCATTGGAGCAATGCTCCGGAAATGGAATGCAGAATCCAACGATCTCCAACGATCCAACGAAGAGATCGAAACGATTCAACATCTGCATTGTCATTGTCCAGCTCACCAGAATCGGCGCCTAGCTTCGCTGGGCCAAAGATTCTTCACATTCTTCATCTTCTAAGATTCCTAAAGACCACGGAGTGGTTTAAGCCATCTCGTGAAACAGGATAAGATTAATCAGAATGTGTACTCCACAAATGAAGGGATTCACAATGGGCCCTAAAGTCTCCGAGTGGCAGTGATGTCCAATCGTCACACCAAACCAAAACCTTACCTAACTTAACTGTCATTTCCATGACCTCGTGGCTCTCATGTGCTGGCACCCATATCTAGTCCAAAATCTTCCAAATTAAACGTGTCATAAATACAACACTAAAGTCAAACAAATTACACCCCAATTTTATTTCATAATAAATAATTCGGTTGTAAAGTGAAAGTATGCCTGAATGTTATCTCCAGCTACAAAAAGGTACAATTCCAAGGCATTACTTTATCCTCTTCGTTAAAAACCTCACGCATCTTCAGTCATATAAAGCAACGTAACGTATATACACACTTTTTCTCATTTTTCTGCTCTTATCGCGTGCTTTTTTGTAAATATAAATCATTTGTATTTTTTTTTTCTCTTGTGTGTCCTCTACGTACATATGTGTGTATCTGCTCCGCTCCCTTTTGCAATTTCATTTGTCAAAATCGCCAGTTTATGTTTGGTGAAGAAATAAGGCTTCAGTTCAACCGCTAAGCCTTTCTCATTTCTGGCGCTTTTGTTCCTGAGATGCACTTTACCTACCTCTAAACCTCTTTTCTTTCGGCGTGCATTCGTGTTGCTGCCTGCAATCCTGCACACATAAGTTTAAAACGAGCGAACCTGTTTAAGCAGGTGGCAGTGGAATTGATTGTAGAATGTGAACGAGTAAGTGGTCGCCTGTTCAACAACAGGGGGTATAGTAGTCAGTTGAAAGTGTGTACATATGTGTATGTACGTATTTATGAAAAGATGCGGAAGATAGATTTGCGGCCTCCTTCGAGTTGCATAAAGTGCAACAAGTCGCGCTAATGAAGAGTGGGGTAAATGACTGGTATTATTTCCGAGGTGATTAACGAAATTGCATATCATTGTTTTTAAGTACAATTTACAAAAGGTATTTAAACTGCATCAAATGACGAACGTATTTTAATCTATTGCTTATTGGCATTAAATCGATCGCATTCAGATCCTATGTAAACTTGAACATCAAAATTAACCCATTCTTTCACCGACATTGTGAATATGCATTCCGATCTCCTTTCGGTATTCTGTATTTAACTATCGTTTCGTCTTGAAATTATAGGACACATGCTATGCACTCAAACCCATGTCTTGTTAGTCGTTACAGATCAGATCCATTTAAATGAAAATGTCTCCCGGATATAAAATGTTATTTTGAAAGATTTCTGAAAGTAATTGGTTATTTATTTTCATTCCACAGGCTATTATCAACCAGCTGGTCCTTTAATTTCTCCACACGTGCTACCATCAGTTGCTGCGGCACCACCATCATCCCAGCAACAACAATCAAATATTTCTCTAACTGGACCAAAGGGCAAACAGATTCCTACACCACTTGATTCTGATCCAGAACGAGGACAACTGCAACCACCGCCTTCTTCCACATCGACTGTGGAGAGTTCTGACAGTGATGTTCTCATAACAGGTGGTGATTTGACAACATTCCGCTATCCAGCGCAACAGCTAAGTACTCAGCAGTCAGCAAACGTTGTCTCACAGCAGCAACAAAGTCAACAGCAACTGCATCAACAAGCCGCCGCCGCGGCAGCAGCAGCAGCGGCAGCAGCTCATCAGAGTGCACCACCGTATCCGAGATCAATGCATCAAATGCATTACACGTCGGCATATCCGCCCAATTATTATTCTCCCTACCCGGGTGAGGCGATGTGCTATTCGCCCTCCTATCAACCATATTTCTCAGCCAAAGTCTATCAAAGCGCTCCACCACCACCGTCATACAGACGTTATCCGCCGTATTATCAACCTGGACCACCAACTGGTCCGCCACCTCCATCAGATATTTACGAGCAGTCACCACCTTCCAGTGGTCAGCCACCTCCGACAGGACCACCAACGGGCACACAGCTAGTACCAGCAGGACCAGGAGCGGCACACACACAACACCTGGAGCATTATCCGGGTCCGCCTGGTTATTACTCGGCCTACAGTCCGGGCGGCGGGGGTCAATGCTACACCCGCAGCCCCTATATGGGTAAGGAAAAGTATGGTTAGCCACATACATGTAGAAACGTATGATTCACTAACGTAATCTCACATCTATTAAAAAAATGGAACAAAAAATCCGATGAATTTTTGAACTGTTTAGTATCTATGTGCCTGCATACGAATTGGTCTAATACGGAAGGCAACGTCCTCTAACAACGGGACTTGAGACCAAATGATTTCATTTCAAGAGTTCATCTGATTATTATTCGTATTTATAAACATATTTCATTTTATTTCATTGATTTCTTTTGTTTTTATTTTGTAGAATATCCACCACAATGTCCATGCCCAATGCAACAGTCGTGTCCAAAAAACGTCCATACTGGGCCTCATATTGGTAGCAACACAAGCAGCGGCAGCAACAACACCAGCAGCAGCAGCAACAACAACAGCAACAATACATCAGCACCAATAACTACCAACAGCAGCAGCAATCCCACAGTTGCAACAACAGCAACAATGGCACCAGCAGCTTCAGCGAATATAGCCACCTCGGCGAACAATGTGAACAACAAATCGAGTGTGAGCCCGAATTCGATGAGCAGCAACAACAATGTGTTGCCAGTGTCAGCTATGCTTAATAGTAGTGAAACTGTCAACGCTAATATCAGTAGTAATCAGCAACAGCAGTTGAATATCGGTAGAGGCCCAGTAACAAAAAATAACAGTAATCCAATTCACCAGCAGCAACAGCAACTGATGATGTCAGACGGAAGCGTCGGCGTTGATGCCGTCGCACCAGCCGCACATCATCATTTCCTACACCATTCGCATCATCATCCGCATTTGCTTCACCATCATGTGCAGTCATGTGATGAAATAGATCTATTAAAACCATTGAAATCAGAATTGAAATCTGAAGACATAGACGTCGATTCCAAGAGCAGTCAGTATGAAGAAGAAGTCATTCAGCCTCCAACACCGCCTCTTAATTACGATAAATCCTCAGAAGGATTGACAGGATCACAGGAAAGCAAATCTGAAAAAACCGGACAGATAAACTGTCCAATGGAAGCGTTCGATCTTACAATGTCTGTGGGCTCCCCAACAATGGTATCGCCTACCCCTCTTGTAGTCGGCCGAAAAGCTCGTATAGGTAAAACTATGGCAAGAGAAATGGTCTACGCCGGAGCCGCTGCGATACATAATCCCGTGCGATTGCAGCAGATGCAATCAGCTCAACAGCCCCAATTAGCACAACTTCAGCACTCCATTGGTTCACTAGCACCTGTACTGAACAGTCCTAGTCACCTGAGTCCAAATAAAACCATCGATCACAATTGTGAGGGAACATTGCCCTTGATTCTGAAAACTAAAATTAAATCGGAGCAAATAAAAACTGAAAAGGAAGAAGAAATGTCGGTGCTGCTGCCAGAGGGTGAAGACGCAAAGGAGCAGTTAAGCAAAATCAAAATGGAGCTAGAAATAATCGAAGACACCAAAGTCTCGACTACAGAACTGGATGCCGACGATGATGACATTGAAATAACAAGTCCAGCTTTGGATGGGCCAAAGCAGCGAATTAAAATTCTTGAGTCTTACAAAAGTCAATGCAAGAAATCCCCTCCCAACAGCTACAAGAGCCTCATAAAGCAAACCGAACCAAAGTCCTATCTGTGCCTCAGCCGTAAAATCGAGAAACGCAATCGGTACGGAAAGTTTAACAAATCGTCGAAAGACAGGGGGGTCCGCAAGCGTCAGCTGATTCTCACCGATCAACAAAGGAAGAGTCTTCGCATGCGAAAGAAAACACTGGCGGCTTTAGAACGAAAAAAACAAGAAAAGTTAGAGAAACGACAAGCTAAACGACTTGAAAAGCGCCAGGCTTTAAGAAGAGAAAAACTGCAAAAGTCTCTATTATTCAAAAGCAATCAATCAACAACAACTCCGCATGAAGCAACAACGGATTTGGTATCACGAGGCTATTTTTCAGAACCAGAGACACGCTGTGCATCATTATGTTCTACATCAGGCCGTAAAGTGAGAAAGTCTAAAACAGCGGAAGTGCGCTCAAAGTCAGAAACTAAGAAGCCTTCTCCGTCTTTGCTCAAGACAGAGCGATGGCTGCCCGCAACAACATCATCTACCTCAACCAAATCTGGCAAGAATCCATCTGCGAGTGCGGAAAAATCAAGAAGCCACAAAAAAGGAAAATCAGGAACAACTGTTAGTAGCAAAAAAATTAGCAAAAAGAAGGGCACACACTCCAGTAACGCAGCAGCGACGCAGGGAACTTCTCCAAATGTTTCGACATCTCCTACCTCATCTGATTGCGAGTGTGTCGACCAGAATCGTCTGACAGATATACCTGATAATTCAAGCGCGAATAACAACAACACATCGGAGGCAAATAACAATGATTGTTCAAAGAGCCCGCATGCTACAGCTAATTCTGAGACTTCAATTGAGGCTACACGAGATACTGATCATCCACCAAGTTCAAATGTTGCTTCTCTTCCCGTGCCACAACCACCGATTGTTGATTTTGTATTCCGGCTACCGGCTATACCGAGATACATTAGCAGGCAACATGGACCGATAAAGAGGATACGTTCGCGATCGAAATTCGGTTGCCGGAAGAGACAAAAGCATAAACATTCCATTTCTATCGAGGTCGACGAAACCATTCAACCTACGAGACCTGATGTGGTGCCCAAATGGAATAACGGTTGGCGCTGGGAGGGTGAACCATTCCAAGGTGCTGTTTTTCTAAATGTGAGTACACTTGACAAGTTTTACATTATTTTGATTTTGATTTGGAATCGGTACTGCCTGATATTGAAGCGAATAACATTTGTCGAGAAAATCTGTCACATTTGGCAATTTAACCCCACACGTGCGTTGACTTCTTTAGTAAACATGCTGGTTGCATGTGCCTACATCAGATGGGGACTTCAAAGAAAACTCTCAGTGATTCAGTTGTGTCGTGGAAGTAAATCTTAAATACATGTTGTTGGTCATCAGTTCTAAAAGGGTCACGCGGGTGAAGCTCACACGAAAGAGAGATCTCCACGCCACTCGATCCTCCGCCATAGACCCTAACTTATCAGGAGCTATGCTCAAGCGCAACCAGGCGAGTTTTTGAACATGGCCCAACCTGGGTTTGGCGAGCGGTCGCTTACCTCGTGGAATCGCATTCAAACTCGTGATGATGGGGACATTCGTGCCACGTTACCAAACTATCGAAGCATAGCCCTTTCCGTTCGAAGATGAAGCAGCACAACATTGAGTTCCTCGCTTACTGCTGTGTATCGGCGGCTTGTATTCGCGATTTTATTTTTTTGGTGATTGCATGCATTTTTCTTCCGAAATTGCAAGTGCAGTATTTTGTCACACTTAACTCTGGCTTTTCTCTCACTTTTAGTGAATCATGTGACTCGAGTCCCCAATAGTTTTCTCTTGTATCCTATGTAGTCGAGTACATCCGTTTTAGGGCAATTAGCAAACTCAGTACATTTCCCAGAGACCACAGGCTAATGTCGGGAGAGATCAGGAGGCCCTAAAATGAATTCCAGGACGTCCCTTAGACAACAAAGAATGTTGAATGACAATAAGGACCGTGTCATATGATAATGAGCCACTCTCGATACATGTGAAGTGATCACCCAATTCATGACTTCAAAACTGACTGCTGTACTACATTCAGAGACAGAGTAGAGTGGTTGCCCATGGAGGAGCAAACGAGTATATTTTTTTACTAATTCAAGCCTCTGTCGCTGGAATAAGGGTATAAGGTCTATTCGTTTTTCCATCTCTTTTGGCGTTCATCATCTTTGGTTCTTCGAGGTTGATATCGAAATATAATAGTTCTTCGACAAGCGAAAGATTTATTAAAAAACAAAATCGAGGGCATCCAACTCATTGCAATGACATACAAAGTACACAGTGCCTCAATCTTGTCGAGTGGGTATAACCACATTCATTCGGACTATATTTTCTTACAGAATGAGTTGCAGTAGCAATTCGTATTTATCACTTGCATAGACGTGCCCGAGGTATTCATGTCTTTTTTTTGTATTCTATACCGGATTTCCCATACAGTGCCCGACTGGGCGTAATAATCATTCGTTTATTATTGTGTCAACACAGGAGATGCGAAATGCTTTAAATCCAAATTTCCTCTTTTCTTATCAGCCTCTGATCTGATAAACTGATCAAAGCATTTACTGATGTGAGCGAAAAATATCGTGAAAATTCTGATAACATCTGGAATTTTTATTTTATAGGTGTTTTATGTTTTCTCTGGATACGTGTAAGTCCTAGAATTATTATTCATTTCAGGAATGGCCTTTAAAGCGGCCAGGGACTCAAGTTGTTATCTGTATCTGCTCAATCGTGTCTAAATCTCTTGAGCTGAGCAGCGAATAGTCATAAGTCAGACGACTGGATGGCGCAGTTGGTTAAGTGCCTGTCCTTGGTTAGTCGGAGAACCACCACGTCATGGATTCCATTGATTCATCTGTTAGCCGGCCTGCTTTGAATTGTTAAAAGTCTTCTGCAACATTCAACTACTTTGCAGGAGAAAGTTCATGCCGAAAACAAAACTGAATGCAATCCTTTATGCTCAACAAAATCCGACATTCTCAAAAACTCAATTTTCATGAAATTTGATAGATGTTTGTTAGTTGCAAGGATTCGCCTTATAATTTATCAGAGTACTGAAGTGTTTAATGTTGCCGGTCACTGTTACATGCCACTCTTGTGTGTCATTCAGAAATGAAGTATTACCGAGATAACTGATTTGACAGCTGATTGACCCCTTGTCCATCGACGAATTTGACAGTTGTTCATGAATTGTCGACGATTATTCACGAAATAATGTGAATGCCGCGCCGTTCTCAGATTGCCAATCACACATTTCTACTTTGCTCGTATCAAATATATAACTATTCTGAATTGATACACTTTTTCATATCAACAAGTCTTTGATTAACTTCTATTTTGATTTTATTGCGTAAGTCAGACCTTACATCCTCCCAGACAGAGCGATAGGTAGATTTGTGGCCGTGAGTGCGGATGGTAGGATGTTTTGTTTTTGTTTTATACAATTTATACAATTTGCGCGCGCACAAGGTATTGTTAGTACCCTTAAGTGTCCGGGTTCAAGACACAGCACGGGCCGAAGATGTAGAGGGAGAAAGGGAGAGGAGGTACCTGTGCACATTGGTTTTAAATATCTGCGGATTGCATTCTGGGGGAAATATTAGGCTGGGAAGATCATTCCATATTCGTGTCGTGTGGCTAATGAACGAGTCTCTAAATTTAACTGTGCGTCCGATAGTAGGCTTAAGGATAAACTGATGAGCATTCCTGGCGAGACGGGTATTGCGGGTGAATTCATGGAGAGGAGGAATGCAGTTGGCAAGCCCACTTGAGCATCGTTTGTTAAAATAGCGATAAAATACGGATAGAGACGAGACGGTACGGCGATGCTCGAGCGAGTCAAGTGACTCTGCTATATTGTTGTCTCCTATAAGTGTTATCGCTCGCTTTTGTATTCTATCTAATAGGTGCAGGGTGGTTTTGGGGGCACCAGACCAGATATGAGCGTTGTACTCAAGTTTGGGGCGTATTTACGCCTTATAAATAAAAGCCAAATCAGAAGGGGTGAAGTATTTCTTGCATCGATTGAGGAAACCTAAACACTTCGCAGCATTTTGGGCGACCTCAAATGTGTGATCGTTCCAACTAAGTGTTGTGTTGATACACATACCAAGGATGAAAAGCTTTCCGGTTTCATCGACACAGGTGCCATTCATGGCACGTGACAGCAGACAGCATTGAGTTTTTGAAGCATTGAACTCCGCACGGTTGTTTTTTCCCCAATTGATTATGCTGTCAAGATCGGAATTCAATGGGCCTATCATACGCTGCGGTTCCAATTCTACGGCCGAAGGGCGGGGTCGTGAGTCTTGGATTGAATATGAAAAGCTGTCATTAGGGAAGGAATGGATTGGATTAGAAGTAGCAGACAAGAGATCAATTATAAAAATGAGAAAGAGTGTCGGAGACAGAACAGAGCCTTGGGGAACACCAGCATTTATTTGGTGAATATCAGACTTGAACCCATCCTAAACAACTTGAATTGAACGGTTCGAAAGGTAATTTCTAATCCATTGAAGAAGAGATTCATCGACACCATAGGCACGCATTTTCGACAAGAGAGCTTGATGCCAAACTCTGTCAAATGCCTTGGAATATAATGGAACTCCCATTGAAGAACGTGGAGGAATTTAAGTATCCCAGGGTCTTGTTCACGCACGGTATGAGTGGAGTAATGCCGAGCTTTCCTTTAGCAATGGCTAAGCTGGTTTAAGCTGGTTTGGAAGAGCTGTGATCAGGAACGCGGTGCTTGGTGTCAAAGCCGAATATGTGGGCTTTAACGCAGTATCTGTTCCAACTCTTACCTAGGAACATCAAATTTGTGTAATCGCCCAAACAACATGAACGCAAATACATAATCCCCCCATATTCGCTTAGTCGCGAGACTGATTACTGACTTAGTCAATTTAAGTGACTAATTGAATACAAATTTGTCACAGTCACATGTAGCACGACTGAGATAATAAGGGTGATTGCCGATGATGTGTATTATATGCCGATGATGAATATTAACTATGAACTAGAGTATAGAAAACACACTATAATAAATTTAGTATTAAAACTCTTTACACATTATTACCCAAGTTATTACATTATTCTTTTAACAGAGCGATGACCCACATGTCATCCGAACTTGTTATCCTGCAATGCGGCACTCTGAAGGAGACATTATTAGACCAAGAGATTGTGTGCTACTTAAGGCTAACGAGGATAATGAATTGCCATATGTTGCTAAAGTTGCTCATTTGTGGGAGAATCCAGAAGATGGTGAGTGGATGCTTGCTTTCAATACAGAATAGGCAATAAATTTAATTTTGATTTCAATCACATAGGAGAAATGATGATGTCACTATTATGGTACTATAGACCAGAACATACTGAACAGGGCCGTCAAAGAAACGACAGTCCTGATGAAGTCTACGCATCCCGCCATCGTGATCACAATTCCGTGGCATGTATTGAGGACAAGTGCTATGTACTGTCGTTCAGAGAATACTGCAGGTAAATTTTCCTTATAAGAAAATATAAACGACGTTTGATTTAAAAAAATGTACTTTTGTCTAGATACCGTCGTAGATTACGTGCCGCAGAAGAAGACATCGAAGATGTGTCGATTGTACCAAAACGGCCAAATTACTTTAATCCACGTATGGTACCAGATAGCACAAATCCAGAATTAGTTATGTTCTGTCGACGAGCATATGAGTTCCGCACAAAACGTTTGCTAAAGATGCCAAATAAGCACGATAATGTCACAAGGAGTAGCAATTAAGTTGTATAATTATTTACCTTTTTTCACCATTATTTACTTACTATGTTATTACTTTACGTTATAAGAGTAGATTTAAATTTTAGGGTAATTTAAAGTAAAGCAAAACAAACAAATGAAAGCTGAAGTTATAAAGATGATGAAAACTTAAGGAACATTACTAACCTAAAAAAAAACGCGATGACCAGAACCAAACGAGGAAGAGATGATTAAAAATCAAAATAATTAAACTCTCATTAAGACAACTATAACTATACATATTATATTCAAAATCAAAATTGACCAAATTGTTTCGATTCTTCTTTCTTTTACATTTGTTTATAATTTATCTACATGTAATCTGGGTGGGATGAAACATATCTTTTTTATATGAGGATTATACATAAAATGGTAAATTTATCTAAAACAAGCAAAATGAAAAAAACTAAAACAAGAACTATCCAAAAATAATATCACAGAGTGAACGTACTACATATTTGATTTTTATTATTCCTTTTTTATTTTATTTTATTCTAAATTACTATTGTTTAAGTTACTATATTTTAGTATATTATATATATATATATATATATATATATAAATATGATGTATGTTTTTTCGTTTGAATATTTAATATATATTTATTTATAATTGTTGGAATACATTTTGTTTTGTTTCTTTTTGTTTGTTTACATTCGCGCTGCCGGTGTTTGAAATTGTTTCATAAAAAATCTCTTTCGTACATTGATCAGGACCTAATTGATGCATCAGCACAATCAAAATCAAAATTGACGGATAAATTGTGATGTCACTAAACCAAAATTTCAGTTTATGAGCACCTCTAGCGGTATAAGCCTTGATCCCAGTAGTCGGACGGTAACTCCAAACTCTGGGGTTAGGCAAGGTAGGCAAGGTGACTGCCTGATTAAAAGGAAATCACGCCACACTTAGACCGGCTGGCCCATTGAACTGTCACGTTCGGCTTATTTACAAATTTACACCCCCTTATTTTCTCTTAGTAGGGTCACCCAAACATACAGTTAATCTCAAAATTGATCACGCTGTGTACAGAAACATAACAATTTTATACTTGGGTTTTTTTTGTTTTAATATTTATTTCGACAATTCTAATTTATAAAAAAAAAACGCAAATAACATTTGGCTTCGTTGTAAAAAAATAAAAAAAAAACAAAAACGAAGTTCTCTACTACTCAATACTTTGCGTATCCACCACGGGCGTCAATAGCTGCTTGTATTCGATTGGGCATGCTATCGACTAAATTTGTACACGTCTCAGGCGTAATGTTTTCCATGCAGTCCTGACTTTGGCCCAGAGGTGGTCTAAATTTCCGATTTCGCCGGCAATGGATCTTTTTAAAAACCCCCCATAGGTTTTCAATGAGGTTTAGATCCGGAGACTGCGGTGGCCATGACATCATTGTTAAATTGTTCTCTTTTAACCATTTTTTAGCTATTTTAGCTGTGTGCTTCGGGTCATTGTCTTGCTGAAAGACAATGTCTGAAGATTCAACACCGAATTTGGCTAGTGATTCCATTAAATGACTACTCAAAATCTCTATAAAGATGATGACGTCATACGTCCTTGGATCCTGTGAATGTTTTCCTCCTCCAAACTCCAAAGTGAGCTTAACGTGACGGGGTTGTAATTTTTCTCCGGGAGTTTTCCAAACCCACTCTCGCCCATCTGAGCCCAAACGGTTGATTTTGGTTGCATCTGACCAGATGACTTTCGCCCAATCTTCAGGCAACCAATTTGGGTGTTTCCTAGCAAATTTCAGCCTTGAGTCTTTATGACGTTTTGTCAACAAGGGCTTTTTTACTTTGGCTCTTTCTCTTAAGCCAGCTGCTCTTAGAGTCCTGCGAATGGTTTCCGTAGAAACGATAATATTTTGCTCCCGTTCTAGTGCTTGCTTGATTTGAACCGCATTCTCAAATGTTTGCGTCCTCAAGTCTCGAACAATCTTGCGACCTTGAATTGCAGACTTTAATTATTTAATTAAACTAAACTAGACAGTAGAACAGAGAATGTTGCAAATTTGTTACCTTGCACTTCTCTTTTACTATTTTTAATACAAAAATTGTGTTCCTTTTACTTCCGTTTCAAACTCACAAAATTGATCACGATACCACTGCAATTGCATTCGTCCAAAAAAATGATTGTTTGAGTCTTCATGAATCTTCATGAACCGTTAGAAGGAACTTCGGGTGTAATCAAATCATAGCACAATTGCCAAACGCATCCAACTTCACCCCTCTAAAGGTCACAATGCATGTTTAAAGAAAAATCGTGATCAATTTTGAGAGTAACTGTATGTGTCACTTTGGCAAATTTGTAACCTTATGTGTTTTATTATGTGTATTCCCTTAAGTCATATTTCATGCAAAAGTGAGATAGAATGGGAGATATTTTGTATTTTGCGGCATTGATGCATTGGCTTTTGTATTGATAAGAATAAAGGTCGATTAATGTGATCACGTTCAGTGTTAAAGTAACAACAAATCAACAATTTGAGTGCCTCCATTTAAGATATTAATGGAGGATAATTTAGCTATTACATTAGATATCCAATATCACTCAGAACTCGATTCTTTTAAGAAAGCGAACACTTTAACAGAATTTATTGAACAGAATTATATTTTACAATTGAGTGTACAACTAGACTTACTAAGGGATAGGGTGTTGGCCCAACAATAGGGGCCCAACTGATGTACTTTGTTTAATCTAGTTTTTATTATTAATGCCGGTTTATTGTCTTTTTTTTAATGTCCTACAATGGCTGGTGCTTACAATCGGGTTGTTCAAGTCCGTGTGTCCATTGTGGTCCTTTTGGGATGGGGTGGTGATGTGGTAGCCGACTTAGCCTCGAAGGTGATTGCTATTGCTGCCCTGGTAGAATCCATGCAGCTCGTTGTTCGACGTCGTTGGAAAGTTCTGCTCATTTAGCAGATTTAACGCGTTGAGGTAGCGTTGTCCGGGGATTGTGTTTCTCAGGTTCCTGATTTCCTTGTTAGGATGGTTGTTGATGTTTAGTAGCTGCTTTCTGAACAGTGTCACCATGTACTGTTGCAGGGGGATTATGTGTGCTTGGTCGTGAAGCCTGTTGTTGCTGTGGTGCCTTTGGCGGTCCCTGTCGAAGGTGAGTCCGGTACATATTCGCAGTATTTTTCTTTCGAAAATTGCGAGCTTCGTCAGGCTGGTCTTAGAGATGGTGTGCCATATTGGGAAGCCGTATGGTAAGATCGCCCGTATAATCTGCTTGTATAACAGCAGTTTTGTCCTTTGGCCGTATGTTAAGATCGGCCGTATAAGCTGTTTGTATAACAGCAGTTTTGTCCTTTGGCTTAACTCATTTTGCTTGCGCATCAAGGGATAGATGCGATGGAAGCCTAGGTTGGCCTTCTTAAGGGTCATTTTCGAATGACTGTTGAACTTCAACCGTGAAGTTAACGCCATGGTACTTGACCTTTTCGTGCGTTGATATTTCTGTACCGTTAGGAAGCACTACCTTTATGTTTCGACATTTGGCTGCTGATCTGCATCCACCTCTGGATGGTCTCCTTTAGCACATAATTACCGGTTTGCCAGCATTGATACGAATACCCCATTTGGTATAGTAGTCAAATTTATTCGCTGTTTGGATTTCAACTCTTTGGGCGGCTATCTGTGGTGACGTCGAGCTGGCATAAAATCAACGAGTCATCTGCAAATAGACAGCATTTTACTGTGTCAGTTGGATGTGGTTGATCTGCCGCTTGGTGAGGTTGGAGGGGAATCCCATCTGGTTCAGCTTGTAGATGAGTCCCTCAATCCAGACCGTATCGAAGGCCTTTTCTACGTCCAGGAAGCAGGCGAAGGTGACCTCGTTATTGTTCAGGGCAGCTACAACATCGTGGTAGAACTTCATTAGAGGATGTAGCGTTGAATGTTTTTCCCGAAATCCGTACTGAATATCCGGAATGATGTTTAGGTCGGTTGACCATCGTTTTAGTTTTCGCCGAACCCTTTGCATTGTCGTTTTTCTTGCACTGTCATTGAAATATAGTCCATCTGGGAATTGTAGCAAATTATAGCGATCTTATACTCCCGAGTTCGGCACTAAAGGCATCCTGAAATTACAAAAAATAGCAAATGCACAAATGCCACAAATCTGTACCATGTGTTCCCAACTAGTTTATTTATTTATTTTGTTTTTTGAAATTGAGAGTTTGAGTGGTTTTTTGTCACCTCATTTGAATACAGATTTGATGAGATGTTTCATGAGAATGGGAGGAGAGAATTTGTCACTTGCTTACCTCTTTCATAGCCTTTTACATAACCCTCTTTCATATTGCAGAATGTCCGTGAGATCTAAGTTATTCAATTGCAATACTTGCATGTCCTTTAGATCTCTTTTATTCAGATCTTCGAAGTTGATGAAGTAATACTTGTTCAGCAGTTTTCTACTGGATTCTGCAAGTACAGGTCAGTATTTAAGGGAGTTTTAGTACCGGAATACCGGAATGCAGTATCGTATCAGTTTCTTTATTCAAATTTATAAATGTCCTTGATTTTTAGTTCTGATAGATGTTCTAATTCTGAATTGTATAGTTTCCTAGACGCGTTTCTTTCTGGAGCCTTTCTTCCAACACATTTTATGCCTATGTCAATACGATTAAATGTACTTGTACACTCCTGATCAATATTTGACCATTTCTCCTGTTTTCACATTTACGTTTGTGTACTGTTCCATGTGTGCTCAATCGGGTTTAGGATCCAGGGATTATGCCGACATTGTTGAAGACAATTGATCCACAACCAAAGCATGCAGTGCCGTAGTTAGGTAGGTAGGAGGAGCTGCTAGTGAATTCATTGGGATTCAACTATTGGTCCATTGTGATATGGACTGTCAGACTACTACCACTGATTGACTACTCCGGGAGGAGGGCGCAAAAATGACCAAGAGCAACTTCAAACGTATAAGAGGGTGCAAATATAGAAGCTCGAACTGGGCGGAAAGTATGTATCTAGATAAGTTTCGTTGGTTCGGGGCGACTATTTTAATTGAAAGCGGCGATGACTTATAGTCGTTTAAGCTTTTGAGTTAAAATGAGAAACTACACTTTTAAGGTACTTGTCGTTGCCATAGTTAAAGAAAATGCACGAGTTATACTAGTTTTTCTATCACACTTTGCAACTGTGTTTTTCTCGAAATGTCATTTTTGAGGATGCGATATGTTACGAATCCATTTCAAGTTCAATTAAATCGGTAGAGATATTGATATTTTGTGAGAGGAAATAAAAAATTCTCGGCTTCCAAATGTTTCCTTAATTTCATTGAGTACAGCATTTCGTTATATCTGATGCAACCATGAAGTTCCATCATCATTCATGACAATTGCTTTACATCGAACACACATTTTTCTCTCACTCGTTTTTTTTTTTTTCATAGAAGTACCCTTGGTTTTACAATGAAACCACTAGGAATATGGAATATAGATATTAAGTGTGTGGTTTCACTGCGAAACCACTAGCGAGCAAAGGGTTAAATGTTGAAGTGTTTTTCCACTCGACTTATGTTCAGTTAATAAAACGAAATTGTGAAGCGTACTTCTGGTGAGCGCACATTGGTTCTGTTAACCATCAACATTTTTTGTACATTACTTGTCTTGGTTGTAAGCTCTTTGTTTGGTAGATCCTATTATTATTGTGTCGTGAGTTTGTAAGCCGGCTTAGGGCATTAGACCATCACAGACTTGTTTATATTTGAATGGAAGACAACCCTCCATTTGGAAGAACATGCAACGAATCTTATAATTTGGCTTTAGGTTTTAGTTTTTCATTAGTATTTTTTCATTCTTGAACAAAATATCGGTTGAATGGAGTTGATTCAAACGTTTCCTTTATGACTGGACCTATAATTCAGCGCCTTCTTTCTTGACACCAATAAAGAATCCCCTCAAGACAGCACCAACTGAAGCCGGCTAAGTCGTTTAGGGTGATTCTTTTTTCTCTTTTCTAAGCATTTATACGCTGCAAATGTGAAGATCGATTGATGGCCGACCGACTGACTATTAACAATCACCCCTTAATCTCTTAGTCGTGTCACTGTGACAAATTTGTATTCAATTAGTGACAGCACATAAAGTGACTTAGATAGACTTAGACAAATTTGTCACAGTGACACGACTAAGAGAGAATAAGGGGGGAATGATCATTTCGGCGTATCGTCTTAGATAGGTAGATGGGTACGTTAAGGTGGCAAAAAAAGGGGGATACGCTTAAATGCAGAGGGGTGAGAACTGCTTAGAAACTATGTTAGTGTTGGTAATTGGGTAGACGGACATTTGGCATGTCTCACTTAGTAGCTGATGGACACACCTTGTGATGCACAAATGTTCGTTTTACCATTTATTGATGGGGGACAGGGTTAAGGAATATTTATATTGTCCTGAAGATCATGGACAGACAAAGAAGACAAATGAAAAAAATGCCAGAGATGGAGGTGTATTATCTTCTTCGATTGACTATGATTGGGAGAATATTCATCGCTTTATCCAGTGCTTGCACAATCGCCGGCAAGATTAATTTGCATTTCATGATACTTCAGACGATTGTGGCTATTAGTGGGCACTCTAACTACTTTACTACAAAAAACTATACAAAAAAATCGACTACGCCAGGTCCAGGCGTCGAATCATACGCTAGGTTTCGGTTCAGTTCTCAACACACCTTTCGGGTCAGTGATCAATCAAGAAGCGTTCCTGTCTAGAAAATACTTCTCAAACTGCACCTGCCCGGCATAAAAACTGTAGGTCACTACCACACGTGAGAGAACAATATCACGAATGGTTGCTGTAGACGCTAAGCCTGCTGAAGTAGACCTAAACTTCAAAGTGATTTCACCCGTGGCTGAAGAGCAACACGTTCTTATTGGTTATGTCCCTGAGACTGGGAACCGCATAGAATAATCTGGTCATGCATACTGGACGCCAGAGGCGGACGAGTACAAAGAAGCTAGAAAATGGTTCAGTTTATGTTATGTATGAATACATATACATTTATGGAAACACATTTTCTTGTAAATGTCCTTGTAAATGTATGAACGGCAAGGATAACGCATAGATGTATATGCTAGAATTAAATATTTCGATAGAACTTCTACTTCATTGTCGTGTGTCTCATTCTAGAGGTTAATAGGGATAGGGATAGTGATTAGTGATTCGAGATGTATTAAAATTCTAGTATTTTTAGGGAAGTTGTGTAAGCAAAAATGGGATAGCCGAATTAACAAAAATATTATAAATTTACTTTGTAGACTAATATTAGTGGCCATCGACTTGCTTTTAACACATCGCATACGCGTAGCTATTATTGAGGGAACTTAAGTAGAAATCATAATAAAACAAATAGCATGTATATATGTCGCCACTCTTAACATATGTCACGACACATTACAAAACGATCAGGAGTCAAACAATTCATTCATAAGAAGCCCATTAAATCATTTCAACATACCGAGACAGCTGGATATTTTCTTATAAATTTTTTCGGGATTCTAATGTGCGACGTTCACTGTCGCGTGGTCGAAATACTCTAGTTTACAAACGCTACAAAGTGTTATAACAATTTATGTATATTTTAATTTCATTTAATAATTCTGTGTGTGCAACTTTGATTAATGCTAACCACTTACAGATATGCAAAAAAAAAATGATGACACTACAATTGAACACATACGAGTGTGTAAGTTGAACATAAATACATACGTATACCATATGTGTACACAAATCGGAATAGAAACCAGTAAATTATAAGCAACCAAAACTATAAAATGTACTCTTAAGAACATAAAGTCAATAGGGATTTTGTATGAATAAAGAAAATAAACCATTTAATAAACGTAACAATTACGAGTATACACAAAACAGGACACTAGAGTGCAATTTAGTAACAAAACAAAGATGAAGAAAAATGAAGCAACCATAACTTAAGCAAGCTCTATAAAAATCGTCGATTGTTATCGCACACAGGTTAATTTCCCAAAAGTGAAAAACAAAACAAAACAAAAAAATAAAATAACAAGAAAGATGTGTAAATTAAAAATGAGAATACAAAATGTTTATATTTCTATGATGAAATAATAGAATTAACTAAGGAAAATCATATACAAAACCACATTAATTTAAAATAGATTTTTAGAGCATGAACAATGTTTATATTACATAAATCAAAAGCGAATATAGAGAACAGTTATGTTATTTATGTCATTGAAAAGCATATAATTATTATTGCTATTATATTACAATTATTATTATTATTATTATTACAGTGAAGGGTTATACAATATAAATTGTATTCTCGATGTAATTAAAAATCATTTATAATTATTAGTTTATTGTATGATGAGAAAACAGAACAAAACAAATAAAAATAATATATGATTTATTAGACAAAGTGACTACAATGTTTAATTTTAACAGTTTTTCAGTTCCCTGTTTCCAGTTTTCTCTGTTCAGCGGCATTGGCGCTGAAAGTTTGTTTTCTTCTATCAGCTAGAAAGCGTAACAAGCGTAACTCTTCTTCTTCTTTATTTGGCGCTACAGCCTCTACAACTAGCAGGACCTCTTGCTAGCTGCCTCCACTGTCACACGCCAAGTTGGTCCTTCTGCGCCAGGGTGCGACACCTTAAACAAGCGTCCTCTGTTGCATTGTTCCACGGGTTTGGAGTCGAAAACTCTTCGGGCAGAGCTGAGTTGTCCATGGCCCAGCCACCGCAGACATTGAATTCGTAGACGCCTGACTAAGCTCATGTCGCTGTATAGTTCGTGATTGAATCTTGTCTTCCAGAAACCGTCAACGCAAACAGGACCAAAGATAACACGGAGATCTTTTCTCTCGAAAAGACCAAGGACTTCCATTGCCCATGCCTCGATTACATATTCTCGATTACAACATACAACACTTAATTTTGCCCTCGTTCACCAGCAAATCCATTTTCGCTGACGCCGTTCCTATGCCAGCGAACGCTTCCACGACCAATCACGTCAATGTCGTCCGAGTATGCAAGAAATTGTACGGACTTTTGGAAGATAGTGCCTCTAGTGTTTTCATGTGAGTCCTACACGATCTTCTCGAGGATGATGTTAAAGAAGACAAAGCGTCGCCTTGTCTAAAACCTTTTTTGACATTGAAGGTCACGGTGAGTTCGTTACCGACCTTGATGGAGCAGTGAGAATTCTCCACCGTCATCCTGCACAACCTGATGAGCTTGGCAGGGATGTCAAAACTGGACATTGCTATACTACGCCTCGTCTCTATGCAAACTATTATATGGGTGGGTGTTGATCTGCATCTATTGGGTTTTTTCCAGGATTTGCCGTTGTGTGAAGATCTGGTGATGGTGGACTTCCCCGGCCTGAAGCCCCAGAAAGGATCTTGTACGCGGTATTAGGCAGACTAATTCCTCTGTAGTTGGCGAAGTCAAAGGGGTCTCCCTTCTTGTGAATCGGCTAAACGATACTGAGATTCCACACGTCGGGCATGCTTTCCTCCGATCATGTCTTACAGGTGATGCATCATTTCCAGCTGCCTTAAAGGTTTCAGCGAACATACCGTCCTCACCGGCAGCTTTGTTGGACTTCAGTCTTGATATTGCTACCTTCGGAGGGACGGAATTATTTTCGATCATCGTGCGGATTGAGTTTCTGCCTAACAGCGGTATTTTCGTCCTCATTGCCGTTTAACAGTCTACAGAATTTGTATTTCGGGACACTCGGGATAGACTGCGACTGTACTACAAGTTCCCCATCTTCGTCCCATCAAGCTTCCGAATCTTATATCCATTGGATAACTATTTCACCCTTTGGTAAAATTGTCGGACATAATTCCGGTCGTAGTACCTCTCCATCTCCTCCATCGTGCACTTCTTCCCTTCGTATTTGTTCGTAGAGCTCACTTGCTGCTCTAGTTGTTCGTTGCAGTGTTGCTTTGTTGCTTTGTTGACTTCCAGCTTCGGGTGCTGGTGCTGGTTTAGTGTCCCAATCATTTTCTGATGAAGAGTGATGTGTATGAAAGCTCCACCCCGAACTGACAGGTCACAAGCTCATAGTGTGGGAGTTGCCGTAAAGCTGGCCAAGTAGTAATGTCCGAGTCGACATTGGATCCTCGCAACGTTCAGTCATCAAGTATACTGGAAGAGTGTCTGACGTCGATCGAAAAGTGATCAATCTTTTTGACAGTTGGCTGATCAGGAGACCGTCAGGTCCCTTTTTGGATGTTGAGGTGTGGGAACCACATGCTAGCTACAGAGAAGTTCTGCCCCGTGACAAAATCGACCAGTCTGAGTCCGTTATCGGATGTGGTGTCGTGCAGGCTGTTTCCTGACGACTCTAGCAAAGAAGTCTTCGTTACCCAGGTTTGCGTTGAAGTCTCCTAGAACGATCTTCATGTCAAAGCAAGGGCATTGATCGTATAACCTTTCTAGGAGATCATAGAAGTCATATTTGCTGTTGTCATCTTTATCCTCTGTCGAGGTGTGGGCATAAATAAAGGCTGATGTTCCCGAATTTAGCCTTGATGCGGATTGTTATGAGTCGGTCGCTTTAAAAGACAAAGCTTAAGACTTTCTGATCAAGTCTGCCTCGAACAACAAGTCCACATCCAAATAAGCGCCTCTCCCTGTTGCGATCGCAGTCGCAGTTTCTCATCCTCTTTTTGCCCGGCCCATTCCACCGCTCTTCCTGAAATGCGGTTATGTCTGCTTTGTAGCAGTCCAGGGCCTCCGCGAGTTCTTCGGCTGCACGTAGTCTATTAAGGGACTCAACATACTACGTGCAGAACCGAAAATCGCAGTCCTTAACGTTAAGATGGGCAGCTGGGCCCAATCGAATTTGAGTTTGAACATGTATGTATAACCATAACATGTATGAAACCATATCCGGGACAGTCTGAACTCAGTTCGCAAAAGAAAAATGTGCTTTTGTGTTTGTGAACATCGTAGGCTAACAGCTGGGCTTAAAAGTAAGCCCAATGTGAATCTTAAATAAGTAATAAAATAAGAAGATAATAATGTAATGCACACGAAATTATTTGTTTTTATTTTTTTATAAATTGTTGATTATTTTTCAGTGAAAAGGGGCGGAACTGTGGATATAGTACTGAATCGGGCAACCAGATTTAGAACTACAGAACACAGCTACATTGTGGCTGAGGACGCTGAGAAAGAGGATCAATTTGTGATGATGATGATGCTGTGGATTACTACTGCTGAGGCGTCTGATATTGAGGTCGAGTTGCAAGTAAAAAAGGCGGGAATTTATTACGATGATGATGATGTTGGTGATGAAGAGATGAATGTTTAAGAGGAACTTGCCTCTGATTCGGGTGCTGGCTTTGTGCCCTAACAATTGGCTGATGAATTTTATTCATGCAAAGATGGATTTATGTGGATGAGAGCTCAACTACGACCTGATATGCCACAAGTGCATAATGTGGCAGTTGCTGCAAGAGCTGGGCCAAGTCGTAATTTAAATGCAGCCGTCATTGGGTTGTCGACATCCCCGTGCTACCGACCAAGAAAATCCGAATTAAATCTGGACCAAATGATCTCCGGATATTCCTGCACACGTGAAATGGAAATTGCTGTTATGCTGGTTGGGCTTCGTTTGTTACTTACAACCGTTTGCAACTAGCAAAGCAAACGTCTTATTATTTAAAGAGATTAGGTTTTAAAAAAAAGTAATAAAAAACTACTTTTATATAAAAAAAAATACATGAATTTCGAAACATTGCCATCATCTCTCTAACAAGCGGTCACCTACCTGATGGAATCGCATACAACGCCCGCCTCAAAAGTAGTAAACATCATGATGTCATGATGGGCACATTCGTGACCAAACCATCGAAGCATAGCCCTTTCCATTCCAAGAAGCAGTTGCTCAATGTTGAGTTCCACGCGCACTGCCATGCTTCTTATCAGAGCCCGGGCAGTAATTCCCACGACAGAACGAAGAAATCGCATCTCAACAGCTTGTATTCGCGATCTTATTCTTTCTTTCTAATTACTCAAATTTCGTGACCATAAGTGAGAGTTGCAATAAATACTGAGTTGAAAACAGCTAACTTGGCTTTCACACTGTATCAAAATTAACCTACAGGAAAGCTCAGCATTACTCCCCCTATCACTCGTGAAAAAGATACTTGAACATCCCCACTAACACTTAGAGTGCATAGAAAAGACGTTCTGGAAATGACCATAACCTCTGATTTGTCAGAGTTAATCCTCATCCCAGCATTAGCACATACGGCTATATCGAGTGCGCGTTGGAGTTTCTTTCTGGAAGATGTGAGGATAACTAAGTCTTACCATCAACTCTCCCAATGTGAAACATTCCTCTCGTCGGTTGCGCCGCAACATCTAGTCCATAAGGCGCACCCTTGACGATGTCCAACGCCTACGGTGAAATGTGTTGATTTAGTACCGTAAACCCTAACCCTAACACAGCTGGTACATTTTGTGTATAGTGACTGAATGGCACTCAGAAGAGGACTATTAACCTTACTCATGTAGAAATCTCGGAAATTATTTATTATCTTGAGAGCTTAATTAACTCAATTGGCCATACAATTGATTACTCCACATATGGCGGTTAGAGCGATGAATGGCAATGTTTCATGCCAACCTGGTTTCAAACAAGCAATGGCAAAATTCGGTGTTATTGTAAGTAGATATTCAGTACATCTATAACTTTTTTTCTCTTTCATACTCGTTAATACTTGCATTCTCTCACTTTCCAAGCACCAATTTCGGCACCGTTCCAGGAGCATCACCCACAATCTCTGCATTAGCTGCATCTGCCTTAACCGCTGGTGGGCAATCAAATAAAAGAACGAAAGGATTGTGTAAAACTATGGCTTCATGCAATGCCTGTGCTGCCAATAATTGAATTGTGTATACTTTTAACACGTACATACATATATGTACATATATCCGTTACATAAGGATAGGTGCATCATGTATTTAACTTGGCACATATATGACAAACTATTTTTTTTTTTTTTCATTTATTCTAATGCATTTCCATACATTTTCCATTTCATGGGGTTAATACGTTTGCTGTGGTCGCCATCATAAAATCCGTCAGTATCCGCGGCATGTGGTTATCTCTGAACAATTTTGTTTTTACGTGGGGAGGGAGTTTACCTCACGCACAATCCCCAACCGGAAGGCTAGACCCTATTATTTTACCCTCGCGTGAAGGGTCCAAGTGTATCCGATATCGGTAACCTCGCTGAGGCTATAGGGCTCTTTCACCGCCATCTCCGACCTTGGAAGATCCTTCTAGAAATAAGCTTCGAATATGTCGGAGTAGCTCGAGAAGGAGAACGCCCAGGTACCTCCTGCTGACTGGAGTTTTGGATGCCGCCGTTATTCAGAAAGTTATCCAGGTCATCCACCCTGGTACGGACTCACTCTCCCCCCCCCCCCCCCCCCCCCCCCCCCCCCCCCCCCCCCCTCTCTCGCACACACCAACGACGTTCTACGGGGGTTGGGTACCCCGGCTTCGATCAAAGGTGCTCGGCTCCCACATTTCACCGCGTGGAGGTTGGTACAGGCAAAGTGCAGACGTCTGTGCCTGCCTCATATCGTCTTATTCAACATTTTACAATCTTTATACAGTGGAGAGCAAAACTATATATAATATAAAAGAAATATATGAACAGAACAGCACCGCTTTGCTGTCTCAAAAGGTCTTTAATCATGAGACATTGCACTGAAATTCGATATATGCCACGAACCGGACAATATGGTACAAAAAGTGAAAATAGATGAAATGAGTATTAGATATACGTGGGCTCCCAAAACTGTTGATCCTCACTTTATAGAGATCGTCATGACAAAAGATTTTTGCGAAAACGCCAAAAGCAGCTGCGTGAATTACGGGAGAAGACATTTTAGAAGAACACTGGTTATAATTGGTCTGGCTTCCGCTATAAAAAAGAAACAAGAAAAGCACTGCATAAGACTGTTACCAATATTTTCTTCATCAGCTGATATCTCCATTTCAAAAATATATCGCAGTAAATCGGTAATGATCGTTTCCTGCACAGTGCGCGTAACTTTTTCGTTGTAAGTTCAGGAAGCTGCTTTTCCATAAATCTCTTTGAACTTTACCAAGAGAGACGAATCAGAGTGTTCTTGTCGCGTGACTCTTCGTTTCGTACCGTTGCCGTATTCCGTAGCCGTCGCGTTTCGAGGAAAAACAATATTATTGCAAACGCTTCATCGGTCTCGGAAGAAGGTCTCTGCAGATTCTGCGGAGAGTCTAACTAAATGCCCATATGCATATGCTGGGATTTTGTGAGGCTCTTGTGAGGCCCACAAAAGACACAGATATATGGGCAAGCACCTAAGAGAGTTCAGAGAAAGAATTGAAGTCGATGGAACAAGCTCTCATTCGCAGATTTCTAAAGGAAAATGGCTTAGAGAGACCACTCTAGAATAAATCTCTTCCATCTGCGCGCAACAGGAGTCAATAACCCTCAATACAAGTCTGAAAAGAACTGCATGTGAGGGGAACTCTTAAGAAAGCAACGGTATATAAAAGGGACACAGTCCACCTAAAGGTCTTGGTGCAATATACCCTCAACAATAATAACCATAATAATATGCGAATACAATTTATGGCAACACTAATTATTTATGAATTCGAAATTATTATATGGAAATAGCAGTGTCGTCGCATGGGCTAGAATTTTGCTTTAATTTTATAAATAATAGTCACTCATTTTTCATAAAAATAATCATTATGACAAAAAAACAACAACAACATTCAAATGCCCATATCAAAATGTCGCTTTAAATCCATTAAACAAGTCACAATGCAGCGGTCGCGCGATAGTTCACAGACCGTTATATCGTCAAAGCGAGCAGAGATTTTTAGGTACAGCTACTTCTACAAACTCGAGCTTTTGACAGTTGTAAAACTAGTTTCTTTTATTTACTTGTGATTTTTCATCATGCAACTATTTATCAATTTTATTAAATAATTAATAATTAATATTAATTAATTTAAGATCATTTTACTTGTGAAACGCGCGCCTTTTATTGTTATTTGTAAAAGTGAAGCCTCGTCTTGACTTAACATTCTCGTAAGCTCGATATAACGCATACTGAAGTCTATCAACGCCCAATCGAGCTAACGCAACATTGTGATTTGGCCAAAAAGATTATATTTTTGTATGGTTTAAGTCAATTCTTCGATTTTGCAATTAAATTTAAGTATATATTCTTTTCCACTTTTTTTATATGTCGATTTTAAATTGTTTAACGCTGGTGTAGGTCAATTATCGTGGTTTTTTTTCATCATACCTCGATGGACTGAATGCCCTTTCTAATAAATAATTAACCCGATCTTCCACTTAACTCATCGTACAACAATCTTAACTTTTATTGCAAACACGAGTCAATTTACAACACTAAAAAAACACCGCCTTTTTCTAAAAGCCTAGGAAAAGTGTCGTAGGCCTGAAAAAAATCAAGTGCACACACAAAATTCGTACGAGCTCGCACCAAATGTGTGTCGTGTCTGTAAGACTTGCTAGATATACAGCAATGTAGTACCAATGTAGGTTTCAATGATATATGTATGTATTGAACGGGTAGAAGATATGGTTCGCAGAAGAATTGGACAAAGCAAGTGCCTAGTACATTTACAACCTACTACGGAAAAAAATAATTTAAGATTATGATGGATGACATATAATATAAATATATGTTATATGTATGTGTTGGGGTCAATTTTAGATTGATTTTTCCCATCTTTCTTGCAATTTTTGGATCCTATCTCAAAAGAACTGCGCCGGCTTGACAGGCAATAATAAATCAAGCCAATTTTTGATATTCTGCTCTGATGTGAACCGTATTTCAGTGAGGGCGTTTTGCATCGACCGGAACAAATGGTAATCAGAAGGGCCAAGGTCTGGGCTATAAGGCGGGTGGTGTAAAACTTCCCATCCAGTGTTTTCCAAATAGTTCTTAATTAGTTCGGAATAGCAACGTTGCCTCGTGTCTGGTCGCATATTCCTTGCGTTTTTCGGCTACAGCTCTCTTCAAACGGATTAATTGTGTTCGGTAGCGTTGTCCATTGATGGTTTCACCCGGTTTTAGCAGCTCATAATACAGCACACCCTTCTGATCCCACCAAATACAGAGCATTACCCTCGCGTCATGAATATTCGGCTTTGCCGTTGATTTGGCTGGTTGGCGAAGCCACTTTTGGCACGTTCGCTCAGCTAGCGCATGTTCACCATAAACTTCCACCAAAATACGATGACTTTTGGCAGCAGTTTTCTTCATAATAAAGTAATGAAGAAGAACTCCCCACAAAAACACTTTTTCAGGCACAAAGTTCGACATATTTGAGTGAAAAAAATTATTGTTGTTTACGCTTCAAATGAATGACATTTACTGAATGACGTACAATGACAGTAGCTTTGCATGTTCCAATGGAATATACAAGTTACGCTATCTCTTAGCCAACCGCAAGGAAAGTTATATTTAAATTATATGGGTTCGACTTCTGTCTACGTTCGATCCACTTCTCAAACTTGGCCGCTCGATGTCGGCATAAAACTCGCACAGCACAAGTGGTTGCTGTAGAATCTACGTCCTGTCTCCTGGATATCCTTAGGGATATCCTTTACAGAACTTGAACTGGTGTCGAAAGTAGGGATCATCGTGGATCACTGTCCAAGAGAAATTATCATTGCCGTGGCTGTGATGTCACATAAGAAATTAAGGCATTGTACCTCTACCACTACCTCTACCAGAGCCAGACATCGTAGTCTGGGAATACATGTTATCAAATCTCCCCAAGAAATATCGAAGATGACCAATAAGGCAAGGATTATGGATGTTCTTAAAAAAGTTCATAAGTAGGTACATACTATAAGTTACAATCGTCATTCCCTCTCTTTTCAAAGCTGCGATATCAATTGGCTCATAGTGCTATTTTTCTTTTAGAACCGTCACTACACAGTCACACACACACTAGTGATAGGACTCGAGTGACGTATTATTTGAGTTTCTCGTGTGATTTCAGTTTCAACTCGTACTCGAGTTAGTCCATTTGAACTCGAGTTAACCGATTTTAGTGAAAAATTCAAAATAGCGTCACTGTCTCTCATTCACAAAATAAATAATCAGAATTGTTGTTACACCTATGAGATATATGCAAACAAATCGTAACAAAACGAAATCGGATAGGTAGGATGTTTATAATAGATACGAGTACATATCGGATAACGGTTGGCAATTTTAATTTTGATGCTTAAATTTTGTTTTATTGTGCAAAATTGTGTAGTTAAAGTTAGGAGAGGTATCCGATATTTAGTTTTAAAAATGAGTGAAAAGAAATCTAAAGCTTGGGCATCTTTTGATAAAAAAAGACAAGTTGTTTGTATTTTGTACAAACAATAACGCAAAGGCTTTCGAAACACCTCCATTTTTAATCAATAATGAAGGAGGAAGGTGCTATCCTATGGCATCTTTGGTTGGTTTAGCACTACCACCAGTGCCTAGAAACGACTCTCTCTTTTAAACAGCTCTCGTCATCACTGTCAACAAGCCTTTCTAAACCTCTATTTATGTTTTGTATTGTTTAATAAAATTTCTTATGGAAACAGGAGTGAGCTGTTGAGGTGTTTTTTTTTTTTTTGATTTTGTTCTGTCTTTTTTCTTCTTTTCACTTACAACTAAGTAAACTATTCCTATTCGAGTAGAACTCGATTCATTTTTGAAAATGACACGATCGTTTCGTGTGAAATGAAATCACTCGAATACCATCACTAACCCACGCTCCTTGATATAGTCGCCTCTCTCTTGTTCCTTAACATTTTTTAATAGCGTTTTTCTAAAGGAATTCTCGTACCAAACTGACCAGTCATAGGATGCTATTTACAGTGGCGAGCTAAACTGAATGCATCATTCTAGTTTCTGCGGTTTTTCATCAATAAAAGTGTTTCCCTATGACGGATTTGATTGAAATTTCCGAGCTCTTTTCTTATTTAATAACTTATTCGACATAAATAAAAGAAATCATGCAATTACAGTTGACTCTCGATAATTCGAAATTCTTGATAATTCGAACTGATTGTTAGGTCCCTTTGAAAAACCTTGTTAAATCGACAAAACCTATGTGTTTTGGTACGCTCGTTAATTAGAAACAATCAGCTCAGTCGGGCTGACAGTAAACACGCTGTATTTCGAAATCAGTAGCTGGTTTAATCTCAGCAATTCGAGATTTTGTCGTTTTTGTTTTTTTTTTCTCTGTTCATTGCCAAGCTATTGTTTCGAATGCCTTGAACCCGTTCGATTGCAACGTATCCAACATGAGGAACGTAAGTAAAAAATGCAACCTCACAGAATGGTTGCAGCCCTCTTCCCCACAATGGCGAATCTGTGATTTACGTGTGTATTTACTTATTTCTTTTTGTCCTTCGCTCCAACTCGACAATTGTTGTTAGTTCGAACTCTCGTTAATTCCAATTTTTTTAAGGTCCCTTGAGTTTCGAATTATCGAGAATCGACTGTAGAACGAAATAAAATAAAAACAATGTGGATCGTTTTGCACGTTTTAATTTGTCTATATATACACAATACACATCATTTAAAAAGTAGAACAAGTTTTTGTAAAATTTCTTTATTGTAAGGAAATATAAAAGACAAGGGTAAGGAAAATAACGTACCAAGAAAAGAAACATAAAAAAAGTAGAGGAAGGAATCTTGCCGTATTAACATTATTTGTTTTACATTAAATGGAAAGTTCATTTTTTCAATTAGACATTCCCGTTTTTGTTTTGTTGTGAAGATTTTGTGTAATGATAGTACTGTTCAATATTTCATCATATCGTCGATTGACACCTATAATCTGATGGGAGTTTGTTGGCTCATGTAAACACCACGATTTTTGAATGTTTCAACATGTTTAAGTTTAGGTTAATGTAAAGAGGAGGAATGTATTAATGATAATTGCTTTAGTCTGTGTTCGGTTAAGTCTAAGTTTATTTTCAGATGGTCACTTACAAATTGTTGCTAACTGGTCGTTCAGATTAATTATCGCATCGCCTGCATATATATGACGTTCACAATGCACAAGACACAGAACCTAGTCGTGTATATAACATACGAAGAGTATAGGTCCTACAACTGATCCTTGCGGAACATCTGATGGAACAGGAATACATGATGAACACTTTTTCTCGTGACACGCATACTGCGAACTATTACTTAGAAATGTCGACACTAAATTACATAGAGACCGGTCGAACGAGAATCCTGTCCGAAGTGCCTTAGAAAAGTCTAAAAAATAATATTTTACGACCCAAGCCCTCACGCATACCTTTGCAGACTTTAAGCAACGCTAGGTCAAAACTTGGCGTATCATATTTTATGAAATATTTTCCCATTCTGATCTTGGAATCATACTGAGCATTATACATCATAATTGAAAAATCAATTTGTAAATTTTTAAAATATAAATTTTAATAATAAAATAAGAAAATATATGAAATATTGAGACCAACATCGTTTTGCTGTCTCAAAATGTGTTTATGGGACATACCTTGCACAGATTTATTCGCACCGTACATATGATACAGAAAAGCAATCGGAATTGGGACAGTGCATAATAAAGGTGAGCGCCCAAAACTGTTGATCATCACTTTATTAAGATTCTTACTGTAAAAAAAATTGTTATGGTGCTGTGTGCATTACACTTGAGGATTTTTAAAAGGACACTGGGTAGAATTTTTGTTTTGTCTGCTTAAGGGTGATTTTTTAGCTATTATCTTTTTGGCAACACTGGTTTAAACAGCCGACGCACGTTTCGTGTTTTGATTCATTGTCAAACATCTTTAGTTTGGTCTTAACCATGAATCGTCTTACAAATGAACAACGCTGCAAATTATTGAATTTTATTATCAAAATGCGTGCTCTGTTAAGAAAGTTCATCGCGCGCTTCTTCCATTTTATGGTCAGTTTAGACGAAGCTCATTTTTGGCTCAATGGGTACGTAAATAAGCAGAATTGTCGATTTTGGAGTGAATATCAGCCAGAAGCATTGCAGGAGCTACCAATGTATCCAGAAAAAGTCACAGTTTGGTGAGGTTTATGGGTTGGTGGTATCATTGGACCGTACTTCTTCTAAGATGATGCGAATCGTAACGTAACTGTGAATGGTGAGCGCTACTGTGAGATGATATCCAACTTATTTTGCCCAAAATACAAGAGCTTGACTTGCATGACATGTGGTTTCAACAAGACGGTGCCACATGCCACACAGCACGCGCAACAATGGACTTATTGAGAGGCGAGTTCGGTAAACTTTTTATTTCACGTTCGGGACCGGTCAATTGGCCACCTAGATCGTGCGATTTAACTCCATTAGACTATTTTTTGTGGGGCTATGTTAAAGCTCATGTCTATACAGACAAGCCCGCTTCAATTGACGCATTGGAAGACATTATTCGTGAGATACCGGACGAAATGTTGGAAAGAGTATGCCAAAATTGGACTAAGCGGATGGACCATTTGAGGCGCAGTTAAGGTCAACATTTGCATGAAATAATCTTCAAACATTAAATTATATGGACCGTAATATCGTAAAATCGATTAAAATAAGGATTTCATGCATTTTTCTGAAGTTTATGTGTTTTTTTTCTTTGAAAAACTTTCCTTTAAAAAACATTAAAAAAATAGCGCTGTCCTAAATTTTCTTTAAAATATATTCCCCACCAATTTCTACAAATAACATAAAAAAAACTGGACTACAGAAGACAATACAAATTGCAATCAAATCCGTTGTAAGGAAAAAAATGTATTGATGTAAAACCACAAAAACGGAAATGTAATTAAAGATTTCCGAAAAAATCGTCATTAACTGGACTCTTAACAAATTCATCGGTGGACAAGTGAGCATTCAGCTAGGAAGTCGAATATCTCTCGAATAAGAAGTAGCGTTAAATCAGAAAGTCGGAATATTTCATTGTATTTGAATGATATACGAACCCCAAGTCTTAGCTGCGTTGCTCAAGAATTTCAAGCTTTAAACCTTCGTGCACGACTTAAAATGGCGTTACCCTCTTAAGTGTCCAATAAAATTAGAAAACTCTCAAAGCAGTTGCACAGGAAGAGCTGTAATATTATAATGTCGGCCAATAGTTCAATGACCTCACATCGATATATCATAGGCAGATTGTAAGCCGTTGTTACAAAAAAACGGTTGACGTATCGATCTCAGATTTTCTTTGTATATCAAAAGGAGTTTAAGGAAAAAAAGAACTGATAGAGTAATCCCTTTTTAGTTCAAGAAAACGATTTCATCGTCAAATGAACGAATCATGAAAAAGTAAACAGTTTTTTTATTTAAAGCAATTACTACTCATTAACAAATAGTGTGTACTGTTTTAGTTCCTTATCAATTTGTTGAATCCCATTGTAGAAAACATTGTTTTAAGATCTATTTTGCTTTACGAAGTACAAAACAGCATTTGTCTTCTCTTTGAGTGATCAATCCAAAGAAGAACTAAACAATTTTGTCATGCAATCTATTCGATTTATTACTTACTGAGCATGTTCTGGAAATGGTTACTGGAATGTACATATGTAAAAAAATAGCATAGAAAAGATGACAATTCAATTTTTTCAATTTGTTCCCTTTTTTCAACGGAAATTATTCTGTTATTCAAACACAAGATTAAGCATGCCAAAATTATTGTAAAATGATGCAATTTTAAAAATGTCAACTGAAATACGCTGGGCCCTTCTTGTTGAGCTGACATTCCTATCTTAGTTATAAGTCATTTTGTATATAACGAACGAAAAAAATAAACAAATAAAGCTAATAATTTTCAACATGTTCGCTCACTTCACTTCATCTAAATTTTTTGTTTATATGTGTATATTTAGTTAAAAATTGTAGTAAAATGAAACGTAAATGCCATCCCTGGCAGCAGATAACAATGTATTTGACATCACAGCAACGTGCGACAAGTCACAGACCGCACTATTAATGATGCGTTGATGTGCGATGCATGATTTTTATCCAATTTCGACTGAATTTCAATTATCTCAAGTTGGCAGCCATGACGGTCAATGCCTGTGGTGGCAGCCATATTACAAAATATAGACGTTGATTTTTTTGCTCTCTCTGTGGGTCTCATCTATGTGCTGGCTCTACGTTCATTTTTTTAATTCTTCGCGTTCTTTATAACTCCGCAATCAAATAAAATTAACTAAAGTGGACTTCCGATCGTTGAATTTCGGTCCGCAGCAGCTAAAATACGGGTAATTCCAGTGAAAAATCAGTGAAAACATAGAAGAAAAATTTTCCTTCTCCCAGCAAAGAATTTTACTCCTCGAAAACCGAAGAAAGAACTTATCGTGGTGTGCGAGAATGTATGCAAAGTATCTGGCAGGGATTGGAAAATTTTTTATTCGTTAAAGTGTTGCAAGTTTCATTTAAAATGCATTTAAACCATCATCGAAATATTGTCTTGTAAAAAAAATGCTTTGTGAAAAAGAAAAGAACCTAGATTGCAGCGAAAAAAATCTTTTTTCCCTCAATGTATGAAATGAAAGTGCTTTGGATGTAGTGGTAGTGGTAATAGTGGTGTGGTGCGCTGCTCGCTGCTGTTGCGATGTTCATTTTACTCTCTACACCTCTTTCTATGGATAAAAAAGAAAAAAGAAAAATTGGTGGTGTCTGAAACGAGAAAGGAAGAGCTTCGACTTTTCCACATTTTTTTTTTGTTAACTTCGATTCGTTTGCCTGCGGTTGAGATGTGGATATGCACGGAGAGTGAGATTATTTGACTAAAGAGGAACATTTTTATTGATTTCTAAAATTAATTGCTAAGCCTAATATTCAGAGTAATCGGTGTAAGGTGAAAATGACGTTTTAAGAAAAGTTTCGCACATCGCTATTCTTGTGGAGGACACACAAAAGAGTGAGATGCAGTTATATGTGCATTGGCTGAAGTGTATGCGGTTGTGCTCCTCGGTTTCTATGTGGCGATGGCGACATATGGCAATACCATCTAAAAGAGGGAATTGCAAACTGCAGTCGACATTTGCTTTGTTTTCAAGTGGATTTGTTTTCTGGATTTATTTGTTTGATCTGTCAATTGTGTGCTATGTGCGAATTTTTGATTTTGATCGAGATTTTCACTTGACTATTCGTAGAAAGAAATCACTCATGTTCAATTAATGCTATCTCTGTCTGTTGTGTGACTTTTGTCCCTGCAGGAGAATCGAGTATCGAAATGCGATAAGAATGGGTATATAGTTGTCCTTCTTTGAGTTTAGAAAAAAAGGTGATTCTGCTTTTTTTTCACGTCCACAGAAATATATTGTCCATGCTCCGTAATTTCAATCTTTACGAGGAATAAATTTTGAATTATTCAAAGAGCAACTACTTATGACAGTTCATTTCTAAATGGCAGTTCAAGTTAAACAAAAGCAATGCAAATGTTAATAGAATTCTCAAGACTGTACTTCGACCCAGTGCATGACAAATTCCAAGAAGTGACTAATTAAATGTGTTCCCCTGCTGCTCACACAAATAAATGAGTAGATGATCTATGTAACAGACCTGAATTGTTCTTCATTGCAAAGGATTTCACTTGTGTGTTTAAGCATTCCCTTGCTAATGACCGTATACAAATGTGGCGAGAGTTAATTTTGCCTCTTAGATGTATTGATTTAAAAAGTTTTACTTTACGTCATGTTTTCTAGTACATTTCTAGTATCATTCGACCCGTGCAATTGAGTAATCATCATTAGGTACTATGATCGCATAGTCAGATGCGTGTCATTCGTTGCAGAATATCTGCACTTTAGCAAGACTTCATGCTCATAAAGTCGCTATTTCTGTGTGAATTTTAACACATCTAGTGTTGAATCCTGCTGATATCTGTAGATCCATGGCGAATTGGAACTTGGAAACATGAATAACTTTCGTCAGACTTTCGAATAGAAAACTTGTTATCGATTTCGTTTTAGAAATGCTCCTGAAACAAGTGTATTTTGTAACATAAATCGATTGTTTGGCGTGCTTTTCAGAAATTTGCATCATACCGTCTTCATTTACATAAACCAGAGAGGAAAATCTGGCGTCAGAAAATACGATTGACCGACTCAACCTGTACAGAGTTGCTGTTGTTTATCTTAAGGGGAAACTGAAGGGAACTCCCAAAAATGAAAAGTGAAGGCTAGTTATTCTTCGTATGAGAATTCAACAAGTGCGCTCGACAAAGAGTCCTTCACTTCGAAAAGTTTTTCTTAATGAAATTTTAAAGACTTACATCTGTGAACCATGCATAGCTCTTGTTTCTAATAAATGCATAAGGAGGTAAAATAGAACAAACATTACTCTCGTTTTCACTCAATTTAATGCAGACACTTGTATACTGTCGTACTCGAGAAATGCTGAATTCAATTACCAGATAGACTGAGAGTATAATTATCGAGGAGTAGAATTGTAAAACAACCGCTTTTAGAAAATAATAAATTTTCAAAGAATTAAATCAAATCATAAGTACTTGTACCCAATTATGTACGCACAGAAAGTTGTATCGCTAAAGTATTCCCAAACAAACGTACCTCTGGCAAATAGAAGGTGCTACTGGACTACTGGTCAGTTGACATCTTTTAGGTCAGCAGTAGAAAATCTGTTAAGTATATTTATTTCGAACTATGTATATGCGTACGCGTGACCGAAAATGGGTCAACGTTTAGCAGGTTTACCCACAAAGATAAAGCAAGTGCTTATAATTATTTCTTTTTTTCATCTGCTCTCTCGCATTTCTTAGACATTCTTCGTTCTCTGTGTCATCAAGATGAAAAGCATAAGTATATCCGCAAGTTAAAGTACTTGTCTCTATTAGACTTTTTCTACGTCACGATTGTGACGTAAATATCTTTCCAATTGAAGCATTTTGGCCCAAAAAATATATTTTTCCGTCAGTTACCACGAAAACGGTTTTCTCGTTGGTATGGATGAAGCTTCCGAAGAGAGCAGACCAAAAGAATGACTTCTGTTTATTCTGTCGGGGTTGGGGGAGTACATTCCATCCCATTGAATAACTTTACCGCAGCGTAGTGCGCATCCTCGTTTTGTCGACACAAAATTCTCTCTCATAATGCCCCCTTAAATATATCCCAGAGAGCGAAATTTCTATTCGTTCGTGGTACTGCACCAACCGAAGCGATGATGACGATACAAAAATCGACTGTCATTTAGCGTTTCACACGAAAAAAAAAAATACCAGAGGAACGTGGAAAACCTATTTATTGCCTCTTAATTAATTTCCTCAAAATGTGTCTCAATTAACTTTCATAAAACATCCATTGTCCGTATGGAAAAATTAAAAAGTTCACAAGAAATTCAGGTCGTCAACCCTCTTATTCAGCGCAGTGTGCAATCAAAAGTGAATGTCTTCTGTTGTAAAAGTTCAAATAAAATGAGTATTCGTTTTGCAAGTGATAGAATTTTCAATTTTCATATATTTCTTGGGACTATATTCCAAAGAGCCAATTGCAAATTTCTGTAGATAAATCATAGAAAAGAAAACGAAAGAGAAAAAAATAATCACAAAAGCGGAAAGAAAATGTGAGTGGATCAAAGAAATCGATGAATTACCAAATATGAAATGAAATGTATATGTGTGTTTTTCTGTGAGCCAGTGAATACTGTGATGCATGGAAAGCTTAACAATTTCGTTTTGTTAAATGCACTTTACCTTAATTTTTAGAAATCGACAATTTTATCTGAAAAAAATTGAACACATTTCTTACAGTTACAGTTTTGTGGCTGCTGCGCAGAACTGAGAAATCGTTATTCCTGGCACAGTTGGTAGACTTTCCGTTTTGTAGAGGTTTTCGTTCTGTGAATTTTTTAAATATGTTACAGCCGCGAAAAAAAAATGTGATCAACTTATGTGAATGCTCTGAAAATCATTTCGAACCAATGAACGATATTTAAAGAAACTTGCCAGATTAAAAAAGAGAAGAAACAATTCTTATTCGGTAATAAAGTATTCAGCCCCACCCCAACTAGATCAGGGTTGCCAAGATAAAATTTGTTTGCTTATGTTCCACTTCTGTTTTCCTGGCACTATTTAATTTCGGTGACGCAAGGTTGGTCATTTAATGCGATAGTGATAACCTTAAAACGTGGAAAATTTAATGCGCAGTAATAGACGCTTTAACAAAGCATTAGTACTGCCACTGTACGGAAACGATATCACTTTTGGCTGCTTCCTGAAAACTACTAAAATCAGTGTGTTGAATTATTATTTAGTAGCCCTAAATTAAGACCTAGTTTCTCCACTCTCCGATTTAAAGCTTTGTCATGGCATGACATTTTGTTCATTTGAATCCAATGTTCATACCAACATTGTGCTTCTCTAGCTATATTAAGTAATAACACTTTTGTCTTCCCATAGCGGTACGAGAAAAGAGATCTTAACTTAATTTGGTAAATGGAAATATAACGAATTTAAACATGTATGCTTCAGTTAAGATCTACAAGTACATTTGCATTTAAATTACACCTATAATTTGTAACTTGCGAGATTATAGATGCAATGCACATACATACGTTACGATAAGTAAATGTGTAAGGAAAGAATGTTTACTTTACGTACATCGTGCGTATGTGCATACATCAACAATTTTAATTTTTAAAAAGCTGAATTTTAAACGTCTGGCAATGCGAAAAATAAAATGCTCTAAGAAATTCCGCCTCTCGCTTGTAGTGTACCGAGATTTGAGGGTGTAGAAATGTATGTACATGCTATATTTGTGGCTTCTGCTGTTTCTTCTATCGATTCTCCCGGCGAGAATCATTCTCTTTTGCCTTTTTTTTCTCTGGTTCAACGTGGTATGTTTATACGGTAGCTTTTTTTGGCAGAAATGTAGGTTTTTGTGCTTTCTATGCACCTCTTCGTTCTTTTAAATGATAATAATTTTTCTTTTAGTTTTTCACCAATACTCTTTTGGGCGTATATTAATAATTGGGTCAAGTATTTGGGTTTGTTATAGTCATGGTTTTGGTCAACAGTTGACGTCGGTGGAGATGATGACACTGTTAAGTTTGTGGTTTCGTACCTCTGAACACTCGCAAATCTCCGTGATGAATGAATGAAATATTTATAAATAAGCTTCTAAGTCCATTCGCGTAAAGAATTTGTTTGGACTTTTTCTTGTTCTAAATGTGGATACTTTGGCACTTAAATTTTATAATGTGTTTGGTATGCATTCATGGCCAAATAACTAAGAGTCTTCGCAAAGCATTGACAATGTTTTCCCAAGAGAATGTTTCTCGGATATGTATATCTTTTTCTTGCATTGCTGAATAGGTATTCTCATAGTTGTAAGATCGATGGTTACTCGGGATTGCGAGGAATCGGAAGGACTTGAAGGCAGGTGCCTTTTTCTTCTACTGTTCCTGATCATGTATGATCATGCAACTTCTGTGTTTTTAGTAAAAATGAATTCATGGAAAACTTTCGCATTTACATATTTGTTTAGGTAAAGGATAAGTTTGAAACCCTTAAAAATAAACCATACATTAAAGCTCTCCGCACGTTTAACATCAATAGACCCACAGTAACTGCGAGTTATTTATTAAATGTAAGGAAGGCCTTTCTGATTGTTTGAGGTGGATCTCGGCCTAGCTTTCGATCGGAGGGGACCTATTGTTTTTATCGACTCCAAAATGTTCAATGGCATTTTCAATGGCTCAAAAGAGGCGAAGCCTTGAACTCTGGAAGTAACTTGTATCACGAGGTGAATCGACGCAGCTGACCACTATACCATGTCTCGGTGCTTTGATTTGAAAAATATAATGCAGGGGACTATTCTGCTAAACTCAATACAACATCGATTATCTTGGTTTAGTTACTTTTCTTTTTGACAGCTCATCTATCAACCATTGCCAGTTGAGTTCGTAAAAATTGAATACTCTTTGATGGCAGTAAGGTGAAGACTATGCGAACAAAGTAATTGATATGAGATGGCAACGTTTAAATACTCTGGCTTAAGTTAAGCTACTTCTCCAACAATAGGTGAAGTGAATAAAAGTTAAGGGAGAACTCGGAGTGAACGCTCATGAGTAAAGTTAAAGAAAACTCTCAAATTGGTGTGAATAAAAAATGTCCTCTTTCTTTTCCTCGAATTGACAGTTGAAAACTAGTATTTGCGAGATTATTGTACGTTAATCAACAAAAGTGGATGTAAAGGAGATATTTATTCCACGTAATGTTTTAAACATATTAAAGCGAAAAAACAAAGATCTATAATTCACGGCGTTACGGGGACACAGGATAATTTCAGGGATCTGTATAGGTTTATAAATTTATGTTTCAAAACAAAGAATGGTCGAGAAATGAAATGAAAATGATCCGGAATTCCAAGATTTCCAAGTTTTTCCAGCAAGCCCCCGTAAGAATTTCATGAAATCGTCTTCTTCCATTCCAGATTTCTTGGTTTTTATTTTTAGGGTTTGTCACTCAATTCGTGACAGGTCCGTTTATTCTCACTTTCGGCTATTAACTGGTGAAATTGTTCTCAGATCAACAATGGTCGAAGGGGTTAATCTTAAGACTTGTACCTAAAGACTATTGCAGAATGTTATTTTTTCAACTTATTGCTTAACAATTCATGCATGTTTACTAACTGTAAAAGTTCCTGTTACAAAAGAAATGAACGCTCCTATCGCTTAAGGTAGCTGAAATGTACAACAAATTTTTGTCTTATATCAAGTTGGCGTTCATCTTCATTGAATCATGGGCACGATTTCGATTTCCGTGTAAACTTTTCAGCACGGTTTTCGATAAAATAAGCACAAACAAAACTAATCACTTAGTATCGAGGTTTACACTAAGTCCACGGTTTGTTCAGGGAACTAAGTCCAAGTTAGCAGAAGGAGTGATCATGCTGCTATGAGGTGGGCGGCTCGTTTCTCTCGCGATCAGGATTTTAATCCGCTAAGGGTATGTCAACAACTGTCTTACAGGCGCCTGGATCTTAAACCTCGACATCTCATAAATTGGGCAAAAACGAGGAGGAGCGAATGTTGAGATCTAATCTTAGATTAAAGTAAAATGAATGTAATAGTGTTTCATGAGTGAGGATTAAGTATGGGCGAACACTTATTCATTTATTCCTTCCTAGTCCGTCACTTTTCCTTTCGAAAAACTCTTTTCATTTCTGACCATAAAAAACCAAAAACTAAGAAATACAGCAAGAACCACTACCAAATACCACCTTTTATCAACTTGAGCATTTTTAAATGAAACTATCTCCATTTCAATCAGCAAATAAAATTGATAATGTATTTCTCTTTTTTGTATATTTTTTCAGCAATCCAAAATTGTTCGCATGGATCCCATAGTAATGAGAAAAGTGATAATATGCTTCAAATCGGTTTAACATAAAAGTTAAATGAACTCCATTGTGCAATCAAAATATCGAATAAATAAGACATAAGGAACTACAAAATTTACACTCTTTCTTACGTTGTTTTGTCGCCTCAGTTCTTTGAGATTCTTCGCACGCAGAGTTATACAACAGAAATTCCTTTGTTGACGTTTAATTTACACAAACCCAACTATAAAACAGAAAAAAGTGTATTTACTTATTTTCTTTTCCTTAATTTTGGTGTGTGCACTCATTTCTGTTAAGTACTTTCTAGTTTGTACAAAATAATAAACACGTTTAACTTAACCACATTAAGACAATGTTTAATTAAGTGCAAGAGAAATTAGTTAATTAATTTTTTTTTAATTTTGTGTAAACTGTTGTGTTGCAAATTAGAAAAAAAAAAACGTCTGTTGAAGATATATCGACTAGCAGCATCACAGAGAGAGATACGTAAAAAAAGGTCCATCAGAGGACCATCCTAAGCATCTCATAAACAGTTCACCAGTCATCGCTGTTATTTACATCGCCACCAACGTCATCATAGAGCAGTGTCACATTCACTGCAAAGGATTATTATAGGAATTTTTGTTTTGAAAAAACAGAAATACGGCATCATACACGATTTCATCCACCAGTGGCAGTAGTAGTAAAAAGAACGCCGACGACGACGACGATATGAGTGGGCGTCCAAGGACAACCTCATTCGCTGAGGGCAACAAAAATCCACCCAACTTGGTTTTGGGTGGAATGAAAATAAGCAGTAAGTACATGCATTAAAGTTCTTTTGATTTCTTTTGTATAACATACAATACATTTGTTAGCCTTTGAGATTTACTTTCTTGTTCTGTTTTTTTTTTCTCAAAATTAAATACAAGGGGTCATTATTTCATATGGTTTATGAGTTGATTAGAGGATAATTGTTTGTTTTGATTAAACGCTGGATGCGGACATCAAAAATTGTAGAAAATTATATGAATTATGATGGGATTCTGAAAATATGTACATAAATTGAAGTATGGAGGTGTACAGTAGGCAGTATGGCTGAGCGCACAAGCGTATGTATTTCGAAAATAAAACACATAATGCAGATGCGATGTTTCCAAATTCAAAAAATAGCCATGTCAAAGAAATCGGACATTGCCACACACACAAATTTATAAAAGTGTCACTTAATTATTTTTTCTCAAATACAAAATTCGAAATGATTGCTTGCGCAAATCTCAGAGTGATGCAATTCTAGAGTGATTTGTGGACCTCGTCGTGTTTTGATACAGAAATTTTTAAATTCATTGAAAAGTGAATAGGTACCAAAGCTGAATTTTGACTTGACTTGACCCAAAGAGTACATTCCGAATAGACTCGTCTATATTAGGATCATTGAACCCATGACGACAGATATCTCAGATTTGTTCAGATATACTTTTCTGTCGCAAATGTGATTTTTGTTGTTCAAAATGTCAAATAACTCGTGTTGAATTCAGAAATCAAACTGCTTCTACTGTTGATTTGGCTAATAGTTGTAGAACTCGTTTTTGTTATGTACTCAGTCAGTTGTATGATGCGGCCATTTTGGGTTTAACACTAGGTTAAGCAAACTTTAGTAAACAAACATTTTGCGCTGCACGGATTAAGAATTGTCTACTTTATGTAAATTTATTTCTTTGTTTAAATTGCCCATTGTCATCTTTCTTCGCTAGTCTTTGGGTAGAGCAATTTCCGATGTGGACCTCAAGCCTAGTTTTTTCAGGAACAACTTTTATTGTGCAGGTTATTGTTCCATCACGAGAAAAGGACCTGAAATTAGTAGCCGATCAATGACTTTAGGAGAAGTGGTGCTGTGAATATTAAAGTTGTGTCCGGAATCGAAACTAGACCGTCAGCGTAGAGTCAACGTACTTACCCACTATGCCACACCAACTATGGTCACAAGCAGATACATATCTAAAGTAGCCTTGTACGTCATATGGCCAAACGGTTTTCGACTGTTAATCAAATTAGAACTGTAATAAAATGATTTAATAACACAGACCTGATGAATCAACACACATTACCGTTTCTTCACGCATACATTCATATGTGCATCCATGGATGTTTGTACATTTCTTCGTGTGATTCTTATCTTATTTTAAGGCTTTGTGTGGAGGCTTTGAAGTGTAGAGATTTGGTATGTCTCTAAGGCAGTCTACTGGAGTCGGCAATGAATCAACAATCACCGTTTTAACGACACTTTGAAACTACTGCTTCTCAAAGTGCATTGTAAAACCTCTACTTGACGTTCCAGAACACAACGTCGTCGTGCTTTATTTAGAACAACCTAAGGAACCTAATACAACACAAGTGATAGATAAGAAGTTGTTGAAGCAGTTCTAGAACAGTCAGGAGTGTTTTAAGACATTTCAAATGTATGATGTACGATAGAGAAGAAACAAGAAATGCTTAAACTCGGCGAAGCTATAAACAATTGATTATCCAAGTCTTCGATAAGCTTGAGGACAAGACAGTTAGTCTGTAGTTGATTGAAACCAAGACAGTAATTTGAACAGTCCAAGAAAGCATGCACATATATAAATGAGAACTTGTTTCTCTCTTTTTAAAACACATCCGAAAAACATTTCAACCTGATAATTAGTTCTTAAACGTTTTAGGTTACGATGCTGTTTTATCAAGTAATATAAAAAAATTGCTACATTTTTACTTACTTTTATGGAACACGGCAAACAAGATTCGGAAGCTGTAACCGAAGGTTCCACAGACCATAACCATTCGAATATGGGCTGGATGGCTCGATTTGGGATTCTTCAACTTTCAAATTCACAACGACATACCTTTGAAGTTAGAGAGTAAGAAGCTCAGGGAATTCTTAAACTTCTTATGTCGGATCCCACATAAAGTTGTCTGTTTTGCGGGAAAACAATAGACAGCAATCTATGAATACTTGTTTCAGAATTTAGATCCATACCCATTCCGCATTGCAGTTCGGAGCAGAAACACAAGAATCTGTGAATCTGTTTGCATCACATTTCCATGCGTATTTTGTATGCCCAAGGACTTGCTTCCTGCGATAAACCATTATAAGGCCTAACTCAATGATGTGGATGTACGATACATAACGACTATTTTGGTCCATTGTTTTATAAATACGCTTTTGAATTGAATTGCCTTGGTTTTTTCTCCATGGGAGCCTATCGTCCAGATCATTTGTTGACAATTGTTTTTGTTTCAGTTCTTCACTGAGCATTACATTTTCATTTCAGCTAAGATAGACTATGAGCCAATAGTTTTCACGTACTCGTGTGAATAAGCCCACCACCTATTCCTGATATTTTTGTCAGATGTCATTTAATTTCATTTCAGTACCTATTTGAACAAATCAATTATCTTTACCTATGCCTGTGGTTAGCTTCGTTGTTGTTTTTTTTTACTGAAAAAGCAACCCTTCTCCGACAGAAGAAACAGAGCCGACCAGACGATCAGTTCATCACAGTATATGTATGACGCACTTCGATTGTGTTTGTCTACACATCTCTGCGTTTATTAATTAATAAACCGTCTATGTCTGTCGAACAATTTGTTTAATAAACTTTTCATTTGATTTGATCTTACTTTGCATCCCTTTCCTCGTAAAATGAAATGAGAAATAAAATAAAAATCGAAAAACGTGCCAATGGATGGTATCGTGAATAGTTCTTTAATTTAATTCAGAAACTAAAAAAAATGTCCATTTGTTTTTTCTATATATAAATACAGAAATTTATTTAAGTTGCTCTGTGAATTTGGCGCGTTTGAAATGAGTGTCAAAAAATAAGACGCCGTGTGCTTTTAGGTGATGCGAACGTTTGAGAAAATAAAATTTGCGAATTCCGTGTGTTGGCACTGGTCCAGTGTATGACAGAAATTTTATTTCTGACGATACAAATTACGAGAAAGGAGGCAATGTCTTGAGAGTTGTCGATTATCACTGAGCACACCTTTATTCTGATGCTTCTGAGCATTTTTTTTTTTGTTTTTTCCTTGTAGCATTGGCCTCTTTTGCTATATAACACTTTGTGTATGCGCATACTGTCGGGAATTTGTATGCTGCTGATTTGAGAAAAACAAGTGTGTTGCTTCGGAACTCGTGATCAACGTGAATCAGAGTGAATAAAATAAAATGCTGTCGTAGGGAATTTATTGTTGATATATTTTTAAATTTACTCATGTTTTCATTTAAAACTTCAGATTTTATTGTAATCATTAAGAATTTGAAAACTAAAATAAACCATCAACCTGCTTCTAATATGCGGGTAAAGTTCAAAATCCAGTCAAACCTCTGTAAATCGAACAAGTTTTTAGTACTTAAAGGGACCTAAGCTAGAAATTTAATTTCGCGATCCATAACTCGAACATTCTTTAATTCGAACACAATATTTTTTCCCTTGACCTTGCGACTTATTGAGGTTCGATTGTATTTCCAAAATATAAATTTTTTAAAAAGATGGCGATCACAACTTTTGCTTAGTCGTTTTTTTTTTAAGTCTATTTTATCGATTAAAGCAATTGTCAAAAAATTGCAAAGTTCTTCTGGTGTGCAAACACTTTCGCGAAATGGATCTCTTCCTCTCCCTCCTTCTGATATTCCCGGCACTGGCGAGATGGTAAGTGGCACCAGTAACCGGTCACAAAAGACATTTTCTTACTTTGAAGCCGGATAACTATGTACGCCAATGTTATTTTGTTTAGTATTAAATAAAAAAAATATATGTTTACCCGGCCACATTGACCCAGTTTCCGGCCACGTCCTTTCTTCTTAAAATTGAGACAAAATTGATCTCTGAAAGGAGAGGGGTCTCTTTGGACACTAAAACTATGTTTTTCTAGTTTATCTATGATTTCAAGTATGGCAGACGCTTGTTCTGCTTTTTTTATAGGTTGAGCTTGGGTGTACCGAAAAGTTTTCCAAAATGTCTTGAACACATATGCTACTAACCTTTTTTAATAGTTTGTGCCAAGTTTTCGTTGTTTGTACGATCGGTTTCTACAATTGGACGCAAATATTTTCTTCTTCGTTTGCATACGCTCACGTCAGCTGGATGAAGAATGTGAGTAGTGTTTGGAGGCAAGGTGTACATAATTATTTTGTTTTCGTCGCAAAGCTGACTAAGTTGCATGGATAAGTGCGATTTGGCCGATTAATGGAACATCTTATATGAAATGTGTCAATAGCCTGATTCTGATCTATGATGAGCAGATCTGTCAAACTTTACCAAAATACTAGCTGTGTCTGGATTTGAAATCACAATTTAAAAGTTCATGCTAAAAATATCAAATTTTCTTAATATTACCCATTTAATTGAAAGTGGCCGGATACGAGAGACTGGTCCGGTTAATGTTGCAGCCATTTTGATACGCATCTATAATCAAAAAAAAAAAAAAAACTAACATTACAGTGGCAGCATGTTTTTTCAAAACTTAGTCCGGTTTATTTTGTTTGACCAAGCGTTTCTTTAGCAAGTTTGACCTTTTAATTTAAACAAGAAACTGACTATATTCTGATGGTTGCCTGACTATTTTAATTTCCCGAAATTCAAATAATATACACTCTGAACTCGATTTACGCAAAGCCTCAATTCACGCAACTCCTACATTTTCTTTAAAAAAATCGCATGCCATTTTTACGGTACGTAAACATTAGTTGTTTGTTTTTAAAGAAAATGTGTTCAACAATAACGATTTGAGTGTGTTTCAAAAATCTGTTTTTTATGACAATTTTTATAGCCATTTGACTTTCATTTGATATGTAAAAAATGTGCCCCGTTAAGTGCACCAACTGCCTTAATTTTATATTCGTTCCTCTCCGTATTGAAAGGTTCATTTAAAATCGTTCAAACGTCGACATAATTGTGCAACTCATACCGTACCTAATCGATTTGTAGAAGAGAAATACTGGACAGGATTATAATGAAATGAGGTCATTCTTATTGTTCCGCTGGCAAGTGGAATTATAATTTCTGCTTGTTACGCATGTGTCAAACGCACCCTTCGATCGCCTTTACCACCCTGTCGTCATTCAATTTCCACTCAAAGTGCAGAACCAACATTTCGCAGGGTTAAGTCTACGACGAAGAAATTTAATAAAGGGCGTGTATGTATGTATATATGGGTCTACAACGGCCACCATGTGATTGAATGCATTTAAGAGCATGTAACAAGATACCCTTCCTTTGGCGTGAGTGATGTATCATTTATATTTATTTAGGAAATTGGGTCAGATCTTGACATTTTCATATCCTTCTGTAATTTGATAAAGTGGAAAGGTGTATCGTATACGAGGAGCTTCAGGATGGGTGAAAAAGCAAGAGGATTCTCATGGGGTACTTTGTGAAGAGTTTTGCGTGGTCATAGACAAGTAGAATATGAAAAAAAATATATATTATGCGTTCATAATGCAGAAACAGGTAGACAGGTGCATCACTCCTTTAGCATTTGTTTACTGAAGCCATGGAACGAAAACTGCCTGGAGTTGCTGCAAGACGAATTCACAGAATGTCAAGAACCTTTTTTATAAATTCATTTCTACGTAGTTTTGAACAAAGGACAGATGTGAATGATTTGATCTTTGTCCCTGACATGGATATTATTCTTCGGCTGTTGCTCGTGTTCAAACTGAAATAAATCAGTATCTGACCTTTCTCGATTTCTGGTGACATTTCTGGTAAATAACAAAATTACATATCATCTGTTCGAAGGTGGGGTTGGGGTAGAGATGGGGCGATGCAAGTGACTTCACCAGCACACTTAAACCGAGTTGCTGCATTGTGCTACCCGCAGTCAGACCACTACTGTCCTGGACCAGATTTGAAAACCAGATGGAATCGTATTCACTTTGCTTTCACTGGGATTTGAACCAAGGACCCCACTAACCAAAGGCAGGCACTCAACCAACTGCGCCATCCAGTCGTGTTCAAACGTAAATGTCATTTAGTACACAATTTAAAACTGTTAAGAGGAGAAAATCGTCCTCACTTAGTTAATTTTTTTTAAATGAGTTGGTTGTTCCGTGGATTAAAGAAAAAGAATTAGAGAGTTATCATGTCATCCTTTACCTACCTACCAACAGGAAAAAAATTTGCGCACCCAAAATTCGCAAATAGGTTGACTGTGCCAATTGCAGTTTCAAATTTAGATCGAATTGATATCTACAACTGCACTGGACTGATTATCAAAATCATACTACAGTGGACAGCCAAATTAATTTTTGATATAATGTTTGTACTAAAGGGAAGTTGTACTAAAAGGAAAGTCTTCGTTATATTGAAAGACAATTTGTTCTATTTTTGTATTATATGAATTAAAAAAATGCACAAACCACGCAAATTCCGATTCCGTATTCTTTGGCTTGATCACAAAAACAAAAATACTTAGAATAGAATAACAATATTGCGTGAGATAAGAATAGACGTAAAAGTCAGTCATAAATATGTTCATTATATGGAAAGCAAATTTGTGCGAACCAGCAGTTTTAATAACACTTAGTCTCCACTGGGCAAGAACAATGCCCGGTTCATGAACTTGATGTTAAAAAAATTTAGTGGAGGCACAAAAACCATGCCCAAACATAGTGTCGGAGATTCTCCATTTTACGACATTTTTGAACGGAGTGGTAAAGAGTGAGAGTAAAAGTAGAAGTGTTAGTGACTGTATTTTGTTTGGTACTCTTTTTAGTGAGATCTCCTTCGTGGATTGGTGGTTGGTTGCCTGCTTCTTTATGTTGACTCTCGCAGCCAACGTTGCAGTGGAATGACATGACATATTGTGCCCACAAGAAAATAGCGCGGCTGGCTGTTCAGAATGTGGTTGTGATGTTGGCCATCGACATGGATGAAAAACTAGCTATATCGTTATTCGTATACTGGATATCCACTGCTTGGGTGCCTTTGATTCTCGTGATGAAAAACGATGAAATCAAAATAAACATCCAAAAATGAACCCGGAAAAGAAAAAAGATATGCAATACAACTATTCTCTCCACATTGAGACAAATGTCGAGTCCCAAGTAGCAAAGGCAAAAGATACGAAAATGCTCAGTCTTCATTTATAGGTAACACCGCAGCTACCGTTTCATGATATGTGTCTTTTCTCTCCAACAAATACACGTTTTGTTAGAAACAATAAATCTTCCGCACACGATGAAAACCAATTGCAACTGTATGATTGGTATGTACGTATGAATATGAAATTTACATAACAAAAGGGACTTCTCCTTTTACGCTTCCGAAAAACGTAGTTCAGTGAGTAGAGCAGTGATAGAAATTCCATTTAGGGAGCAAAAAATATACGAAAAATGCAAATAAAATTTCGACTCAGAGAAAAGTTCGAGTAACAGAAGTTCGAGTTAGAAAAGTTCCATTGTATCACTGTTTTGCGACTTTTGTGTTGGACAAAACAAAAATTAGCAAGTGGCATTTGTGTATATATGAAAAGGGTGATTTTTTAAAAGCTATAGGAAAGATTTTCAGAAAAAAAAAAAACACATAAAATTCAGAAAAATGCATGAAATCTTTATTTGAATCGATAGTACGGTCCATATAATTTAATGTTTGAAGATTATTTCATGCAAATGTTGACCTTGACTGCGCCTCAAATGGTCCATCCGCTTAGTCCAATTTTGGCATACTCTTTCCAACATTTCGGCCCGTATCTCACGAATAAATGCTTCAATGTTGTCTTCCAATGCGTCAATTGAAGCGAGCTTTAACATAGCCCCACAAAAAATAGTCTAAAGGCGTTTAATCGCACGAACGAGGCGGCCAATTGACCGGTCCCGAACGTGAAATAAAATGTTCAAAATGAACTCGCCTCTCAATAAGTCCAGTGCTGCGCGTGCTTTGTGGCATGTGGCACCGTCTTGTTGAAACCACATGTCATGCCAGTCAAGCTCTTGCATTTTGGGCAAAATAAGTTGGATATCATCTCACGGTAGCGCTCACCATTCACAGTTACGTTACGATTTGCATCATCTTGGAAGAAGTACGGTCCAATGATGCCACGAGCCCATAAACCGCACCAAACTGTGACTTTTTCTGGATGCATTAGTAGCTCTTGCGATGCTTCTGGCTGATATTCACTCCAAAATCGACAATTCTGCTTATTTACCTACTCATTGAGCCAAATATTAGCTTCGACGCTGAACAAATTTTTTTTATTTTTGAACAAATTTGAACTTTTTTAACAGAGCACGCATTTTGATAATAAAATTCAATAATTTGCAAGCGTTGTTCGTTTGTAAGACGATTCATGGTTAAATTATAGACCAAACTGAAGATGTTTGACAGTGAAACAAAACACGAAACGTGCGTCAGCTGTTTAAACCAGTGTTGCCAAAAATATAATAGCTAAACAATCACCCTTTACATTGCTTTCAACTGCATAGAAAACATAGCTCATTTAGAAAAAAAAATGAGTAAAATTTCTTGGAGGCATTTGAAAATGGAGTGCGATTTAGGACATATACATCGGTACCTGACGTGCCTTGCCGATATATCAAATTGTAAACCTTCCAAACCATTATTTTTAAGATCCAGAGCGCTTGCCGGAACCTTATTACAACTATAGTGATACCAATAAAAATCTAGCTTTTTCTTTTTATTTGAAATAAATTCTTTATTTCTTGCTACCATTTTTTTCATATACCGTCGAACCCGGATAGTAGCTCGTGCAATAAAATATAGTGCCATAAGCGGGTTGAGTTAAGATCAAACAAAAACGATAAAACAGTTTGAAAATGCGAAAAATTCAATACGTGGGTTAGTTTCCAACACCCTCGCATACATGTAAACAAAAAAAAGGAGGGACACTTCCAGGATTGGTAGTAAGTCAAATACAGTCTAAGGTATAACCCGTCCATACGTATTAAGTCAATTTCAGGAAGTCACATGAATTATGGATTTGTGTAGGATATGGCAATAAGCGACATGATTTTACATTCTACTGTTTTTTTTTTTTTTTTGTTTTTGACATATTTAAACGGTTTGTGTTATTCAGCGATGTGCTATTATCCGGGTTCGACTGTACATAATTTGTTCACGTTTTCCAATGTCCACTGCATATGTAAACCGATGGCATGTTTTTCAGATTGGTCATGTAGTGGATTGTAACATTTTATTATTTAAATTGTCTTTCCTTCTGTATTGTCCTACTACTGCTCTTATAATAAAACACAATTTTCTTCCATTTTATCTTTTGTTTGTAGTTGAATGGGTTAGATTCATTAATTTTTTTTTTTTGCATATTTACACATGGCTTCATTTTGAACACATTTTTAAACACAAAATAATATGTGATCAACCCATTTTTTGAAAGAGAAATCTGAATGAGGGCACGTGTTCCTCTAAATTACTTCATTTTTGTCCATAAAATTCATGTTATTAATTACTTAAAAGAAAACGAGAAGCTAAGAATAAAAATCAACTTGCACATGCAGAGTTGAAATTTTTAGAAGCCAATTTGAGAAGCTTTTTGCAAAATTATACCTACTTTTTGAGAAATGTCTTGCTACTAACATTCATTATTTTGTATTAACTAGACACACATTAACCTTGTATGCATATTTTACATCGAATCGACAAAGTCCATCTGCGAACTCATTTTAATTTTGCAATCTGTTAGCCAAGGGCCTTAGACCTTAGACATATATTTTAAATAATACATCGGTCGTTTCGCCAATCACTGTCGATATTTTTTTTGCCTTTGAACATATGTTTGATTCGACCAGCATACATATAACTTACGTAGCTTTTGTGAAATATTGACTCTTTGGGGACTATTTCTTTAGTGTATTTCTCCAAGAGTGCTTAAAAAAAGTGAGAAATGATGTTTCTGCTTATGCCGACTGCTGTTGATTGCTGCAGTTTGTTTATGTCGCAAATTCTATTAGTTTTCAAACAACTATGTATTTTTAACACTTCTCGGTGCAGACGACTTATTGTGCTCTGCTTAATATGGACGAAGATGCTGATGAACAGTACGTCCGATGTAATGTGTGAATCAATTTGAATTTAAGTCATCCGTCAATGTAGCAAATAAATGTTCAATATTCAGTGATATGATTAAAGTTACTCCACATTTTAAATTCAAATCTACTGTTTGTAAAACTAAAAATGATGGACTATGGAAGACAGTCGAACTTCTCTAACTCGAACTTTTATCGTGAACCCTTATTTTTCGTTGCATTTATCATACATATATTTTTTCCATAACTCGAACTACCCAAAGAGATATTTCAACCACAACTCGATTTTTCGATCATTGAACTAAGTTGTCTCAGAAGCGTACATAAGAAGTCCGAACTGTTATTTAAATTCCTTATTCGTACGCATCATAGGAAGCCACTCAAAATAGAAAACCTCAAAACAAAATTACAGAATGCTTGCTTTAAAGTAAATTAATAATTTTATTCCCGCACATTTTGTGTATATTCATTGCATTTTACCAGAACTTTTTTTCTGGTCCATTGAAATTTGCATATGAATCAGATCCTGAACTCCACAAACAGATTATGGAAGCCTCCGTTTGTGGACTGTATTTTCAATGAGTTCGAAATTTCCTTAACCATTTCAAGCCATTCAAGTCAAGCAGTTTACTGAGAACACGTGCTACGTTCGCCTCATTTTGTGTGCTGAATTTTGGGGATGTTGTACCAAAATAAACCAATTTCTTTTCGTCTTTTCTTGGTAAGCACATGTCTCAAGTTATGAATGCAAACTATTAAAGCCAAATAAAAATAACAAATAGCCCAGAAATAGCACACAAATTTAGGTGTGTTTTGATTTTGCGTGTTAAAATACTACTTTTTTTTTAAAAAAATTCTGGACAGTATTGGAAAAAGTGTAACACGGTTGAACATGCTTTTCTTCCAGTTTGTCAGGAGTTAACCATGAGAAGGAGTGAATTAATTGTTACTCAAAGTGAATGAAATGAATGGCATAAATATAATGTTGTATACATGGTAGTGTGTGGTTGTGGAAATTGTAAACCAGGTGCAGCCTAACATAGTTATAGTGGTGCTATAAAAAGGGGACAGCTTCAACTAATGGAATCTAAGTAGTACCAACCATCTTTCCGCATGATCGACTGAGTGTGATATGCAGATTATAACCTGACAAATAGAAAATCATGAACAAAGTAGATCACATGAACATTAGAAGCTCTTATCCCAAGCAGACCAAATTGACCTAACGACCCCCGTTTGATGAATGATAACGGCAAAAAAATGGTATACTTAGATTAGTAGAGTGAGGGCATATTATGTTGGACTAATTTGTCACAGACACAATCTTTCAAGCTAATCCATGTCGAAAATGGAGCAGCGTACTGCTGCTAAAATAATAGAAATCTTTTGTGCACAGGTTTCAATATTCTCAGATGGTTAGGGTAGGGAGTACGGGAGTATGAGGGAAGACTCACTACTATAGCTAAACAAATAAAATAACCTCAACAGATTGGATTGTATGGCTCATAGGGCATAATGAATACATACATCCAAGCCCAGTGGAAATACTTAGCCTTGTTTCCTCTATAGTTTCACAAATAGACTTTAAGCATGCATATACTTGGTGCGTCGACTCCTACGGTGAGGATACCAGGTTCGACTACTGAATTTCTCAGTGATTTTCATAATTCACGGTGCAGCTCTTTCGAGTCACTGACAATGCTCAAGTATTCTCAAAATTTGTCCTTCGGAGTCGGCATATAACTGTAAGTCCGAGAAAGATCAATACCACAAAAAACATGACCGGTTGTAGACCCAGGTAGGCCCAGGTCCGCCTCGATAAACCGCGCTTCCCATATAATTATTATTGTACCAATATTTACCAATCAAATGATTTATTCAGTTGGGGACTGCCAGTGGAGTGCTAATTTCTTAAGATCGTCCATAAAGAGTCAAGGGGACATTAAGACTCCACTCTACCTCACACCTTTAGTGTACAACTCTTTTTTCACGCAAATTCCATTCTTCTTTTTGTACTCGTACGCCTGCAATGGAATTTAGTGAACCACTTTTGCACCATTCTCTGCTTTCAATCTCAAATTGTTTTACCGCGCAAGGCAAGTGATGATTTCGATGTTCTTTCGAGTTCCTTCGATGGAAGTTAAGAAAAAGCTAAGAAGGAAACAAAAATGTCACAAAGAAATCCTCTGTGCATTCAGGCCGCCGTCTTGCGACAAAATCACTGACTTATCTATCAGCTCTAGTAATTTGTTGCCTTTAAATGAACATGTAATTGAGCAGAGGCGGATACTCGAGTACACATGTACGTTCTATTCAGGCCACAGCATGAACCGAGTGGTCGTTGGCTCTATTTCTAACAGCAAATTCTTGAGTTTCTGTCGTCAATTCAAACAAGTATTGCTAGGTTAACATTTGCAAATTAATTGGTCGTCATTATTAGTATTGATTATTGGCAGGAGTTTTTTTTTATCCAATTTCGCAAGGGTCTTGTGTCACAGTCCGCAACTAACGACCTTCCGTTCCGCTGCTGAATTCGTTTACTTATCGATTTAATTATGCGCAAAAACACATAGTCTTAATGGTGTTATTTCTTAGAATGCAGAGGCACCTTCTGGGAGTAGAAACAGTATCGAAGGAGAAACTCACACTCCCTGGAGTTATTTTTATGCTCTTCACGGAAAGATCGATAAATTGAAATATAAACCAAGCGCTCCTCCTTTCTTCTTGAAGCTTATTTTCAACAAGACGCACGAAAGTCATATCATTGGCTTCTTTATTAAAGGCTCTGAACGTAAACTATCACGAACTAATTAATATATAGGAATGAGGCGAACACAGCATATCAGCAATCAATATATTGTACTAAAATTAGAATTTATGCTGTTGTACATAGCAGAAGCATACTGCCAGAAGTCATGCACACAATATTTACAAGTGAGTTAATAGCGTTGGGAAATCTATGCTGATGTGTGTAATAACGTGGTTCGAGCACAAGTAGGTCTGGGCGCGTTTTATATAGTGGTTTTTGTTTTTCGTTTTGTTCCTTAGACGATTTATGTTTACATTTTAGATGCGCGCACCTGCTTCCTCGTCGTCTTCTTGAATAGTTCACACACATTGAGATTAAATTGCATTTCTCTTTTCCGAATCATTGTTTCACATGAATAAATGTTTAAGATTTAAACAAACAAATATTTAATTTTCTTTGTTTTTCTAATTATCTTTCGCCTTCGCCAATGCTGCAAGAGATTGTTTGCTATCAACTCAACTGCACTTGGTTTTTAATTCTATTAATTATTGCATTGTAGCAAGACTGTATTTCCATATTCATGTGTACAACTAAGTAACTATGTTTATATATTTACGTGAACTGGATTTGGCTTACAATCAGTTGTGTAGAGAAGGATTATTTTTGTCGAGGAACACAAAGTCATGAATTTTAAACGATATTTAACATTTTCTGAGTTCTTATGCATTTCTTTGGCATCGTAAAATGGTCAAACCTACGAGGGGCGTGTTCAATATATTCTCGGTATCGATATGAATGAAAATGCGAATTCAATTTAAATTGTTTTTATTTTTCAATATAATCTCCCCTAACATCAATGCATTTGTTACATCTTGAGATAAGCTTTTTTCAACCTTCAAAAAAATAAATTTCATCTTTCTCTGCAGAATACCCATTTATTGCCGACTTGAGTTCTTTATCATCCGAAAATCTTTTTCCACGAAGACATTTTTTTCAAATTCGGAAACAGGAAATAATCACTAGGAGCAAGGTCTGGACTATAGGGTGGGTGTTGGATTTCTTCGAAACCAGAATCTCGCGCAGCAGCCTTGGAAACTCGCGCCGTGTGAACAGGAGCGCTGCGAATTTTTTTTAATTTCCTCCGCAAATTATGAAAAGTGGAAACATAGGATGTGGCGTTTCACCTTTTTTTTTGTACTCAATGAGCGAGATTCCCTTTGAGTCCCAAAAAACTGGCCATGAACTTCCCGTCAGACGGAGTGACTTGAAATTCTTCGGGGGGTCTGTTCCTTTTTTATGCCACTGCATGGACTATTGTTTGCTTTCAGGGTCATAGTGGTGGACCCATGTTTCGTCACCAGTAACAATTCGATCCATAACACCGTCCGCGTTCTCACTACACATCTCCAAAAGCTCTCTACAGGATGCGATTCTCACTTTTTTTTGAGGCGCTGTGAGCTGAGCATTCGTGGCACCCACCTTGCACTGACCTTTGAAAGGTTAAGATGGTCATGAAGAATGGTGTGAATGGTACCAATTGAAAGCTTGGTGATCTTTGCCATAATTTTCACCTTTATACGGACATCCTCAAGAACAAGTTTTTCGACTTCTTTGATGCTTTCTCCCGTACAAGCAGTAGCCGGGGCGCCGGAGCGGGGTTAGTCTTCAATGCTCTCTCTGCCTCTCTTGGACTCACTTGATTGATAATGAAGGTGCGGAACCCTGGTAAACAGCCACCATCTCTTCATGAATAGTTTTTTGACTTTTTCCTTGCTTAGTGAGGAATTTAATTACAGCGCGATGCTCAATTTTCAGCATCATCGTCTCAGTTGCCATTTAATAATAAACGATAAAACGCGATTTAATAATCACATTTATATGAAATTTTACATGAATGCACTAAAATAATAGTATTACTTGATAAATAATATATACAACACAGCTTCACCCCGATACCGAGAATATATTGAACGCCCCTCGTAGTTTACTCTTATTTAGGAAACCGAACCATGAGCTTGATGGCTTTTGAAGTCAGTGTCCCATATTTTGTTTGAGATGCAATTGGCTAGAACGCTACGTTAAGCAACGAACGCCGTATCAAAGGGGCCCTAATTTCACAAAATTCTTCAACGAATTAGCTAACCAGATCATGTGGTATGACACGACGTTATTCTCCGCAGGAAAGTGCAAATTAGTCTCTGTACAGTAATACGGGAGAGATTAAAACTAGACACCTTGAATAAAGTCAACATTCACCGGAGTTTTTATATATATATATGACATCTGCTACTGAGAAAATTAAAAAGCTGGAACGCCAGATTGCACGCTGTTTATCAAAGTCAAACCTTATGTTTTGGATTGCATTAATGTCTGAATTGTATCAGTCAATAAGATTCACTTTTTTTTTTTCGTTCACATCTGGTCAATTAACCGTTTGTTCCCGGACATGGCAATTTTATTTTTTTATAATTAGAAAACACTTCGTTTTACTATGAAGGAACGAGAGAATGGTTTCACTGTGAAACCACTAGGAAGCAAAGGGTTATTGGACCCACTATGGTTGAACCGAGAGTTAATATGCAAAAGCCTCAAAAAGTATTGTTTGATGTGAAGTTTCAAAAGCTGCTGTTGACACATCAAGGCCGACCGTTCCTTCGAGAGACTTACTCCAGGTTTTGAATATGTTTGGAAAGTTCTGAGAAGGGACATGTACCGGATAGTTCCTACTAAATGGAACTTTGGATGTCGCTTTTGGATGAATGAATCAAATTTCAACAACGTATCAAAATCCTCCTCCCTTGCCTCGGTCCCATGGAGTTCTACAGAAGCTATTTGACCACAAATTTAAGGTGACTGATCCACCATGTTTGGCGTGTCTGTCTGTCAAAAAATATTTTGTTTTTCAAAAATATATTTTTTAAAAACCTCCATAAGTCAAATAGTCACGGGAATATTTAAGTCTTGGGTCCATTTTAGTCCTGGAAAATTGTGTACTACTTATATAAACTTCGAGGCATCTTCGCCAACAGCGGCGCAAGAGCGTCAAGTCAAGTATTCCTTTAAATCAATGCTCAATGTGCAAATTTTGTCCATCCTCCATCGTTGTCTATATTTGCCGTATCTTGACACGAAATAAAATGAAAAATATCAGAGAATTTATTTCTTATAAGCGAGTATTTTTTATAGAGAGTTATGGGGTATAATAAATAGTTTCGTATACAAAATATTTCAATCTAAAGACATATTTTATAGATACCTCAGCAAAATATTAAAAGAATGATGGAAATTGTATTCAGGGCATGCCTTCATACTACACGTGATGTGACCAATCTATCCATCGCAGCATGCTATAAAAGCGAGTAATTCTAACAAAACACGAAGAAATCTCGGCAGCTTATATTCTTGATATTATTCATTTAGCCATTACATAGACTTCATGACCATTGGTGAGAGTTAGAATAAATACTGAGTTGGTACTTATTATTTTTTCTTAGCTGATTCCGCTTAAATTATCGGAATGTTTAATGATGTTTAATGAATTATTAGTTAACTTGGCTTTGACACCAAGCTTGGCATTCATGTTTACAGATCTTCCAAATTATTTCGAAACTAACACACCTTGGCCAATCCTACGGCAATGTTCCATACTACTCCTCTTATAAATCGTGAAAAAGTACACGAGATACTTAAACTTCTCCATAACCCTTGATTAGTACAAGTCAACGTTCATCCAAGCATTAACACAGGTCACAAACCTATCGAGCACGCGCTGAAGTTTCGTCTGGGAGGGTGTCCAGGCAGCTAAGTCATCTGAAAAAAGACGATGACTTATGCACATCATCGACTGCGCTCCTACATCTAGTCCAACTAAATGTATAATGAAAAGGAGAGGTGATAGCACGCACCCTTGACGATGTCTCCTTTAGTGAAAGGAACAATTCTTCTCCTATCAATCCAAACAGTAGCAGTTGTCTTCGTCTTCATCGCTATTGTCTTGTTCTATGTTTTCGAGTTCAATCATATTATTTCGTTCGGCAGTGTTTGTTGTGCATATTCGTTTAGCTTCAAGGTTTAGTTACCTCACTTATACACATCTTAGTATGAATTGGCTCAAATTGTGTTCATCATCATCTGACCCGCATGATCCACTAAAGGGATCACGGGGGTAAAGCACACACGAGAGATCTCCAGGCAACTAAGTTCTCCGCCATCGACTCTAACTCATCAGGAGTTATGTCCAAGTGCAACCAGGCGAGTTTTTGGACTTGGTCCAACCTCCTCGTGCGGAGCCTGTAAACGGTCACCTACCTGATGGAATCGAATTTACATCCCTCCTCGGAAGTCGTGGTGTTGGGGGCATTCTTGCCACGTGATCAACCCACTGAATCATACTCCTTTTCGTTCAAAGAAGCAGCTGCACAATGTTGAGTTCCTCTCGCACTGCCGTATTTCTCACCCTATCTGCGAGTAGTTCCCAAAACAGCACGAAGGAATCTCATCTTAGCAGCTTGTATTGCCTATCTTATTTTGGGTTATTACCCAAATTCGATGACCTTAGGTCGGAGTTGGAATAAATACTGAGTTGGAATTGAGCCAGCTTGACTTCAGGAAAGCTCAGCATTACTCCTAAAAATACGCCGACATACTTATACTCCTGCACCTGCTTCAATGCGCCTTCTCAAACATGTAGAGCGCATTGAACAGGCGTTCTGGAAATGTCCATAACCTCTGATTTGCCCATTTATTTTTTATAAGAAATAAATTTAAAAGGTAGCTTCGGAAAATGCTTCGTGTCATCCAATTTCTGTCGTATATGCGAAGGATAAGAAATCCGTCATTTACTGTATCAGATTGAAATTATTGTCAGTTTCACAACGAATGTTTAAACGTTCAGCTGTACCAGTGAGCTCAAATTGGAATATTTCGTCCGGTTTCACAGTGAAATCTGAACTTCAATATTTTATGAAGGCCTTTTAAGAACTATACGTAAACATAATGATGAAAAAAAGGATTTCCATAAACCACAAAACTCTCCCGCAGTTATCAACTTGCATAGAAGCGTAGGGTTAACATCAGTTTGGTTTCGACAGATATTGAAATTGTTTTGTTCATAGACTGACATATTTATTTTTATCAATTTGGATTTAATTCCCCTAATAACATCAATCTCACGAAAAATTCCAGATCTTCCCACTAGTTGAAGTTGTCCAATGAATGCGTTTAAAATGGTTCCAAATTAAACTGATGTTTAACCTGAGGAATATTGTAGTTTAACTTGAACTACAATTCAATTTGACTAATTTAATTTAATTGATTAGATGTTAAAACAATTCAGGTTTATGATTTAAATACAATATGCAAAATAATTCCGTTTGAAGAAATATATTTAAATTTTGTTATTGCGGCACAGAGACCTAAAAGAAAAGAGAGAGCGAGAGAAGAAAAAACTTGGCATTTCTTTTAAAAGCGGCAAATGTAGCGATGCACCGCATAAACATGAAATTACTTGACAATGGTAGTGATTGGAGCATCGGCTTCGTTTACACTGTTCCTGTGCAGCTCATCTGAATAAGATGTTAGCTCATCATATAAATTTACCCATGGCTTGCTGTTGTCGTCCGAAGTGGTGGAATTTATTCGGCCTTCATGGTTTTCAACTATACTCCGCGTAGCGATCATTTCGCATACTGCGTACGATTTTATACGGGCCAAGATACTTAGGGTTCAATTTGACCCCAGTGAGTTCCAACCAACTCACACACAACATAGGTTGAGTTCATAACTGCAACCTTGTTGCATTCTCCCATTACATTTATGAACACAAATCCTGCCGCAAGTTTGCAGCAGGTCAGGATTGTCAAAAAAGTTTGTAGCCGATACAAAGTGTTTGGTTGACGTTTTTACTATTAAAATTAATATCTACATCATGTCTAAACAAAAGTATAATGGGTAGGTTTAATGTTTGACATACCTATTTGTAAAAACACTGAAGAAAAAAAGAGTAGCAAAATACGCAGAAGAAGGACCCTGCTTTTAGATACATAGAAAGAACTGAGAGTCAAAACATGTTACAAATAACATACATTTCTTTAAAATAATAAAATAATTCCCGTATGATGTTCTTTTGGGGTTCCCTGTAATCCAGCTTCAAAACAAAAATCACTGCCAATTTGATCGCAGTTTGACTGTCACATTGCTTTAATGCACTTAGTTGCCGACTGCACTTATGCAGAGTTATGCAGTGAGGCGGTTATGAACTCGACCATACATCAGCTTGATGATGTTTGAAAACGGAGGAGGCTATTTTGAATGGGCACAACGCTTGGATAGTGACTTCACGCGTCGTCACGACCCCTGTCTGATCTCGCGCTGAGATAAACTTCATTCTGATATTCACTTAAAATTAGCGCCCAGCGATCAACACTACAGTGCTTGTAGATGTTCTTGAATCTCTGATCAATTCCCCCAGAGAAAAAAAAAAAAAAAAAACAATATTTGTTAGATGATAATTCCTGAATTTGGACCCTTCCTAGACTAAATGCGACCACAATTAGCTAATGCCCAAATTTAATTATATGTCCCATGACATCATTTTGGGTGTCCTATTTTCAAGTGTGTATTGTGTTACGTAAGCACTTTAGGCTCATTTACATATCTGTGCACATATGTGTACATTTTGTTTTCTCTTTTCAATGACGCAACATTTCATATATAAAATACTGCAGGATAAAGTGACCTTAAGCTGCCTTAAAAATGCTAACTGATAATCGATTTATTTAAATGCAATCTTTCGTGTAATCATAAAAAGCTGTTGAAAGGTGAAAACTCACTGTCGGATTTCATTTAACAAGCTTGAATAATTCTGCCGGTGCTTATGAATATTCTTATTGGAATAAATATGCATATGAATAAGGATAATATCGATGGCGCTACGATTTTGGATTAGTCTCGCACGAGAGGGGGTAGGTTAATGCTTGCACTGAACGAAGAAGTTTAAGTGACTTTTGTCTAGACAATTATATCATTTGAGCACTGTCCGTCACTCGGAAGGGATGGAACCCTGAATTTGGAATGTTGTTCGTCTCGGGAATCGATATGAGTCGACGCAGTTAAACATTATGTCCTGGAAACAAGACATGAAAGTTACTTAAAATATACCAGTTTCCTAAGAGAGAAACTTTACCATAGCCTATAGCGGGTACTGAACAAGCTAGGCTTCTTCGTAAGCTGTCGTGTGGAGACTGACTCGAGATTTATTCAGATTGATTAATGGCCAAGATTCTCTGCTGGTTTAGTTAAGTGTAGGATCGAACTTGAACTTCATTCAAGAAAATTTCGTTTTCATTTTACACTCCATATGTGAGGGTGGTTTAGGTAAGCCTTGGATTGAGTGTCATTGTGAACCATTTATGAAGAATAGTGATTCTGATTGAACACGAAGTGTCAGACTAAGTTTGTCTTCGAATGTGTGTGCAATCTAAAGTTGCGTGGAAACCGAGCAATTCTTCTCCCAAACGTCTTACTTGCTTTTAACAACATTGTCAGACACAATATTTGGTTGCTTATGTAGGTTGTCTGTAGTCTGTACTGTATTTTGGGGTTAACAATATTTCAATGCACTAATGACAATTATGTACTCTCTGGATTGACACTTAAGCCATGGCAGTCTGTGGTTTATGTTAAACCACTACTTAGAATGTATTGTTAAACCTGCACTGTGAATACGAAATTTGTATTGTTTCTGAGTTCATCCACGGGCATAGGTTTAGGAATTGGGCGAAGCCTTATCTTGTGTACGTGGCATGGCTTCGTTAAGGCGTATCCTGAGTACACAGCAAAATGTTTGACAGTTGTGAAATGTTTTTTAAATTGACTATAATCAACAAGATTCTCCAACTAGTACAATCCGGGGTGGTTAAGGACTTCCTTCACTTGCACTAGGTCAATCTCGATGACTCTTTAAGCCAACTTGTCATTGTCAACTTGTACATTATTTACACTTATTTTAATTGAAAAGGTAATAATAAGGGTGGCGAGACAGTCCAAGGTGGACCTGGCCTACCTGGTCGACAGCAACCACCCGTGTTGTGCGTGATATCCTTCTTTCAGTAGTGGAAGGGACCTACAGTTTTATGGCCAATGTGAGAAGCTTTTTCTAGGCAGTTATACTCGTTGAGCATTGTCAGTGACTCGAAAAAGGTCAGGAATCGAACCTATGAAACATAGACTCAAGTTTATAGGGGTCGGCGCACCACCCCACAAAGTGACGGTCGCCACGAGCTACTATTTTTTATTCATTTCATCGAGTCATATATGATCAATTTTTCTCAAATCAGGTCATACTAGAAGTCTGAACACCGGACGTTAGACGATCCTCCTCGAATTTTTACAGTTGGATCGAGGATGGATGAAGGCAAAGGCGCGGGAAATAAATTTACTCAAAGTATTTGCATTTTATTTAATAACTTGATGAGCTAATATTACAGAGGAGTTTGCAGATACGCTGCTGAATTAGAACTAACTAGAAAAATGAGAACTGAATGTGTATTAAGATCGATATAGTGCGTGGATCCCTTTTCTTGTTTTACTCATAAAAATTATTTTTTATTACCCCTTACAGCTGATAAGCAAAATACTCAAATTCCTTGGGTTACTGATTCCTGAAATATGTGCTGTGTAATCTTCACGTCCCTAGAAATACACTCGGGATGTCTGTTGCATTGTTCATGGGCGGCAAGGGTATTTCGTTATGATGCCTTGTGTTTCTTATCGCTAACATAACTCAGGTGTCTACTCCAAGGATCTACACATATGTATATTCAACTGTGACTCCGGCCTCCGTACTATCGAGTACTAATCAAGTCTCTGAGTGCAGCCACAAACAACTGCAAGACTTACTTGAATTGGGGCCTATATCATAACGAAATGGCCAAGAATTTTAGCACCCTACTTATGTGTGTGCCGGGACATTGCAACATTCCTGAGAACTGTGAAGCGGATGAGCTCGATAGGGCACTCGTTCCGTGCTCTTTCCGGGTGCAGGACCTGTCGGCCCTATCGGTATTGCAAAACATCTACTGAAGCTTAACACGCTAAATTAATAAATTTGTAAATGGTCTATCGGGCCTGAATGCCTCGTTACAAAAATGTATTGCCTACTCTTGATAAAAAAAACGATTACCTGCGTCATTTCCGGACATTGACAACCTGGCGAAACTATGTACCATCGGTATTAGTCATCTTCATTGAGGTTTGCGGACTAAGATCGATCAATAAGATCAGCCTGGTATCGCAATGGGCCTACGTGTGACAGTTGCCAACCAGCAGTCAGCCCCACCAACTTCGGCAAGAAAACTCAGAATCAAACAGAATCTCGAATGCAAAAATACACAGTCATCGGCAACCGAGAAGATTTCTCTTCTTGTCATGTCGTCTACGGGGCATATTGCTCCATAAGCTCTTGCCAAATAATCGACAACGACACATATTCCAGCTTCATTCGGTGAAGATAGTTCTGTATGCGACCCATGTATGTACATTTTCTGCAACCAAACTATAATCTCATCCTGACAAAATGCCGTGTCCTATCGTGTCGCTGTTTTTGTCTATTGGCTCATAAGGATCAATATAACCTTGTCACATTCCATGTGGCTTTATGTTGAAGAAACCCCATGACATCCCGTCGTATTCAGTAAACCTTTTTTTGACATTGAGGACTCAGTACTCGATGACTCGCCTGTCACCATACATAATTTCATGTATAGCGGTTATGGCATTTGTACAAGCGGCAGTATAGGTTGTAGAATATACAAGAAGTTTCCAAATTAGTCTAGATGTTGTGGGGGTATAATACAGTAATTGGAAACTCAAGGCACCAGAGAAAATTTTCAAAATAACGAGAGTTTACATAACCAAGAGGGAGGGGAACAAATTCATACAAACAAGAGCTCGACCAAAATCCGTGATTTATCATTCCAAAAATGTGTCCAATTATTTACGAATGTTCGTTTCGAAAAGAAGTCCGTAAAGTTCTGCTGAGTGACCGTCTTCCCTCTTTCATTGTCCAATAAATTTTCGATAATAATAAGACCAGAGAACAAATCTTCACTTGTGTCGGGCGTAGGAGCGTGGGATTGCTACCCCGCTCAATGTGACTGGAATTGGCTGTTGTTCTTCTTCGTTTAGCTTTAATCCAGAGTGACTAAGTTTTTTGCGAATATATTTAAAGGGACTGGGAAAAGGATTAAGTGATCCAAATAAACGAGTATCAAATTATCAAGAGTCGGCCGTACTCATGTGAATTATTCCAAGTACAGAAATATTGACTGTAAACATTTTATATTATGCTCCGACCTTTACAAAATTACTAATCAATTCATGTTTTCTCTCTTCCAGGTAAGTTTACGTATTAATTTGCTTTACATAACCACATCCAGGTAAGTTTTTGAGCAACACATTCCAAGTACGACAGCAAAGTTTAAACGTCCAACACAACAACTGAGTCAAGCACTACATGGTAACTACAAAAACCTTTTTTTTTTGTTTTTGCGGCAGCAAAGAAAACTTTTTTAAAAATGTTTCATTGAACACAAAGTGGAGCACCAGGCATCGGGTCGATGGCGCATGGAGCGCTACACGCAAGGGCATACCGAAGTCGAAACTGTTTTAAGTCGTAAATTTATGTGTGAATAATTTTTTAAATCAACTTTGTATTCTGTTGAAAAGAAAATATATATATGTATGTAAGTGTCTGACCGGGAATCGTAATCGTAAAGATGGAGCGATACCAGCACCGCTCTTGTTTTGAGAATTTTATTACTCGCTGGGATTAAAAGAGAATAAGAAGAAATGATTAAACATTAAACAGTTAAAATCAGTCTGCTTGCTTTTGGTGCTACATGAATTTCCTTTAATCTTAATGCAGTTCAAATTGAAATTGACTCATTTGATGTATCCTTCGCCCTGTTCTGTTTCTTGCGGGAACGAGTTAACAACTTTCATCTTTTACACCGCCCCTCCTCATGTCTCAGTGAATGTTCCGAGATGCGCGTTGCGCATGACTTTCTCAACTATTCGGCTTCTGCTTGTACCTCGCTAAGGATGTGGAATCAGAATGTATTAATTTGTTTTAACAAGCAGGTAGTTTGTTAACCCAATTGCTTCACATGTGCTTCTTCCATACTGACTTGGCAGATCAGTGACCAAAGGAGAATCTGAGCCTCAGCTACAGATGTCTTTCATCATTGATGGTCCTCGTCATGCTGCTTCAAAATTGTTTTAATTCTGAGATCTCTGTTAATTTATCGGGAGTAATCTTCTCGATAGGTTTCCGTTCGCTCGGTGTAGCCGAATCTTTGACTTCCCGACTACATCGTTGTATGGCTGTGACTCCCCTCCCATAAGGACTCTAATCGCGTAACTTTTCAGACGACTATCGTCCTGTCGATCAGGGAGAGACGTCGTTTCACGAGATAAGCGCCCGGGTGTTTTTTTCGAATGTAGGGAGAATTAGCTCTGCTCTATTTTCTTCGTTCAAAAGTCTACCTAGTAATGCTAAGCAAATGTGCATGCTATTGTTCTCTTGTGAGAGGGGATCTATATATTTATGCAGACTGCACTGCGAAGTATATGAGTCTGAGTGGCTCGATAGAGGGGGTGAATCATAAAAGCTGCAGGGAATAGACCTCTGCACCTAGATTATGAGTCGCTATAGCCACCAAGCGTCTGTGAATTTTGATTTCAATAATGAGTAGATAAACTGTGCTCCACACAGACATTTATGATCCAATCTGTTGTAATTTTTCCGGCTTTGTAACTCGGCTCTTCGTTTCCCCTGTTGGTCATATTAAGATGCCTGTTTTGACCAATTCATATACATTTTGTTTGAGATATTTGGGATATCATTTATATTTGCGTTTGACAAATTTGAGAGGTCGTCCAAAATGCACTGTTGTTTCCTTTTCCTTCTCATCCATGCAGCTTATACAGAAGTCATTATATGGCGCTCGAGTCTTTTGGGTTGGTTCCCCAGTTAAGTTTACCAGTTTTCCCATGTACTTCCTCCTGCCTAGCTCTAGGAGAGCTTTAGTTCCAATAAGATCTATGGCACATTGTTGTGTCAATTTCCGCCCCCTATGGGTGTTGCCGTTTATCGCGTTTGTCAGAAGCAGTCATTAATGGCTTTGTGTGGGAATGGAGTGTCTCCTGATTCTATATGCCAGTAACAGATCCGTCCCATTTCTTCCTACCACATCGGATCTTCCATTGCCCGGGTTACCCTTGTGCTCAGGGACCCAGAATAGGGTAATGTTGCATCTGGTTATTGCATTTTGTTTAGAGACGGGCGGCATATTTTTACCACCTTGGAATTGATTGATGGTGTTTTCAAAGACTTTATAGCCGCCTGTCGACCTTTGCATTAAATTATAGATCTACAGTCTGTCGGACTCTTTGATGCCTGGGGGCTGCCTTTTGAACATCTTTTACTTCTGCCTGGAATACACTGCAGTGGTTTTGGTTGCTGGAGGGCCATAGAGATCTCAGTCCTCTCTCGTGGGGATTGTTGTTTTGGGCTTTATTTCGAAGTCCTCAAATTGATTTTTGAACTTTAGAGTACCTCATATGCCCTTCGCTGTGAGTTTTAATACACCGGTTCCATTATCTTCGTCTTATCGCAGCATGCCCAGTCATAAGCTTCCCGTAGGTGGCAGCTTTAGGCGCTGGTTTGAGTGCCCCTATAATACAGACGCGATCTCTGTATTGTGCTTATCTTAAGATCTTGTTTGTCTTGCAGACTAGGACGCCGTGCGTCAGTACTGGTCGCACTGAACAGCCAGTGTGTTTTTCTTGGTCGGATACTCAATTTGTGTCCGACAATTTTCTTGCAAGTATACAGTGCAGTCGATGCTTTGCTGATGTGTTCCTGTATGTTTTGTTTCAAGCATTGTTTGCTGTGAACTATATACAACACCCAAGTATTTAGCCAGTGAAAGACAGTCCTTTCTCTTCCTTTAGTGGAGTTTTGTTTGGAATTTTATATTTCCTTTTTAACAGTACGATTTCATTAAAAATGTTGCCACTTTCAATTCAATAACGTTAAAATTCGTACCATAAATCCGATGAGCCCTTACTGACAAACCGAAATTACACACACCACACCCACCGCAAATACGTATTTGTGTTTTTAATTGGTTTTGTAGGAACATGATAAACAGTTATCGCTAAGCTACGATAATAATGACAATAAACCGCACAGCACCAATACTGATCTTTTGAATATTCCTTTGTGTGCTTGCGGAATATTCATAAGTTAATGAAGAGACCACATTACAGATCGCCGATAAAAGATAACCATTCTATTCAATTCAGCGGTAATCTGAAGGGTCTTTATAAAATCGTTCAAAATATTTGTGCACTGTAATTCTAACTTAAATTGGAAATTTAATTCACTCAGGCGAGACATCTTTTTTTGTAAAAAGAAAATGCATGGTCTCCCCCAAGTGGAGAGAACAGAAAGAGCACTGTGTTAATGACCTTTTTCTACGAACAAGTGAAAAAATAAAAGCAAACACAAAAATATGACGCTCACCTGAGAAGTGGGTGTACTACTACGTATATGGGGAAAAGTACACACTCACACACAGGTGTGAAACATTCTATTGACGCAAATTGTTGGTCTTTTGTTGTCATTGCATTGCAGTTGGAGATTTAGTTGGGCAAGCCTGTGCACCATGTAGAATCTTTTAAGTCACGCTTGCTTCTCTCAATGTGCTCAATTTTGCGGACGTGTTGTTTTAAACAAGCAAAGTCCCTCTTGCCTATGTCTCTTTGGGAGTCCTGCCCAATGTCATGCATGGCATTTCTGCAACAGAATAGACCAGAATAATCGGTTTTCTTAATTTGAAGCAGTCTTTTCACACCTAACACATCGTAGGAGAGGGGGCGCCTTACTTAGGCGTTAATTAACTGTTTCAGTTATATTTAATTATGAGGGCTAATTATAAGCGTGCTGTTCCTATGACAATATAATGCTCACGAATTAATCCTCACAATTTGACTCAATTTGACCCAACTGAACGGGTTAGTAATTCTCTTGGGTGCTTAATACTTGTTATTATACCATTATTTCATTTCACATTCCACTCCGGAATTATAATATAGAAAATAAAATTGTTGCACCCGATCCTGATAGACATTCCACTAGTGCCACTTAATCTGAATATTAGTTTTTTTTTTTTTTTTTTGGAAGCGTATATACGCTTATATTTCGATTTACATGCAAAATACACGAACAACAAATCCTATATCCATAAGTAGCATAAGTTAACCGTGATAATTATCGCTGCTTGTGTAATAAGCGCGGAACAATGCTTCCAATCATTATTTTCTATGCTTTGACGATAATTTGCTATGCCCCTATGACACAACGTTTTTTAAATATATTCAATCGGATATTTGTAGATGAGACAACAAGTCTTTATTTTAAAGAGGCAGCAATTATATTGCGAAGGATCATACACTGTCTGTGTGCAAGATGCATGCATCTGTGTATTATCTGTACCGTGGTCTGCATGCATTTGGTTTCCAAACAGAGAAAAATTAAGAAATGTCAAAAAACGAATTGGCAGCGGCTGAGAAATGTAGGTTGGGTTACATTTTGAATCAATTGTGTTTGACGTTTTCCAATTTATGAGGCTAGTGAGTGCGTACGCACACTCACACTCAATGATAATTGCAATAGTGCATTTTTCGTACAGTTCAAACTTCTTTTTCGGTCAAGGAAACTACGGAAAAAACGTAGTGTCATACGGGCTTTAGAAACGTCACTAAATTTATTCATTTGACAACGAAAAATAAATGTCTTTAAATTCAAAGGCATTGAAAATGGCTGTCCATGTACCGATTCCTTAGAACTGGAACTTGAACTGTCTACACAAATCACTGAAATTCTTACACCATTTTCCATTAAGTGATTCAAATAAATTTCATTCAATATTTTTTTCCATTTTACTGACTGTCGAAAATGTCGTCGGTGCTGCCAAGTTTTTTTTTTTTTTTTTTTTATTAAGCGTCGATAATCGTTCTTTGTGCAACATTTTTTTTTTTTTTTGATGAGTAGTTGTTTGTTGTGCTCTTCTCAGACGTAGTCAATGCATTCAGTGATCGCGTCATTGTTGTCGTTCGATGATAATCGATTTTAATTTAATCTCTAATTTAATCTCAATCTCATCTATTGTGAGATTCAGAGAGCATCCCGAGGTAATGATTCATAATTCTTCCATGCCGTATACAGTCTTGAGATGAAGAGTGCTAATTATTAAAGCTTCATGGCTAGATGCCCGATATTTTTTTCTACAAAGGATTATTCCACAAATTATCTTATTAGCATTAAAAAAATATGCCAATTAACTAAAATATATTTGCCATAACTCCATTAGCGTGTCTGTGTATGTACATAATTGTCTTGTTGATACGTTTTGAACTGAGATTTAAGCTTTATGACAAGACAATACGTACGTCGAAACGTGTCAAATTGATTGCTTATCCGCGGTTGCACGTCATTATTGTGTTCATTTACTGAAATCCAGGGTCCATATTCTTAAATAAATGATGACATCTAAACTGGATTCTTTAATTCGACTATGCGGTAAAGTTAATGTATATCCGCAGCAAGGTTCCAAAAATATGTACAAACATGTTATTGCATTATTTATGTAACTAAGGTATATGTCCATGATCAAGGCTATCAAACAAGAGACAATTAAACTGGACTCTACTTACCCTTCACCAAATTTTAATTCTTTGGAAATACCTCCGTCCAGGTACCATCTTAATGCGAAATGCTATTTGGATCGATATCAAACCGTTTTATGCTATAGCGAGGTTCGGATGAACTTTTCCTGAAACCTCAAAACGGCCTTCCCACCAAGTTTGAAGTGGTTTCGCTCTAAATTTTAAAGCCACTCGCTCTCAATTTTTAAGGGCCCACACAAACGAGTGTCACACGCTCTCAAATTTTAAATGGTCAGAACAATAACTGAGACTGAAAATAATAGTGTGAGAACACCAGAAAAAAAATGAGAAAATGAACACTAAAATTAACTGAAGTTCATGCTGTTCTGCAGTTCGGTTTGACAAACCCACACGGACGGATAAATTTAAGGGGTTGCAACTAGGTTTTGCAGAAACCGCGAGGTGAGAATATATGGCGAAACCTGGTAGGCTTGTAGAAATTTGACGAAAGCCCCCGCTTTCGTTCGGTGAGATCATGGTATTACACAGCCCAAATTTGTTTTTGCTGCACCCATCCATTATTTATTACCTCTTGATTTTAAAGTGATCAATGAAATAATATACATACGAGTATATTTATCGGTATTTGTCGTTCCATAAACAGGAAACAGAAACCGGCGACTTTCCTCTAATTTCGTCTAATCAACGGATGCTATGCGGGCGTCGAGACGTTGTGACATGTCTGCTGTTGCAAAACCGATGAAGTTGATAGACGTGCTGTGAGCTTGTCTCTTTAACCTGTTCTTATGCCTCTTCCTAACCATTTTCTTGTAATGTCTATATTAGACACAATCAGCACAACAAAATGAATACGATCAGATGGCACAACGTGTTTTATTAGCAAATTTGGTGGACCTTTCAGTGGAGGCACTTAAAATATATTCAAAGACATAGTACAGGACTTAAAGTCCAACCAAAATGGACGAAGGGAGCCTTAATCGAGCGTTTAATTTTATACAATTTCAATTTTTAAAGCGAGAGCGATTCGTCGATCACTCACCGAATATGGGCACTTTGAATTTCCACGTCTTGTGGTTCAATTTTGTTCGGTTCAGCTATAAGTTTAAGCTTCAACTAACAATTTTAGACCTTAATCATTGTTTTCGAAGTTTACAATTGTTTTCTATCATTGCATTTGCAATAAAACAGCTTTCAGCACAGCGAGTTTTTAGTCAATGTCACTTAAAAACGAGTTTCTTATTTTTACTAAATTAAGTAAAACAAAGCCTTTTACGATCAGAAATTTATAAATGCTTTATTGTCGTTAACTTAATCTCACAAAGATCACATAAGTCTCATCACATTAGCCAAGCAAATGTGGTTTATTACAGTGACGTATTCAATTAAACTGCAGTGCAATAAATTGTGTGTTGGAGCATCCCATATACGTATGACTTGTATATCATACATTCGGAGGAGATTTTTTTTTTATGCAGCATCACCCTGCATTTACTTTAAATGTTGTTCATACATCCAAGTTTCTGCATTTACTTTAAATGTTGTTCATACACCCAAGTTTAATCGTTTCTTTATACATTCCATCCAAGTCAACATTTCTTACGTATGTATGTACTCACTTACGAACACATCCACATACTTTTGGTATAATTTGCAAACAAAAGTAAAAGTCGTCAAATGATTTCAGGTGATACTGTTTGACTGTGTTTACTAAGCATGTACTACTTATTTTGGAGCTATTGCGTTCAATTTAAAAATAAAGCCAACTCCACGCAAACCTAGACAGAATTGCAAGAAAGTGTATTAAGAATTTAATTGTAAGATAACACGAAAAATTCATACGCATGCGGTATGTGAACGGATCTAACTAAATCTTTAGTAACGCAATATTTGAGCACAAAAGCTTTCGTAAATTCTTCTTGTTTTTCACAAGCTTCTGGAAAGAAGGCGTCTGTATTTTCGTATGAAGGTAGGTTCAGTGTGGCTTTGAAGCTTTTTCGATCTATACAAAACGAAATGCAGAAGGAAATTGATGTATACTTTTAGGCTGCACTCACTTTTCGATTTTCTTTCTGGCAATGACGTTCTTTGAACATTCTTACGAACACACTTGTTTATTCATTAATTACCACCCTATCGTGTAGTCATTTGGACATTCTAAGTAACTATCCAATATTTTTATGCGTTTCTCTTTGAAGTAAGTTAACGAACATTCCTTAAGTGTGTACATTTAAAATCAACTTATCACGCACTGAGGGAGGACGCCAACAAGCCAACTCCCACTGTATACAGTAGAATGCATCAACTTTTCGTTTCATAACCGGACTCAAAGTGAGTGCTCTTTAATTACCGGTGGGAGATACATTAACTTAGCGAGTTGACAGGTTTCGATTACATTTCTACACACAGTTTATTCCCTGATAAAGTAACCCTGAACATAAAATATCAATAATGGTCTTCGTTCCAGTACTTGGGTTTTTCCTCAGCTCACTGCAGGTACTAAGCCTATGGACATAACACAATTAAATGGAATTGAACCTACCTGGATATCAGAGGAGATTAGTCATTTGCCAATCACTTGAAACTGTGCTATCGTTTAACCTTCTGAGTACTCTTTTGACCTATATATGCTTTGTTTCACATGATTTACAAGCAATCTATATGGACAATGGGTGGTAGAGCAATTGTTTTCACATTATCTCCATTGTTGAGTTCCGTTTTTTTTTTCTTTCCATCAAGGCATTGTTTATCTTTTTTTTTTTTTTAAATTTATGGCTCAAGTGATAAGAAATGTAATTTCTTATCATAGTTAACTTGGTGTGTAATTATAACAAAGAAAAATGTACTTATTTTGTTTACTATGAATAGAATCCACTGAATCGAGAGCAATTGCAAACTTAGAAAAACAATTAAACGCGTGCTAGTTATCGTTTGTTGAACTCAATCTAGCCACATTTTCCTTGCTTCATATAATCGTGACATCATTTCAAACGTTATTGGCTGTCAATTGAATGCAATATTTCCGGCAATAATGGCATGACCTTTCTTATTCTCATTTCTTTTTCGCGGTTGTATCGAAGAAAACTTACATCCCTTGTGTGGCGTGTTGTATTACAATTAAATTTCCAGCAAACTTTATTTCTTATTTTCCCATTTATGTTAAACAGATCAAGAGACAGGTGCACTTGCGAGTTGTATTAATGGTGTAGGTGTCATAAACTGCCTTAAGCGCCCGATTCAAACTAAAGCTGCCCTCTTTACTTTGTGCATAAATTTGAAATCATTTACTGCAAAGAGATGTAAACAAGTGAAGAAAACAAAACGTGATCAATAACTTTATTGAAAACAGAACTTAAATCACAAGTTGTTGTTTATCCTACGTCGTTAAAGCCTTGTAATGGACAGAAATGACATGTGATAAGTATAGGTTGAAACCGGCTTAAGTCCAATCAGATCGATTCCAAGAAAGCACGAAAAAAGAAATTACGACTTAGGTCTTTCTTTCTCCGTACGATTGTTGGTGTTGGTGCTGCTTTTGAAAATCAAACTTAAATATGAAGTTTCTTATGGAAACAAAATGTGATGATACATAATTTTTGTTGTAGGATGACACATCAGTTTAGCTTAGCTTTTGTAGCTGTGCACCGTTAGCAATCACACATTGAATGTCAAAAATGAGTGGACTTACAGAATCAGGGTCTTTGAAAGACTAGAATTTTACAGGCGGTTGAGGCTACTATAAATGAGACAGCACTAACATCGGAGCACACACCTATTGGTTTCTAAATTTTTCGATAAACTGGCCAATCAGAGCCGCAGCATCTCGTATTCTAACTTCGAAACTTGTCGAGTTTGGCAACTATATTTAAACTTGGTGAATCCATTGACTTTTTACCATTCAAGCAAATTAATGAACGGAAAGTCTTAGCAATTCCTAGCCATCATCTATGCAAACCAAACTCTTAGTTCAATAAATAGATAATAAACCCCCTTATTATAAATATATAATATATAAATATGTGTCACTTTGACAAATTTGTATGCTCTTAGTTAATTTATGTGACATACACCACTGGCAGTATCTACACCGGATACGCGAGAGTATGCTGTATAAATATTCACGGCGTTACTCTTGGCAACTTAACCGAACAGTGTTGATATTCTTTTTTGTTAATTTTTGTGTTCTAATTAAATAACTCATGGAACTGATGTACACATGTTTTCGTAATATTGGAAAACATGTTTTGACAGAAATTTTGATATTTGAGGCGTGCATTATTTTTGCAAAATAGTTATCAACAATGGCGTTGTAGATCTGCGCGACCTCTACGCACTTGGACCTATAGTGTCTAGGTTCGATTCCCGATACAAAAATAATTTTGACGGACACAGCTCAATGTTGTTCAGTAATAACTGTCTATGGACAAGAAGCTTTCAAAACTTCGGAGTAGGCATTAAAAGTCTAGGTCAATTCTACTCGCGAGAGATTAAAGCTAGGTCCCGGCCATTGTAGCGCTACCCATATTATTATAGTTATCAGCATTGAATAATAACTTCGGAATTGTCCACATAATACGTAATTTTGACTCTTCAAATGACGTTGACCCTACATGACGTTGAACACGTAAAGATTAATCGGAATATTGGAATATTTCTTGCTATCAATTGCGTGACAGATTTCGTTCAGCAGATAAAGACCTACGGAAACACGACTCACCCGAAAACGTGTTCAAAGTCTGCTTATGAGTAGTACTTTTAACCACTGCTGCACAGCAACATTTACTGGACTGAAGCTTAAATTTCTCTACTCGATTAGATTATTATATATCTCAACGTGGTTTATATTAAAATGTATGTACATATTTTCCATATGAATGAATACTGCATCTCTTATGGATTTATGTCCACTTGAATAGCTAATCCGAATAGGTATTTTTAGATCCATTCTCGCCCCTTTTCTTTACCCTCTTGTTTACCGTCTTTTCAAAAAAATTCTAACAATGGTTTTAATTTATCTGCGAAATTAGGGAACTCAATCTTGTACTAAAAGTCAAATTGGAGTCGATTCTATTTAAATGTGTATCATCTTTTCATTTCATCAAAATGCATTCATACACAGATTTACATCCCAAATGTGTGTACTAAGCCATAATGCCAATTTTATGAAGTATGACTGGCACATAATAAATTTTGTATTGCTGCCCTACAAGAACTTGTGTTGCAAAAATTACTCAAAGAAATTGTTAAGATTGTCGGTAATAAAACATGGGTGTCGGGCAACAATATGTTGTCGGTTTTCCTGTCCTATCAGCAGTCATCACATGATAATTGTAGGTCTTTTTAATTGAATGTAATTAAAAATGATTGATTACTAACACTTAACATGTGTTTAGTCGGGCGATGATTGTGAGATAAGAATCTAATCTAAAGGCATTTTAAGTAGATGTATGTAGGTACTTTATGTTTATGACTGTATTTTCGTACACAAATTTCTAGAAATGTGATAGATATATTATATGTCAATAAAATATTCATGTTCAGCTCTGGACAAAAATTGGAATAGTGTTTAGTTTTGTTAAATGTTTTAGTCGTGTTTAGGGAGTTAATCGAGAGAAAATAAAAATAATTAATGTATTGTAAATAATTCTTAAATAAACCCAGGCAATGTTAGAAGGAATCAATATTTATTTCAACAATTTCATATATTATTTACTAATATTTTACGTAGTCATTATTTTTTATCAATGAATATTTGACAGTTTTTGGACTCAAGTCAGGTCTTGACAAGTCCTTCAAATACCGGACCGATTTGTTGAGCCCAATTTTCGGCCACACATTTTGACGGAAATGTCCACTGTCTCTAGTTAAATATTGGCTCTTAGGTCGTCCAACGAAGGTGGCGTGACGCCGTCTTGTTGGCATAAACCAATAACTTAACGTGGGCACATAAAAAAGATCTAGATTTTAAATCACACGATCTCTAGGCTGCTTATCATCAGGACCATTTCTCGATAAAACGCGTTCATCGAATTGAGTTCTCAATAAGTCGATTGTTACAACAACTGAATGGCGTCTTGTTGAAACCGCATGTCGTATCTTATCCCTGCAATCGACCACATAAATAACGCTGTAACATATATCTCTGAATGCATTGACTCAACGAAAGGAAAAATGCCCAAAACCACACACTGTTTGATTTGCATTGGATAAAGTGGTGTTTCTTGAAGCACATGAGCATTTTCAGCTGACTAACCAAGCATATTATGTGTGCCGACGAAACCGTTTAGCCGCTCTGAAGATGGTTTTACGATGAAATTGGATTTTTCAACATTTCTATAAACCCAAGCTGGAACGTATATTGCTGCACGTGATCGAGTGGCTTTAGTTCTTGAGTTATGTAACTTCGTCTTACAAGGTGCTTTTGCAAAACTCGCCATAGTGTGGTCTTATGGTGTCCAATTCTTGAGAACGCGGTGGAACGGTTCAACGGCAGCAATATTCTCAGCACTTCGTCGAACCCGTTGTCTCACTGGTTGGGTTTGCACTCAAATTTGTTAACTAGTCGGACGTGAATTACGATCAAAAATTTACGTTGCCGTCACCGACTTGGAATTTTGGTAATGAATTTTTATTATTTGTTCCCGGTCTTCGTTCTCGAATGAATGTTTCAACATTGACAGCTTGGTCCATTGGTTTAAGGTTGTGTTAATAGTGAAAGTTCAAAGCTGTCTAGTCCCAATTGGACAAAATCATTTATGATTGTTGGCGCCAACCTTGATTTCCTTTCATAGATTTCCTCTGAAATTCATGTAGCGTGAGTGAGAGGGCCTTTCTAAAACTCTTATGTTTTTTTGTCCTTAAACCTTGGTTATTGTCTTGTTGAAATGCGACAAGTTGGCCATATCATTTTTCCTTTGGTCATTCTGTCAGCAATAAGGAATTATTGGGCCCACACCAAGTCAAGGAAAACAACAAATCACAATTTGTCACATTTTTTTACACAACTTCGACGACGGCTTGAGCACTTCATGAACGATTTAATTTGTTTATACAAATATTTTATATTTTGGGAACGAACCACATTGGCGGTCCGATAATCCATAAAATAATTGTATTAGCATATACAATTGCTTTAAATATAAAAATGTGGCAATAGCTGACATATAGGAAGAGAAGATTAAACAGTTTTATGACTGAAATCTGGTTCAAAGATACGTGCACGTGTTCTCATCTTCTAACAAAGTATTTCTCGTACGGAATGGTTGATGGCAAAGGTGGTCTAACATCATCATCATCGTCAATCGATCTGGATTTGAAATGTTTCCTTGTGGGGAGCATTGAAAGTGACGTCGGTGATCCATTGAAAAGAAATGTGCACATCTAGGTATAATCGTATGCATGCTGGTGACCTTGAGTCTGTTTTGAATTTGGAAATTCAAATTTACTTCGTCACCATTCGGGAAATTCCATTCCAGAGCAAGCGTCAATTCTTTGGGTGATGTAGAAGCAATTCAAAACAGTCGCTTAAATCCGGTTTTTAGGTAATGCACAGATTCTCGTTTTGTACAAAATGTTGAAACTACACGTGTTCATAACCTTGGAAATAACTGAGAACAAAAACGTCCCATTTCATTTACCGCTGTGAAGATGCTTGCAATTCTAACCGACCACTTGACAAACGTGAATTCCGGAGAGCTAGAGTCTCGAGATCAACTGGATTTTTAGGTTGGAAACATATATTTTGGAGGATAATATTGAGGGAGGACTTACATACATAAATGTCTGATAAACAATTACTTTAAAACTGTTTTACAATTTTATTTATTAATATTAAATTGTGAACCTACGTGCAAGGCGACCCAGTAAAGCAATTTATAGTATATCAGTATAGCAATTTTTTATATATTTTGTCTAAATCATACCCTTTTATTAGGATAGTTAAGATTTACTTAAGAATGTCATAATTAACTATGTATCATTTAGAGTGAAGTCTGTTAAAATCATGTGATATTTATCATCGACTCGCGCTTTCATCTGCTAAAAATGATTCAACCATATCATAGCACAAAATTGTTGGTAAACAAAAAAAAAAAGAGAAGAAAAAAAAGTATGTTAATTGATTCATAGATGTGTGCCTCTTATCAGTAAAATATTTGATCAGATTTAACACATAAGTGCTTCGAACTTTAGTTTCACCCTGTAGCCTTCATGGCTGGCTCTCTAGTATTCGGCGCTTATTTCCGTTCGACTCTATAAGCATTTGCTGGGTGCTGGCGCTCGCTCTGATGAATGCCGCATTCTTCTCTCTTTTATTTTATTTTATTTGGATGAAGATGATGATAAAGACTCTTAAAACTTCTCGTCCACCAACATACCATACAACGCACAAGCACAAGATATGGGTGCACATACACCAGCCTCGGACTAGCAGCAGTGATCACCAATACCACAGCAAAGCAGTCACCAGACCAGCAGACAGCAGCGCGCACAGTAAATATTGGCGGGCGGAGGCTCTACAATCAGTCGTTCCTTTCCAGCGATTTAGTATCGCTTCGGACAATCAAGCCGCTATACACGCGCGTCAATTCAATTTAATTCACTCTCAGTGGAGTTCAGTACCACCAATCGATCACTATATAAGCCATTTGATGCGCATGCGGCCAGTTGAGTAAAACAAAAAAGGAAAAAAGAATATAGTCCCGAGTGGAAATATAAAATCAATTAGAGCTGTTCGGGTTTTTGTGAAGTGAATTATATTAAATTTATTGTGCAAAGGTGTTCAAGTGTTGCATAAGAATTTCTAGCAAATTCTTTTTTTTTTTTTTTGGGCAAACTACTGACCTCCGTTCTGTGTCCATATGCCGCAGCTTCAATCAACCGTATTTGGATTTGGTAAATGCCTGGTGTCTTAACTGTGTTTGCAATTAGATTCAAAAGAAATGCATTCCTGCTAATAAACTCTCCACAGCATGTTTTCACTGCCGAATCTATATGTATGCATGACGAACGAAAAAAAAAAAACCCAAAAACTCATCAATGGAAAATTTTCTGCAATCGGAGTGTGGTTGTTGTTGGTGTATGTCTTCGTTTTCCATCTCTTTTCTTCACTTAAACTTGGGACTGAAACTCCGAAACCAGTCTTATTTTAAACTCTTCGGATTTTTTTTTTCTTCTTCTTTCCTTTGCATTCCGCTTCACCACTCTTCGTGTGGATGACTTTTTGTTCGTTTCATTGAATGAGTGTTTTTTTCTATCTTGTATTTTTGGTTTAAGAAAGCGAGTACAAAAGTCAAATAGAAATAAATAAAAAGTATCTGCCACTCCACCGTCGGACGCTAGTGTAACGATGGGTTTCTTTAGTTGGGTCTGTGCGTTTGCGAGCGTTCCACGACTGTGCCCGTTTATGCGCGGATCTTAAGTAGCTACACGCGCACTCGCGCGGCATACCAATGATGATGTTGTGGGTATGATAAAGTGCTGTGAATGTACTCGTATTCATGGGGATTTTTTTTGAGACGAACTAGTGGTGGTCGGTGGATGGAATGCCTTGGGGGCTTCGCGCATATTGGGAGCAATAGCAGTGCGATGTCGCAATGCGAGCAGATATGTGTATAGGGCCATAAATGACGCAGATACACATGTCGCGACAGCAACGATGTCTGTCTGACTAGAATGATAGGTGTTGATACTAAATCCCCCAACCCCTCGTCCGGATCTGTTCGATCAGCTCGAAGAGTTAAATTTACCACAAAATGTTAGCAAACGCGTTGGTTGGTATCAACTTGTATGTATTCAAGGGGAAAAAGGCGTATATGTACACGTATGTAGTCACCGGAAGAAGTTGATGTTGATGTTGCATGCCTGTAGAAGGTACACATTTTTGTAACGAATTGTTGCGAATGCATTGTGTTTGTCGAATTTTGTATTTTTTGAAAAAGAATCGGATTAAAATTTTCTTTCATCTGATATTTAGATTTCTCAAAGTCCAAAGCCCTCATGATGGTATCTCTAGACGCGCAAATACCTCCGGTCCAAAGACAGCCATTATTTCCTTTAGACAACAGATCACAAGTTTCAAATCTTGTTGGACTTTTCACACAAGATAATAGCGCTTGGGGGCAAACCCGGAGCTATGTGCGTACATATGTGTACTAAGCTCTGATGAAATGTCGTGAAGATCAAAGTAGAATAGAAATAGTAAACACCTTTGCTCGCAAGAACAGTTCCACGTGAAATGGAATTAAGATTTGTCCGTCCTTAAAACACAAACTGGTAAAAAGATTATTCTGAAGTGTCTCCAAGTGAAAGCAGGTCAGTTTGAGTACATTTTTAATTAGATTTTTAACTCTGGCGCATGTGCTTCCATCATGCATGCTTGTCATTGTAATGACATCGATTACAAATAAAGTGTGTTACACGTGCATGCTCAAGTTCATGGTGCAAGTCTGATCCTAAAAAAGATTATCTAAAGGAGACAGTATTTAAATTGGTGCTCAGATGAATACAAAATATATCATGGATATTACCAATAATCCACCTCTGATTGTTTAACATCAAGACGCTGGTTCCCAAAGTATTGCGTTGCTTGGCGCTAGAAGAAAGACGAGAAAGGAAAAGAAACAAATGGAATGATTCATCTTTTTGAATAGACACAATCGTGGTTTGTGTGCACTTTGCAAATGAAAAACCTACATTTTTGAAAATACACAAAAAAAATTCTATTTTTGCCCATCGCAATTAGAATATTTATAAATATTTATAGAAATAGCTCCCATAGAGGCATGGTTTATTGGGCATAGACTAGACGCATTAAACATGTACGAACAGTACAGTGGAGCAAGAACGTCTGAGATCAGTTAGAAAACTGTTGCAAGGCGGATTTCAGACCTCACGCCGGTGTAAATCCTTACTGAATAATCGCTTGAGTTACACATCCATATATACAGGGTCATCCATTTTGCGGCTCCAAAAGTAAATCTAAATATAACATATTTATGACCTAGATTTCGATCAAATTTTTGGTGGTCAGTTGAAAGTGAAATAAAGGCGAATCTCAAATTTTGTCTAATTTCCGTCTCTACTACGAAATCTGAAACTTCAAACAAGTGCGACTTTGGGTGTTTATGTCTTGTAGAATATATCATCATTCAAATATGTATCCTTCTTTGCAGAACTCGATTCATGGTAATTCTGATGGTATTTCAGCAAATATCCTCATAACTTTACGCTTATTCGCTTTCATAGCATCAATAGTGTGTTTGCATTGTCCCACAAAAGGAAATTCAAAGGCGAAGAATCACACGGTCTTGGTGGCCAATTCGCATAACCTAGGTTAATAACTCATCTAGAAATTGTTCTTGCAACCAAGAGAGATGTGCCACAGGTCACATGCAAGAACAGAATTGGTGTCGATTACGCATTTCTCATTTTCGAAGAAGTACGGGTCAATACACCACAAGACCATAATTCATTTTTTGTAAATGGCTCTGTTAAATGTGGTTTTCACTTCCGCATCTGCAACACACGAAATTATACATTTTTTTTTCTTCACGTATCCAGCAAGTCTAAATGGGCATTGTTGCTGAAGAAAATGCTGTCTTATAATTGGCCATCTTAACGCCGATATGTCAGTCGGCGTATGATCTACGTAATCCAAGTTAGTAATAATAATAATAATAATAATAATAATCTGGGTGACGCCAGTTTCTACATCAACCTCTCGTGATGTGCGTGATATTGTTCTCTCACGAGTAGTGTAAGGGCCACACAGGTTTATGCGAACTCGGAAAGGCCAAGTTTTGGAAGCTTCTAGACACAGACATTTATTATTCTTTGAGCAATTTCAGTGTCTCGAAAGAAGTAGTGAAAAACGTTTTAGTGGAACCGGAAATCGAACCCAGGCAGCGAGGTTCAATTGCGTAGAAATCGATGCACAGACCCGCAACGCTACAGTCCAAGATATTGGCTTTAATTGTCAAGTAAAAGGGTTAAGACACCGATCTAACGACGAAATACGTCGCAGTTTGACTTAAGACAAGTCCGTGAAATCGATACATTTGGGTCTTCGGTACAATCAGTAAGTGTCAATGGAGCTTGCATTTGAATTGGTAGATAAGTCTTAAGTCATCTTTAACAAATAGAAGATTATGTCAACCACAATCTGGTCGTTCATTATCATTTGTATTTTGTATTAAGTATATTTGGCAAATCGTAAATTAAACATTAGAACGGCATTTGACGTCTGTGATTGAAGTAAGTCTAATCCGGATCACGAACTGAATGAGGAATGAGTCCCTTTTCCAAGTGAATGTGTTAAATCACTCGAAGGATTAATGCAACACGCAGTCATTGAGCTAAAACCGAGTAATACGACCGAAGCACCGTTCTGATAATGAACAGTTTCTTTTATTTTTCTCCAAAAATAACAATATATGTAAAATATATTCCTTGAACCAGCAAAAGAACAAAAAATAAAGATAAATCAAAACCGGCCTCTTATCTACTCACGTTTATGGTAGACCGACTTCCCAACTGTTAATCTATTTTTACCAATCAACAATTGATGCAATAATTACTAACTATTTGACGATCTAATCAATGAATTATAACTAATGGGACGGCCGTAAATTAAACTTAAACAAAAATGCCACGACGATTACGATGTGACTGGCATTCAATAAATATTGAAACTTGAACATGCAAGTTTAGAAAGTCGATTAATTTTGTGTTGTATTTATAATTATATGCTATGTCCTTGAGCAAAATCAACGGAATCCTTCATATAATCTCTTTTTTTAATTAAAACAAAACGAGCTTAAAAAATACACAAATTAACTTAACCCACACACTAATTCTTCATATATGTGTAAGCAACTGCTGTTGATGGTATTTGGTCGCTTTCCGCTGCTGCAAGTGTACAATTTTAATTTGCATATGACGTCTGTGTTTAGCCGAACTTAACAGTTCAAGTTTAATGCCATCTGTTTGGCTCACTGTGTCATTGTCTCAGAGCCTAGAGCATTAAGAACATACTACAAAATGATCTTAAATATTATAATTGAATGACTTTGGGAAATATTATTTCTGTATGATTCTCAATTAGCTGGAAGTGCATTGATGGAACGTGAAGATAATAAAGACTGCACGTTGGAAGACACAGAGATACGTAGTGCTGATAAAATAATTGTTTACGAATCTGGCATTGCCTTTTGAGGGCATTCAGGTCTCGTTTATTAGGATTCCAATTGCAATCTAGCCGAGGAAGCATTGGCGTTGTATATATTCATGCTGATAATATATAACTTACGTGATGTTTGCTTCCTGTTGTTTAATGCGCGAACTGGAAACGACAAGTTGAGAACTTATCACCTATTTCCGACAGTGCATACGTGAAATATTTTTAAAATATTTGTGTTGCTTTATTTTATATATGTTCGTGGGAACACGGTTCTTCTTTGCATGTTCTTTGTTCCCGCCGGAGAAACCTCGTGATGTTGTTGCCTTACATTGTTTTGAAATGTTTTGAAACGCATTTGGCTCTTGATACTCCCACATTCGTAAGAGGAAACGCAAAACGTCAGTCGAACATTCGTCAACTGTTGCTATCAATTTTTTCTCTGAATGATCATGACATTTTTCAGACTTATAATGCAACACGCAGTTTTTGGATTTTTTTTTTTTCAGAATGGAACGTTTGGTGTATTATAGAGTAGAAAACGACAAAGGTCACATGAATGGGTTCTTTAGATCCATGTATGGATTAAAAGTCCATTCCATTCCATACTCTGCTCGAAAAACGGAACTTACATAAATCTACTACACAAAAATGAATCTACAGACTACAGACAAATTATTTAAATAGACGCATTTGGTTTTAAAATATTAAAATTTTTAAAGAATTCAGAACATTGCAAGATACCTTTGTGTTGAATAATATTTATTTATTAATGAGCCGGCTGATCGAATGACCAAATAACGTTCACACACATATTTCACGCCTTGAAGTGCTGGTTATTTAACACTCAATGTAACACAGTTTTACCGTGAAAAACCTGAAATTTACCATCGTGAGGGCATTGACTTTGGGTTTTACAACTTGTGCGCAAGGTCACCTGCATTTTGATTATATTGCGATAATTAATGTATGTTAAACATGACACGTATATTACATTTAGAAAATTTAACCCTTAAAGATGACAGCCAACCATCAACAACTCCTGGCAAATTGTCCTAGCACTAATTGATTACTTCTTATGGTCCTTAGAAACCATTTACCATCTCGGTGGGCTGTTATTCTTGGTCTTCCATCTCGGAGTGGATATGGAGTTGGTTGCTTTAGTTTGGGCAACCTATGAATTAGTAAATGCCCTATTTATTGTTTGTTTTCATGAAAGCGAACTCGTTTTTGTTTTATGGTATATGTGCAGAATAATACAAAAACAACATTTTTTACGGGCTTATAAAGGAAGGAAATAAAAAAAGTAGTAGAATTCTCAGTTGATTTAGTTTTCGTCAACACTGTATGAGGACAACCTTTATTCAGCATTACTGTGGTAATTTGAACTTTTGCCTTGGGGGAAGAATGCTCTTTATTGTTCAATGTGGATACCTTAACCGAGAACCCGCACCAGTGCGTCTCTGTTAGTTGCTTATAATTTAACACACCCAAGTTGATTGAGGTCATTCCTCATTAGTGTAGGCCACCTTAGTTGTGGGCGCTCGTTCTGCCTTGTCCCACAGGATCAATGTCGAAGACTTCAGTACGAGTAGACGAAGTCTCTGACTAGCGCGAAGTCTGTACATTGTGACACTTCCAAAACGTTGACAGGGACTTCATCCTTCATTTGTCGCATATTCATCGGAAGTCCTATATTAGCTATTTTCATCTCAATGCTAGCAAACGCTTCATTGACTGCGCACTGCATTACCAAATATTGCTAAACTTTTAAGACTTAATACTATGCTACTCCAACTATGTTGGGAAAAGAGGATACACTTTTGTTGTGGACAGAAATGTGTAAGCACGTTGTTAGTGATAAAATTAACTCAGAACCCAATTAAAAGAAATTCTATTAAACGCTTATACTTCCAAGTTCTCTATTATGTATAAACCATTATTTGTTCCTCGTTTGGTAATTACAATTTGTGATCAACGATCCCGGGGTGAAAATAGATCTAGCAGCCAAATTAGATATGTACATAAATGTTAGTAAATTTAATAAAAAAAAATATGTGCATGCGTCATAGATCGGTGTTCTCGAAACAAATATTGTATACCTAAGCGTGTTTACGCAGACATGATAATGAAACAAATGCGTAAACACTACGCAATTTCGTTATTATTGTTGTTAGGTAAATTGCTTATTTTGTTTTTTTTTATTAATTTTATGAAGCAGCAAAACAAAAAATCCATTTTCGTCACCATGCATTAAAACTTTATACTTTTTACACTCTGTAGGTGGCCTTCAATTTTATGAAGAAACTTGTTAACCTTTTGCCGGCCTAGTCCTACGCGGGAATATAAGCCCTTTCCCGTATTTCTTTGCCATATGGGTCTCTCTTTATATAGTCACCTTCTGCGCTGGTATATAAAAACTACTGCAATTCGTTTAGCTTAATCGATCGAATGAATTACTTGAAGTTGTGTCCTTGACTTTCTGATTTTTTATATTTTGCGTCACTCACTTGAATCAAGATACTCTACGTGCCAACTTTATACCTATGTCCGCATGTATGCCCAATTCTTTTTTCGCCTCCGGTTCGGATGAATCAAAGTACATTCGAACGTATTCGTCGATAGTGCTTACTATCGGTGTTGATGTGGGAGTCCCCCTTATATCATGAAAATTAAGCAGAACCCCTCAAATTGAATGACGCAATATTTGCCGAAGACTACGTTATGCCAATGGTCGACCTCTTTCAGTGTTCGATTTCCAATTTGGCCACGTTGTTCCGGCTTTCCTTCAAATTTTAAAACTCACAGAACATAAATATATAGCGGTGGACACGTTATTCAATAAACCGATGTTAGGCGATACTTATTTTAAGGCAAAGTCAATGACGTAGATTTCATGATCTCCCCCATTTGCAATTATTTGGAACTTCCGAATTAATTCCATATAATAAGACAAAAAAGAACTGCGACGAATTCCACACGAAAGATATAAAAAGTAAAAGAGAGAAAGGCACAAGACACTCGTAGCTTTTTAAGAGGGGGAAAATGGAATGTGAGCAAACCTCTCGCGACATCTTTCCGATTTTTTAAGAGCTATATGAACGCGACCGTTCGCTTTTAATTTTGCTTTGTTTGTTTCTCTAATTTTCGCCACTCCATATTGACAGATTAATCACAAAAGAGAATATACAAAAAAAGTATCCCACACGAAACGATAAAAATGAAATGATGAAATACCTACTTTTTGAAGTTGATTTTGAAAGAGTTTTTCGGTCAAATACTTTTGATAGTAAGCAGTTTATAAATTGCCATGAACTACGGCGCTTGACCTGACAACCATGAATGGCTCAAAGTTTAACAAGCCCAAGCGTTTGTTTTTGTGGATGTTATGCAAAATGATGCAGAAGAGTATGCTGCAGGGCTATGATTGAGCACCCATTCTATTTTTATAATTTTGAACTAGTTAGGAGAAATTTATATGTTATCTGATGTTTGTTTTGCTCTTGTATTCGTAAGTAATCATGTCGACACATGTTTGCTGAATGTTGATGATTTTCAATGGTTTCTCTGACGTCTTTTTTTCTTAGATGAACGCATTTCGGGAAAGGCGACTGAACTTTGATTATTTGCGTTTTTCATTAAATACATACATGTATAAATCTTGTTTTTTTTTCTTTAAATTAACCATAGGCATTGTTTACAACTTTATTTTGAGTTCATGGGCACTGGTATGAAACTCCTTTTGAATTCCTGATCTTCAAAATGCATGGTTTTTATCAGTCTCCAGCGAGTACCAGAAATATAAGCATTCTCAAACTCGACATTTTTAAGCTGCAGATGAGTCCGTGCATTTGGGAACTACTAACCACTTCTCGAAGAAGCTCTGCATAAACTGTGACAAATCTATGTGAATTACAAATCAATTTAGGAGCAAATCATGTACAATCAATGCACAAGTAAATTTAATTAATGAAAGTTTGTTAAATAAGACAACCCACACATTGCTGGTCAAATGTACATAAATTAACTTATATGCATGTATTCAAACATCACCAAGCCATAGTCTCAGTTGATTTATTTGAGCGAATAGTCGAAGACATTCATTGTTGGTTGATGTAGACGGTATTGGGTCTCCTACTTTCCTCTTCGCATCATGCATACAGAAATTAAATCTATCTTCTGCATTTTTTGTTTGTTCCCCTTTAAATTGTATAGTTTATATAAACAAAGCACGTATTTTTTTAAAGCGAATTCAAAATCAGATAAATAGTACTGCGTTGTCTTTGTCATGTTCAACGGTTACTGGACATCATCCAAAGCGATATTAAATAAAAATGCATTGTCGCAGAATTTTCTGATTTTGCATTACCCACCCATACAGATGTAATAACGGCATGATATGGAGGAAAGTTCCAATACATAGTTTTCTATTGATTTGTGAGTCTAAGAGTGGGAATAGAACATTTCATCCAAGAAGATGCTTGGAAAAATACATGAAAAATATCACACACATCATGCGTAAATGAAAGGCACATGAACCAGCGGTCCATATATTTTATTAAAATTTTGATTGGAGATCAAAAGTACAATGTATGCTACCAAAGTCGAAGGCAGCAAAACATTGTTTTTATCAATCAATTGTCGTAGAGGTCATGAAATTCATTTGAAAATCAAAACCAATTTACATACACATATCAACAGGAATGTGCTACATAGCTACCACGCAACGTAATTGTCGCAGTCTAGTAAATGACGACACCGTTAATCCAGTGATAGTTGAGGGAATATTGGTACCTACTACTAACTCACTAACTCGCATATTAATTGCCGACTAACTACGACAATGACCACATTTCTTTGTTATTTTTTTTTTTTATTAGACCGTTTTTTAATTTTTTATTTTATCAATTTGAAAAACGAGCGTAAACACACGCCTGTTCATTGAATAGGATCACTCAATCATGCGCCTGTCTTACAGAAATCATTGTTCTTGTCTACTGCATTGCTTTGTGTTTTCTTCCAACAAAACACAACGAATCAATTGATAAAGCTACAATCAGGGGTTATTAATTGCGCCTTTGGGTGCAATGATTGATTTAATATGTCAAAAATGAAATGAAAAAGACAAAAAATAACCTATAGGTTCAACTGATCCGTTGATAATCACAGATCTTTGAACTATGCATACGCAGTGTCCTGTATTTACGTTCGGTTTATTAATTCTCAGTTCAAACGATAATTATTTAAAACTATACACACTATTATCATATTTTTGTAATGAGTGAAGGGTACCATCACATTCGCAAGAGAACCTGAATTTCAATTGATTTCGACCAAATGTGCCTTTTTCGATTTTAAATAGCAAACAAACGAAACTTTGAAAATTTGTCTTTCTATATTTAGATACGACTTCGCGTAATTGTTTACCTTCTGTGTTTTCTGTTTTAATTTATGGGAGTTGTATCAATATTTTTGAAATAATAATTCAAATGCCTGCTTTGTGAGAACAAATATTTCTCAAAACCTGTGCAGTGGGTAGCTGGTAGGTGCGTCGGGTGCTAAGCCGGACGTCTGGGTTCAATATACGACACAAACAAATTTCATAATACACGGCTCCAATTTTCTCGATTCGCTGACAATGTTCTGAATGCATATTATGTACGTGTCTAAGAAAAGCTTCTCCAACTTCGCTGTTCGGAAAACAACTGCGGGTCCCCTCGACTCGTGAGAGAACAATAACACGCACTACAGGAGTGTTTTCAGTAGCTGGGCGAAGGGTCCCTTAGGACTGGAGCGCCACCCATCAAATTAACAGTAACATTTTGTTTAAATATTCATATGTACGCTCGTGGCTGATTTGCTTCGAAATGAAATGAGGAAGAACCTCCAAGCCATAACCAATCATCCACCACCACATCTAGTAAAATAGGTTTTGGTAAGCGTTTCTATATTGGGTTTGTTATAGCAGTTGCTTACAAGCTGAACTGTGCGCACTGTATTTAGACTTCGTTTCCGTTTGGTTTTGAATATTTATTGTTTTCGAATTAGAATCTTGTTTAAGCTTATAAATGCTACTTTGAATAGTATCAACTAGTGCTTGTGATGAATGTTTTCAAAACTTCCAATGCAATGCTTCTATAAATCCTGTTGGATTTATAGAGTGATATGCTTAGGAGTCAGATGTGTGGGATCTCTCTAGATACAACTACATTACCTCCAAAGCTTCCCAGATTTTGCAATGGCTAGGAAGTGAATTGCTAGGACAGGTGACCTGGCTAGCGTTAAACATAAACATAACCTGTCAATTGTTTATCCGTTATTTATACTATCAATTGTTTTAATTATCGACAAAATATCAGAAGGATTTTTTTCATAGCAAGTGGCATTTGGCACTTTGTACAATTTTTTTTCCTTTTCTTATATTCTCCCCCGTCCAAGAAAACTGAAAAACTTGCGAAATACGTCGTCTCTTTAATTGGCGGTGGGGGATTTCTACTTTGGATCACGAGTTCAGGTGTTAAAATTGCAACCCTTGCACTCTATAAGCTACTCACCTGTTATGGAGTGGGCAGAGTCTGGGAATATATCGAGCGGACAATAGACTACCGCGTTTCGATGTTAGAAAGATAAATGATAAAAGTTAAAAAAAAACTTGGCAGAGCAGAACAATACAAATTAAATTGAAAAAAAAAAATAGTTTAGCGCAATCTTTTCAAACATTCAGGTTCTGTACAGTTCTTGAGCAGTTTCCTGAAGGTCTTTACAATAAGTGAGTGATGCACAATTTATAAAATTCTTGACTGCCTTCGAGTGTGTCATTTTTGAGTAAAGTCCTCAATGTCAACTCCTTGCTGCTCTCATGTGAAATTCGACATTAAAAAAAACCCTCTCGTTTCAAAAAAACATACACGCCCAAAAATACAAAACCTCTAATGTGAAGTTATCACGCTATTTCTTGCAGGCACCGGCGTGGTCTGCATGTAGACCGACCCATATTGTGTACTATTTATTCATTTTTGGAAATGAGTCTCAAGTGTCTCATAAATTCGCTCCGCACAGACCCTTAACAAAAGAAAAGGGTTTGGTCTTATGTTATTTTTAGTACACCAACCATGTACACGTTTTATAGCATATGTATAAATATTTAATACGTTCCCATGAATAGAATAGTTTCACTATTTACTTACAAAATCCTCAAATAATTGCGTTCTCTTATTTATTTACTTTTCCTCAAGACCACACTCTTAATTTCAGCAATCTTTCAGTCTGCAGAGAGTTCTTTCTCACAGTCATAGATCGTCTGTAATAAATATGTTTCTTGAAAATTCTAAAAACCACTACAAATGTTGTAAATACTATCTCGTAAGAATGAACGTCCTAGACCCACTTAAATTAGAAAAATATTTATTAGTAAACACTCGTAGATGTGTACAAAAATAAATAAGTGAGATTGAATTATACACCACAATAGTTGTTATTCTTTGTTTTGTTTACCATTGAAATTCTTTCGTTGTGTCGCAGTTTATAATTGCATTAACGTGAAGTTGGTAAAATGCAATTATGAATGCGCTTTTTTATATTCAACTACTACCCTATCCCTGGGTAGGTGAGGTTACAATCGAAGAGAGGATTATTCATCGCATGATAAATAACAATTACTTGCTTCAGCGACGTTACATTTTTATCAATTAAAAACCATGTGAATCCAGCTGCTGACGATAAATCCATGACGTTCACGAAGATCACGTCAAATTTTTATTCGATGTAAGGCAAACAGATAAACAGTTTCTTTATACAGGTGATTCTTCCTTCACCCATTGCTACTTATACCAGCAATTTAATTTATCACGTGTTCCCAATCCAATTTGAAAAAAAAATGCTTTATCATTTCATTTCAAGTAAGTCATCATCAATAATCGATATTTTCAGTCAATAGCTCTTAAGTACAAGAGATACGTGTAAGAGGGTATGCTTCAGAAAGCTCTCAATGTCATTTCTGAGTCAAACTAAAATAACTTCTGCGTTCGCGTGCCCGATAATGTTTTCTACCATGTCTCTCATTTACTTTTGACTTTTGTATTGTAATTAAAATGTCTTAAAAATTGTGTTCACATTAGAAAAATGGGGAAAATTCCTAGAAGAATTTGAAAATAATTTTCCTGCAATTTGCATGTTTACAAATTGTGAATTTTTTGCAGTTTAGTCGTTTCGTTTCTGTCCATCTATTTATAAAGCGTTCGTCTAAAAATAGCACCCCGAAAAAATATATAAGACCCATCACCGTTGAGCAGTATGACGAAAGATTATATGTATGCATTTGTGTGGTTGGGTGGTGATGAATATGGCGCACCCCCACTAAATAGAACCAACTTTCGCTTTCGTTGTGTATCCCTCCCACTGAACCCACCAAAAAACGACCGGCGCAACGCACCGCTCGATTAGTTCAGTTCATTTGTTTCATTATGAGCGAAAAGGCAGAGAGAATTCCTTGCGCGAAATCATCAGCAACAATTTTAAAACAAATATACTATACACTCTGATTGCATACAGACGCGCATATTCCGAGCATACCTTTGGAAACATGGCTGTGGAGACGTTTATACATTAACATTTCTAAGTGCAGCAATAATAACATTTTTTCCCTATTTGTAGCACAATCTGCAATGTGACTTTAAAAAAGAAAGCAATCTTAAAATTCAATCAATTGTTTATAAAAAGTGTAATCATAGAAGTGCGCTAAAATAGAAAAGTAACAAATAAACAAAAACGAAAAAAGTAACAACAAATAATAAGACAAAAATAAACAATTTGTAAGTAGAAGGAGTATCAAAGAGAAGAGTGTATGAAAACAATTCTGATGGAAACAACACCAGCACCAACGGAACCAATTAAAATTCCCTTGAGCGAGAAGTTCTCCTCATCCACTATTGGTCAGCAGCAATTTGGCTGTTCCGCCGACAGTGGTGTAATCACAAGAAAAACTTCGAGCCAAAGTTTACATATTTGTAGTACGTCAGGATCGTTGAGCCTACGTCCGGCAAGATGCAATCATTTGAAGTTACCTTATAAACTCCTGTCCCAAGACAGTGGCATTGAGAGTGTTACTGATGGTCATTGTGGGAGCGAAGGTGATTTAAAATGTCAAACAACGCGTTCGTCGACTGTGTCGTCGTCAAGCGAATCACTGGGAACAAGCGCCTCGTCGGGAATATCATCGGCCAAAGTATCAGAATGCATAAGCAGCAGTCTACCCGTAGATACCGAATTACTGCCACCTGTAAAAGAGGGATATGTAATGGGGGAAGACACCATTTATGTAGGGGAAATTGCTGCTTGTCCTTTCAAACAAACAATCAAATCAAAGGTGAACCCGATCACTGCAGCAGTAGTTGTGGGGGATAGAATTGATGAAGTCATCCTGGAGGATGAAGATACAAAACTTGAATCTCAGTTAGCTTACTCGAAAGAGAAAAATGCTACTCAAAACAATACGGCCTGTGCGCCTATCAAAGAGGGCTATCAAAAGGGTGACGATATCGATTTGTACTTTCCCATTTTCAAAAACGTCGATGAACCGATGGTTGATGGGAAAATGATCAACAAAAAGGACGGTTTGCAGGACACTATGTATTATTTAGACGAGTTCGGCAGTCCGAAATTGCGTGAAAAATACGCACGTAAGGAGCGTTTGAGGGAGATTAAGAGACAAAAATCGAATGCTAATGCTATTAAGAAGACCAAAAAAGATGGAAAAACAACCAAAGTTCCTAATGTTGAAACTGCTGGTGAGGATAATGCGATAAATGCCGATGAAAAACAACAGATCAATTGTGATAATAGACATATAAGTGAAAGTAGTTGTAAGAGTTTACCTAATTACGAGAGCGGTGACGAAACAGATAAAGACGACGAGTGTAACTCTGAACGTATGACAAATAGTTCTACACCATCTTGCGTTAGCTGGACAAAAGTATTTACAAAGTTCCGGAATATATTGGGTAGGTTTCTGAATGTGTTGCTCAAAAGCTTTTGCACTAGTCTTATTAATTTAATATTTATCTATATTAATGTGTATTAATTGACTCTTCTTTTTTCTAGGTAAGTGCGCAACCGGTAATGACAATTCACTTATTTTATCAACGGGCCAAGGTAAGATGCAAGAGTTATACAAGTTAAAAAAGCAATTAACATTAATATGCACTATGTGAGAGCTTATCAAATTGTCAGAAAAAAGCGCTGTTCAATAGAACTAAAGACCTTCCATTTCACCCACGGTCACGTAGCAATTTCAGAGAGATCAAATTTCAGGGACCAGCCTTTATTGATTTTACTTCGAAGTTGGAAGAAATCAAGTCAATATTGATTGATAGACATTGGGTTTGTTCCTTACACCGCAACGTTGGCTAGAGGACAAGAGCTCTGACAGTAAATAAAATATAACATCTTTTTATTGAATTAGAAATTTACATGATAGCGATAAGTAAGCATACGCCAGTTTGAGTTCAAAATCACCGGATTATGGTGAGAGCACGCAATTTAACGATAATTGTTTTATTTGCATCTAGGTTTAGGTTAGGTTATAATAACTTAAATCCACAGCAAAAAATATGAAATGCTATGATAATCAAGGTGTAATGACGCCTTAACTGATCGATGGATTGTACTTAACCTGAAAATTAAATCTTCATTGTTGGCCAATTTTCCCGTTTTAGCCGGTACTGACCAAATTGTAAGTGTACTTAGACACGTATGATAGTATATGACGACATGTGACACGAGATCAAGTTCCAATTCAGCATTTGAAGCACTTCCTGCTATAGAGAAGTTCCACTGTACATACTCTGTTATTTTGTTGGTTGGTATTAGTGGTGTCGGAAAAAAAAATACAAGACCATAATGTGACGATAATCTCAACTTCAGTACTTAAAATGATGCATATGTACATTCATTGAATGCAGCTCTGCTACAGCATCCTGGTAAACAATTCTCCCTTCATTGTACAAAACAAAACATGTGCCAGCCTTATGATTAGTTTCTTAAGAAAACACATGACAAAACAGAATCGAATTGTCAATAAAAAAAATATGAGCTCGCATTACGTAACGTACATTGGTACGAGAACCCTGACAGGGTCAAATATCAAATTTCATTTCACGACCATACTGCGCAGGGATAGAGATAAAACCGATGTTAATACTGTCACTTCCTTTAATGACTTTAAAGAAAACAAACTTTTTTTCTATCTCAGTTATGAACCATTATTCATTACCCTCCAAAAATGCGTCACTGCTCTGCAAATATTTATGAAATTGTGTCTGAGAAAACTGCAAACATTTTCATTGCCTAAAAAATCCGACGTTGATGAGTCTTGAAAGTGGGAATCCACAAGAAAAGCTGCTGTCCGTCAAATTAAAATATGTAATCTGCGAATTCATCAAGTTTTTTTTTTCTTGGCATATTCCAATCTCGAATCACATGATCGTGCGACTAAGAAATTCTCAATCCCATTAACATGTTGACAACGCAAAAAAAAATTCACCAATTAAAAGCGCTCATCAGACACGCCCTCTTCTTTATTCGTTTGTGTTATCGGTTTTGCTTCTTCAAAAGATACAAACAACCTCAACTAAGACAAGATATAGTTCAGTCACCAAAAATAGCCACAGATACAGTCAAATTACTCCTTACTTGATTGTGTTGATATTTTTGTGTATTCGCATTAATCAAAATGAAAAAAAAAAAAAAAAAAAATAACACCAAAAACTGTAGACAATTAAAAGCGTTAATATGTATATTTTTATTTCTTTGTTTACTGGTGTCTGAGTGATACTGCACCTAGATTTTAGTAAGGTAAACAAAACTAATCATTATGTAAACTCATGAGTGATAAGGATAACCTTTCGCGCACAGCCTCTGATTGCTGAATGTAATCTTATCTTGTGCGGATAGTAAACCGAAATTATAGCAAAAAAAAATTAAATGTATATGCAAATTTGCTAGATTTACTGACACTGAGATTAAGTTAAAAACATGAAATTCTATGTACACAACCTTGTGTAAATTGTTTTGGAAGATCGTGTCATTGCTGAAAATACATGTTTTTGATCACACCACTTCTTTGATGGATGGTCAATTTTGAGTTTCAAGTTCAAAATTCCATATTTGATATGAAATACATGTGAATCAATGAATCGATTCAGATTGTACTTGATCTATATTACTCTGATCTTGAAGTGTGGAATGTTGTTGGAAACAATGTCCCTCAATTCGAATTTGTTTCATTGAATTATTTTCTGTCTGAATACAATGGCGGATCATATCGGGAAAAACTCGTTTTGCAAAAGTCAGGAATATTCACGGTAAAATTTGTAAGCCTGTTCGCTTGTCGGTGATCGGTGCATGTTGTCATAAATAAAAAAAAACGAGAGCTCTTTATAGCTGATGACATTTAGGAATCCAAAACTTTCCGTTTTGTCCAGATTATAAGCACACTGTGTCCCCAAAAACTAATAAAACGTTATAATTAGAATTGTTACACTTGAGGCAGTAACGGTTTTTATATACAACTTAAGAAATGTCAAAATGTATTCTCAAATGCATTAGGATCCAATTTTGGATGGCACACATTTTTTTTTTAATTTTTATTTTTGCAAATTAAACTCGAACAAACACTTTTATCTACTCGTGCTATCGCAATTCGACTCAATTTATTGTGTCATAAAATTCTGGTAATTCACTTATATTTTTGTATTATATTTGCACAGAAATATACGTCAGTGTCAGATGGGATATAAATTTCTAAAATTCTGTTTGTTCGTTTTGAGTGTCCAAAAGTTTCTTAAAACAGTTATTTTTATTCAAAAGACAGCAAAATATGAGAATGTTTCCTATTTTACATCATAGTGAGTAATTTTTGTGTAAAATGTATTTAATGCGTGCATAATAATGCCCGCGTACGAAATTCTCATTTTGGGGCGGAGGGGTAAATTGGTTTAACAAGCCCCTGAACATGCTCGTGCTTAGTTTGTTGGCTTGGTCTTCAATTTTATGAGTATTATATATGTAGTGTTATAAACAGCGTTCAGAAAATCGACCAATAATCAGTCAAAAAGTGAGCAAGTCATAGATCGGTTCAGACAGAGAGTGTTTGCCTACAAATGCTTCAGCTAGTAATTCTGTTTTTATTTGTTCTAATTTATCAACTCTTTAAAGGTGCAGACGACGAAGAAGGTACGAACCTGGTTTCCAGTAATAATTCAGTTGGATCTTAAATGTCTATGATTCATTGTGATACAAACCCTTAACAACTAATTTGAACATGTGTTGAAATATAATTGCGACATCACTCCTGTGCAAATTACGTTTATGACTTTGTTCCACACTCTAAAATCTAAATATAGAATTAGTGATTCAAACAAAGTTATGAAAATTGCGTTTCTGAACACCTCGGTGAATACTGATTGTGTCTTTGTTAAAAAGAAATGCGAATTTGTGAACCCCGATGGTTGAGAATTCTGTATTTCCGCAACAAACAGCTCTTGGTTTGTCATATAAATTGTTGTTCAAACAAAGAAAACACAGACTGTCCCAGCTCTTTGATGGGTACATAAATATCATGTCTGTCTTCAGTCCTTATATATGGCTTTATGGAAATAATGGGAAGCGTCTACTTGTTTGCATACTTGAACAGAAAATTCACTTTAAGAACCGAAGTTGTTCCTGGTTCAGGCTGTAATCTTGCTAACCTGCTAGCCTATTCTGACACATCATAAAAGATCTGTTTCTTTTTATATATTTTCAGGATGAGTCATGCTAAGATACATTCCGTTAATTTTTGAAGGAACTAACAAGATTTCATTGAATATTTGATTAGGAGGTATACACTAATGAGTAAAGCAATCAATTATCAAGAATGAAATGCGGACTTAAAGTAGTAAAATTGCTGAATCCATTAGCTCTCCCATAATTCAGATCAGATTCGTCTGCGAGGCACGTGATATATTGCGAATTGGATTTTCAAATTAACAAGTAAATCTGAATAAATCAGCTACGTATCCAAACTTGCCCGGTCTGCTTGCAACATTGTAAAATGTATTCTTACGAATCTAACACTGCTTTTATTTCCCTCAGAACATGTATGTCCTCGTCATGTATTATTGCTAATTATTTTCTCATTCAGATTCTAATAATGCGACGTAGGCACAAGTGTGTCGAATATAAAAAATTTATTTTTTTTTTTAATTTAAATCACAGATTTTTGTTCTGTTTAATGTTTCCACGTTTATTCGATAAATAATGTCTACATTGATTAATGAGAATTTAATTAGCTTTGTTTGTCATCAGTCAATGAAATTTAAGTTTTCGAACTCATTGAATACTACATGCAGCGTGAATTTCGGATGAACTTTTACTAAAATCTCGACAGGTCGATAGTAAGTCGGTCTCAATTTATACCTGCCAAAACAAATGTCACTCGATCTCAATTTTTAAATATATAAAGAGATAGAATGAGTAAATGAACTCCAAATTGACCGAAATAAAGTGAAGTTTACGACAGAAATGAAGTATGATAGAGATACCCAACTTCACAGCTGATTGACCCCTAGTCCATCGAAGAATTTGACTGATAATCATGAAAATTTTGACGGTTATTCATGCATTTTTGATAGTTATTCACGTTATTCACGCAGTTCTCTTATTGGTCAACTTGGCTTTAGAAAACAATATGGTTGTCAAAAAAGGGGCAAGAGAGGTAGAAGTTGGGCATCTCTATCATACTTCATTTCTGGTTCACGCTGTAGGCTTGTTCGGTTTGACAACATCTCACGTACGGATGAATTTGAGGGTGTTACAACTAGGTTTTACAGAAACCGTACCCGAAAATAGATGGCGAAACCTGGTAGCTTTGTACAAATTTGCGAAACCTGGTGCTTTCGTTCGGCGGAAAGAAGGTATTAGAGATTTTTGCTTTAAAGCAGTTTAGGGAGTTGTGATGTGTTCAAAATAGGATACATTTTAGAAGTAAATAATTAATGTTCATCATTAAAAAAACAAATTGTATTCAACACGATCTTGTTTTGGTAACAGTTCAAAAGGCATTAAAATCCTAAAATAAAACTAACGAAACAAATGCCCGCCACTCTTTAATAATTTGCCCCCGACATATACCTATGAATGCTAAAATTTAATTGCAGTCTAAACAAACACTTACGACTGTTTTTGGTGATCGACTTAAAAAAAAAGTTGAACAGCTGCTAGGTTATATCCGCATTTAAGGATGATTGCAAGTTCAATGTAAAGTCGTTCTGTACATCATTTATTTTCATTCATTAGCCTTCGTATATCGAAAATCTTTGCTCCGCTTGAATGTTGATTTTTAATTGCAATACCTGAACTGAGTTCATCACTGTACACACCACTTAATTGCACTTGCATTATTTAGATAAGAATACACAAACGTGCACGTCGTCAGTTCGGTTCTTTAGAGTGGTCCGAATCAATATCACGAAAAAAGAATCGAAAGAGAAGATAAAAATCTAGAATCAATCGATTGGACTTATCTTTTTCTTCTCATCAGTGTTCTTTTTATATAAACGGTTTTGTATTTGTATTTTTATTTTTCCCTTACATTTGTGTCGTCGGACTATATCCTCGGAAGACCTGAATTGCGCAAATTTTAATTAGTTCATGATTGATCCTCAACATAATCGGGGTCGGTATATTTCGGTTATATTTTGTTTTAAATTTATACGGACTGAACATTTTTTATCTTTGAAAGCTAAACGTAGTTTTTCGTAATTAAGTGGAAGCCCTTTGCGATTCAAAAAAAGTGTAAAGCTAAGACTTTTTCTGTATCATTCCAATTGAAAGTTTCGGTAATGGGTCGCCTGAAGAAAGTTATCAAAATAAGACGTAAAAAAACGACCAACGATGACAGTGAACTAAATACGGATGGTAAAAATTCAGACATTTCACATCACACGACATCGTTTGACAACGACGATGCAGATGACGATGCGACACATGATTTAACCATTCAGAATACTAAAAAAACAAGACTCAGAAGGAGGAGTAGTGATAAGAACAAATACGATTCCGATAAAAATGAAATTTCCGGTACATCGTCATCGACGAGTAGTACAACTACAACATCATCATCAAAGAATAATAAAAACATTCGGTCGTCTTCAAAACAGTACACAGACTCAAGTAAAATCATTTACAAAACTAAATACATATCCAGACAAGAGTTGAAATTAAACCCATATTGAGATTATTATATCATCTAATTTCCACCAGAATTATCATGTTATTGATATTTTAAGTTCCCACTGCTGTCGAATACGTTTTTTATGTTAACAATCTAAGAATAGCTAAGTATTGGATTCTGTTCTTTTGAAGTGAAAGTGTACTTGTATGTGCTGTTATATACACCTTTCTTTTCTTTTGAAGTCATTTGATCTTGACTTGAATGCTGTGGCCGTGTAATACTTTTTTTTCGCGCTTAGATTTTACGTAAAATAAAATAATAAAATGGGTAAAGGCGCGTACTCTAGTAAATATAAATATAATTGTGGATCTTTCACGGCTTAGTTTATGCGGACATTGTTTCAAAGACACCCTTAGCGGTGCTTCTTGTCTGTGAAATCAAGTTCTGATTCTATTACATATTTGCAAAATAATTGAGAAAATTGCATCAGTCCTAGGTCAGTTCCGTTTTCGTCATAATAAACGTAACAGCAGGCAACTTCAGAAGGTTCATCTGAAGCTTGAGCTGAATGCATTTTCGTATGATTTACTCAAGAACACTTCAGGCTTGCGTATGTTTCAAGGAATAAGGAAGTATAATACAAATTGTATTGTCATAAGGTCATTCGTTGTCAAATTAACTAAAACAATAGTTCTCAAGAGGAACTTTGTTTATGACTAAGAGTCACAGAGGCCCAATTCCAAAGTTGGCTTGCTTAAGATTTATGTTGCTTTAGCATGCATGCTTTTTCTTCCTCACTAATCTAAATCGTACGTCAGATGAAAGAAGCTATTGTATAAAGATAAGCATACATAAATGTATGCCCGTATAACTGTTAATGCACATAATGGACGGAGGTTAAGCAGTTTATCGATTTTGAACAAAAAAAAAACCTCACTAATAGAGCACCTGATCATATTCAAACCCAACACTGTGTACTTTAGCCGAGAGCAAAAGTCATGGCATTGTTTCAAGAACCAGAGATATAAATAGAGGTATATACAACAAAAAAGAATACCATTGTTTACAATCAAATAAATTTAAGGAATACGCAGATGCTTGGGGGCTTTATTTTAAAGTAGTTTATACTGTGTACAAAACAGCTTGATTATGAACTCTGCAACAATTACTTTGCTTTAAAAACAAAAATAACGCACGTCTGAATTAGCATTCTTTTATATCTAATTCTAATTGTTTTTGCATGTGTCACTGCGATATCCGAGGGAACATATGACATCCGGGGTTATCGTTTAACTTCTTAAACATACAAATTCGTTTTCATCCTTGGCAGTTCCGTCTTGGACACACACCAAATAAAAACAAAAATATTAACTTCCGTTTTTATTTTGACACCTTGAGGAGTCAAGTGTACATTGTCAATTAATCGATACGATAATGCAGCAATTGTACGTCCATAGTAAAAACAAGCCTTGTTTTTGTTTCATCACCTTCTAAACGTCAATAAACCTAGCAATAAAACCTCTTGTCTGGATCTGAATTTATGTGTCCAAAATACAATACGAATTATATCGTAAATACAATTATTTATATCGTTAAGTAGATATGAAACAACTTATTGGGAAATTACAAGATCTATGGCCGGAACATAGTGTTGCACTTTCCATTCCAAAGGAAATTGATACAGCCAAAGAACAATTACATGGGACCTCTTCAGAAGGTATCGTATCCAATTGCATGTGAATAAACTAATAAAACATTAAATCCGTTACTCGTTACTTGGCTCACTTCATTTTTTATTTTTTGGTTTATCAGACGCATTCGAAATTTCAATGATTGAGTCACTGCGTGTTGTATGGAAATGGCGTCAGGTTTGTCTGATGATGTAAACGCTTGCTGCTTGTGTTTATTCGTTAGGGTGTCACATGGGTTTCCTTTTCTTCTTTTTTTTTTTTTTTGCTTTCAATGACAGCTGAGTCATAATTGCTCAACTGGAATTTGGTATTGGTGAACTCTTATCTTCTATAAATGATTTTTTTTTTTTTGATATCCTAAGATTTTTGTATGCACTAAAATGCGTTCATATTGGTGGAAAAATGCAAGAACTTACTTTGTCAAGTCAGCTGCCGATATTTCAATAATAAACATCTTTTTGTGTAGTTTTTTCCGACTTCTAAACGTGAATAGCCGACATTCCCCCAATAGGCATTTTGATGACTTGTTCTGACTACATATTTGAAATCTATTTGCTACCTATACGTGTTCAATCATTGCGTTATTTAATTATTGTTGATTTAATTTTAATTTTACATAAAATTTAAAACCGACTCTGTATTCGGAAAATATATATATTTTTTTTAATAAACGAATTTCCGCATTAAAGAATTCCGAATTAAAGGGCTTTTACTGTACATGGAACATATGTTGTTTTAAATTTGCTTACAACATAGAAATGATATTGTTTATAGGTTATATTAGATTGTGTAGATATTAGAACGCTAGCTAAAATAGAACTATTAAAAATAGTTCATCGCTTCTAAAATTGTGTTTGGAAAATAGGAAAATAAATTATGTGTCCTTAAGCATAAATAAATGCATTACATCAGTGTTAGGATAGGTTAATGGTAAATGGACAGACGGGCACTTGTCACGTCTCACTTAAGTGCTGACGGTTTTCCGCGAAAAAGAAAAAAATGTATATTGCTGCTCTGTCTCGAAATTCATGAAGTAGTCTGATAGAAGATGTAATTTCCACTTTGAATTCAACATTTTTTCAGGCATGTAGTCTGTTATACTACTTAACCTCTTCTGCAAGGAGTATTTGTGCTCAAAATAGATTATTTATTAAGAAATCGCTTTCAAATATGTTTTCAGTATGTTCGTTAGGTGGTTACTTGAACATGTTACTATGTATTAGTCAATGTTTAACGAATCTTTTCAGCAGTTAAGTAGACTATATTTCGCTGCAATTACATCTTTAGTTTTAATTGAACTGTGTTTCTGACAATGTTTTATATTTTTTTTTCAATCGTGTAACTCTTGTGTCATCTGTTTGGCTCTTGGGGTATTTGTATTGAAAATTGTATTAATTTTGTGTTTGCCGTTGGAAATATTTAGGTAGAGATGGGTCGAAAATAACAACGGTGGTTGCCACACCTGGACAAGGCACTGATCGTGTACAAGAAGTTTCATATACAGACACAAAAGTAATTGGCAATGGCAGTTTTGGAGTCGTATTTCAAGCGAAATTATGCGATACCGGTGAACTGGTAGCAATCAAAAAAGTTTTACAAGACAGACGATTCAAGGTGAGTTTTGAAACATTTTCTTTTACATTTACATATGCTTTTATGCACGAAAATTCTTATATTGCTATTGTGGTCACTTTTCTTCTACATTTGATGCATTGATCTCTCGTCCGTTTCTGGTTTCTTGATTTTATTTGATTTCAAATGGAACTACATTTTTGTTTGAATATCAAATACCAAATACTGTGAAATGTGTCTGAATATAAATCTAGTAGTAAACTTTAATACGATTTCAAATTAAGCGTCATCTTTTCGTATATTATATACCTATACGACAAAGGATGTCTTTATACGCAGCCTAATGTTGGCATTAACTCACATTCAGTACACAAGCGGGATCATTTTATGCAATCGATTGAACTTCTGAAAATCTCAAAACATAACCACACATGCATATAAGAAGTTTCAAAATCATATCTCGGAAGGGAGCATCGCACCCAATTTGATTTTAATAAATTAAATTTGTCTCTTTACAGAATCGGGAATTGCAGATTATGAGAAAATTGGAACATTGTAATATTGTTAAATTGTTGTATTTTTTTTATTCGAGTGGCGAAAAGGTAAGAAAATGTGAAATTTTATTGCATATTTTTTTTTATTTTGATTTGAATCCTATAATTTATTCTTTTGGACACACTTGTCTTTCCACTTTCATTTGCATTTATTTTTTAAACAAAAAGTCAGAATCGTATATACTAGTCTTAGCAAGCATTACTGAAATGGTTTATTTGAATTGAATTATGGTTTTGTTCAAAACCATTTTGGTTCTACAAGCTTGTATTGGTAGTAACACAATACTTTTTAAAGGACAAAAATTACAAAAAAAAAGAAAAAGAAAAACATTTGCTAGTTCCTCCCGCGCTAGCCACCATCAAAAAGCAAACATAAAAAAATAAAGTCTATGATTCAAAATTTAGATAATGAGTAAGTTACTGTTGTTGACAGAAGAAACCTCAGTGTAATCATCTGATTCATATAAACTCAAAACCTAAATTGATACAAAAAAAAAAACTTTAATTTCCAATTTGTTTCGTTAATAAAATTTTACGTTTTTTCTTATATTTCGTTCTTTTATTATATATAAATGAAAAAAAAAATATTCACATTGTATGTACAAAAAATATTACTATCGGCCATCAGTTAGCCGAATTTCCCATCGATTTGGGGATATTTGCAGGGGTGCTTAAACCACAGGTAGTTATTTATAATTAACAACAAATCTCACTCGTCCATTTAATTTGTATCTTATTTTAATTTTGTATTATTCTAACGTTGTCTCCTATTTAAATAATAAACAAATGGCTAATTAAGATTAAATTATCACAGGCATATGGTATTGCTTTATCTGCTGTTACTCCCCGGGTTAATCTTAATGATAATACACAGCTACGGTATTTTGTGTATTGTCATTGCAATACTGTAAGCAGCAAGTCGTGGCATTTGTTTTTGTAAAAAAAAAAATTCTTGCTAGATTTGGGTTGCTCACCTCACCTTATACTAAAGGAATACATATAAAGTAAAAATAGTTTATTTATTTTTATGGTTTGTCTAACATACATTCCCGCTTTAAATTTGGTTTTCAGTAAGTTATGTTACCTTTCTAAACCGATTACACTTCACAATATATTTCTCATGCAAATTGACAAAAGTCTAAAGGTTAAGCTCTCAAACTTCGCAGTTCAATTTGAGTCGTAAAAGTAGCAAGCACAGGATGATTCGGGACTGAATATAGTTGCGAGTTCGTAGATTATTCGGCAACCTACATTAAAGCACATATGTATATAAATGCCAATATTGATTTGTTTACTCAACGTCCAAAAAAACACTTCAATCCCCGAAACATTTCAATTATCAATAAGCTGTCGTCTTCTTACGGCTATCTGGCAAAGATATCGATATTTGAGCGTCAATAATTTCACGTCAAACCTAGAAGCCGGCAATGTACCGGCCGCAGTCCACAAGTTTACAACTAAATAATCGCGGCTCCTATGTACGAAAAATTTAAACCTTTAAACGCTACCAAGATATCAGTGAAATTTTCTTTTTTCAAAATCCCAGTTCGCAATACCAGTGTAGAGGACGGGAAGTAACACGCAAATAAAAGCGGTTGCTGTGGAAGCTTACCCAAAAGTGCTGTACACACGACCCCCACATTTTCGGCGACTCTTTGAACTGAAAACTAAAATCTAAAAAATAAATAATTATCCACAAAAGCACAACCGCTGTCCACAAATTCACTACGGAAAACCAATCGCGAGATATCTGCGAATGTAGTTCGAGTTCGCGTTCAAGACGCGGCTCAAGTGCACAACACTAAAATCAACTCAGATTGAAGCACCACGTAATGGAAGAATAATTTGTTGATTTAGTTGAGTATGTTATTCAACTTCTGGATAATTTCAATATGTAACTCACTCAGTCGATGTTTCGCACCATGAAGTGAATTGTTTTGTTTCTGAAGAATCACCGATCAATTTGTTTACAGAATGATTGAGAGGGGATAGGCGAACTAAATTGACTAGTCGTTTAGCTGTTAATAGCATTTTTGATAGAGACATGAACATACGAATCGGACACGATGCAAACGTATTTTCATAAATTATAAATTTGATTATTATTGATGTAGTGTGTACCTGTACGATTTTTAAGACTAAGGTGTGTGGTTTATGTTTCTATTACTTAAAAAACTTGTTATGAATATGAGTTCAAAGTACATACTGTACAATGGCGATTTTTGATGTAAATACCAGAATGTCTCCCATAATCAATCCCTATTGTTATAATTAGTTTTCAATCCAATATAACATGAGATAAATTAACGGTTCAGTTTTATTTATTGTTAGTAAAACACATAATCATAAATTCGTAATCGTAATATTCATTCACATTTTTTATTTTAATATTTTGTAAAGATAAATACCACAATAGGTTGCGTAATTGTAATTTGCACACGTTAGGACACAAAGTCCTTTCATCGGTGTTGTGTGTGTAATCTCATGAAATTATGATTGTTTTGTTCGAAATGAGGTACTGAATCTATCGCTCAGTTAAATTTTGCTTTTTGATGAGAAACTTTTTTGAGGAAATACTATTTAAATACATAGTTTGTCTTCTTAATGCTTATTCATTTTTGATTTGCCTTTTTTTGTTTCACAATTACCAGATATTCACGTATTGATAATGTGGGTAAAATTAATGAAATTACTCTAAGAAGTTCTACAGTTTATTATTTTCTTGCATTTGATCATCAAACAAATATATACTGTATAAATATATCAGTGAACAATAAGCTCGTTGATTGAAAAAAAAAACAACTAACATTCTCATTCACTTACTTTTCTTTTCAGCGGGATGAAGTTTTTTTGAATTTAGTACTCGAATACATACCGGAAACCGTATATAAAGTTGCTCGTCAGTATGCTAAAACTAAACAAACGATACCAATTCATTTTATCAGGGTAAATATATACCAAATGAGTTGCATAAACTTTCGATACTAATATGTTGTCATTAATTCTAGCTCTATATGTATCAATTATTCAGAAGTTTGGCATATATTCACTCATTGGGTATTTGTCATCGTGATATTAAACCACAAAATTTATTGCTGGACCCAGAAACGGCTGTGCTTAAGCTTTGCGATTTTGGCAGCGCTAAACAATTGCTCCACGGCGAACCAAATGTTTCGTACATATGCTCTAGGTATTATCGTGCACCTGAGTTAATATTTGGCGCAATTAACTATACTACGAAAATTGGTAATTTTAAATCAATCGGAATATCTTTGAAAGCATTGCTTGAATTAAATGTATAATTTTCTTTTACTTAAAGATGTGTGGAGTGCTGGTTGCGTGCTGGCTGAGTTGCTATTGGGACAGCCAATATTCCCCGGTGATTCTGGCGTTGATCAACTAGTTGAAGTTATTAAGGTATTGGGTACACCAACAAGGGAGCAAATTCACGAAATGAATCCAAATTATACGGAATTCAAATTCCCCCGAATTAAAAGTCATCCATGGCAAAAGGTAAGTCTGCGTTTAATCTTGTTTTACATATTGCATTATCCATAGTATGCATATGTACATGTTACTTTTTTCACTTCAATCGAATTGGTTTGAGTTTCTTTCGTATGTCACTCGTCTCTTATTACCACTTGCGACACTGCATGTGACAATTTCGTTTTCCTCCTCGATTTAAATTACCATTTGTAGCTCCATCATCACAGATACATCATCAGATCCATTTAACGAATGATTAATAAATAAATTCCAATTGAATAAAAACTTTTTGCAGTCACTTCTTGAATGTAGTCTATTTCCAAATGCCCTAAACCAGAAGCGACGTTGGCGAGTAAGAAAATTACCTAAAAAGAACAAAAAAAAGAATAGATTGCAGAAACAATGTTACAATACCTTTGCTAAATTACTGAATCGATCTAACATAGTTCATTGTTTTTTTTGTATTTTTTGGAGTGTGAAGTGTTCTTCCCATTTATTATTAAATTGCCGAATGTCTTCAATCTGTGAATTGTTCCTATTGATTGCTTAACTTGTGTGATCACTGATCAGTAATATGTTATATCCCTTTTTGCTCGATTGGGGTTTGAACTTACAAGTTACGATTGGCAATTGTTAAAAATTTGCAAGCCATCAAAAGTTGGTTCAAAATGTGCAGATTATTTCCTTAACTGACGAGTATTTGAATCATTTACTCTTTTTGATATTTAAATCAACATTCCTTCACTTTAATTTGCATTACCAAACGCATCATATTACCTTCAACTTCATGGTTGCATTACCTTAGTTATGTTTGCAAAATATATAAATCCAATAGTATCCGAAGTTATACATGTAAAATTAAAGGCTCCATATAAAGAGTGATACGGGATTCTTACTTATCCAGTTGTGTGCAGAGCAATTATAGTTTTAGACAAAATAAGTGTTCTCTGACTGAAAATGAATGGTAGATTCATCTAACCATTGTAAGATATGTATGTAAATGGGTGCACTTCGATAGACGATCGATTTTTTGAATTGTGCTAATTTGATGATTTTGAATTCTATACCAAACCAATTCAATAACCAGTAACTGTTTGTTCTCAAAGCATTATCCTCTTTTCATTTTAATCTATTTGCATATAACAATATTATTTCTTGTTCTTTCATTCCAGGTATTCCGCATCCGTACACCTCCAGAGGCTATAAGCCTAGTATCGGAATTGCTTGAATATACACCCAGCGCCCGAATTACGCCTCTCAAGGCTTGCGCACATCCTTTCTTCAATGAGCTACGCGAGGGCCCTCAAGTTTTACCGAATGGAAGAGAATTCCCACCACTATTCAATTTTACCGAGCACGGTAATTTTATTAAATCATTTATTTTATCATCAAATCATTTATACATCTTAATTTTTCTTTAGAACTTTCAATACAACCGAGTTTAATACCACAACTGATGCCACAACGACATGATAGTTCAAATCGATCAGGCGCTCCAACTGCTTCTGGCTCAAATTCAAATCCATCAAGTGGCGCCGGAACGCCAGGAGCAACCTCACAATCAACAGGTATAATTATATTTTAAAGGTTTTAGACTTCTTTATATTTGTTAATGTTTGTAGAAATAGTTTTGTTAGCATGTTTTGTTGACATAAAGAAATATATGTATCGAGATAAATGTGAAATGTCGGGTGATTCCAAAGTAGGAATGTTAGCCACCATTTGTTTCCATTCCCTCGCTCTAAGGTATAAAATACAATATAATTCCTTCGATATATAGAGGAGATACAATGCGGAAGTGTGCGATAATTCTAAGAAGAAAATGAAATCATTAGTTCCATGTTTGCCATTTTACTCGCGTTTTGAAAGATCCGAAGCTGAATGTGTCTCTGTCTTTTAATACAAACGGCAACCGAATATTGGCGATACGCGCCACTCATCGATCACTTCATTTCGTAATTCATACTGTTGGGCGGACAAGTCCATCTTCAAACCTAATCAATTATATTCTAAATAATTTCATTACAATTCGTTCGTCTTAGCACGTCAGCCTTTTTACCTCATTTTGCAGTTCTGCAAATTTCTCTATAACCATAAAATCCGAACAAGGATTATTCTCAAATACACTAGCTTGTCTCTTCTCCATCGAAAAGATCCATCCCCAAAGATCGCACACAGAACAACATATATTGTATAAATCTATAGTCTGTACAAAGTGTTATAAAGCAAAGTTGTAAAAATACTGTCCTATACTTTATCCAATATTTTGTACTATATTTTGTTCGTTTGGTTATTCCCATTATGTTGCATTTTTCATACTTATTAGATTATTAAGAATCAAACCAACCGTTTTGCTACGTAATGTACATATAACCTCTTAGACAATAACCACACTAACTAATACTGATTTTGTTTATTCGTATAATAACACTTATTCATCTATTTAATTACTTTTCTTCTCTAAGCTATTGTTATTTTCATTTTTTACTTGTTTTACTTTCTATTCTTTGCAGATTTGTAGTTGGCATTGTGAAAAATATTGCTTTATTTTAATGTACACATACGTATAGAAAGTTATAAAAAAAGTCCTAAGTAAATGCAGATCAATTGACAGAATCATACTTCTCTGTAATTTTTCTTCTAAATAATTTCTAGATAATTAATAAAACACTTCATCGTTATTATTATTTATAGAAAAATAATGTAACATTACGAAAGTTATAAACATTTTTAATTTATAAATTGTATCACCATTAAAACTATTTCCTTTATTTTATTTTTTCTGAAATGCTTTTTTTTTGTTATTTGGAAGAAAATGTGAATTTAAAAGAATTATTAAAGTTCAAAAGCATTCTCAACTCTTGTAAATTAATGCTGATTATATAAAAAAAAATAAAGTATATACAATTGCCCATATCAAATGATTTTAAATTTGTATTTTCTTTCGTTCGTAATACTTTATTCTTACAATGATGTGTGTTGAGAATGACAGTTGGTGTAGATGGTAGTTGGAAGATGGCTTACAACACTAGTGTGCATGATTTAAGTATACAATGTATACATACATTTGTTTGCGTTATTGTTATTCATTATATCCATTTGCAGTTTTGTTTTACTCTGTCTTTAACGTTTGTACATCTTCAAACGCAATTGAAGAAATATTTTCCGTTTTTAAATGAGTATCATTGAATGAGAAAACTATTTTCCAATATGTATTTTAATTCAACACAATTTTGTGCACTCAATACCTAACATCTTTTTCCCTTCACACATAATGGGCCTATACTGCCGTATGTATGGCTGCTGTCTTTCCTTTCTAACCTAACCTTTTTTTTAACCTTCCCGTCCACACTTTGTTATGATTTGTAAGCAAGTCCTACGCAAGCATTGAATTTATTTGCGTGTTTATATACTGAAGAAGATGCAACAAAAAAAAAACTTACAATTTCTACTTGCTTACCTTTTTATAGGCAACCAATCATCGAACATTGGTGGCGCCGGTAGTTCATCAGCATCGGGTAATGCAGCATCCACAACACCAAATTCAGGTGCGGCTGGTACATCATCCACACAGCAGCCGCAGCAACCGTCAGATGGAACTACAAACAATAGTCAAGCCGCAGCAACATCAGCAACAACAGGAGGCGCTACAGCGGCTACAACATCATCGGGGGCAGTGGGAAGTTCACAAATACAACAAACAGCGACGACAATGGGTTAGCTAGCTGCATTAGGGCTAAATTCACATTATTATAATACAATAATAGTTATAATAATGATTCTAACAGAAAATATTAATAAAATTTATATTATTATTACATTAAAATTATTATTACTATTATTAAAACCAACTATTATAAATACTATTAAAATAACAACCAACCAACAAATCAAAAAAAAATGAATAAATTGCAAACAATTTTTTCCAAAAACAAAAAGTAAGTGCACCAATTCTTTTTCTTCCTCTTTTTAAACAAAAAAAAATGAAAACCAAAAAATTTATTCACACAACACACACATCATCTCTCATTAAGGCTCACCACGTGGTTTTCTCATTAGTTTCTTAAAAAGAAATTGCATATAAACTAAATAAAGTATATACATAAACATACAAGTAAAAATGTTCACATAAAGAAGTAAAAAAGCAAACGATAGAGAGCTGTCCCCCCCCTTTAGCAAAATACTATATAAAACAAAAACAAAATTTTTAACTAATTAAAATGAAACTAAATACTATTTGCAAGAAAAAGAGAAACATGAAACAAAAACATTTTACGTGTATCAATAAATTTAGAGAAAATCATAAATAAAAGAAAAAAGTTAATGGTATCATAATATAAAAGAAAAATATTAGTAGCAAATTTGCTTCTGTGGAAAAAAAAAACAAGAAAAAATTAAAACTTCAAAATTAAAGTTAAATTTAAATTAATTATTTTTTAGTAAGACAATAGGTACGATTACTAATAATTTAAATACAGACAACATTACTATATGAAATATATATAAAAGAATGTTATAAGAATAGCTACCGCCGCCGATAAAAAAAAACAGAAAAAATAATTTTGACGATGTATAAATAAACAAAATTATATAAAGTTTAAAATTGAGTAGATATTTTAAGAAAGGAAATAAAAGAATATTTAAGATAACATAGAAATCATACCACACATTTCAATGAGAAAGAGAAACAAAAGAAAAACAAGATTGTAATACACAAAACAAAACAAAAAACATACATTAACTATGTCCTGCTGTACGCCGTTACTTGAGAGACTATGGTCAGCAATATTTAAAAGAAAACAAAAAACAAATGAAAAGAAAAGAAAAAAAACACAAAGAAATAAACATTTAACTTAATGATGAAAAATCAGTAAAAGTAAATAGAAATATAATAAAAAACAATATGATGAACGCATATATGTGTGTACATATATTCTTACGTAAAGACATGCATACGTATATACATATATGGAGAAAAACAAAAATTTGATGTAAAAGAATGTTTTAGTGTCTTTTTAGTTGATAAGTTTTCAAAACTCTGCAAAAAGAAAAGAACTATATAAAAATGGCATAATAAATGTTTCAAGAAAATCTAGATATGTATATTATTTTTTTGTAGTTTTGATTAAGAGACGAGAAGAGGTATCTCATTTTTCAGGTTCTCTTTTTATTATTATTAATATTATTATTCCCTCTTCTGAAGCCTTGATAAAAACAAAACAAACTGCGCCGCTCATACATAGACATTGCGCCGCTCCAAAGGAGCAATATTTTTATTCAGTACTTTTCTGTTAAATTGTTCTTAGTGCATAAGCAAAAGTGAATTTGATGAGCTGTTCTATATTGCCACTTCCATTAGTTTTTTTGTTTTTTTTTTTTTTGTTTTTATTCAAAACAAACTCAACAATTACAAGGTGAAATTGTTCATTATTTTGTAGTTATTGATTTCCTTTTGTACCTACACTACATGCATACATGATCATTTCGATTTGAAAGGAATGTTATATATGTGCATATATACATGTACGTATATATATGCATATATATTTCACATTTAATTTAAGAGATTTTAATTAAACAGAAAAGAAAACAAATCTTAACAAAATATAAAATATAAACAATTAAGAAGAAACTAGATGAAAAATATTTCGCAGGTTATGTTTTTTATATACATATAAAAAATAACAATTAAATATATAAATATTGAAAAAAGATACAAAACAACAACAAAAATAGTTTAGAAGGGAATACTGATGTTTATTATTATTAATATTATTTAAAATTTTGAAAAAATAAAATACAAAAAAAAAACAATTCACTGTATTTTCTGATAACATTAAAACTAAATAGAAGAAATGATAATGTAGTAGAAAATAAATAACGGTAAATAAAATGATGAAAAAAAACATAAAACACGTTAATATGCCAATCTTAGTAAGGAGTTGTTATTTAAGCGGATACCTTATCTTTTGTTTATTCTTGCAAGCTTGCATTTAGCTGGTCTTCTATGACATGAAGTTCTCGTATCTCAACTTGAATTTGTTCTCCAATGAATAATCTGCCCTGGCGAGGTAACCGTTCGGAACGGAAACTATTCCGATTCCATACGGATCGAAGGATTATTGTTTCGAAGTAATATTCCGAGCAGCTGATCGGAACATTTACCGATAAAATGTAACGCGACCCAGAAATCTGCGTTGCTAGGCGTTTAATTTCGTTTTTCGAAAAACATTCGTGTCGCTAGGGCACAATATCAAGATTGACCAAAATGTATCATTGGTTATCGCGTTGTGATCAATCTGGTGGTTATCCAGTTGCATTTATAGATGTAGTGCGGCAACCGCTTGCGAGCTACACAGCTTCCAACCCGTGGTCAAGTCACTCACATGAGACCCTTATCCGACCTCCTGGAGTTGAAATCTCAAAGATTGATCTTGGTATTGAAACTGGGTCACTGATCGTATAGTCTTCATGAATCATACCTGTCGTCTTTAGAGCCGTTGGCCAAAAGTTGTCGATTTTAGCCTTGATGCGGATTATTATGTGACGGTCGCTTTTATAATCAAAGCTTAGGACTGCCTAAGTCAGTCCTGCTGTACGACGCAGCAGAGCCATGAACGATTTCAATGACTGATGAAGAAGTTCTTGGTCTGTTTGAGAGAAAAGTTTTGCCACATATGTGAATAAGTCAAGCTCATTTCAACAGCTTCGCTATCAATAACTGCTTTATCAAAACCAAAAATCTACGATATAATCTGGAAACATTAAGATAACTTTCGTCGTAGAATTTGAGTATCCTATTCCAAGAGTCCCGTGGTTTCCATAACATCTAATAGTAGGCATGTTTTATTTAGAGTCTCTACTCAGCTCAGTATACTTTAAGAAGCGAAGCAACAACAAAACAAATTACGGGCTAAGCCCGACCGACAGACGCTCGCATACTGCCACGCCTGGCATCATTATCCGATGCCAATTTAGTTATGCGTAGCATGAGGAGCGTTGCGCTTCTTTAGTGTGGCTTAGGCTTCTTGACATAGGTAACGTATCTAAATTTGGAATCCATTCATTGTTTAATATACAAACGCTTCTAGTGAATAACACCATATCTGTACAGTCATTATACAACACATTTGCCAAGGAATGGAATATAAAGGCGCTCTATTCGCATTTTGACATCTAATGCCATGAAAGCAAAGACACACACACCCACTTTTGGCACATAAACATGAAATGAGTGAAAGATCGTACTGAGCTGACTGAGTATAGATTTTCAATAAAACACGCCAAGCTCATGCCGTAAAGTAGAACTGGTGTGATCAATGCATGGCTTTTAAAAAGCCAGGTTATATTGAGCTCAAAGAAAAAAAGTCAGTCTGGATTAGATCTCGGGACTGACGTTGTTAATACATGTTATTGTGTGAATGAATTGACCTTGACTTCACCTAATCGTTTCCCTTTCCCTTTCTACTGTTATCGTGGAACCCACCGGAAAGGTCTTCTTATCGACAGGATTTTGGTTAAGGTGGTTCCACAATCAAACAGCTATCATTAATTTCGCAATGCAATTATGAGATCACTTTAAATATTTGTTGGAAAATAAAACGATTATACATTATCGAAGATGTAATTGTAAAATGTCACACTTTACCTACACAGGAAGTCGAAATACTTTTTCCGCTGAATAATTCCCCCCGGAGGATTCCACAGTAGGATTGTATGTAAGAGCTGCTCAGTGTAACGCTTGGTCTTAAACGATATGTGTCCTTCTTTGATAACAACTTGTACCTACTTCTCTTAAGACCGTTGGACTTTCAAACAAGTAGTGGTTACAGCCAAACAATCTTACTGTAGTGAGAACATGAAAACATCAAAAACTGCCAGACTAAAACAAATCGTATCCAAAAGTCCAGGCTTCATAAATTGGACACAGTCGTCAGGACATCAACTGCTTCCCAGAAGAGCTCCACTTTCTAGAGATAGAACATGAGAGCACAACCAAATATCACAAGTTTGAAGCCAGTTATCCAATAAGCAGAGACCTTAAGTGGAAGAGAGTACCATGGTGGAGCAATAAACTATCTAATCAGCAGGAGAAAACATGCAAGCTTTTTAATGCGGCCAAACATACCGTACTGGACTGGCAAGGCTACAAAATGGCACTCACATAACACATAAAACATAATGTAAGCTAAGAGAGAAAACTTTTGAAGTTTCTGCGGGACTACAAATACTCCTGCAGCAGCTAGACTACAAAAACAGGGGAGATTCGGATGTCTCTAAGGAAACACGATGGCAGCTTCACTGAAAGTGAGGAGCAGAGGGCGAGACTTTTATTGCAAATTGACTTTCCAATTTGCGAGATTTGCGAAAGAGATATTCTCCACATGTCATGTGTTGCCGAAATTATGTTATTATGTAAAAACGAACTACATCCATACATTTCAATAATAAGAAGCGCTGAGAGCCTAGATGTAGACGAGGTTCTAGATACTAAAAAACCATTTTATTAGATGTCAGGCATATTCTGACAGCATAGTCATCATAGCCAGAGGGATGATAGAGGAAACCCTATGCGACATCATCAAATGGCGACTAACAGTAACCAAAAAATGATGTTTGTGGACTGGAGTAATCAATAATCCGGCAAAAAAGCCCAAAGCTTTTGCGAGGCGAAGAAAACTGCAACATTAAACAAATTAGTCTGCCAGGCACAATACTGGCTCCAGTAAAAGCGGTGATATGTCTAGGAGTCCTCTTAGACAGCAAACTCATCTGGGAAATACACACAGAAGACCACCAGGAAGGCGACGAGTGCTTTAATGATTTGTACAAACCTAGCGGGTAAATCCTGCGGCTTTAGTCCAAGCATCCTAAGATGAATGTACATAACTATTGTTAGACCAACAATCACATACTGTGCAATAGCATGGTGCAAAAGAGCCAACCTTATCGGAGCAATAGAGACGCTCAAAGAGGCCATGAGAACTTGCCCACTGCCTCCATGGAGGTGCCATTGGAGCTGACTCCTATGCATCTAGTGGTTGTAGAATGTATAAGTAAAACAATCATGAGAATGGCAAAAATAAGGAATAGGAAAAGACAGGTACATTACATCGCAACATTTCCATGCACTTGTCAAAAACCTACCCCTCTTGGCCATTCCGAAGGATAACGTGATTAGGAAATTCAATTTCCAAAAGAAATTCAACATAAAGCTCAGCACCAAAAAGAACTGGAATAATGCATCCATAGCCTACAGACTGCGCAGTAAAACAATCATATGTTACACAAATGGATCAAGAACTGATGAAAGACCAGGGGCAGGAGTATTTGGACCTAAGACAAAATATCTCGAAAACATGGGCAAACGCACCAGCATCTTCCAGGAGGAAATCTATGTCATAGACAGATGCGTTACAATCAATCTTGACAGCAACTACACCAACTGCGACATAGCAATAATGTCGAACAGTTGTGCACTAGGTTCCTACATCCTACATGTGTGGCAATGCCTACAGAAGCTCAACGATTTGAGTAAAATGCTGCTGAATACCTTGGCCATACAGGAATAGCAGGCAATGAAATGGCCGACTACCTAGCCAGGGAGGGAGGATCGAAACCTCTCATTGGCCCCGAGCCATTCTGCAGGAGACCTCATCCTCAGAAAATAATTCAGGGAACTATAAAAAAGACATCGGACATAAACATGGAACAATGTTTACGGCGTGAAGCAGGCCAAATAGCTTTTGGGTCAGTATAACCGGACCCCCTTCCCCTCTCCCAAGGTTTCAAAAGACTCCGAATTCCTTGAGACATATGCAGCTATATTCCAATCGTCTTTTCGAATTTTGCAGATCATCTGGTGCATGCTCCCTACTACAACATCGGCACCGGCCTAGAAGAGCTCTGATGTAAAACCATCTGGGACTGTGTCTTTGTTGTTATTCACCTCGCTGACTTCTTCAAGTCTGACAGGACTGGAATTTCTTGATTGCCTATCAATCTATCCTGATCAGGATCGTTAAAAGTGCTGCAGAAATACATCTACTATTAAAGAGACATTTTCCTTAGCCGTAGAAGCTTTTCCCCTCCGGTCTTCTAGTCCGAAACTCCTCTTGCGCTGATCTTGTTGTCCGTTGCAGCGAATTTTGTGAGTTCCAAATATTCTTCGCTCAAACTCGTCATCATATCACGAGTTTCTTGTCGGGGGTTTCCCACCCCCACATGCCGTTGGCATTTGCGTTCGACGTAGATATACCGGAGACTCTCACTTACCTACCTACCTACCGTATCTTAAGTATTCCCCAGGATCTGGCGTGGTGTACTGCAGATATTTTCTATTATGAACTTCACCGAAGCCATACCAATAAAGTCATTGATTGCCGTCTTAAAGACAAATAAACAAAATAGATGATCTTGCATTAGAGGTTAAAGATGCGATATGGGCAGTTAGTTTCTTGTGAAATAAAGTTGTAATGCTAGTTGTTATGTAGTGTGTTGGACCCCTAAAATGTTTTACCTATTAATTTTGTTGCAGTCAACCAGAATGTGGTATACTGCGAATTTAACGCAATTTAAACAAGAATTCATGTCAAACGACTAGTTTATTAACATCTTCTTCTGGAGCTACAGTCTGGGGTGGGACTGGGATTCAGCCAACAAGCCTCTCCAGCTGGCGCCATCTTTAGACACTTCCCCACTTGTGTAATCCCTCAGTTTCGTCGACGTTCTCTATTGCGTTGCACGACAGGGATGATCAAGGTTTAACGACGAAGGTTAAGAAAGTCGTTTAACGCTTTGTCTCGAAACGCCTCTATGATGTCGGTATTATGAATGTCGTGAAAGAAGTCGTTCTACGTCATAAAACCACGATTTCATAAATATTATTTAATTTCCAAACCAAAACAAATAAACGGGTTGGTTGAACTGAAGGAGGAAAACATGAATTTAGCAAAGAATTTCAAAGGAGGTGTTCCTCCTTATATTATATATATATGCATATATTTGCAACCAAAATTAGTTGGCAAGAGGTAGAAGTCATTCTCAATTCTTTAAGGGCGCCTGTATGGGATGAAAAAGAATGTATGTCATTTTTATACTTAGCTCCTGACAAATCAAATACCAGGAAAAGCTCAAGGGACCAGAGAAAAATTACCAAGAGTTCAAAATAACACGAGTTTAAATAACCGAGTGGGAAGTAGGAACAGTTTATATACGCAATAGCTTGACTCAAAAGATTTTTTTTTGATTTATTATTCAAAACATTTGTATAATTATTCACGAATGTTCATTTTAAAAAGGGGTCCGTAATGCTATGTTGAGTGACCGTCTTCGCTCTATCATTGTCCAATGAATTAACAATAATGGTGAGATCTGGGAATAAATCGTAACTTGTGTGGGTTCTGAGGGCGTAGAAGTGAAGCGTCTCCTTGCCCCGCTCAATGTGACTGGAATTGGTGGTTGTTCTTTTGGCGGTTTTTCTTGTACTTCTCATTTTCTTCCGGAGTGGCTAAGCAAACAGTTCAGCATGGGTGGACTCTGATGTCATCGTCAACATGAGGATCATTCTTAAAAGTTAGCTTTCCGAACTCACTGATATAATTTTCATACACGATAGGTCCGAACATGTATGTAAACACATGAAAGGCTTGTGCATGAAACCGCTTCCAATTATAGAGAATAGGGACCGCCAATTTCAAGTTATTATATGTCGGCGGGTAAGATGCATTCTTCACTTTAATTACCGAGGGGACCCATTAATACTGATCATTCAATTTATCCAGTATATTTCAAGGGAAATTTAAATTATCAAGAGATTCAAATAGATTAGGTTAGATCAGTGGGTAGATGTGGAGCCATTGTTGTGATGCTCAAGGGGGATGTAATCATTCCTCCAAGGTGTTGTTGATGTTACTGCTCTTGTCCATCCAGCTATCTACAGATCATGCAAAGCGATTTTAGTGGGCTATCTGAAATGTCGTGAAGGACTTGGAAGAAACAAATCTCCCAGTGTTCTTTGCCTCAAAAGGCAGTGACTGGAGCATTGACAAAAATAGTGGGATGTATCCTAAAATCCCTCTTCGTACTAGCACCCCGACATATGGTGTCATGGGTAAGTTAAATTTTGTACTCATGGTATTTCAGGTGATTATGGCCTGTTGTTGCTCTGACTACCATCCACAACAACCGTCTGCTGCTCTGGGGGAGTATGTCGGTATTTGTGCTGTTGAACCTAGGCCATATCGTTCGAGAGGTATCACTCGCAAAGAGATTGCTCCTGTTACGCCCAGGCATGCGCGCCTCTGTATGCTCGTAAGCAGCTTTAGGTTGGAGTCCTTCAGACAAGCTTGCCACCAAACTACACTACAATATGTCAGGATCAGCCTCACAATTAGTGTGTACATCCACAGTATTGTTTTGGGGTTGGGGCCACATTTCTTACCGAACATTCTGTTGAACATCTATAAGGCACTGGCCGCTTTCTTCGCTCTGTTAGGTTTCCAGTTAAGTTTGCTGTCTAGGATTAAGCCAAGGTATCTCGCACTTTCTTTTAGAGTGAGGGTTGTACCCTCACCCTGTACAAATTTTGTGAGATCGATAGTCGGAATTACCCTTCTATTGGTGAAAAGGACCAACTCTGTTTTTTGGGGGTTAATCCCAAGACCGCAAGATTTTGCCCACTTAAGGAGAGTGGTAATTGCGTGTTCAACTAACTCCGTGAGGGTCGGGAGAGATATCCAACGGACAATTATGACGTCATCAGCATAAGCAATTGTCCCGGTTCCCTGACTGAAGCTGAGTTTTTCTAGGATCTCATTAGTAGAATCAAATAAACGAGTGTATGCATCGACTGTATGTCAGCAAATTGTATAGAAATTATAGAATATTTCCCGCCCTCAAGCTATTGAAGACGACGAAAGAAAAATGATTTACGTTATAATTAAATACATTTTATTTTAAAACATTATATTTTTGAAATACCTACTATCAAATTTTTGAAATAAAATATATACAGTTATCCAAAATTTAGAATCTAAAATCCACTCATGTCCCACAATATTACAAAAAACCGAGTTGTTATATAAAAAAATGTTTAATTTGAAAATCAAAATAGAACAAATTTCAGTTTACAAATGCATTGGTTTTCAATGTTTTTTTTTATAAAATATCCTTATATCAATATATGTATGTAAGTATGTATTCCAAGTTCAAATTCTCTTGAAGAATGTCTCGATCTTTGTTTGGTTACTGGGTATATTCGTGTCCTATAAAGACGATGGAAAAGTTACTAAATTTGTGAACACAAACACTGAATGGGTGAGACAACTTACGGCAAGTCGGTGGAAAACACTTCTTCTTGATCGCTTCTTCTTGTTCGAACAAAGAATGTTACAAGTAAATGTTTCATGAACCCCATTATTTGGGCTGTTGTTGAGTTCAGATGAGATATAGGAGAATATAGGTTGTTTTTGTTTGGTTCCCTTCTGAATTGTAATATTTGACCGATCTGCAAAATACAATATAAATGTGTATAACTGAAACATGTAGTGAATTGAATTAAGTCCTGAGCCAAGCCAGACTGCGAACCCGAATATTTGCTTTGACTTTGATCACAAAAAATAGCCACTCGATTATCGAAAAGTAAGGAAAACATTTTGACATCGCAAATACTACGACAATACGCCGATTGTCAACGCCTCTATACCTAAAGAGGCGACATGTTCTTATGTGCGAAAGGTTTATTCCTTTCGATCAACAGTATGCTTCCGGAAATCCCTAGAAACATTGTGCAGGTGGCAAACTGTGTGCAAGCCTTGTAGATGATTCAATGAAATATGTATTCCTCCGAAACAAGCTTCAAATATCTCACATTACCGTAAAAAAACGTATAAAGACGCGAAAATCTTACATACCACAGCAGAAGGCAATGGAAGAAATCAAAGCCAGCTACTAGCTGAATGATTTTCTTATAAATTCTGTAAACTGTAAGGAATCCACCATGCAAAAAAGTATCGAATTTAAAGCATCTTCATGGTTTAAGATTATATTTACATCTGTTTTTGCAATACATGTATGGATCCCAATAAGCGTCATTTGGTTATAAGATTTTCTTAAATTGAACTACAAGGACGCTGGCCCACATCAAAGTATATGTTAAAGGTAGTTTATTATAGCCATGAGAGTTCAATTTTCTGATAAAAAACATGTTTTATTGATTTGGATACGGAAAATTCATAATGCACTTACTTTTGAATATATTCTCAATTCGCGGTTCTGAAGGTTCTTCTCTGGAGCAATCTTCGTCCGGTATCTGTCTGCCTGCAATGCAAAATACGATCTGTCACAGTAAAAGTTAATAGCAATTATAGTATATTCTATATAGATATTACATACCCGATTGTGATTTCTTCTCCTTAACGTAAGATGGGGTAATAAAAGCGTTGATAGAACTAGGGTTTAAACCGAGTGGTGATCTACTTCTGGATGGACACCTTATGGGCCTTGAAACTGAACTAATGCAATCATTTTCGTTTAGCGTGTTATCGCTTTTTTGTTTCTTATTTGCACTAAACTCAGTACTTGACTGAGAATCGCTTCGACTACGCTTATTGGAACGACCATCTGCATATAATAACTTTTGCGACTGCAATCGGGAACATCCCGGATTCTCATTTGAAATCGAAGCCGCCTGTAGAGAACTACGCCTTTGAGTCACTGATGTACTTGAAGGTACATTTGAGAAATCTTCAGACTGAGCTCTTGATCGACTTGTTATTTTTTTTCTGCTACTTTTGACCTCGTAGTTTCGAGCAGTATTATCGGCAACAATTGCTTTCTCCTCAGGCTCCAGTTTTATTTTATTCTTTGATTTAGCCGCGTCATTTGACATATCCTCAGATGCATGTGGAATATTTGTTGCGGAATTCATGGTAAGGGATGAACTTCGTGCAGAAGACCTAGGACAAGATTTTTTGTTTATGTCGGGTTCTTCCGAGCATATTTTCATATCTGCAAACACAGACTGCCGCCTTGTACGTTTTGCAATGCACCATCCATCGTTTGGTTCATTATTCAGAGACGCAAATCTCCTTTTTATTGGCTTTCCAGACTTATTATCTGTAGATTCTTTAATTTCAATCTTGAAATTATCCGCTGTGGGCGATTTGTCTGCGCTACTATCGGAGCGATCACTTCCAGCGCCACTGTCAAAAAAACTATCAGAGTTCTTTGATGTTCTGAGTTTTGCCTCACAAATAACAGTTTCGATCGAATTACCACTATCTGACGATTCAACACTACCGATTCTCCGGCAACGTCCCTGAACTCGAATATTTTTAATTTCGTCGCCGCATTCTGGATTATCCTCAATTGAAAGTATTCTATTACCCCGCCGACAAAGATGATTTTTGGGACGCCGAATTATATCATCTTCAGTGTCGGTTATGTCAATCTCAGAAGAGCCATCGTCGTCAGAAACAGGTAGTCTTCTGTTTTGATTTCTGCCTAAAGGTCTCACGGTTTCCTCAGTCGTTTCAATATTATTTGTATTCTGATCGTCATCATCTTCGCCACAAATATCCACATCTTCTTCTTCTTCACTATCTGTATGATGACTCATATTGACAACAGTTGTATCATTTACTTCAGCGAATATTTCTTCGCAGTCATTACAATAAAAGTTGTCAGCTTTGTTTTCGATACAACACCGGTGCATAGCTATAGCACCACAACCCAAACAGAATTTCAGTTTGTTTCGGGGATGAGTTGAAGTTCGCCCACCTCTGGCACTACATTCACCAGCTGAACATATCGCCGGTCTTTCCAATAACTCCGAAAAGGCATTTGGTTCTAACTCCCAAGATGCATCCCTGTGCAAAATATTAGTTATTTAGATTTTGTTTACTCTATGTACATAAGTTATTTAGTTTTATTTTTAGGGCAGATATCACACATCATATCGGATCTCCAATCTACCAAATGAAACAAATGGATCAATGGATCAAATGTCCCTTTGAAAAAAAGTGCTGGAGGAGAAGATTCAAACAGGAACACTTCACGGTCTGAAGTGACATGGAGTCCCATGGTCCTAAGTAGTTGGCCCGCTGAGATATTGCAAGTAGATAATGCAAATTCTGAACAGTGGTGAATATTTTGTATAGTATGGTTTTGCATTATGGCTAGCGAGGAGACTGCCGTTTTTAAGTTTTCTTATGAGATTCAAGATTCTTATGAGATCAAGATTCATATCCAGGATTTAATATCAATACGTAACATAAATAGAACCAAAAGAAACCAGAGATACTGCGTACCCTGGAACATAAAGTATTACACGACTGTGTGAGAACAATGTGTTGTTCAACTCAAAATAACACTTTGTAATCATGAATCAAAGGGACGCCTTAAGTGTTTACTGTGTGACTGTGATCAAATCTTATAATGTATCGCCATAAGGTAACTAGATGAAATGATGAACTTACCTATCAGGAATAAATATTCCTCTATACACCAGTCGTTGGCGAAAATATTTGCTGTTATTACAAAGAGGACATCTAAAGAAATATCCTGCGGATTTAGCAAATGATGCCAAGCACCATTTATGGAACCAGCCATTCTTGCAGCACGGAGCTTGAAGCATTGTCACACAATTATACTTGCCCTTCCCTTCTCGCAGATCATCATAGCATATGGAACAAATTTCTTCATTTTGCGGTCCCCGCAGCTTCTTTCCCGTGACGTGACGATCACAAAATGACTTAAATGTATGAATGAATTGATTTTCACAGTCGTTCCTAATACCACAAATAAGATGGAATGATCTTCGACACTTTGTGGCACAGCAAGCGATGTTTGCTCCTTTTTTTTTGCAATAGAAGCAAACCTTTAAATATGACAAAATGTATTCAACGGGCGTGAATGATTAAACAAATAAATAATATTTACCGTGTTTGCGACACGACAAGCCTCATTCTTTATGTCGTTCACTAAGAATCCCAAAAATCCTTCATCATCTTTGCCTCTTTGCAATAAATTTGAGGATAAAAGCTATGAAACAAAAAATTGTTAATGCCACAAAATTCAGTTTTTACTTTTGTTTAGTGACAGTACCAAGCAGAAATAATGCACAGATATTTCATCTAGGGTAATAAATTCTCCATATTTGATTTCATCCTGTTCCGCAGAATCACACAAATAACACTTTCCCATTTTGGATTTAAATGCATCGAAAATTCTATGAAAGATTCATAAATAAAAGATATTTCCAAATATTTATTTTCATAATTTCACTAAGAAACTGGCTGTACACGTTTTGGCGGAATTATTTCTACTGGGCAGGAGACTTAATGCTACTTAGAGCTGTCAAATTTTAAATAATGGGAAAATGGCAGCGTCTCGTGAATGGCTGCGTCCAACGAGAACATTTTTTTCTTCGTCCCATAAAATAGTTAATGTGATTTGTTTTATTAATCAATAAAGTTTTTGTTTGATACTTACTATGATTGATTAAAAAAATATTTGATTGTGATCATTTTACAACCTTAGCCCCATAGCCTCCTTATCCAATCACTTTTCAAATCAATTTAATAACATATGTAAATATGAGTAGATGCATACGTAAAAGTATTCAAATTGATATCAGAGCAACAAAAAATCCCTTCTTATCGGCTCCTTAACACTGGCGAAACCTCTGTTTGTCAAATCTTCGACAATTCGTTTTTGTTTACTTCAAGTTTTTTTTGCTTTCTCACATACTTCTGGGTATTAATTGTTTTAGACATTTGTTGATCGCTCAATATAAGTTCGAATGATATTACAACAAATAAGAATACTTTAGATTTTTTTTATGAACAAAAAAAAACAACAATTGTTCCTTCAATGTAACTAAATTCATAAAATTTTACCAATAAGTGAAAGAAATGCTTCCCAGGCAATACAACAGTGATTTGGAGTTTCGTAAAAGGCAAATCGACACGTTAAAGATTTTCAATGACAAGTGAGTTTTGATAAAATTAGAAAATCTCAAACGTTTGACTTTCATAAGCTTATTATTTGCAGTGTTCAAGAAGTAGTAAAAAATGAGGAGTATGCGATTCAATTTGAGTCTGCAGGTCGTGTTTTTCATCTAAATGTACAATTGAGTGCAAATTTCCCAAACGAAAAACCAAAAATTATTGTATCACCGTCGGTTCAACATCATTGGGTCACTTCAAACGGTGGAGATATTGAAAACGCTCCAGGTTTGTTAAATGTAGGTACATATATATTGCTGTATATTAACCTTTATCTGACTCCTAATATGGTTTCAATCTACAACAAAAAAAAAAAAGAAAAGAAAATACAGTGTCAAATGCCTGTAACAGAAATCAAGTTAATGTGCACAATCGACAATAATTCATCAATAAATTTAGCAGTATGAGTAGGGACTGAGAACTTAAATCAAGTGCCACGAAACAGGTGAGAGGGCAAACATAAAACCCACGCATGCTAGAACTTGTTTTCTTCGATATTGTTTTATATATGCGGAAGAGAATAAAGCACATGAAAGAATGAATTCCGAATAGGTTTTACCGGCGTGCTGCCGCAAGCAAGGAACTGCTCGGTGCAACGTCTAACTCGTAGCTGACGGCATATTGTCATAAGTAGTTTGATGCAAATTTATACATTTCCCAATATGTACATATATATTACAACAGCGTTGAGGTTAAAGAAATACTTTTTGAACTTACATCTTGCGCGCATTTTATAGAAATTATAAAAAAAAATGCACCTATCTCAAGATTAACCTTGGAACCATTCAAAAAAGTATATGGTTATAAATAAATGATTTTTATCGAATTGTAAGCAATGAAAGGTTTTCGTAGATGAGACGTTTCGGTTAATTTAATAATAGTTGTACTAGTTCAGTAGATACACACAAAAGAAGATCCAATGTGCAAATATTAGGCGATTTTAAATTGGTACAGCCCTAAATGCCTTGCAAGGCAGCGTTGATTAACGATTTTGTTCGATAAAAGAGATATGTATTTCGAAACATTTTAAAAAAGAGTTCCATATAATCTGACAAATTACGAATCAAAGTATACTATAAATCATATGCATGTGGAATTTAGTTAACTAAACAACACCGATAGCAATACGCATCGACAACATTTCCCATAAGACTACATTTTAAATTTATTTCACGGATTAGATTATTAAAACAGGGATAGAGCAAAGTAATCGTTTTTTATTTTGAAGCAGTATTTAGACAAACATTTATGACGCCAATTGAAAAGACATTTTGCGAGAAACAAACTCACGTGATTATTCAAAATCTTGAATCAATTCAAACTCACGAATTGATCTTTATTATTAAACTTATCAAATGACTATAAAAGAATACACGCTAATAAGAAAGAAATTCTCTTTGATTTTTGACACTTTTATAACCGTCATTTGTTGTACGCATCATTTTCATTACTCCGCGCTGATGCTCCCTTGTTAAAATCATAAAGGAAAGTTCAATATGTTGAACTTCCATACTACCGAACTTTTTTATGAACAAAATTCCCCTCGACCTTTATCTCTTATTGGAAAGCATGGGAACAAGTTCAGGGGAATTTATTCGCAATATGCAAGAATGACCTACCTAAGCATTTTTGGTACAACCATCGAAGTCGATCGACCGGGTATTTCGAAATGTCGGATTACTGGGGTTGAGATTTTAAACCAATGCCGGAATACTGCGAGTGTTCGGTTGCTAAAGCATGTTTAATATAAATGAAAAAATTCTCAGAATTATGGCATTTAACATTGAAAGTGGAGATCAGAGTCTAAATCGATAAATCCGGACTCTACCTTTCTACCTTTTTAGACTATACTGCTAGTCCTTGCAAGGAAAGGACTGCAAATATACGATCGTCTTACTAGAATATAAGTGCGAAATTACGGAGAGACTGCAATCTCTTTATTTTTGATAGTCTAATACGTTCGGTGTGAATAGAAAATGAATTTTGGTTTTTTGAACAGGCAAGTCACAAAAGAGCCCGCATCTTACAGAAATGTTTTGAAAAACCTAATGTTTAGGAAAAAATTGTTGACGTAGCCTTTGTTGTGTGACGATGTGTGAATTGCTAACCATCCGGGAAATAAATAAATCATACGTAACCTTTTTAATTTAACCTTTGGACATAGTGACGATTTTTATTATATAATATTAATTTTGCACTCGATAATAATTATAACTTACAAAAGAAAAAAATTGCTTGTTGGACACTGTTTGAAAAGTTATGAAATGGATATGTTAAAACTCTGAAGATACACCTCCATAAGTCGAATAGCCACGGGAACAAATGTTGTGTTCGATTTAAGTAATGTTCGAGTTATAGAGTGTTCTTAAAGTTCTGAAACATTTGTTGTTGTTGTTTGCAGAAAATTCAACTTACCGAGGTTTGATTGTAATTGACTTATTTTATTTATTTATAATTTGTATATTTCATATTTACTTACAATAGAAAGATTAAATAATCTTATTAAATAAGTTTTTCCAATATTAAAAGCTTAGCCTTTGAAAGATACGGAAGGATAGCTATGGGTCTAAAGTCTACAGTATTTCCTGGCCTGCTCTTAGGCATGGGGACTATCTTTACTTTTTTCCACTCAGACGAGAAGGTAGAAGTACTTAAATCACAGTTTAAGATAAACCTTATGTAATTCAATATACATGGCAATAATAATTAAACATCCAGACCAGTAACATTTGACTTAATCGATAGTATTGCGTTTACTACGCCATCGTCGCTTACTATGTCAAAGAAAAAGACATCCTTACTCTCATCTTCAGAAAAAAGTTGTCGTGAAATAACAGTAAGCCAGATGCGGAAATCGGCATGTAACTTATCAGAGTCCACGTCATCACCGATTTTCAAATTCTGCCTACCGGAGCGGACGAGTCTAGCTTGTAACTATAATAGTTGATTTTAGCAGCTCTAATACTAGAAATCATTTTATTGCGCAGTGACCTATAAACATCACAAAACTCTTCGAGGCAATACCTTTTCCAGTTACGGCACATGTTTCTTGTAGAGTAGCGATTGTTGTTGTAGAAAAACCTACCTGTTCATCAACTGAGTGCATATAATAAATGCGATCCCAACAGATTTGACTGACATCAGACACTAGACAAACTCGTCATACTTTATATTTTTGAAGTTTATATGCGGAATAAATACGCGAAAATATGAATAAAGTTAATAGTTAGATAAAGAAGGTCATGCTTGGAGAAACCAGGTGCGGATAGCTGGTATTAGAAAGGCGTTTTGTAAATGATACCAACGAAAAAGCCATAAAGGGAGTACTAGAATCTTCTGAGAAGTGCGTGGGGGTAGTAATGTTGACAGCAAACAAAATTAGAGATCCCAGCAGATTGGCTGGAGTCCCGAGTGATTAGGTGCTCGTAGATTAGGTTGGTATGACACATCCTTAATCCGATGTACATTTTAAGCTTTTTCCGGGTATATTTTTGAGATGTTTGGTTTTTTCTGCATTGGGCTTTGTAATTATGCAACAACATAATTGTTCAAATATAAGGATGTTATTTATTGGTTTTTTATGAACTGTTTTGAATTTTTATAGAAGTTCCCCCAAGAAGTAAAACATGTACAAATTTTTGGGTGGATTAATAATTTTGCAAGGAGATACGATTTTTAAGTTTCATACAGTCAACCCTCTAAGTAAGTTGAGCATCCTGAGGTCGAATTTTCTATTAGCCAAACAAATGTTTCAGGATTTAAAGACCCAAGTCTTACACTTTCCCATATTCTACACTCCATTACTTGAACATTCCATAAATCGAACACAATATTTGTTCTCGTGAATATTCGACTTATCATTAAACAATGCTCACCAAAAAAACCAAAATTAATCACAAACATTTTTTTCTGATGAATTGATTTTTTTTTACAGTACTCTCAACATTCTGACTTAGGACGAGTTGTTCAGGCAATCATCCGGGAGTTCGAACGATTTCCTCCACCTCTTCTAACGACAAATAATGTCAACTCAAATACAACGACTGCAGAATGCTCCCAATTGGATACGTCGACAACTCCATCCAATAGCGATTATGATCTGCCTGATTTGTCGACAATGTCATTGGATGAACTAAAAAAATTAGATAATGATCCTGAGTTCTTCGATGATTTTATTGAGGAAATGTCCGTAGTACAGCATCTTAATGAAGAACTTGATTCAATGATAAATCAAGTTGACAATATATCTCGTAGGTTCTTTACTACAATGATTCTTATTCCGTTTTTTTAAATACATGTAAAAACTATTTTAAACTGAAGGAGAAAATGAATCCAAAGAAATGCACTTAATCGAATTAAAACAAAAGTTAAGTGATGATGTGACAGCTTTAAGAAATCTTGGTGAAAAATGTGATCAACTCAACCAGAAGTATGTAAAAAAGTCCGAAGAATTTGCTCCCCAACATATCAGAGTAAGTGCGAGAGTTTTAGTTAATTTGATTTGAATAATCAATTATTATTTATTTATATCGAATAGGAACTCCTCCAAATAGCTGCTTCCAACTCTGATACAGATTGCGAAAAGCATGTAGAACAATTCTTAAATGGAAAAATTGATGTGCAAACATTCTTGAATAGTTACACGTACTCGAAAAAAATAAGCTCCGAGCGGAAGGCCAAAGAAGAACGGTTAGGACATCAACTTTCAGCACTAGAGAGGGCAGGAATCTAGAGACTTTTTCCGGGCATAACCAATTTTCATTATTTTAATTATTGCTGTAAAGAAATAGAAAATATTATGTAACTTCCTTTTTATCCAATTAGTATTAAACATCATCTATTCCTATTCTATTAATTTTGTCATTATTAGGTAGGCATTAATAGAGAGCAATGTGAGGATCAATTTCAGTTGAAAACTGCATGTATTATATACGAATCAAATTCTAATAACTATCTGTAAATCGTTTTATTTGTGTGTGCCTTGGAATAAGTCCTGTCTGGATTTATGTATGAACAGAACCCAAATAAGTTTATTAGAGCGTGGGCCGTTTGCATACAAGCAAAGTTGTTGTTGCGAGTTGAATGACGCACATAGAACAGAGTGTTCTCCTCGAACGTAAGATCAGTCTACACTCGGAACTAGCCAACAACAGGCAATTTTGACATTCGACGCTTGTGCACACCGGAAATTTCTAAATACTACGAAGTGCAATACAGTGAGAAACTCTCCGGTATGCCTACGTAGAACACGAACGTCAATAAAATGAGACTGCAATACCGCTCAGCCACCAAAGAGGTAGCGGAAACTATTGGTATGGTTGCAAGTGAGTTACAGTGAGAAACTTTCCGGTAGGCCTCCGTAGAACACGAACGTCAATAAAATGAGGCTGCAATACCGCTCAGTCACCAAAGAGGTACCGAAAACTATTGGTATGGTTGCAAGTGTAAGCAAAAGATAAACTCAAGCGAGGTATACTAAAAGTGGCTGTAACGCAAAGGATAAGCAGTGTAAGAGAATTATCGCTCTACAAGCTTCTACCTTGGGTTATTTTATAAGAAACTAATGTTCATAGGTTTCATATACAATTTTCGGAATAACCAACTCCTGCAAAACTATCAACGTCTCTGTTCAACGGCGCCTAGCAATTGAAGATATATGCTGTCGAGGAAGAACCGGAAGAACATACTGGAACTCCAACCAGTCAAACCCACTAGCATTACAGCACCCTAAGAGTGACTAATAGTATATCATATTGGTCATTTGTTAACACCTTATAAAATGGCTGGCCCAGGTCTTCATACCAAAGACAGGGAAATGCTCTCATGTCAAACAAAGCATCTATGACCCATAAGTCTATCATCCTTTCTTCAAAAATCACTAGAAAAAGTATATTCGACATACAGTCGTAGCGTATATATATAAAGGGTGATTTTTTAGCTATTATCTTTTTTGGCAACACTGGTTTAAACAGCTGACGCACGTTTCGTGTTTTGTTTCACTGTCAAACATCTTCAGTTTGGTCTACAATTTAACCATGAATCGTCTTACAAACGAACAACGCTTGCAAATTGTTGAATTTTATTATCAAAATGCGTGCTCTGTTAAGAAAGTTCATCGCGCGCTTCTTCCATTTTATGGTCAGTTTAGACGAAGCTCATTTTTGGCTCAATGGGTACGTTAATTAGCAGAATTGTCGATTTTAGAGTGAATATCAGCCAGGAGCATTGCAAGAGCTACCAATGCATCCAGAAAAAGTCACAAGGAGTATGCCAAAATTGGACTGAGCGGATGGAACATTTGAGGAGCAGTCAAGGTCAAGATTTGCATGAAATAATCTTCAAACATTAAATTATATGGACCGTACTATCGATTCGGTAAGATTTCATGCATTTTTCTGAATTTTATGTTTTTTTTTTTTTGAAAAACTTTCCTATAGCTTTTAAAAAATCACCCTTTATTATAATAATCAGTCATCATCATCAGCTCCACTAAAGTGGTCTCGCGTATAAACTACGCACGAGAGATCCCCAGGCAACTCAATCCTCCGCCATCGACACTAACTCATCAGGAGTTAAGCCCAAGCGTAACCAGGCTACGCTTGGTCCAGCCACTCCAATACTGCTAAGCTTTGACACCAAGCTCGGCCATCCTCATTGCAGATCTACCAAGCTGTTTCAGAATTGACTCAGCTTGACTAATCATTCAGGAAAGCTCAGCATTACTCCTCCCACCACCGGTGAAAAAGACCCTGAGATACTTAAACTTCTCCACTTGCTTCAATGGGACTCTACTAACATGTAGAGTGCATTGAACAGGCGTTCTGGAAATTACCATAACCTCCGATTTTCCCATGTTAACCTTTATCCCAGCATCAGCACATACGGCCACAAACCTATCGAGTGCCCTCTGGAATTCCGTCTGGGAAGATGTGAGGATAAGTAAGTCTTCTGCAAAAATAAGATGACTTACCCCCAACTCTCCCAATGTGAAATATTCCTCGCCTCGGCTGCGCTGCAGCATCCAGCCCGTATATACAATGAAAAGGAGAAGGAACCAAGACTCACTATTGGCGAAGTACAACGCTCACTGTGATAGGTGTTAATTTAGCACAACTGCTACAGTTTGTGTATTGAGTCTGAATGGCACTCAGAAGACCATCAATCCCATACTCCTGCCGAACACTCCAGAGTTTACCTCGAGGGATTCGGTCATATTCCTTTTCCAAATCTACAAAACAACTGTTGATGGGTATGGCATACTCCCAAGCCTTCTCAAGTACCATTCTTAAAGTGAAAAGCTGGTTTATTGTACTTCTACCGAGACGAAAGTCGCACTGTTCATCCCCATCCTGGGCTCGACAATAACTCTAAAACGTGCTTCCAACACCTTAGCGTACACTTTCCCGGAGAGATTTAAAAGATACAATCACCCCAGTTTCAGTCTCACCACGTTCCCAGGCCACTTTAACAACACGAGAGAGCCATAAAACTCTTTCTTTACCCATTGCGTAAAGCATTTCTGGTTGGATTTCATCCACACCTGCGAATTTGCCAACTTTTAGCGATTCAATCGCCAAAATGACTTCCTCCACCGTTGGACTATTCTCCGCCCCACTCAAGACTGCGGGTCTGCCATCCCAGTGCCCTGTTCGGGATTGAGCAGCTCCGAAAAGTGTTCGCTCCATTTGCTTAAAGTGTCCACCTCATTGAAAAGCAACAGTCTTTGGATTTGACTCCTTCGATGATGTTGAATTTCCTTCCTCTGAGTCGGCGAATGGTTCGCCAAAACACCTTTTTCTCAAACGTATGGTCGCTTTCCAACCTCTCGCCGAACTCCTTCCAAAACTGCTCATTAGCTGCTCCCACAGCCAATTTGCAAGTTATTCGCGCCTCAGTGTACTGGTCGCTAGAAGCAGAGTTCTCCAAGAGAATCCAGTCACTGTAGGTCTTCTTGTTCTCTATGATGGCTTCTTGAACTCCGGGCTTTTTAAACCACGCAGTTCTTTTCTCACCACGAACAGCCATTTCAAGCCGCTTCACTCCACAAACATCCCGTGCATAGGAAATGACAGCCATTGAAAAAAGTTGCCATTCTTCCTCTACACGCGATGGAACATTTGGAAGTCGCTCAAACCTTTCAGATATGTGCCGTGCAAAATTTGTATGAATGTCACTTTCACTATGTTTATCCAATGTTATTTTTCTTTTTTGTTACCATTCATTAATTTTTTATCAAATGTCGAAAATGACAAAGAGTAAAATGGAAAGAAAAATTAGGAAGGGGTGGATTCCTTTATCGAGCTTCAGTTTTATTGAGAGCAAAATGCTCTCGCTCTCAGAAGAGCGAAACTAAATTCAGCTGTGTTGCTGAACTAGCGTTAAAACGGGAGTACACTTTCATTAAACTTAAACTACTAATTGCACTCGGTTGAAGGTTTAAACGAAACTGTGAAACCGAATAAATCGTTAAGTCAAAAGTGGAGTTTAAACTTGCACTATGAAACAGTTAGTATAAGCAGTAAATTAAATGAAACGAAATTCGCATGATGCAATTATTCGAGCATTTACAAGAAAGAATTAAACCATTCATTATCGAAATGGATGTAAGAAGAGCACGGGATCAGCGGGAACTCACACATCAGGGGGCATAATAAACGCAACTAGAAGACGCCCACAGGCAGCAGCCATATCTCCTCCCATGTGGAGCCTAAATGTAGACGAGGTTCTAGAAAAAATATAAAAATTTTGCGAAACCTTGCAAGGTTCAAAGAATGGAAGGCATAAGCACAACACCTACAAACAGTAACAGTTAAAGTCCATCTTCAACCTATATATTGCCATATTAAAAATGTGGCAGTGCAAAGTGCCATCAGAATCCGTGATTCTCGGCTATGGAGATCAGAGCCGTATGGCGAGTTACATCCCAGATTCGGTGTTGAAAGAACTTATGCTGACCCTAGCAGACTATATTTCCCATCCAAACAAGATCTTAAAAAACGCGACGACATACTTCTCTATACAAGATCAGAATGGAAAGCAAGCGTATCAGTTGTGTGCCATCCTCTGAAACATGCACTTGTCGCCGTCCGTGCATTACGCGTGTGCAAAACAATTAAAAACGAAAACCCCGCAGTCCCTCCACCATCCACCCACTAAAGAGCCGCGAGTGCCCGGAATAAATATAACAAAAAAACAACCATGTTTTGAGTGCAAGTGCTAGTGTCAAGTGTTTCGGCTTTCCAACACAGCCACAGCTGCGCATTCTCGGTCTCAACTCCCGTTTGATTCCATCACGTGCGTTGATGCAATAACTGAGAGTGCGTAGCATCCGACGTTACGGATTTTAGAAGAGTATGGGCATAACACCTACATCGTTTGTTGTAAGGAAGCTTATTCGAAATTTGCACTTCTTAACTCTGCTTTACCACACGTAGTCGGAGTGGGTTATTTTATATCTCCGTCCTATCTTCTATGGGAAACTTTAGGGTTGATGTGCACAATGTTCTTGGCCTAAGAGCGAATCTCTTCGCTGTGTATGGCAAACTAATCCAACATAAACAAGCTGTCTTGGTGCTAAGTGAAACAAAGGTAGGTGAGAATGCCGAAGTATCGGATTTGAACCTGCCTGGATATAGCTTGGTGCCGCTTTCAAACGCCATCTACGTGCGTAGTGACGCTGCTTACCAACTTCAACCACAATACGGCCTGTGCTTCAATCCGTAATTTAATTGTCTATGGTTAAAACTCCATGCCATTATCCACTATGCATTTAATCCACTAGTGCTTTATTTACAGAAGTCAAAACTTGCGTAGCAATTCAACTTTTAACGAATTTAATGCGCTATCCGATTCCATTTCAAGAATTGTTGATTTGAATGGACACAATTCTAATTGGCTTCGACATTCAGGCCAGACAACACTCGAAGGATGGCATGTCGAAATCTTTACATGGGTACCTGACATTGCAGATCATTCCGCCAACACCCTGGACATTTTTCTCACCTCTCATGCTGATAAATATTCTGTTGACATAGTGTCACCTCTAGGCTAGTCTGACTACTAGGTAATATCAGCTAATTTCTCGTTATCACCATACAGAGTTAGAGAACAAATTCCTATAAGAACAGTAGGGCTGTACGAGAAAGCCGGGGAGCGGACTCAACTTCTTTAGGAGTTTTAACTGGTCACTATGCTTTGTCAATAGTGACGTGGATGCCGATCCTGATATGATCACAAACATTCTTCTGCTGGGCATGAGATTCTTCACCTCTCAGAGTGAGGAGTATTAATCCCAAAGCAGATGCATGGTATGACTCGAGCTGTAAGAGAGATGAATTTCCGGACAACCCCACTGAGGAAAACCGGAATAAGTTTAAACGGGCAAAAAAATGACTGCAATGCTATATCAGACGTGTGAAATCCTTTTCTTAGCTAAAATTGAAGCAAAAAGTGCTACAATGTCCCAAGGGTAGCAAAAACGTTTGACTGTGATTTGTAAAAGACATTAAGATTTCCGCCTCGTCGTCAATTTCCACGCTCATTTACAATGACATCCCAGATGTCAGCTCTTTAGACAAAGCTTGCGGCGCATTTACAGCCAGCTTTACAGCCGTTCGTTCGCTGATCACAGCACCCTCAGCTTTTCATATTCGTTCCAAGACTCACGACCCCGTCCTTCTGCCGTAGAATTGGAACGGCGTATGCTCAGCATTTATTTTGAATTCCGCTGTCACTCTTGCGAACCCACCCACTATCCATGAATGACGCCTGTGTCAGTGGAACCGAAAAACTTGCCATCCTTGGTATGTACATCAACCGCTCAGATTTGGCTATAATTTTTAAGACGTTTATCCGCCCAAGGTGCCCCAAAGACCACCCTGTGCCTACTAGATAGAATCCAAAGAGACCGATAAAACTTACAGGAGACAAAAATCCTAGACAATAGGGATTTACATCCGCCCCGGTAGGTATCGCAAAAATGACAGCGATAAGTACGAATTACTGGCCGATAGGGATCATGCTGTTAAATTAGCAATTCGTCATAGTTAACTCTGCCGTAGCTTTATTGACACAGCAGAACCAGAAACATTCCATACTCACTTCCAGTGCGCATGTCCAGTACTTGCTAGAGCAATGCAACGGAGTCTAGGCAAACCCTTCATTGAATCCTTGGGCGAGATCTCCGAAAGGTCACGATGGCTCGAAATTCAGTACAACACATTTCAGTCAGAGTCATGGTATCAAACAAATCTTTATACACCTTACCTTACTCTATATACCTTAAATTAAACTATGGCTATCAGAGAGGTTTGTCTGTCTTGGCTCGAAGACTGTGCAGTATCGAAAAACATTTTAATATTCACATGTTACATGAGGATATTTGGGAGCGTTCGTAAAATCAATTAAGAAAAGATGCCCGTTTTTGTTTGATATTTTTTCTAAAATCATACTTTTTTCGTCAAGTCCAGAAATGAAGTATCATAGAGATGGCCAGCTTAACAGCTGATTGACCGAGCCAGTGCAGTTTAAGGTGGTGTGCGACGGAACGTTTTCTCAGTGTCCTTGAGACCAGTTCGTTTCGCATGTTCTGCAATCGCCGTAAAAGCTTCTACTGCGGCACGCTGGGACCGCGCGACTATGTCGATGCCATCTGGACTGACTTGTAGAAGATAGTGCCTTCGGTGCTTACGACTGCCCGTCGCGCTACCCGCCCCCGTACGACACAAGCTCATCGAATAACTCCTTGTGATGAATGTCGTAGGTCACTTTAAAATCGATGAAAAGGTGGTGGTGCCGTGAAATAACTTTATGAAAGCCAAATAACGTCGAATTTTCGTGTTCAGTCTTATTTCACTCTCCTAACGCAGAAAATTTCTTGTGAAATAAAGCCGAATGATATTTTCTTTTTTTTATTTGACTGGAAATATTGTAGTGCTATATACCTCAGAGTAAATATATTTTATCTTTAGCTCCAGGCCTGCCTGACAGTTGTTGACGTTTGGGCATTGATCGTATAACGGGTGACATTCTCATTCTCTCCTGTCTCTCGTTTGAGGCCACCAACAACTTCTCACATGGGATGGGTCTAAGGGCCCTATCATCGGTCGAAAGTGGTCGACTTCTAGACTGGTTACAAGCGGTACAGGGAACTAAGTCCACTAAGTTATACTAATAGTAGGTGGGAATTCAATTCCAAAAGTGAATTTAATTCCTGTAAATGTAAAATAAATTCCCACTGTACCAAAGTGGACTTAGTTCCCATTTAACCCTCAGTGGACTTAGTTCCTTGCTGGGCTGTACAACGAAATAACGCCGAATTCGGTCTTTCGCTCGGCGCCATTTCACGGCACCAGATTTACGATCTAACTCTCGGGTATGTTCCAGTAACTAACGTTGGACATCCCAGAACGATAAATAACAGGAATTTACTGTGCTCATTCGATATAGATCCATTTCTATACAATAACTTCTTTGTAGTTGATGATCCGCAGAAGATGCTGAAAGCTGTTGGTGCTATATTCCAGGCCTGTAGAACAGTGCCTTGCAGAACCACAGACAAATAGGCAATTCGCCAGTGATGGAAAATACATCGCCATCTTCTCCCTGAAGCGGTAAAGATTTGCATGACTGTATGTCGAGTTCTGTTATGCATTATGACGTATGGTTGTCTACTACGGTTCACCATTAGGACTTCCCAGAAGGAAAATATGAGGTTGTTCAAACCCTAGCCAGATATGCCTTCGGAATGTAAATTTTTTCGATTTCATACGAATCGGAGGATTTTACCTTAGAAGTAACTTTCCAAACAGTTGATCGGTATATTTTTTAGACAAAATATTTGTGTTACATATATGTGCCGTTACACGCGTTCAATTTCGGTTTTTGAAAAGCATTCGTGTCAGCCAAACTTCAAATTTATCCGATACTGTATGCGTTGAGGAAATGTTTCGGTTCTGTGCCCGTATGTATCGTACACTCGAATTCGAATACAGGAAGTGTTATCCTATCAAAGTCCTGTACCACCAAGCAAACATTAACATGACATAATTTTATTATTAGGTAAGCTCATAAGAATACACATTGTACGAACTACGTCTTCTTCCAACAGTCTGATCTTTGGAGCTTAATACCATAGTTTGCACCATGAAAGCGTGCGCATTATTCCTCCCGAAGTATGTTCTTATCCAGTATCCACAAAGAAGCGATTTTGTCTACCCCGTAGTACTATGCTCACCAGAGTGAACAAAAGAACCGCACTTTTACTATTGGTTAAAGGGTCCAAAACCGAACCATCCCAGGCAATCCTATGTATCCAACCACCTCTTGGGGATGTCAAGACAAAAGGTGGATGAAAAGATCATAGAAGAGGCTAATTGAAGGTGGAACCCTCTAGACACTTGGGAGACCACTCGGTTGCTCCTAAGTTGAACATGGAACAAAAAGTTGCTAGCGATGGTAGTTGAGCTGGCCATAATCATCTAAGTTTTCATGAATTAAATATAGAACTAGCCAACGACTAGGTTACGGCAAAGTCCCTACCAGATGAGACATGTTAGAACATATAAGGACTTCCAGGATCTAACAAATATCCGACTAAAATTTCTTTTCGGATTTTGGAAGGATATCAGAATTCACTCATGAAAATTAAGAGTACGAAGCAAAAAGTTTACATTCATGACATCAAGTCGGAAGTGGGGGGATAAACCACCACTTACTAAATCCAACCTACTGGTTGAGTACCTAAAGCAAACCCAGTCTGCCCCGCCGATGGCTTTTCTAAACAAGGCGACAGTCGACCATATGCCATCTTACAGGTGAAAGTGGCACACCCATGTGGTGAAAGACCGTTAGTAAATGTGGTCAGATTATTTGTAATGGTGGGAAGGGTAGCAAGGTTAGATGTGACTGCCACTTGCCAGCCACTAATTGTGCTAACTTGTCGACTCTCTCGCACTCTTAACCCGTCGCATCCTAGTCTTTTCGCAGTGAAAACGCACTTAATGTGTATTCTCGACATTTCTAGTGCTTTCAGAGTAAAACCAAGTGTTTTCTGCTAAAAAAAAAAATAATAATCAGGAAACAAAGGGTTAAGGGCCAACAATAAAAGACGAATGTAGACGTATTCACCCCGACTACGAAAGTCGTTTAACGCCTCTATGATGCCGGTATTATGATTGTCGTGAATGTGGTCCAACGTCATAAGCTTTGGAATGTGTGTAGAATATAAGATATTCTTTATATATCGATATATATAAACGCCTTGTGTCGTTTTAGTAAAACGACTTTCGTAATCGGGGTGAAATCGTTGGAATGCCCACCGAGCCTGTGCAGGATTTCTTGCACAAGCATCACAAATGTCCGTAGAAACAAATCTCAAGATAGTACACTAAATTATCAATTACTATTAAATCATTTGAGCGGAACAAGCAGCATTTATTTCTGCACGTCATATGGAATAGCCTCGGGCCGGCCCTGTTGTGCGTCTATTATGGTTGGCCCCGTGTACTAAATACTAGATTTCCAATTAACGCCAAGAACTACCGAACTGTTTTTATTTCAGTTTGGAGCACCTTGTGATTAGGCTAGCGAGGTGCTAGGAATGTGGCAAGGACTTCCATATGTATGCTTCTATCGATTTGGATCTATCCACGTAAATTTTCAAAGCAACAATGCTCTTCATTGGTGGTGTATGGTCAAGGGATATGATGTCTGACTGCTTCAGGAAAATCGCTGCGCTGTGCCGCTGGTTTTGTCCACCAATTTCACTACCTATCGAAACTAAAAAACGGGTGCCTTGTGAACCGTTGAGCTCCCGCGATGCAAATAGTACTTTAAGCAAATTTTATTTTGATGTTTAAGCTTCAAATTTCAAACACACCTTTGATTGTCATACATAATAATGCAAACGCTTTAAATGTAACAATCAACAAACATGAACAAAACAACTTTCCTTTTTTTTCTGGATGAAATGTACCGGGTATGATTCATCCTGGGACGGGAGAGAAGAGAAATGAAATACAATTTGTTACTGTTGAAAGCCCTTAAAGATGTTTCAATATTTTATTACAACTTGAGAAGAAAACATAAAAAAACAAAAGCGAACATTAGTATTTTGCACTTTTATAGTTAAAAAATAAATGTTGGCTAAATTCATTGTTTAAAATAAACAGTTGCTGTTTGCAAGCGAAAAATATGTTTTTATATGTTCATTTCAAAAAAACCGCAATACCTTCTCCACACAAGGTAAAACCTTAAGAGCTGTCCTTACGAGATCCATATCCATTCGAACTCAAACTTACCATTTACAGTCCACTAACGGCGCCTTTCTTGATCATTTCTAATATTTGTATGAGCTCCGAGGAACGGAACGTAATGAATTCGACCTGATCTACGTTTATAAGACATTTTATTAAAACTGTTATTAGCTCAGCACTACCAGAGTGCAAGCAAGTTGCTGCGAGAGCATTTATGTATTTCATTTTGAATCTATAATTCGGAATTAATGCAAATTGCTCTATGGTAGCGGCAAACATTGTTGCTTCCGATTCAATAATAATTTCCATTAGAACATCGATTACCGCACTACAAGTTTCTTTCGCCCGGTTCAATATAAAACGACACGCGTTAATTCGATTCAACCCGCAAGCTATCAAAGCCGAATAGATATTACGAAGGAACTGTTGGCAATTATACTGCATTTCACAATCAGTAATCATGTACGAAAGCTTACGGCGCATATTCCGACGAGCGTATTCTTCGCAAAAAATTGGAAAGTATAGATTAAATAACTTATAATGCCTCCATATATATCTATAAGATGAGTTTAGAACATCGTTTTGCAGATACACAAGAGAAGTCATCACGGTAGACGGTTCTAAAAGCTGATGACTAAATTTACAAGAAATCTCAAAACACTTGTCAACCAAAAAGTTGTAACACAATGTTCCGAAAATTTTCGATACATCTTTAGAAGTGAATGCTTTAGGTGTCTTGACGATTGGGTTACCAACAAATACAGTGTTCGATTGGCAATTAGAAATCGAAAACTTAACGCAGCCCCGAGTGAGAGAGGAAGAACTTGGCATACATGACGTTTTTTCCAGACCATTCGTTTCAGACACTTTATTTTCGATCTGCACTTCAGCATCAGGCAGACCTTCCCTCGACTTCTTCCTAGGTATTCGGAAGTTTTTCCCAACTGTTTCTTCGTCCTTCTTTTTAGAAAGATCTCCCACCTTTTTAATAGAAATATCTATTTCCCCCGTTCGAGGTGTATCTGAATATCTTACGCTATCGCTACGAAGAGAGGGTCTATCGTTTGTTTCATTTACTTCGAAAATACTTGATTCAGCAAATCGGTCATCTGTCGGCGAGCTGTAAAAAAAATAACTCAATGTTTCAGTTTCAGTCATTTGGACATCGTGTTAAATATAATAAATTTTGTGTTTAAAAGTATAAAACTGGTGTTCATTAAACAAATATCATTGATAAGTAAAAAAACGTTAAACAAAGTGCGTCTGACTTCGACCTTAAATTACACATTTTTGTTGATGGTTCTAAAAGAAAAGACCATATCCTTCACTATTGCCCACGAAGATGGAGCTTTATTAAGACTTTTGCCGGGCTATCAACCAACAATACAGCAGAAGACTTAGCCATATTGAAAGTTGTTAAAGGTGCAATCCACAGATTGGTGGTAAATAGATTATCTGTGCAATAACTTCATCAATACTAGCAGTTGCCAACCCGACAATAACTCCATTTTACCTAATCGTATCAGAGATACTTTAATAAAAACATGGAAACCGCCAACAACACATACGAAATCTGATTTTGTTTAATGTAATGTAAACAATGGCAACACTTCCAACTGGTGCATGTACTTGCTACAATAACTGAATTAGTGTGTTTTTTTTTTATATATATTTGCATACTTTGTAGGTTTAAAATGCCTTTGGTTCAGTCCGTTGAAGCTTTTGCAGAGCGTCCGTGTCGGTAAACGGAGATAGGTAACAAACAAAGAAAACAAACACACAAATTCACTTCAGACAATCCATCCCTGAGTCTGACAAGTGAAGGCAAATAATAATATAATGGAAGTAACAAACTATCTAGTCCCTGTCCATCAAAAGGGACAAATAATTGTTCACTAAATGTCGAACATAACTAGGAGTAAAATAGAAGGGAAAATTAAGAAGGGCTGGATTGCTTCATCGAACATCAGTGTTATTGATTGTTATCGCTCTCAAAAGAGCGAAACAAAATGCAGCTGTCTTGCTCAACTGAGGTTTAAACGGGAGTACACTCTCGTTGAACTTAAACTACAAATTAAACTCAGTTCAAAGTCCGAAACAAATAAATTTTTGAACTGAAGTTTAGTCCAAAAGTGGAGTTTAAACTTGCACTGTAAAACTGGGTATAAGACGATGAAGTTGCTCCAATTTCGATACGTCCTTATAACCAAAAACGGAATGCAGAAAGTTCGATCAATAATTTAATGCCAGAGAAAGGGAATTTATGCCTATAAATTCGGAGTCGACATTAAACTGTAGGTCTCTTACCTGTAGAAGCCAAGCACTGTACCCATGTTATTATACTGTACTGTACCTCTTGCAAGCGAATTGAGTGTTATCTTCAAAAGAAAGAATTAAGTTAAAACCTCTCCAGATTTTCTAATAAAAAGCCAAATTTTACAACGCGATTAAACCCGGCTTAGAATAGAAGCAGACCGAGTTTGCTAACAATATGGATTATGGGATGGGGCAAATCGAGTTGTATTGTTTCGGGTTGGTTTCGGTCTTCTATGTGTATCCTAAGACGACTGTTTTTTGTTTTGTTTTCCTTCGAATTGTTGGGTAGTGGAAGCATGATGGGCGGGAAACAGATAAAATTGAGAATTGAGATCTTAGTTGCAGAGATTTCCTGTGTGAAAGGAGCATGAGATTACAAAATTGCATTTGAAACAATCTTGCTCAAAAAGTCTTCAGTGTGAAAGCAGCCAAAAAGGAACTACCACATACTATTTAACAGATTCCACTGACACAGACACTGGCCATAATCACATACGGACCTATAAAGTGTGTCAAAATCGTTAATGCATAGATACATAAAACAAATTGACAATAAATAAGGAACATACTTGAAACATGATGACGGCGCAAGTGATAGTAAATCGTCATCCATGCAGTTTTCAAAGTCCAACAATGAGTCATCGATATTACTTTCAATTTCCAATAAAGACATTCCTTTCATTAATTCTGGCTTCGTCTTATCATTAGATGTGCATTTGGCATTTTGTACAGCACTTGAGGAATCCTTCCTTTCGACTTCAATTGCGGAATCAGCAATGGAATCATCTGGACTTCGCAAACAGTTGGACGTAAATGATGGTGTCGACGGTTGTATGCTAAAAATAACACTTTTTTCTATATGATCGCTTTGATGCGGAGAACAAAATAAATCTGTGTCCATATCATCTAGTGAGGGCATGCTACGATCAGTGCTGAAAATGACTGTTTTTCCTTTATTATCACTTTGCTCAAAGCGTTGATCGAATGCGGATGATGATAACATTTTATCAGTTTTCTCCCTAGTCAAATCTAACACTTCAGGATCTGTATGAGTGCTATGGTCTTTTGAAAGATCTAAAATTTCCGCAGTTATATCAATTTCTCTCTCGTTAGCTGTAGAATGAACCATATTTGTATCGTTAGATATCTTAAATAGGGATTCTGCTGCTCCGTCAAAACGTGTAGCTGGTAATATGGGCTGATTCACTTCTGAATTTAAATTGCTTTTAGTATTTAAGGGTATCTCTACAGAAAACCTAATTGCATCTGATTCACGTGAATTAATGCTGGTCGGTACCGTTTCTCCTGCACCGTCTAGGACTCTCGCTATAACGTTGTTTCCAGCATCAAGCGATGGATTCTCTATGAAATTCACCTGAAAAAAAAAAAAAAAAAAACAAATAGGTATACATAATTTAACTATGTAATTTCCTTTCAATTCGAAAGCGTTTTAGCGAGACCAATGTTTATCGCATTTTTAAAGTTATGTTATTGAGAATTGGAAGTAAGATAATTGATCCAAAAAGGGGGAAATCATAACATTGGGTGTATAACTTGGAGGCGCATTTAAAGTACTGTACTTACAAAATCTTCAAACGGAATGTATGTTTCTTGACCACTTGTCGCTTCATCTAAATTCACAACATTGTTTGTAGTTGACACTAAATGATGGGAATTATTCGGTGGAGCACTTAAAGTCCATTCGCCATTCATAAAATAAGCGATTTGACCATTCTGTTGAGGCATATCCCAATTTTGTGTCGTTGAAGTAACAATTTGTGAAACTGCAGAAGGAGAACTAGCATTACACGCAAACATTTCAACATACTTAGCAAGTTCACTCTTTTCATCCTTTTTCTTATTTTTTGAACCCGGTTTTCTGCCACGTTTTTTCGGAGGATCATTTGGTGATTTTTGTGGTTTTAACCGTTTTCGTCCACGCTTTTTCCCTGTTGTGGGTTGCACGTCCGAGTCTACAGAGATTAAAGCAACTGATTCCACTGCAGAGACTGAGTCTTTATTTTCTTGTGAATCATTAAGTTCAGATGTTGTGCTGTTTTCAGTAACATTACGATCGGTATTTATTTCCACTTTTTCTGCATTGTTCTCGAACTCTATGTCATCTTTTATACCGCATTTTATCTTCAGTTCGTTTGCTTCATCAGAGTCACATTTTTCAGATATTTCAATATCGGTACTTAAACTTAGCTTTTTATTAGTTTCTTGATTTAAATTAACATGTTGCTCGACATTTAGATCTAAAATTTGTTTTGTCAAATCCAGGCGATTCAAATCGATAGATATCTTGTACTTGCAACTATGTAATTTTTCCTGCAGTATCGATGGAACAAATATTGTAAGAAGACTGGTGGAAGCGGAAATTGGAAGAGCTTCAACATGAACTATTTCGTTCAGTTCAGATATCTTGTGACAACACTTGCTATTGCTGCATGCGGGAGAAGCATTCGATTTAATTGCAGCTGACGAGAAGACTTTACGATCAAATTTATTTCGATTGAAGAAATTTATAACGACTGGGTCCTGATGGACGGATTTCCTTATACGTGCTGTACGCCTGACTTGTTGCTGAGAAACAGACTCATCAATTTTCTTCTGAAATTCGGATAAAGATCTTTTTATATTCATAATAATGTATTCTAAATCCAAGCGTTCAAGTTCAACTCGAGGGCATTTTTGGATGAGCTGTTCCTCAAGCTTTTGTCGAATTTTGATGTCTTCATTATCAGATATAGGGCGAGAACATAAAATGTGGATTTGCTGCACAAGGTCATTCAAATTGATATTGGATGTGTTCTGCATATTTTGTGGTTAATTTTGTTTAATCAGCTCCGAGACAATAATCCGACTTGCTTGCCAATTTTTTTTTTTTTTTAAATTGGCAAAGTTTCTAATATTTGTACATAATAGTTAAGCATGATTTTGAGCGTAATTGATCTCAAGCAATTCAATCTTACCAACAAAAACAACACAAAATTTTTACCAGAAATCAAGTTATATTTTATTTCTACATTCGATTCTATCAAAATGTGTATTTTTGAAAATGTAACAATTGCACACTTTTATTTAAAGACATATGGAAGTCAACCGTTATTTATTTCCATTGCTGTCCAAGAAAAATCCAATGGGTAGGTTATACTTAGATATGATTTTTTTTTGTGCGTCTGAAGTCATGCCAAGAACATGAAAATGATTTGTTTAGTGCACCAACAATATTTACTTTTGTATTTGAAAAGTATTGCATAAGAGAGTGTAATACTAAATTAAACAGAAAATCAGAAATATGGTATTATAGAAATAGGCGATTTCACAGCTGTTTGTGACCGAGGTATTTAAACGATTTTCTTACTATTATTCGCCGATAGTGAATCAACGTAAACATTTTCTCTGTTCTCTTATTTGTACGTTTAGTTTGAGAAAATGATATACAAATTTTAAGGAGCAAAAGTGGTAGAAGTCGGCTTCCATCTCTATAATACTTGATTTCTGATGGAAACGCTAACTACTTCAATATGTCAATGCTTATCTCTCTATGCCTGCTCAGCAACATTTTTGACTGAAGAGAAATTCTAAACTTATTAGTATGTACTTTACTCGATTTAATATAAATTCGAACAAAAAATCTACATGTTCAGTAAGTTGAACTCCCTAATCTGACTATATAAGAAATAAAATGTAGTGCGTAGCAGAAATGAAGTATGATAGAGATGCCGAACATCTTCCTCTCTTGCCCCTTAAAATTTTTGACAACCATTTTTTATATTGTTTTCTAAAGCCAAATTGACCAATAAAAGAACGACATTTACGTTACTTAGTGAATAACTGTCAAGAATTCATGAATAACCGTTAAAATTTTCTTGATTATCCGTTAAATTCGTCTATGGACTAGGGGTCAATCAGCTGTGAAGTATGATAGAGATACTCAACTTCACAGCTGATTGACCCCTAGTTCATCGACGAATTTCAGAGGCTTTTTGACAGTTCAACACAGATCCACTCAGTCAATAATGTGAATGCCGTTCTCTGATTGGTCAATTTGGATTTCGAAAACAATATAAAAAATGGTTGTCGAAAATGTTAAGGGACAAGAGAGGAAGAAGTTGGGCATCACTTCATTTCTTGCTGAAATGTAGGTTGAGTTACATTTTCATTCAATTGTGTTTGACGTTTTCCAATTTATGAGGCATCATACTTTCCAATTTATGAGGCATCATACTTAATGACAATTTCAATAGTGAAATTTTCGTAATGTAGCTAGTTTCGTCATACAGCCAACATCTCTCCATTATCCATTAACTCTGATCGCTACTCTGAAAGTTAATGCAATAGACTGAAACATTTATTTCAAGCTAGAACAGCTAAAACAAATTCAAAGAAAGGCCTTTATACCCCACAAACTTTTTAAAACAAAAAATTTCCAAATTCGTACGACTTCGTCTTGGACACACAACAGCCACTCATCAACACCTCCTCAATAAAACCGCATCTCCAGTTGTCTCCTCCTGCAACGTACAATTCCTATATCGCAATCATAAAATAATCAATAGAACACTTAATAACAACTCAATACACGAATTACTTAAAAACCCCAATCCATCAAATCCAAACAAAATTACTGAATTTGTAACAACAGCAAACATATTTATTATTATTCTTATTTATTTTTGTTTCTTATAGTTAACATTGAGTTTAAATTTTCTAATTTTGTTTTACACAGCCTGCACAGAGATATGATACTTAATAGTATCTTACAACTGAAAAAAAGTTAACAGTGTAGAAAAATGCATAGTAATTAAGATCTCATTGGAGGATGAACTTTAGGGAAAAAAACCCCCATTTGTTTATATTTTGTAATTTTTAAAGAAGTATATAAATAAATAAATAAACAAATTAAATAAACAAACAAATAAATAAGTTAATAAATAAATAAATATATAAGTAATTAATGAATAAACAAGTAAATGAACAAGGCATGACACCACAATAAAAGTACAAAAGTTAAGTATTTTATTTAAGAACATTTTAAGTGCAATTGGCTGTCTTAATCCCCTTCGGCAATTTTTGGTTGAGTGTTTTAATTTTCGTAGCTATCTTTAGAACTCCAGATTGTTCGTGTAAAATCATTGTATGAAAGTCCCAAGGAAGACGTAACATCATTTTAAGAATCTTATTTTGAGCGATTTGAAGTTACTTAAAGTGCGTCTTAGCGCAATTATCCAAACAGCCGCTCCGTATGTTATCATTGCTTGAAAGACGACTGTGTATTTGCGGGTCTGTTTGCAAGTTTTAGCAACATGCTCACCGTATGTTAACTTTTTATTTAGGTGAATGCCGAGATATTTTACAGAGCTAACCCATGGAATTAAACACGAATGATGTTTAATCTTAATTTAAATTTAATTTAATAATAATTTGAAAAGTTATTTGTGGACATGAAACAAATCGTTATTTTTTTTTGTGAAAAAGATTGCTTGGCTCTTGCCTGCGTTAACTTATTTTCTAATGCTTATAGTATTCGAGGATTTCATTTAATGTTCTCTGAAGAATATTTTCTATAATAGAAGGTTGATCATCAGATCATCGGCGTACAAAGCTATTTCGCAGTTTGAAAATCTGAAGGAAAATATTATATAATATTGGATCGAGTACTGACCCTTGGAATGCCAGCTGGGATGTCTTTAATGGTGGAGTAGTTATTATTGATAAAAACCAAAGAGCCTTTCTTAGTTATAATAATTGGAGTAATTTTAATAATATTTCCGGATTTTGATAATTCTCCGGGATAAAACTCTGATTTAACAAGCGAGTCGAAAGCCTTCTGATTGTCTTACAATACTAGGCCTGTAGATAATTTCTCAGAAATATGATTAGACACCCTAAGTACCTGATGCGATGCTATGTTCACTGCGAAACCTTGTAACTGTGAAGTTATAAGATATTTTTCTCCAAAATGTGCTTCTGCAGCATATCTCAGATAAATTTTTCAAAGATTTTGCTACAAGAGTTCAGTAAGCTGATAGGTCTTTAGTATTGAAACTATTTTTACAAGTTTCCACTTAGATGGAAAATACTTAAGGCAAGCATTAATAATAAGAGTCAGGTAATCCAGTCCCCTGTTCGGAAATTCTTTTAGCATTATATTATTTATTTTTTCTAAGCCTGGAGATTTTTTTATGCATAATGTTGCTAATAATGATCTTAAAGCCATCTTCAGTGACAAACTGGTTCGTTGGAAAGGCAGTGACGTGTGCATTAAAATGTGCTATTTCTTTTTCGACCTCATTCTCAATTGAGCTCGAAGTGTTGATCGCTAGAGTATGATTAGAGAGAAAAGAGTCTGCCAGTAACTCCGATTTTTCAGCGTTGCAGATTGCAATAGAATGACCTGGAGTTTGAGTCAAGGCGACTGAGCTTATTATTCCATTGATGGTTTCGAAATTCTTTGATTTTGAGAGAAATAAGTTGGCTCACTTGGTTACTGGCTCTTAAGTCAATTGGAGATCTAAGTCTTTGCCATTTTTTCCTAGAGTAATTTCTCATTGTAATCAAATTCAGAATATAGCGGGGGAGAGTAATATATCTTGGACAGGCGCTTTTCTGGGGATAGACGCATCAAGACTTTCAGATATTTTCCTTTCAAAAACTTCAATAAGATTATCAACTTTATCACAACAATCAAAACTCTCAAGACTAGGACAGTTACGGACATTGACAGGAAAATGGGATCTAAACAACTCCCACTTGGCATTTTTGAAGTCGAAATATTGCACATTATTGTTACTGGAACCTAAGGAAATATCACAAATTACAGGTGAAATATCTGAGCATAGTTTGATAAGAAGATTGATTAAGGCTCGTTAATCTCTGCATGAGCTTGTAATTTTAATTGCTAGTTGATAAAGAATAATAATTATTATTATTTCATTGGATTTTAATCTTTATGTCCAATTTTGGACAAAGGCACTTAATAATAATACCTGTTAAATGGAAACCCAATAGAGTTGTGGAATGATATTCGAATTTCATGGCGTTTCTTTTTTTATTAAGCAAAACTATTTCCGTTTTATTAAAACTGAAAAACGTTTAATTTCGGAATAAACTTTGTTTTGTATTGTATCTTACCAATCTGGAGGGCAATTGTGTTTCCCAGTCAAATTCTTTAGGCCATTATTTTATCAAAAAATTTGACCAGAAACAGTTGTCGTTTTCCGTTTTAGAACTGAAGAGAAAAATCTAATTTCAAAACAACTTCACAGCTGTTTAGCCCTTGCTAAGTAAATGTTTGACAGTTATTCATGAATTTTTGACGGCTATTCTAGAAATAATGTGAATGCCGTTCTCTGATTGGTAAATTTGGTTTGAAAAAAACGATATAAAAACGTAACCAAACAATGCTTGAATTTGGTTTCAGGTCATATATTTTGCTGAATGGAAAACACCATTATGGAAAACACCGGTATTTTGTAAACTAGCATTTTTTTACTATGTAAGTGGGAGGGGTACATCACGCCCCGTTTAGGAAATTTTAGGCAAAAATGAAATTTATTAAAAAAATCGGCAACGCTTCCAATAAAGTACAATACCAAATTTGTTTTTTGATATAAAAATTTATATAAAATTATTCGTGTGAATAGTTTTTGAATAAATTCGCATATATTTTTTGAAATAATATGCTATACATACTATTTTACACGAAGTTAGTTTGGACATGGATGTTTCTGGCCTCCATTGGATTTTTTTCACATCATGTTCATGAACAGGGCATAGCCATGTCCAGTGGAGACGACGTGTAAAATGTTTCACAGCAAGTCGCGTCGCAGCCAGTCAGCTTGTGAATAAGTTGTCAACCCCTCTACAAAATACCGTTATCATTTTTTGGCGCCAATGTTACCGTCCTCTCCCCATCCAACGCCAACAAGATCAAGAATCGCACGCAGACATTTTCTTTCAAAAGGTCAAAGGAGCTCTCTATCTACTCCTATCTTTGGTAATCTATATATCCATAACTGTATGTGCCGTCTGAATTGATTTCTTCTATCACACATTTGCCCACTGAGTCAACAAAAATAGCGATTAGTACTTATTTAGATTGGGCTTGCATTTCTTGAGATTGTATACAGTAGAAATTGGAAAGTGTAACTGGGTATTGTAGTTAGGCCAAGACATCGGTATTATGTTTCCGTTCTTTTACACGTTATTCGTTTCAATGTCAACTCACTGGTTTCGATCAATCGTCTCCATGTCATCCATGAATATACGAAATATTTGAGTATCATGCCTCTAATGTAAGCCAGTGAGTTTTGCGTGAACCTCTAAAGATAGCACGTCACATTGACGTTTTCAGTGAGAATTCTTCAATGACGGTTCTTCTACACAATCTGGCCAAATTTGCAGCAGTGTCAACAATATCCATGGCCATTTTATACGAAACTAGTAACCAACTCATGGCATGGTACAGTATACCGCACACTGTCGTTCTGCTTTTTTGGGTCCGTCTTACACTCCTATTGCGAGTGTCAACAAATAAACGATAAGCGATTGTCAATTGTCAATGAACGATTGACCGTTATCTTATATTATATTTGACTTGTGAATGGAGCCAAGTGGTATTGTGAATTCAATTGAGATCAATTTTTTTTAAAAGTGTACATTTTTTGGTGTATCGCATTTTTGACCACGATAGAGCAAGCCGCTACAAAGGGAAAAGTAAATATTTGTAATAGTTTAATGTTTTTATAATTTTGTATTTAGCATTTACGGTTGTGGGGGCAAAAGTAGTAAGCAATAAATAACAATTAGAATGTTTTTTCAACTGACGGTGGAAAACTAGAGAGCATTCTGGTCCGCCACAGTTCAAAAAATAGGCAAACGCTGGTTTTGATTAACACAAATTTAATTTTTTCCTTTTTAAAAACTGAAAAGGGATAACCATAAAAACGAGTTTTGATTTTGGAGTTACATATGTACATTATGTACATACTTTCCTATAATTCTAGAGGATTGGAAACATCCCTAACTGCCCTCTTCTAAGAGTTTCCAAAAAAAAACTGAGGAATGTTCATCATCTTTTAACCACAATTTCCACACAATTCCACTGAATTCATTTTTATTTTATTCATCTAATTAAATTTAGGAGCCAAAAAACAAATGAAATTTTCAAATATCCTCTCACATTGTCAAATGTCAAGTCTCTCTTTCATAGCAGACTATATGTTCACAATTGTTAAACATGCCTGAAAATTGTAAACGTAAATTAAAAATGAGGACTGATTGATGAAATAAGGCTCAGATTGAACTTGAAGGATTTCCTCATTCGTTTGATAATCAATTTTAACGCTGAATGCAAACTTGAACTTTTAGCAGCTTTTCCCCTTCAACATTTTTTTCCCGGTCCTTTTCCAAATTGTTTCCATTTTGACATTTTATGCAGCGCCATTAGTTGAATTCCAATTAGTTTTCACCATTTCACCTCATCAACGTCAAATTTTTAAAGGAGATTTTTCATGTTACATCATTCGAGTTTATTAGTGCGAAATAAATTTCTTCGAAAGGAAATTATTAAAGTATAATTGTTAAGATTTTCACATACGCAGTTATTGCTCTAATAATGCTGCAGGCAGAAAATTAGAGTAAAAACATAACTAACATATATCAAGATAGCAAACGTGCAGTTAATGCGAACGTCGGTCGCGTAAAATGTCAGAAATCGATCAGGTTAGATGAGTTCGAGTTCTAATCGAATTAAATTATTTTCTTATTGGTGTTGTTTTTTTGTGTTTATTTTAATGACGCTTTCATATTACGTAGTTTTCTTTTGCGCAGTATTACTTTCATTTGTTGCACGCACAGATATTTTAAGATATATTTGGTGGATGAAAAATACACATTTTAGAAATGCTAAACGCATGCATCAAAATGTTGTTTCTGTGAATTTTGTTTGATATTTATTGGCAATATTTGCGATGACAAGTAATTATTATTGCTTTATTTGTAAGAAAGCATCAGAAGATGCAGATGAATAAATGATAAAGCAAATAAGTAAGAAACAAATTTAACTATCATATTCTAAATTACACTAATGTAACATTTGGTGAACACGTTGGTACCTATGTACGCCGAATTGGTCAGGTACCCGACAAAAATCACAACCTGAATATAGATAGTCTAATTTTCTGATCTAAATCAATGCAATATCTTAGCATTTCCAAAGCGATAAAGCGAATTGATGTCAAAGTGCATGGAAACCAAATATTTTGTGTTTCTTTTTAGTACAGGGTACATTAATACGAACGCCGGCTTATCTTATCTATCAACCTAACATACACAATTGTTTTTGTTGATTCTAAATACTCGAATTAATCAAGAACACATTTCCTATAAATGGGTGTTGTCAATAGTTTGAATGAACGTATCTGCGTATACTAAAATGCATAAACACGTATAAGTAGCAAACTCACCCAAATGCTTATGTAATTTTTGAATACATATTAGAAAAAAAGACTTTCTTCTTCTAGCTGTATGTTAAAACTAGAATGTATTATTTGTTTTGTATATACTTTGTGGCGGAATCACTTTGTTTACATATATTTTATTTTGAATTTACTTCATATGACGCATCATTTGCTCATTATTTATTTATATTCCTTTCAGTTCAGTTGCTGTATTCTTTAGAAAAAAAAAAAAAAACAAAAACATCAAATAGAAGCCCAATTTTTACCTTATGATGAGCAAGTTTTAATTTGATAATTTTATTGACTGTTATAATTTCATTTAAAATATTTATTTTGTTTTGAATATTTTATCTGTGGATCTGTTAAGTTTATAATAGCGAAAAACAAACAGACAATTCTATTAATTATTAATTTTAAATAAAAAATAATGGCGGCATATTTGAATCGCACACTTTCAATGGTAATCGGACATGACGGCAACCCGAATACATCGCTCGGTACTGATGCTCTTACTGATGTTCGTTCACTTCAAAATGCGGCCAATATGGACAAATCACCTTTACAGGTATTCGTGAGGGCAAAAAAGAAGATCAACGACATATACGGTGAAATCGAGGAATACGTTCTGGAAACAACTCAATTTATAGATGGTGAGCGATAGTCAGTTTTTTTTTCTTCTAGTATAATTTAATATAACTGCATTACATTACAGTCCTACCACATGATGTGGAAGTTGTCGATAAATCTGAGAGGGAATTGTTTCACAGTTATGTACATAAAATTGCGGCAATCAGAGAAGTTCTTTCCCGGGATCACATGAAAGTTGCATTTTTTGGTAGAACCTCAAATGGCAAAAGTTCTGTGATAAATGCAATGTTACGTGAAAAAATTCTTCCAAGTGGAATTGGACACACGACTAATTGCTTTTGTCAGGTTGAAGGTAGTGATGATCAAGAGGCTTATTTGGTAAAAGAAGGATCTGATGAAAAGCTAAATGTCGTGGTAAGTTATTTTATGTGATTTTTGTCAGTACAGTGAGTCTCGATTATATGAACCTGCGATTACATATCTTCGGTTCAAAGGTAAAACTAATGAACTGACAAAGTACACTAAAGGAGATAATTCGATTTAAAGACGAATTTTTTTTTTCACGAAATTCCAATTCTGCGGACACAAATTTTATTTTTATTTTTAGTTTGCTGTTTACTTTTGCGTAACATAACTTTTATGAATAAAAAACAAGTATTTTAAAGGATTTTAAGAGAAATGCAATTAATGACTTTCCCATATGAATATTTCGTAGAATATTTTATATAATGAGAAACAAAATGTTTTCGGAAAAAACGAATTTATTTCAAGCTTTATTTCCCTCTTATTTGATTCCGAGATTCCAGTAAGCGTTGTGGAGCTTGTAAGTAATCGTTTTCAAGGTTCTTATACCATGTCTCAAGTTCTTCTGATATATCGAAGACTACAACACATCGCGCTTTCAAGCTTTTTGTCTCGCTGTCCTCAAAGAACAAGATGCATGGAATTAAATCGAAGAAATTGGGGAGTCACATACAGACACTAATACTGTGACCATAAAGATCTAATGCCTTTGATCTAGGATTTAAGTTCTGCCTTCATAAATTTTTGAACGTTCCTAGATGGGAAAGTCTCTCTCTCTCTCTCTCTTTCTCTCTCTCTCTCTCTCTCTCTCTCTCTCTCTCTCTCTCTCTCTCTCTCTCTCTCTCTCTCTCTCTCTCTCTCTCTCTCTCTCTCTCTCCCTCTCTCTCGCTCTCTCACTCTCTGTAGATTTCTGTATGCACATAGCATCACTAGGTCAGCTTTGTTAAGTTCTAGAGCTTCATTGGCTTGTTTGGGATTGTAGTGTTATTCTATGAACAAGAATCATATTTTTATCGTTTTAAAATTGAAACGAAATTGTTCAAGAATTTCCGAAAAAAAGAAGAAAACACTCATTCCACGTAAAGCATTGAGTTTCACATTTACCAAATAAATGTTTCGTGAGTAAATGAAAAGAGACATATCAGGAAACGTTAGCTTCAGAACACTCTGTAAGTCAAACGTTATAAATGAAGACTCATTACTGGACCATTCCTTATCTTTGCCTTTTGAGCGAGCAAATAATCAAAACCAGAGATCGTTGTATCCACTAGAGTGAATGATAGAATGATTTTTACCTCTAATGAGAAACTTAATAAGCGCACTTAAAGAGGTTTACCATTTTTTGACTCTCCTAAAAATAAAAATTATGAGTTTCTGATTTTTTCTAGTCATAAAATGTGAAGAGTTATAGTTATTTACATAAAAAACTAATTTTTTAAGAATTGTGTACTTAATGAGTTTTACTTTTGGACCGACGATACATGAATTACTCGAATATATGTACTAAAATTTGTGTATTTGATCTCGTACCCTTACATTTGCACTACGAGTTCATATAATCAAGTCCCAGTGTGAACACAGTTACTTCTCTTGACTTCTGTCTAGACTTTGAGTCTAGTTCTTTGGTTTTATTTTTTTCCCGTACACTCACACTTATGATAAAATGTCGATGCTCCGATACATGCGTGATATAGCTATTACATTGAGCATTAAGCAAACAACACAAACTAAAATCTCAAAATATTTTTTCCAGAACATAGATGTTTAAAAAAGAAATGTACTTAATACCAAGAAAAAATAAAAGCTTAATTAAAAGAAAAAAGTTGATTATTCGGATATGTGAACTTTTCGATTGGCTGAACATTATTGAACTGATCTAACATTTATTAGTTCATATACAGGCAAGAAGAATATTGTTTCAAGACAGTAGATAAAACAAAGAATTCGTATTTACCAAGGTTTAAATTCTTATATTAGAAGGATAACGCGCAATTTGTATGACATATTGGTTGTTACTACTTAAACAACCAATCTACTTATATTTATGATAGCGTTTCTGTTTTTTTTTTTTTTCACACCAGTATGAAATTCGTATAAAAATGTTCGACCAGTTAAACGTCTTCAACCTCAAAGTAGGGATTTTCGTAAATCTTGTTCAGTTTCAGACTGAGCATTCCTACTGTTGAATGAAACAGACTTATTACTTAGTAGTTGCAGTAGACTATGAGTTGATAACTGGCTCTGGCGTTCAACAGATGAGTATGAGTGAAAATCTGAATCGAATTTTTTGGTCACAGAAATGATTAATTATAGAGTTCTTTACATTTCTTCGTTTGAAAAAAATAGCTTGGTAATATCATTACATATTCTGTTTTTAGAAATGTGTATCTTCGTCGTTCTTAATATTAATTTACTTTTTAATTTTTAGAACATTAAACAACTGGCAAATGCACTGTGTCAAGAGAAACTCAGTGAGAGTTCTTTGGTTAGAATATTTTGGCCACGCGAACGATGTAGCCTATTGCGCGATGATGTTGTATTCATGGACTCACCTGGAGTAGACGTTTCCCCTAATTTGGACGATTGGATCGACAATCATTGCTTGAATGCTGATGTCTTCGTTTTGGTGCTGAATGCGGAATCAACTATGACGCTTGCCGAGAAATCATTCTTTCACACCGTATCGCAGAAATTATCGAAGCCTAACGTGTTTGTATTGAACAATCGCTGGGATGCATCAGCCAATGAACCTGAATGTCAAGAATCGGTAAGATTGAATTGTCCATTTTGAAATTTCAATTGTATTCCTCTTTTAGAGAAAATGTCTACAATTTGTTTTTATTTTTCTGTTCATTTATTTATATCCTTGTTGGTTGTTGTGTACAGGATCTAGAAAAGGTAAATTAACGGCTAGCCCTTATTGTCACCGTTTGATTTATCTCCCAATCCTTGCTATTTTATTTAAAACGCTTAACAATTTTAGGTGTTACAAGAAAGTAAAATATAACTATTACATTTTTATATTAAAGGTAAAATCACAACACACGGAGAGGTGCATCGACTTCTTAACGAAGGAACTTAAGGTGTGTACGGAAAAAGAAGCCGCTGAAAGGGTGTTCTTTGTGTCAGCCAGAGAGACTTTGCAGGTAAAATGGTCATTCTCTTATTTGCAGAATATCGACTAAAAGTAGATTTATTCATACCATAGGCTCGACTTGAAGAAGCTAAAGGCAATCCAGCTCATATGGGTGCCATTGCTGAAGGATTCCAGAATCGATATTTTGAGTTTCAAGATTTTGAGCGAAAATTCGAAGAATGTATTTCAAAGAGTGCTGTTAAAACGAAATTCGAGCAACATAGTTCCCGGGGAAAGAATGTTTCAAGCGATATGCGTTTGATGCTGGACAATATTTATGATCGGGCCAATTCCTTGCGAAATCAGAAATTGGAACAGAAAAAATTGATTACAGATCGGATCCAAGGCACGGAGACACAGATGATGCAAGTTACGCGAGAAATGAAATTGAAAATTCATAAAATGGTCGAAGAAGTTGAGCAAAAAGTTTCGAAGGCATTAAATGAAGAAATTTGGCGTCTTGGAGTGCTGATTGACGAATTCAATATGCCTTTCCACACAGAGCCGCTGGTCTTAAATATTTACAAAAAAGAACTGAACACTCACGTTGAAGCAGGTCTTGGGTCGAACTTACGTGCTAGGTTGTCAATGGCACTAGCAATGAACGTAGAAACTGCACAACGCGAAATGACAGGTAAGCTGGTGAATACATTTATAAAACATAAGAGGACATCGCTAAGAGAAGATTTTTTTGAATTTACTTATCAGACCGAATGCACGCCTTGGTTCCAAGTGAAAAACTTATAATCCAAACGAAAGTAGTTACACGTAGTCAACCCTTCGAAATGCTCTATTCACTTAACTGTCAAAATCTTTGTGCTGACTTCCAAGAAGATCTTGAATTCAAGTTTTCTTGGGGTATAACAGCCATGATACAAAGATTTACAGGCAAAGTAAAGTATCATAATAAGAAAGTTCCTGCAATTACTTCAAACCGACAAAACAGCGTAAGTCCATATAAGTGAAATACATGTTTGAAGTTGCTTGGATTAAAAAGTGATTTTTACATGGAATATCTAGAACATGCTGTCTCCCGTAACTCCGGTTTCAGACACACCATTGTGTCTTATGCCAACAAACCCAGGTGGAATCACTCAAGAGCAATTGTCGATGATATCACGTTTTGCAGTTGCTTCCATTGGTTCACAAGGAACTGTAGGGGGACTAGTAGTGGCGGGAATCGTAAGTAGACCGTGTCTTGATTTTTGAGTTATATTATTAAGCTTTGGTTTAAGATGCTAAAAACGATCGGTTGGCGAGTACTTCTGGGAGTTGGTGCACTGTATGGTTGCATCTATCTTTACGAGCGATTGTCGTGGACCAATTCAGCGAAAGAACGTGCGTTTAAGGGACAATATGTACGTCACGCTACTAAAAAGTTAAAAATGATAGTTGATTTAACATCTGCAAATTGCAGTCACCAAGTGCAACAGTAAGCAAATGTTTTTGTTATAGTATAAATTATTTCTATACTCTTTTATTTTACAGAGAGCTTTCAAGCACATTTGCACGCTTATGCCGTGTTGTGGATAACGCCACCACCGATATGAATGAAGAACTCAAAGCAATCGAAACGTCTCTGGCGATTCTTGAAGGCAATCAAAAGCAAATTAAGCTGCTGCGTAACAAGGCCAACTATATACAAAATGAACTGGAAATTTTTGAAAATAATTACATCAAATCAAATTGATCGTTGGCCAAAAAAAGTCACGTCTTCTTCAATCGAACAAAAATTGTCCCAAGAAATATACCTACCCGGCATAAAAAATGTACAGCATTGAAGTTTGTCGAAAAAAATGACCATCTCAACAAACTGAATCCAATTTACGTCATCCCATAGAAATACATACACAATTTCAATTCGGGATATGTATTTGAGAAGAAACTAACTACACTTTAATTCTCTATGATCTGTAAACCTAACCATTAATCTACATGTTTCAATTTTATGATTGGCTTTGAAGACCAAAGAAAAAATGTTTTTTTTTAATTTTCAATACTCCTATTGTAAATTGTTGTTTCATATTTAATGCAAAGGAATAAAATAATTGAATGAAGAATTTGTACATTTACTGCAGAAACAAAAACAAAAAAATAAAATGGCTAGTCATACAGTCACTCGAACGAATGAGTTTTGATTATCAACGCTATGAATTGTTAAGTACAGAAACTTAAAAGAAATAAGCTAAACCGTTTAGATATACTATTAATAAAAGCTAAGCAACTTAATAACTCAAATAAAAACTGTGAAAGTGTAAAATATATTTATAAGGTGAAGTAATAAATATATACAAAATAAACAAAAAAAAATAGAAAAAGAACATACAAAACTGTGTTTGCTTTAGAAATGGATATACAACTCAGCAGCAGAATAAGATCGGAGAAAATCATCTGCAATGAATGAAACTTCAGCATATGTGTCTAGTAAGTTTAGCTGTTGAACCGTAAGTTAGTACAACTTAGAAAAACATCTTTGTATAACACCTAACCCATAAGCTCAAAAGGCCTGACAACTAACTCTATTGCTCGGTGTAGTTCCTTTATTCGTTGAGAGGGTAATACCACGCACCTTTTTTTCAATTTGAAAACTCGGTCTCACTTTTTTTGCCAATTTCATTTGAGTTTCAATTAAGAGATTTTTTTTTTCAAAATGCACTGTAGTATTTGGGAGTAAACGCTATCGAAACCACCAACGACTGCATAACTTCAGTGCATGAAACAAGATATTTCCGATGCCTGAATGAATGAAAAAAAAAAACATCCTGTATGTATATTTGAAACAATATTATTTTATTAATAGTCATCTTCTTCTTCGTCATCATCAGGAGCTTTCATTTGTTTATGCATCAATTCAGCATTGTGTTGCAGTGCTGTGGCTTGTAGACTGTTCCATTGCTCCTGTTCTTCTCTCGCCTGCGCTTCTCTTGCCTTTTCAAAAAGTTCTTGTTGTTGCCTCAGGAGTTCCTCTTCAGGGATACCCAAATGCTCTAACCGTGTACTCTGTCGTCGTCGTTTAGCTGCCACCTCTTTGCAATCATTAAGAACTGCTTCAGCTTCATGCTTGTAGTCTTTGAATCCTAATCGATCAAGAGCTTCTAGAACATGTTCAGCATTAATGGTTTTCTTATTCCTTTGGTTACAAACTTCATTCGCTTCTGAACTAATTAGATGAATAAACTCTGTGCAGCAGTTTAAAATCAATTCACGGCTTTCATTTGCTACACGAATAGATGGAACCTAAATTAATACGTATACTAGTTAATAAATAATTTGTTCAATGGCAATATTTTTTACCAATTCTTTGATGATTTTGTAAATACTAGCTCGAGGTAGTGTTAGTTCATCGTCTTCGGTTGGTGGAGGACAGAGTTCATCTTGAGGATTGCTCATTTTTTATTTTTTATTTCCCTTTGAGTACAATATAAAATACATAAATCGAAAACTTTAAGGAAGCAAAACAATAATAAGAGATTTCGAAGTTGATGTGTTAAAAATGAACAGAACTGTCAAATGCCATGGCCCGTTCACAATCACATTATCGTTAGAATGAACAATCTGTTCATCGTCAACAACACACCTGAATCGGATTATTTCGTCAATCGATCACCCTGATTCCCTATGTCGATATTCCGTAACTTACACGATGCGTCAAATACAGAGTAGGTTTCCACACAATTTTTCATGAAACTGATTTTACTGTCAAAAATTGAAAATCAAATTTCAAAACAAAGGAGAAAATGTTTGATAAGTTGATCGTTAAAACCAGAAATGAAAAAAATGCCATTTTTTATACCGTTTACTGAAGCCAAATTGACCAATCACAACGGCATTTACGTTATTTCGTGAATAACCGTCAAAAATGCATGAATTACTGTCAAAAAGTCTATGAAATTCGTCGATGGACGGGGTCAATCAATTTCTGGTTAAAATTTAATTGATTATTTCCATGCTTCCAAAAGACAGCGAAAACAATTTTTCAGAACTCCGAAATGTCTTGGGCTTGGGCACAATGCACAATGTGTTGAAAATACTCTCTGGACTTCCTTGTTGCGACGATCTGTAACCGCCTATCAGATACGGTTTAAATGTTCAAATGCCCTTCTGTAGACTAGAGCACATGAAAGACTTCCTTCGATTAAGATATCAACTAAAGCTTTCTGCGCTTAGTTGGTAAACCAAATGGATTTGTTCGATGTCTCAACATAAACATTTCGGCGTTACTCATTGCAAATTCCAACTTGTTTTAAACCATTTGCGTCAATTAAAACTTCATTGACGATCGTCATTTCAAACTATATCGCCTTTGTTTTGAAATTTCATTTTCAATTTTCGAAAGTAAAATCATGAGCTGCCACATAGAATTGTCGTGTGGAGATCAACTACGTATTCGTAACGTTATGGAAGTTAGCAGACGAAAAAACGACAGTAGGAAAGAACAAAATTCGACCAATTCATCAAATGTATATATTTGCTTTACTTAAAAAATAAGTATGAATGTACTCTTCTATTTCTTTATCAAAAACTAGCTTTGTTCAGCATCTTCGATTTCAGTTTTTATCTTCTTCTTCTTCTTCTTTTTGGACTTCGCCTCGGAAACAGACTCGTCAGCAACAGCTTCTTCGCCCTCTTCTTCCGCTTTCTCCTTCTTCACAGAAACGTCTGCTTCTGAATGTTTCCTTTTCTTATGCGATAGAGTACTGTCTGCTTCAGGTTCATAAGTAAACACCTCACTGCAAAGAAGAAAAAATTATGTGTAAGTAATAACAAATAGAAAAACGTTTACTGTACTTACCTCTTTGTCTTATACTTTTCCAATTTCGCTTTGGCTTTTCCAGTTCCGGAAAGACTACGAATATTGCCCTCTTCTAAAAGCCTCAAACGAGCCTCTAGCTTAACCTTGTGAGCTACACCCATTTCAATAGATGCCTCTTCACCAAATGCATCTACCCTTGTGGCTAAGGATGCTTTTGCGGCCAAAGACCGGGACATTTTTCCCTTATTTTTTAAACTAGCCTGTCCGACCAACTGCGAATGGAAAATCAATCCATACTTCGGTGTGTCTTTCTTAGTTTTGAGTGCTCTAAAAAGTGCTTTCTCAGCACCTAAGATTTGTACTGTCGAAGAAGGATGCTTGGCCAAGTTGATAAGGGAACCAGCATGGGCAATAAGGCGGGCGCCGACGGTGTCTCCAACAAGAACTGTTAAATTTGGAGCCATCGCCATCATACGAGTTTTTAAGTAATCATATAAGTGAGTCCTGTAGTCGTTAATCGAAAGGATTTCATCACAGAGTGCCTGAATATTCATAATATCTTCTTCAGAAATTTCCGTACCTAAGAATAAAATAAGATAGCAACATTAGAGACCATTCAGGTAAATGATTTCACAAATCAAGCGTGTCTCAATTTGATATCAGATAGCCAAGGTTTTGAATCAAAACGTTATGTTCATATTTTTTGCGAAACCTTTTTGAATATCATCATTTCGATAGTGCTTATTTGTTAAGAGAAATATTTTGTTTGATTGATGAAAATTTGTACATACCCATTGAGATTTCTGCGGCCTCCTTTGTACGTGCCTCAATTTCTTCCGGGAGAATATCTGACAAATCCATTGTAGACATATTTTCGCGGGTACCCACCAATTTGATTGTTTTAACAAAGGCAATATTATCGGTTATAATTTTGCCAAGTTCAGGGAAATGCCAACCATACCTGTACAAAGAATTTTAACCTTTTTGAAAACTAAGTATTGCAACTAAATTAGTAAGGATGTAAGAATTTCATCAGACAGCCAAGGTTTTTTCATCAAAACTCCTAAGAGTTCAGATATATGCGAAACCATTTTATTGTCATCATTTGAAGTCTTATTTAAAAATAATTTATTCATTACACGCATTGGTATATGTACCTGCATGAATGCACTTGAATTGTAGGATATTAGCCATCGTATGGAATACTTATTCTTACCATTCTCTTGCTCGCATAATGTAATTATTCAGCTCCTTATCCAAATCGTCCAGCAGACACTGCGCTTGAACAATCATGGTATCAATCTTATCCGGGGAGAACTTCAATTTGTATCTGGAGAGTGAATGGGCAAGACCCAGAGCCATTGCGGTCATTTCTTTTTTTGGCAAACCGCTCAACAGGCTATCAGACTGGGTTCTAATGCATCGCATTAATTCTTGTACTCCAGTGTTATAAACGCATTTAACTGCAAATTTATCTTTAATAGCGTTTCCGAGTTTTGCATCAGCAACCATAAGCGTTTGTTGAACATCATCATTAAAAAGTTTTTTCAATGTCTTCTTCAACGGTTTTGCGATTTTGCCCTCGACGGCTGCTGTTGCTGCAGCCAGTGCTTCTGTAGTGTCATTGAACTTCTCGAAATGTTTCAATTTTAGACTGAAAATAAAGATTTGTATTTTATATTACATACAAATGTAAAATCAGTGTTAGATTTAACGGTGCGATTACGATTTCCGTGGAAACTCTTCGAGATTTCTGTGAAAACGAGTTTTTAAACGCAATTCTTTTCGCGATGAAAGAAATACTTTATATAGAGCTTGGTGCCCTATATGAAGTATGAGGTGAGTGGCTCCCTGATCACGAACAGGATTCTAACCCGTTAACGCGACTTCGTTACTCCGCTGGAGTGTGTAACTTGGAACTAAAGTTTAACTTTCAAATTAAACCTCAATATCTCCTAAACCTTTTTTCAAAACAGAAGAAACCACGGAAATCGAAATATACCCGATATAACGATTCACCATATTACACTACGAGTAAAGTGGATGTTTACCATGCAGATAAAATGTGACATTCAGTGAGGTTAAACTGAACCTTTGCTGGTGGAACAAACAGCAATGCGGCATGGAATTAATATATTTGCTAATTAAACACAAACTAAATGGTTTGAAAATTGTTGCAAAGGCTTTAGCTGGAGGGAATTACATACTTTAAATTCTTTCTATTTTATAATAGGAAGTGATACACAAGCAGTGCTACATTTATAAATTCAAAAAGAATGTTAGTAAACTCGAAATCGCACATCACATAGCTTGATGCGAGTACGAGTGAAGTATCACTACATTTTATATACGAAACCCTAAAAATGAGAATATTAATATCGAGATATTCCCATAGAACGATTTCGAAATGAACTTAAAACGGAGTTTTTTGGTTAAAATGTTCAGATTACGATAAACGTGGTTCTTTGTACAATGTGTTATATGAACATACATATATTCAAACAGCTACTTAACATACATATACAACAATCAGAATATATTTAAAGCAATTATTAATACTTACATTTTGTTTGCCTTCTCAGGAGTTTGGAACTCCAAATACAAGTTATCTACTTCGGATATTTTTTTTTCATCCAAGAGCTGTAAGAAATTGATGCTTTACATAAGCAAAGGAATTCACACACAAAAAATTAATCTCTTGCCTTGAATATGGCATAGCCAGCGGGAGTTTCGTATAAAACGAACATTTTGTAAAATTTAACAGGATTTTAAACACATCAAATTATCCTTTCCAGTTATTCTTAGAGACGACCACATGCAGTCCCAATGAAATACCGCACCGAAAGAGACAGATCACGAACAATGTGTTGAGCGGGTAAAAAACTGCACGTAGTAGTAGTAGTAGTTTTTATTGAGATTTTTTTTGTTTTTACTTCAGTACAGGGTGTTTTGTTTTTACATGTGTATAACTTTTGGTTTCATATTTTACTGCCGACTTTGGAGTGGTCTGGCTACTCAATTTTGGGAGAGTTTGTTTTTGCGTACATTTATTAATCGCAAGAGCTAAATTTATAAGAATTGAATTGCGGTTACAATATTTTATACGTCCACTCAACAAGACGATATCTGTATTATAGAACTTAACCTAGATAACAACGGATAGGTGGATAGAGAGAGAGGAAAACTTAACCTAGTGTATAACAACTGACAGTCGCGGCAATAGCCGTCTCTGTCTAGTACACCGAAGTGTGCGAGGAAGACTGGTATAAAACAGCCGTATATTTGTTAAATTGTAGTATTGTTTTGTCTCGTTTTTTTTTTTTTTTTTTTTTTACATTGTAAGTTTGACATATGGAACTAGGTTGGAATTCAGATACCGAGTTCCATGTGTGTTTGGGATACAATTGACAGGTACATACATAATTAAGAGTTAGTTCTTAAAGTAAGGCATTGCTATGGTGTATATCGAGTATATTTACATAAATAGTTAATTTAAGTTAATAAAGTTTTTTTTTTTTTTTTTTTGGGTATTCACAACCATTTATTTTTTTTTAAGTCTATTTTTCGGGCTTCTTAGAAGTTGAGCCGCTTAGCCTCTGTGTGCAGATGCGGATTGCTTTTGGTAGTACGGGGATGTAAACGAGTTGTCGTTCTCTTGTATCGAGAAAGAGGTGTTGGATCCCTCGGCAAGGATACTGATCGGGGAGGCGTAGTACCGGTCGTCTATTGAATAGGCGATATTATCTTCATAAATGGTTTGGATGATAGGATTAGGATGGAATTGGAAGGTTGAAATTCTTTTTTTGGCCATGCTGGTGAGATAATCGAGCAGGGGGGTTATTCCTGACTCTTGGTAGAGTACGTTGTTACTGTACCATTTCCCAGATGGCCTTCTTCTTTTGGACGTGCAGGTTCTTAATATCCTGCGTTCAAATTGCTGTAGCTCCAAAGCTACATTGGGTGTTATGGAGAACCAATTTAGGAAACCGTAGGATATGAGGGGACGGATGAGCGTTTTATAGATCAAGAGTTTTGTTTTTTTCTCGACATTGCGTGAGTTGAGGAGGAGTTTTAGTTTGGCTGCTGCGGCTTTGCTGTTGTTTAGCGCTTTCCTAGCCTGCGGATTCATTTTTAGCCTTTCGTGCAGGTGGACCCCTAAGTATTTAATTGAGTTTGCCAGTGGGATTGAGTTCCCCTCGATAACAAGTTTGAGATTTCGGCTTTCCCGAACAGCTAGGTGATGTCCTCTCCCGGACGCATTCCTGAAACAGACCAATTTGCATTTTCTAATGTTTAAACCTATTCCCCATTTTTTGTAGAATGGGATGACTGTTGTGAGATGGGCTTTCACGTCACTCAGGGCTATATGAGGCCTTTCATTCGCGCTGAACAATATGGTATCATCTGCGTATAGTATTGCCTCTGAATTTTGATGAAAGATCGGGAGGTCGTGCAGGAATAGGTTGAATAGATAGGGGCCAAGGATTGAACCTTGCGGAACACCTGCCAGGATGGGTATCGAGGAGGACTCTTCATTTTCGAAGTGGACGTAGAGGGAACGGTTCGAGAGAAAACTTTGCGTGATTTTTATGAAGGTTGGAGGGAAATTTAGGGAAATGAGTTTATGAATTAAGCCTGCATGCCAGACTGAGTCAAATGCTTTTGTTAAGTCTAGGGCACATGCGACGGTGCATTGCTTCCGCCTTAGGTTTTTTAGAATCTTGTTTTGTAGGTGCAGTAGTGCATGTTCGGTAGAATGGCCTCGTTTGAACCCGAATTGTTGGGCCTGCGAGTGGTCTGAATAATTGAAGTAATCTAGTATTTTTGTTAGCAGGACTTTTTCAAGTATTTTGCCAAGGTTTGATAGCATGGAAATGGGACGGAAATTTTCTATGTTATTGGAGCTATTGTTCTTTTTCACTGGTATCAGCTTTGCTATCTTCCAGTTAGCTGGAAAGTAGCTGTTGTTGATGCAGTTATTTAATAGGGGGGTTAAAAATTTGGCTATTGTAGATTTTGCTTTTTTGATTATGTAATTTGGGATGAGATCAGGGCCTGAAGATTTTTTGTTGTTGAGTGAGGAAATGAGTGCCTCGACTGTGTCCGTTGAGACGAAGTATTCATTGCTCACTTCGTTGGATTTAAAATTGGAAGAAAAATTTATTATCAGCAGGTTTTGTTGCCAGGCGGAAAAGGAGATATTGGATGTCAGAACTTCTTGGGTGTTTGCCATGTCTGAGGTGGGGGTTCTTTGCGAGTATAGGTCCAAGTAATATTTGCTGAATGCTTCTACTTTCTGCTCTGGGGAGGTTAGGAGTACATCCTCGTATATAAGGTCCTCTTGTGCTGAGTTTATGTTTGATTTTTTTCTACCTGTGATTCGGTCTATTGTTTTGAATACGTTCGAACAGGGTTTTAGGCTGCTAAGTTCTTTTCTGAACTGCTCATTTAGTTCCATTCTAACCTTGTCCCTGATAATCTTGCTCAGGCATCTTATTCGCGAAGAAAGTTCGGTGTATTCCTGACTAATACGATCACCGAACCGGTGGAAGATTCTTTTTAGTCGCTGCTTCCATGCTTTCCTTATTTTTAGCAACTGCAATGTTTGATCTGAGACTCTTGACCAGTTTGGTCGTGGGGTAATGTTTTGGCTGTGGTTTGAGATGCAGTTTTGGAGTATGTCTGTAAATGATGCTATGAAATGGTCTATTTCAGCATTTGGGAGGTTTCTATTGGTCGGGATGTTTAGGTTCCTGAGATTGCTGCCTAGTGATCTATTGAAGTTGGCCCAGTTGGTATGCTTGAAGCTTGTGGTTGGGTGACACAGGGACGGTAGGGTTGAGTCGTTCTGTAGCTTTATGCACATGGACACTGAGAAATGGTCGGAGACCAGATCTGAGGTCAGACATGCTATGTTGTTGTTGGAAGGGAGATTTGACGAAATTATGAAAAAGTCTATATGGGATCCGGAACTGGGCCTTGTTGGGCCCTCGGGTGCCACTATGTCGAAGTCTAGGAAGTTATCCTGGAACCATCGAGCCAGGTTGATGCCATTTATGTTAGTTGCCGAGTCGCCCCAGAGGGGGTGGCGCGAATTAAGATCGCCACCGATGACGACGTAGTCGAATTCCCGAACGGACTGAATGAGGTTGTCGAGAGCTGTAATAAGTGCTGTGCCAGAGTTACAAGGGACGTAGATTGAGATTAGAGCTAAGTAAAAAACTGCACGTGGTTCAGCTAGGTTGACAGGAACGCCCTCTCGATATCAAATTGTTGGTCCTTTTAAGGTGATATCACAATGATATTCGATTTTCAATATAATTGGATGAATACATATTTAACTGTTTTTTAAACTGTTGTTGGACTTTTATTAAATTTTGTGTACAATTCATAAATGCGCATAATAATCTAAACATTTTTACACATGTAGGTAGACTTGTAGTGCGGTAGATAAAACAGTTTGACTTTTCAGCTTGATTGACCGACTTGTAGTTGGGATCAAAACACGTGTTCTACAACTTCAGTATATTTTTCATTTCTGATTGGGAAAAGAGTGCACATCGGGGGAGTGAAAGAATCAATCATTTAATTCCCTTAACAGGATTTTGGTTTCATCCAAAATAATTTTTTCTTCATTTTCCAGTATTTCATTATTTGACACTTGAAAACAGTGCACGATCCGCCATTATATTCAAACACTTTGAAATTTCTCTCAAAACTGAAGACTTTCAACATATTTTATGTGTTAACACTAATCATCAATTTGTCGCCAAGGAAATCGTAAAGACAAATGTTTGTGTCTGAACGACGCTAATAACATGAACATAAATAATAAAATACTTACGAATTTATGAACACACCCCTTTTATATGACGGAAATGTCGTAAAGCGACAGTATTTTGACATTTGTTTTATTTATTGGCATTCTCCGGGAATACTAAATCTGTGTCTATTTGTAAATACATGTTCCAAAGTTTGAACAAATTTACTAGTTTTTCTAAAATCATTGAGTATAAATCTTAAAATGTCTTTGCCGCCTGCGTTATTGAAGCGTTTAGCATCTCGGGGCTTGGTCAAGTCAGGGAATGCATTGGAAAGTAAGCACGGATGCACATATTTTCAATACCAAATATAATAATCGTCAATTTTTCTAGCACCGGTTGAAAACAAAGATGAAATTCTAGAAAGTGAAGAAATTATTGCTGAAGATTATGATGAAATTGAATATCCATCGAAATATGACTCGTATGAGCCAGCTAGAAGGACTGAAGAAAATTTCTGGATTGAGAGAATGAAATTGAGAATTGGTGATGTGAACCTAGGCGGTTGCAAGGGTTGCCCCAACAAGTACAACATTTACCATAAGTGTAATGTATTCTGCGTGACGCGTTGGGGCAATGGCATTTTAGAACCCGATAGGGGATACCTCAAGCGGAAAGCAAGACTTCTAAAGAAATATAGTTTACCCAAAGGGTGGAAAGAAGTCTACGATCCTGGTTGTGGTTGCTTTTACTACTGGAATACGATTAACAATAATGTAGCATGGTTGCCTCCCGCACATCCAAAATCGAATGTGACCAAAAGTGCAGCTGTTTTTCGACGTCAATTAGAAGAAGTTTCTCACCTGGGTAATGAGGAATTTTCTGATAAAATGGATGCGGACGATGACTCAAGTGCAATGGATGAAGAAGACGCAAACATGCAACCGCGATCCAGATCGAAGAGTCCTCCCACAAATCGGCTAAAAAGCGACGGAAGAAGTCAAAACATATTGGCTGTTAAAAAACATCGCAATCGTGATTTGGATAAGACCATTAGGCAAAAGGAGATTAAGCGCTACCGCGATAGGGTCTCCGCAAACAATACTTCAGTTCATAAACCTACATTGCCAAAGCAAACACGGGAAAACGATGAAAGCGCTGCACCCAGGGCAAGCGTAGATTAATAAAATACAATTTATTGCTTTGAGAACAATTAATAAAATATATGTAGACTTTATGAAAAATGTTTCAATTAGCTCCCTTTAGCTTAAGATACTTTCGGCTGTTATGTTCATTGTGTTGAGAAAAACGCCCATTGGGGTAGTTGGACCAAAACTCTCCATAGTGTTGACGACTTTGTTTCGAATATTTCTTAACCTCAGTGATGCATGCACAAACGTAACTAAGAAAATAATTTCAATTTTTTTTATCAAATTGTGAAATAGGAATAGGTTGTACTTACTTGAAAAAGGCAAAAGCAAAGTGAACAAGGACCATAGAACTGCGTTTAAACAGTACAGCAGAAAATATCCCCCAACAAGAGCCACCGTCAAATAATACCACTTCTGTTGGCTATTTGCAATGCTCTGTCGTTTTGGAGAATCCCCAAAAAATTGAATTGCGATGGCAATCACAACAGCCTGAACAAATAAACCGCAAATAATTTTTACTGGGTGCAAAACGGCCATGAGTGTATAGACCACGATAAACAAAAGAAAGTAGTTGGTCTGATAATAGAGAAGATTTTTAACCACACGGTTTCCCCATTTGTCCATATCCTTCAAATTGGGAAGTTGGAAACGAGCAGATCCCAATGCGAAATCATCGAGAGATCGCAACGGCGGTAATTGTAAATTTTGAGTGTTCAACTGTGTGCCACTTGACATTTTGCTAAATTTATTTAATAATATTTATCAATTTTATTAAAACTTTGTATATTGAGAGAGACACGTTCAAATACTTCCGAATATAGTGACTGATTTACAAAATCTCCAACACGTCAAGCAAAATGACTAATAATGACGTAATAGATATAAACGCAATCGTGTATGTTTTATTAAACAAAACTGTCAACATTTCCACATTTTGCAACTGTGGAAAACAGCTGACAGAATACAGCACAAGTTGACAATCGCTTAACGTCATTTCTGAAGGAGTTCAAAAATTCTGCGCCGATTGCTTTTTTGTGTATAGATTTATTTTTAATTTCATTGATCCCCAGCAAGGGTTTCCACGCGATCTGTCACCTGTTTCTGTTCCAAGTTTTTTTTTTAAAAGAAGCGAAAAGTACAAAGATAGCTCGGCATTTTGCCACCCTGCCTACATTTGCAATACATTGCACGTTCATGACTATGCTGCACGATCACTGTTCCCATTCATAAGGTTTCTGTTGGAAAGGCATCAATAAATCTCCTTTCTTTCACCTCATTGAAAAAAACATTAAAAATCGTTCTCTATTTTTAGGCTTTCATTCTTTTTACGCCTGATGTGAACACGTACTTATACTTCAATTTTGTCGGTATCGCAGTGTATATTAAATCATTTCCAACATCATTGGAAGTCTTTATTTGTATCGATTTGCTTGTCATCATCACTGGGTTATTGTAGTCTATTATCTGTGTTCTAAACATTCAATCGTGTCTGGAGTCCCTATAGTTTTTGCCTTTACTTGATAATTAAATACGCCGGGAATGTTTAGTTGAAATATATAATATTCAATAACATCAGACAATGAAGTTAATCAATGTAATAGTTGAAGTGTTTGCATTTGCTTACTTTTTTCTGCAAGCAGATACATTAAAAGTGGACGATACTTTTCTTGTAAATAAATACGATTATCCCAGTAATACGGAAGTGAATTTGTTTTCATATCAAAATAAACATAAAGTAAAACGTTCTATTGAAACAAATTCTTCTGAAGATCTATATGTCAAGGTGAGTAGAACAAATTCATATGCTCCCCGGATTGTTTGAAAAAATTGTATTGTTTAAGATTCCTTTCCAAATATTTTGCTGTTTTTGTCTGTCCGTATATGTATGTACGAATATAAATAAGTACATATAGAAAGGTATACTAAGGAATATAGGTCAACTGACATTCTGCGCATTTGTCTTCTCCAGTTTTGTTTGGTTCCCCTAACTTCTATTTAATTTGCAACAATTATTGTACTGATTATTTACTGACTAGATTAGATATAAACACCAGCATGTGATTGAGTTTGATTATATTTTCATTTTTCGTACATATATTTTCACTTATTTGACTTTTTATTGTTTTTGTGAACAATATACCTACGTACATATGCATGTAATGCATGTACATGCAAATAAACCACCAAACGCAAGTGAATTTACAAAACTGATGATAACAGCAAAGTAACTAGACTGAATTTAATGTATCTGAGTATGTGCATAGCCAGCAATATTCAATTTACATGCTCTGATACTTTTCAATCTATTCATAGTATTAAGTCCAGAGGTTATTGACCAATTATTATATTATCGAGCTCCATTCCGACATTAAAACTGTTCGTCTCGATTCTCGAAGAACAAACTTTTTTGACAACAGCACTAATACCCTAAGATGTTCTGCACTACTCGGAAATCAATGTCAAGTAAATAGAGTCAATTACGTCTCCATCAGATTTTGCCCTTAGATTTATCGCGCTGAGTAAGCATGAGAATGGGTAATCAACAAGATCGCCAATCCAACAATGCCAATCAAGAGGCATATGCATACACTATATGTACATACACAAATGCTCGGATGTAAACGAAAGCAAAGGAAGTACTATTTGTTATAAATACGTATTAATGGTCTTTGTCTTGTTTGGTAAATATGGCAGTTCCGTTCTTCCGATTGTAACTTCTGGTATCAGAAATAGAATACAATTTTGTTTTTTTGAATCTTCTGTAACACATTATATAATTGCTGCACACATCCTATTCTTCAATTTCGCAACCCCTCCCCCTTACGCGGTTCTATTTCGGTCGGTGTTAGACATTTTGTTCAGTAGAACTCCGAGGTCCCCATATCAGAAAGCTGTAGTTCCGAAGTAATCTTTGAACAAAAATTAAATGAAATTGAGTCATATATTACTCTAAACGTGTGGGACCGTAACAAAGGAGAGTCTTAAAAAAGAGAGATTGTCCGTTAAGCTGTACTACTGATATTGCTCGCTTGCTCTGAGCTGTTGCGGAAAATTGTATGTAGATCAAAGAACAGTTTTAATTTTAATAAACAGAAGGCAGTATATATCAAATATATAATCAAATATAAATAGGAATAGATTCATGATCCGCAATACAACAATATGAAGCTTATAGCCAAGTTACAAAGGGAGAGGAAGACAAGAAGCCGGACTGTACTACTTTGTCGGATTTAGTCCAGAAGGCATGCAGTCTATGTATTATAATTCTAGCTTAACAGTACATGGACGCAGGTTGAACTCCAGTCTTCTGCGGCGAGAAAAATAAGAAAACCATTAAACAAAGCATCGCGACGACAAAAGGAGATCTTGAACATGTTGACAAAGAAGTACATAACCATAAACTAATTGTATGAGTGATTGAAGAACTCATTGCGATAAGATAGGAATTATATTAAATTGCAGTCATAATTTATTTATAAAGCCTAATCAATTTCCCTTTGTTGTGCCTCGGTACTACGTAATCCTACAAACACAGTTAAACTTCAACTTGGGATAGGCTAGAGTCGCGATACAACTGAAGTCAGAAGGAGGCTTAGGCATTTCTTGTTCGCCTTTTATGGATTTGAAATTGTGTTTCTATTGGTGTTCAGAGCTATCGCGCATTCACGCATGTCATTTATAGGGCAAACGTCGCAAATGGATGGACAAGTTAATTGGAGTAGTAGCATCGAATTGAATATCTTCATTTGATAGTCTTACCATCACTTTAACAACATCTATAAAATTGGCTTGAGAATAAACACACATTATTTTATTTTAGGTAAATGGGCTGAATGATATGCACGCCCAACTTATGGTACATTGGCTAAGAAATGGTTCGGATTTAATGATTTGCCTTGCTCGTGATCCGCCCGTTGAACAGAGCGATGATACAAAACAAGTGGATCAAAATCCACCAAAAGTGTTCATTTCGTTTGACTATGGGGACAATTTCAAAGACAAAACTAACTTATTCAAAGTACCTGTAAATCAAACATTGGTATCTGCTAATTTGGATCAATTCCTCACCGATCCAAAGTACGATACAATAATATTTACAGACACAAGGAACAAAGCAATTTTTAACTTCGCTCCCAAAACCGAAAAAGTCCGAAGAACAATGTTAGATTTTACACCATCCGATATTTCCTTTTACGAAAAGGATCCTAATGTGTTCTTAATTTTGGACAAAAAGGATGTTGAAAGAAAATTATATTTAACAACAGATGGTGGAAATACCTTCCGTCTTTTGCAAGAACGCGTGAAGTCATTTTCATGGTCTAGTGGAGCTGGTGCGCCTTTGTTATTGTTCATTGAAAGAGAAGAACTTTCAGGTAAGATATAAGTGATTTTGTTAATCTTTTACTGATTATTTGATATACTTTTTTGTAGGTACTTCTTCAATAATCTACATGGATCCGAGAAATTTTACAACATCAAACGCTCGCATGAATATTGATGTGTTGATAGAGAATGTTAACGAGTTCTTCATCAAAAAGGATTTCACGTTTGTCACTGTGAAGGTATTTACTTAGTTGGTCAATTTGTATACGTGATCTTTAATGTGGTTATTTTTCTAGGAACGAAATACGGTTGACCTTTTAATTTCATACAGACGTGCTCCTTTCGTGAAGGCGTATTTCCAAACAGAACTGGACATTAAAGGTTTTCATATTTCCGATGTGGAGGGGAAAATGCTCATGATTTCGGCCGCTCATAGCAATACAATGGCACATTTATATGTTGCTGAGTTCGATGAAGGACAGAAAGTTATAACTTTCATTAAAAGCTTGGATAATATTTTCACGTTTATTCCGAACGTGTTGTGGAAATCTGGATGGATAATGTAAATACACCTTATCCATAGACACTTATACAACGCTAACCCTCTTCTGTTTTAGACAAACGACAGATGAGCCGTTTTCGGATTTATATAAAGTGGAAGGTATGGAGGGTATTTATATAGCCTCGAAAATACATAAATTATCAGAGTCGTCAACTTCTGAACCATCCGTGGGACCGGAACACCTTGTATCTGTGATAACATTTGATCATGGGCACACTTGGCAGCCAATAGAGGCGCCTACTTTTGATGACGAGGGTAAGCCTATTGAGTGTGCACAGGATTGTACCCTTCATTTATCGCAGAAATTCAGTCAGTTATATCCAGTTACCAGGTATTTCTATTTGTACACTGCCGTTAACGTTTACAGCATTACGTATTCTTTTTTTTTTTTAGATCAATTTCAATTATGAGCTCAAAACTTGCACCAGGTATTATAATGGCTTCAGGAGTTGTTGGGGGATCCCTTAAAGGCCATCCCGGTGTGTTCCTATCAAAAGACGCAGGTTTAACCTGGAAACAAGTGCTAAAAGGCTACCATTTCTTTAACTTCGGAGATCATGGAGGAATTCTTGTTGCTGTGAGATATTTTAAATCTAAGGGTGAAACGCGAAAAATATTGTACTCGACGGACGAAGGAGATAGTTGGAAATCGTATAATTTTCACAGTAAAGACCTTAAAGTTTATGGCCTAATGACAGAACCAAATTCAAATTCAACAATATTCACACTTTTTGGATCGGAGAGAGAAGAGCACCGTTGGATTATTGTTAAAATTGACTTCCAGAAGGCGTTTTCACGTAATTGTACAGAGGCTGATTATAAATTTTGGACTCCGAAATCGACTACCACGGAAGGCGAAATGTGGTGCACCCTAGGAAAGCAATTGCTATTGCAAAAAAGAATCGCTCATACGAATTGTTTAAACGGGAAGGACTACAAAAGAATCAATAAGACTACAGTATGTCCGTGCTCTAAGCGAGATTTTGAGTGCGATTACGGTTTTATAAGGCAGGCTTCAAACAATGCCTGCATTTTAGATAAGAAAATAACACAAATTGTCGATCCATATGGAATCCCCGCAACATGTTCTCCGGGAAAAATGTACAATCGAACGAGAGGTTATAAAAAGCTGGAGGGCGACCAATGCGTTGGTGGAATCGCGAAACGTTATTCACCTCAAACCCTGCCATGTCCATTTGAAGAGTCCAGTTATTTCCTGCTAGTAGCGCAAAGGGAATATATATCTCGGGTAAATTTGAACAACTTTACTGTTGAGAAAATACCGATAAATGATTTGAAAAATGTGATATCATTGGATTTCGATATGAAGAACAACTGTGTATTTTTTGCAGATATATTCTCTGACAAAATTGTGCGCCAATGTCTGAATGGCATAAGCGCTCCGGAAATTATATCCGAAGACAATTTAGCTTCGGTTGAAGGCATGTCGTATGATTGGGTTTCAGAGCTACTCTTTTTCGTAGATGGAACTCGTGCGAAGATAGAAGCTATCAAAACATCCAATGATTCTTTGTTTCAAAAGCGCACAACTATTCTCGAAGCACCAGTTTTGATAAAACCACGTGGCATAGTAGTGCATCCATTGGAAGGATATTTATTTTGGACCGACTGGGGAAGTAGCAGTCCATCACTTTCGCGAAGTAATCTCGACGGCACTAATGTGAAACAATTGTTCACGAAACCTGCAGTGATCTGGCCAAATGGAGTAACTATTGATTACTTTGCTCAGAGAATTTACTGGGTTGATGCAGCTGATGATTATATTGGTAGTTCAGACTTAGATGGTAAACATTTCTCAAAGGTATTGCACCACGACTCGAGAATCGCTCATCCGTTTGCGATAGCAGTTTTCAAAGATAAGATGTTTTGGGACGACTGGAAAATGAGGTCAATTTTTTCTGCAGACAAAGACCACGGCATTATGATCGAAACAGTGGCTACTGATTTATCACACTTAATGGACCTTAAAGTATTTGCACATTCACTCCAACATGGGACCAATCAGTGTGCTAAGCACAATTGTTCGCACATTTGTGTAGGGCTACCTAACGAGAAATATGCCTGCCTGTGCCCCGATGGCTACAATATGTCAAATGAAACAAATGAGTGCATTTGCGCAAGTGGAAATAATAACTCTACCTGTCAACCCAATTTGAAGAAATGTGGCAAAGGCTATTTCTCATGTAAAACTTCTGGTCACTGTATTCCTCAGTTGTATACCTGCGATGGTGAGAATGATTGCGGCGATATGTCCGATGAGGAAAACTGCTCTCCAAAAGGTGATGGGGATGACTTTGGGTTCACGTGCTTGCCAAATATGCACGTATGTGAGTCCGATGGAAAGTGCATATCAGAGTACAAGGTTTGTGATTTCGAAAATGATTGCGCCGATGGTTCCGATGAGAAAAATTGCACCGTACACGAGTGTTCTTCGCGGGAGTTTCGATGTAAAAGCGGTCTCTGTATCATGAATCAGTGGGTATGTGATGGAGATAAAGACTGCGCAGATGGCTCAGACGAGGTTGATTGCAAACACTTGTCCAATGAAACTACTCCGAATAGGTCAACCTGTAAATCAGACGAATTTCAATGTAGATCTAATGGCGAATGCATACCGCTTCAGTGGAGATGCGACATAGACTATGATTGCCCAGATACATCGGATGAATTTGACTGTCAAAACAAAGTTTGTGATTCAGGGCAATTCAAATGCGGCAACGGTAAATGTATAATTAAAACATGGGTTTGTGACGGTGACGTTGACTGTGACTCAGGCGAAGATGAAAAAAATTGTACGCAGTCTGAGAACACAACGTCGTCTACTAACTTCCCATCGATAATTTGCCACAATTGGATGTTTCAATGCACGAACGACAGCAAATGTATTCCAATGTGGTGGAAGTGTGATGGCGTAAATGATTGCGGGGATAACAGTGATGAATTTGGGTGTATCTATGGGAAAGATGTAATAACCACTTATGAGACACCAAACCAAAAGGATTTTCAAGAGAACAAATGCGCGTCTAATGAATTCGAGTGCAATTCTGGCAGTTGTATAAACAAAATGTACGTTTGTGATGGATCTAACGACTGCAGCGATGGCGAAGATGAGGAACATTGCATAGAGCATCATGCTGAAATTTGTCAAGACAATCAATTTAGATGTACGACTGATAAGAAATGTCTGCCGATCTCAAAATATTGTGATAAAGTCGTGGATTGCTCTGATGGGAGCGATGAAAAGGGTTGTGATACATTAAATACAACATTGATTGCTCAAAACATAACCTGTGAAAATGGATATTTTTTCTGCTATGAATCATGTGAGCCGCTCTATAAAAGATGTGATAAAAGGAGAGACTGTTTTGATGGAAGCGACGAAGAGAACTGCAACAACGTAACACGTGCATTACAGATTACCAAGTACAAAATTCAACCAGAAGACGTGACGGAGAACTCGATAAGGATATTGTGGTCAAGGCCTTTGCCTTACGTTCCAAATATAGAGTACCTGCCTTCAATTTCGGACACGAAAGTCAAAAGTTGGCGCAATGCCTCATCGTGGATAACAAATTCGTACCACGAGTTTGTGAACTTAATGCCATACACGGATTACAACATGACAGTATATGTTCGAACTAA